>CM029407.1:32731754-33331754 GCA_017139565.1 Luffa aegyptiaca | reverse complement strand
ATTGATTGCTCTGGATGAATCTAGCTAGAGTTGAAAGTTTTTGATTGCTATCCCATTCCTAGAGGGGATATAGCAAATTTTAATGCCACAAAACTTTGATAATCCTGAATCACATGATGTTAAATGTTAACGGTATAATGCTCTACTGCTTCAGTATATTTCCCTGATAAAAAAGAGACCAAGTTTGCCCATTGATCTCTTGATATATTTGTATGGCTTGTGTTGTAAGCATTCAAAATAGATGGTTGGCAACTTGGCATAACCGTTGTTGCTCCATTCAGAAAAGAAAAGGAAAAGGAAAATGGTTGTCCAACCATTAAGGCCCCATTTGATAACCATTTAGTTTTTGGTTTTTGGTTTTTGAAAATTAAGCTTATAAATCCTACTTTCATCTACAAGTTTCTTGGTTTTGGCAAATACCTTTCTTTCCTTGTTTTTAAAAACCAAGCAAATTTTGAAAACTAAAAAAAAATAGTTTTCAAAAACTTGTTTTTGTTTTTAGAATTTGGCTAAGAATTCAAATGTGTCATTGACAAATATGAAAACCATGGTAGGGAAATTGGTAGAAAACAAGCCTAATTTTCAAAAACCAAATGATTATCAAACGGGGCCTAAATAATCCCATTCTCTCAAGGATTCATCCACATATAACTCAAGAAATAATAGGACAAAACAAAGCAAATTTGATAACAAGAGAGAATACCATTTCTTAGTAAACCAAATTAATTTCCCATCACATTTTCCATACATTCAGTGACTAAAGTTTGAGACTTATTTATTTATGTAACAAAATTAAACTAACCTATATGTTTGGTAAATACATAAACAAACTTAGAACATATCAAAATAAAAGATAACAAGCCTTCTTTCCAAATAAAATTGATTTACAACATCTAACAAACAAGCCTCTGAGTTCCAAAAGGGTAATTCAATAAGCACTTTCTAATCTACTGCAGGATGTCAACATATAACATATTTTAAATATAAATAACCATTAAGAAATATCACTTTCAATAAATGCATGAGAAAAAATATTAATTTTTCATAGTTCCAAGCAAGAGACATACCATTCCAAGAATGAAAGCAACATACTTGAAAACCTACCGCCATTGATTGCCTCACGCTTAAATATTGTTATTTAACTAATCCAAAAATAGTAGAAAATGTTCAAATGTTGTTGCATCAAAAAGCTTCAGCAACCACAGATCAAGCATTATGAAATCTTTTATGTGGTTTTATACTCACTATGTGGTTGCATACTAGTGACCAAAACTACAATGAGAATAAAAATCGTAAACAAATTGCTCAAGATAACAGGACTCAACCAACAAGTCAAGAAAATCGTACTGTAATTTGCAACTAGAAAGAGAGAAGACAAAAAGTGTAAGTGGCTTCAGCAAGTCAAGAAAATCGTACTGTAAGTCAAGAAATCAATACCTGAAACTTGCAGATGTAGTAATCATCGCCATAGAGAGCTCAAGTGATTCGATTGGCTTCCTCTTAGCACTTCTTCGATTAAAAGTCTTTGCTTGTCTTTCTCTCTTTCAATGTGCACAATTTTTTCTTCACTGTTCTGACTTCTGAGGTAGCGAAATACCTATGGCTTAGAATAAAATTTGTTCTAAATAAACCTGAAATTTACTAAATATTACTTACCCACTGCTCGAATTGATTGAAATCTCCGGAAAGATGAAGTAGTACGCTGCTGTCTTCAAACGACTTGTCGAAAACACGCCAAAACGCTACTGTTCGCGCTCTAATACTACCGAGAAACGCACCTTGCTCGAACTCACAGCCCACCGGACGAACACACAGGACGCCAGAGATAGGAAGGATGAATGCTATCGACGCTCTCTGTGGACGTCGGAGTTCGATCAGAGGTGAGAGAGAGGGCAATGGCGGCGCTACCTGTTCGTGATCGAGAAGGAGAAAGAGATAGATTAGAGAGAGGGAGGGAAATTGGGGGAGAGGGTTTTCTTCTGCAAATGGCGGTAGAGAGGAAAAGAAAAGAGGAGATGGATTGTTGTCCATTGATGCCACTACCATTGCTGGAAAATCAGGATAGACGTTCACAATAATTTTTAAATAATACAATTCGAACCACCCTATGACAAAATCACAGTAGAGTAATTAATAGGACTATACAAATGCAATAAATGTATTCGAGGATTAGCCTAAGAGTAGTAAAGCACATTTTTTAGAAATGGAAAGTTGCACCTGATAAATAAATTGTGTGTTTATGCACAGTCAAAGCAAAGCAAAGCAATTGTGAAGACATTGTTCTATTCATGCACTAAAAAGATCAAAGCAAAGCAATTGTGAAGACAATTAGCATCAAAGTAGATTGATTGCAAGGATATTTCAGCCAAATTACTTTTGGGTTGATGTCAAAGTGAGCATTGATAAGTTTGTATTTGCCAAATTACTTTGATACCACATTTTAGGGAGCAAAGAAGGAAAGTAATAATAAGATCAAAAGACAACATACACGAGACACAAGCACCTATTTAATGCACTTAGGATGACAAACTATTGAGCATTGGTGCGCACCCTGCCTCACCTATTGCCCACCATCACCTTAAAAACATTGATATGGAGTTCAGTTTCTAATGGATCACAACAAATATGCCAAAACGTTCTAATATAAACCGTCTAAAGGATCCTAATCAGTTAAATTAGGAAAAAGAAAAAAAAGTGTAACATGTTAACCGTCAAGCAGATAAGGCAATCTCACTCCATCAACAATTGCAGTTGAGTTTTTGGAGATTGTAAATTTCCACAATTTGTGTCACTTGCAAAGCTCGAGAATAGAGGGAAAAGTGCAAAGCACCAAGACGTAACCAAGTTTCCATTATGAGAACAAACACAACTAGCACTTCAACACAGAAAAATAACAGAATTAAAATGTACGACTACCATGCATTTACATTAGGAATAGATCTAAATTTGATCGGCTAAGGAACATACAATTTTGAAAATATTTGTCCACATCACTTCAGTGATCTAAAAGTTCAACTCCCACAAAGAAACCAGTTTCCATCAAATCAAAATGCCTATGCTAGAAAACAACTAAGAAAGCGTCCATTTGCTTACCTGTAAAGATACAGAAGAACCAGCTAATGAATGAGCAAAATAAATCCCTATGAATAGGTGATTCGTACCACCAACAATCAATTATCAGTTAAGTAAATAGTTAACTCAAAGCCACCCCACCAAAGTAAATTTCATGCTTCCCCAGATCAACGACTCAACGGAAACCTTTGTTGCCTCATTCAAATCATATTTTCTCAACCTAGCTCGAAAAAATAAATAATATAGAAACAGACCCACAAAAACTGAATCCAATTTGAACGTATAGAAATAAACTATGGTGGCAAATAACACATTTAGAACACCATGAAAGGAAGAAGAAAGGAGTGGCCTTCATCATTGATTGTGCGAAGCGAGTCAGGTCTCGTATCCACAACTCAACCATAATTATAAAAAAAAAAAAAAAAAAAAAAGACATCCAGCCCAAACTCCAATCAACAAACAATAATAATTCATCCCTAACTTTAATTATCACATATACCATGCTACTCACAAGATATCCAAATATGAGTCTCATCTAGCTATTTGATTGCATAATCTCATCGTGCTTCGAACTAACAAAACATGCTTACTTAAGTTCAAATGCCATACTTAGTGCTTGAATCCAATCATACTAGCATATAAAAATCTTCCATTTAAATGGGTCTAAAATATGAAAGCTTAATCCAAATAGCTACTTACTTGACCAAATAATAAGCGACAAATCCTTTACAAAATTTCTTAACTCCAAGGCTTCAAGGAAGCTACACAAAAGGGGATAAATTCCTTAAAACCAAATAGAAAGTTCAAGTCAAATATTTCACTAGGAGACAATTAGATTTGGAAAAATTAACACTCAAAACTTACCAAAGATAGAACCTATGCTTCCTGTTTGGGGCTTAAACTTACCAAAGATAATACAAAGCAATATTCTTGGCAGCAAATTACTTTGGAACTAGTAAATTGAAAATTCAAGGAGATGGAAACACATAATCAACAAAAACCTAGGATAATCTGGAAATACGAGGTAGAATATAAACCCAACTAGAAAGGAATCATTTAGAGACATTACCTGAAGGTCATTGGGAACAAATCCAGCATCAACAGTAGCACATGTGGCACCAACTAAATAAATAAGAGAATAAGAAACAGATTAGCTTATAAGATTAGAGAATGTAGTAAACAACACATTATTATTTCGTTATTGACAAAATTTTATTTCTTGGATACACAACAAATTGAAAATAGGGTTAAATGCTAAGAGTTTTAAGATCAAATGTTTTCTATCCTGAGCCATTGGTAGACAGCACATGGCCCAAACGCCATAAGATATTAGGACATTTGGCTATCAATATTTCATAAACAGAGAAAAAGAATATAATAATTGATGATGCGGAAAGAAAAATAATTTTAAATTATATTCAAGCTGAATCTACCTGCAACACCAAATTTCTCAGCCAGCTTATCTATCATTTTGAATTTTTCAGCACTTTTCAAACCACGTCCTCCAATGACAACAACATGTGCATTTGCAAGATCTGGATGTTCTGCTTCCTCAGATATGTTATTTACATATCTAGATTTTCCAATAGAATCTAAAAGAATGACATCGCTTATTAAACCTAATTACATGTCCTAATTCTTTGGCAGGCTGCTGAACTAATCCAACACAAATTAAAATAATCTAGAAAAGTATTATGGAGAGTATTCCCCTTACAGGATGAGGGACATTCATCATTACTACGTTGCCTAAGGGTAGTCAAATAAGCAGAAGCTTTCACCACTTTCTTTTTTGTGAGTGAAGAGAATTCTTTGAGATAGAAAATTAGGTTGTAGGCTTACCTCCACCAAACATTGAGAGATCAACCTAAGGGGGATTTATTTGATGTTGACTCAGTTGATTTCAAGGTCACTGGGAATGATGTAGATCGTATGGTCAACATACAAGGGTCAGCCCCTGTGTATCTAACTGTACAAAGTGCATTCCCAGCATATATGGGCCTATTACGAGTTCCAAATTGTATAATCAGTCTTCCTTCTTTTACTTTTAGAAAAAAAATATATTGTATATCAATTAAGAATGAGCTTGGCTAAAAAACACACAAAAAAAAAGAGACCAAGAATTTAAGTAGTACATCATAATCACAAACTGAAATTGTCATGTAAAATGCAAAATTGTGGTTTAGAAAATTTAACATTAAAACATGAAATGGTGAAAAACAAGGGGAAAAGAACAAGTATTTCTCCAAGTAAATGAATTTCTGCACCATAACATAAACAACATTTGCAGCAAGATGAACATCTGAAAAGTACATGTTTCTACGTGGACGGAAAAGGTTAAACTCGTGAGAAATACATTTGTTAGGATTAATGTAGAGTACGCAAAACACTTCAATCAGTTGCATACATGTCGCTATAGTCAAGGATTAAGGGCAAAAAACTAAAGGAATCTCACAAATTGACAAGATCAAGATATAGCAAAAACGTCAGTAACACTGGTGAAACATCTAAAAGAGCGGCAGCACATGGAAGCGTGTTTTTCCCAAAAGAACCTGAAGCGGAAATTATATGAGAATACCCATTCTTTTGCTGGACCGAAATAACATTCACCGAAATAACAAAGTAAATTTACAAAAACAGCAACAAGCACCGAAATAACATTCAATTTGTGATATCAGAAACAAGGTAACCACAAAGAGAAATAATCCTAAGAACAAAAAATCACTCTAATTAACTCTTTCTTTTCCCTAAAAAAATGTCATACGAAAAACTTATGACTCTTCCAATAAATCAAAATAGAACAAACCAACAACAACCATTACACAATCTCTGGTATTAGCATTGGTGTTGTGAGGTTACGTACTTCGAATGTGCAGGAATCAAATCTTCCATACAAAAGAAGTAAACTGTATAACTTAGGTCATAGATAGAAATGTGACTAAAGGAATAAGGTACCTGACAAATAGATGGATGGCTTTAAGCAACATGTTCTGAAGCTTCCTGAGGAAAGACCCATCTCTAAGTCTAGATGTTTAGCCACAAGTAAAGGTTAACGGGTCCTTATAGATTAAGATTCCGAAGGACGTTCTTCTGGGGCTTAGGGCGCCAACGGTTTCTCTAATGAAAGAAAAAAGATGAATTGAAGAAGGAGAATGCAAAGACGAAGATTCAGGAGATAGAGAAGGTGATGACGAAGGAGAAGATAAAGACGAAGGAGATAGAAAAAATGTATGCTAGGGCAGGGAAGAAATGTGCAAAGAAAGGGTAGAGAAAAGACTAAAGTGTAACCGCGTGCTCATTTTTTTATTTTTCCTAATTCCCGCCTTTTTGTTCCTTTTTTTTCCATAGCTTTTTAAACCAAAAGCTATCCTAAAATGCTATTAAAAGTGGTTTTTGTTGTAGATTGGAAGCCGAATAAAGGAGGAACGATTGGAGACCTCAAGAAGACCATCAACTATGGATTTCTTCAAGGGAATTAATCTTTTCTTGTAAATTTCTTGTAGTTATGGATGCACATACTCAGATTGTAGCGTGTGTTATTTTGTACTCTATGAACTAAATTTACTTAGGTCTTGGTTAGGATCTATGTAATTGTCGTGTTTCATTCTCTATGCAATTGATATTGATTTGAGCATCTTGATTATTTGTTGTGCTTACTATTATTTTGTGTCCGCCTGGCCAGCCGGTATGAACATCACCTCTTAGTTTCAGAGATGATTTGAGGGGTGTGTGGCATTTAATCACACTAGACCATCATGTGTTGGTGGACGTCAGTAACTGAGTTAGGGATAAGCAGTCACCAAGTGCTTTATCGATAGCACGTCATTGGAGTTGAAACATATTCCAAAAAATCCAGAGTTTTGGGAGGATCCTGCTGATAAGATTGCAAGAGAATTGCCTAATCAATATTATTGCTAGAGCATCTTTTAAAACAATTACAGAAATCTTAACCAACGCATGTTTCCAATATGTCTGCTTCATCCGTTTACATTCTACTCTGTTATATCTTTTTATCAGCATTATTTCAAAACCCAATCAATTTAACAACCTCGAAACCATTAAAAAGTTACACAAGATAGGTAGAGTGGAAGCTATACAAAACCTCGTGGATACGATAATTTACTTATCACTTGCTGCAGATTATGTATATTTGCACAATATTATAGAGCTTATTTTTATCATATTTTTAACCCACTCTAGAAGGCAACACATACCTAATGACGGGGTCGAGGTTCCGTTGACCTATAAATGGGCAATGGATGACGTGGGCAAGGACAAATGGATTAAAGCTATGGATCTAGAAGTGGAATCCATGTACTTTAATTCAGTATGGGACCTTGTAGATCAACCTGAAGGGGTTAGGCCTATAGGTTGCAAATGGATCTACAAGAGAAAACGAGACGCTGCTGGAAAGATACAGACCTTTAAAGCACGACTTGTGGCAAAGGCTTTTACCCAGAGGGAGGGGATTGACTATGAAGAAACCTTCTCCTCAGTTGTCATGTTAAAGTCAATCAGGATACTTCTATCCACTGTAGCATTCTATGATTATGAAATATGGCAAATGGATGTCAAGACTTCTTTCTTGAACGACAATCTTGAAGAAAGTATCTTTATGTCTCAGCCAGAAGGGTTCATTGCCCAGGGTCAAGAGCAAAAGGTTTGCAAGCTCAAACGACCCATTTATGGATTGAAACAAGCGTCAAGATCCTGGAATATAAGATTTGATACTGCGATCAAGTCTTATGGCTTTGAACAAAATGTTGACGAGCCTTGTGTGTATAAAAGGATAGTAAAAAGTTCAATAGCTTTCTTAGTTTTGTATGTAGACGATATCCTACTCATCTGAAATGATGTAGGTTATTTGACTGACATTAAACAATGGCTAGCAACTCAATTCCAAATGAAAGATTTGGGTGAGGCGCAATATGTTCTAGGGATCCAAATTATCCGGGACCGAGAGAACAAGACGCTAGCTATGTCTCAAGCATCTTATATAGACAAGTTGTTGATTAGATATGAGATGCATAATTCCAAGAAAGGTTTGTTACCTTTCCAGCACGGAATTACTCTGTCTAAGGAACAATGTCCTAAGACACCTCAAGAAATTGAGGATATGAGACGAATTCCCTATGCCTCTGCAGTAGGCAACCTAATGTATGTCATGTTGTGTAAAAGGCATGATATTTGTTATGCAGTAGGGATTGTCAGTAGATATCAATCTAATCCATGATTTGATCACTAGACTGCCGTGAAGAATATCCTCAAGTATCTTAGGAGAACGAGAGACTACATGCTCATGTATGGTGATAAGGATTTGATCCTTACAGGATACACTGATTCTGATTTCCAAACCGATAAGGATTCGAGGAAATCAACATTCGGTTCAATATTTACTTTAAACAGAGGACCAATAGTCTGGCATAGCATCAAACAAGGATGCATAGCAGATTCGACCATGGAGGTCGAATATGTAGCATGCGAAGCAGCGAAAGAAGCGGTATGGCTTAGGAGGTTCTTGACTGTTGGGTTCCTAGAGTGAGTAAAAATGTAATAAGAAATAAGATATAAATGGACTCTAGAACTCTGTGCAAGTATACACAGTCTGCAACAAGTAATAAGTATTTATCGAATCCAAGGTCTGAATTAGCTTTCACTTTATCTATTTTGCTTAGTTTTTAAATGGTTTCAGAAGTGGTAAAAATGATTGGTTTTTTATAAAATGCTGAAGCAAAAGAAATGACAGAACAGAAAGTAAACAAATAGGCAGACATATTAGAAACAGACGTTGGTCGGGATTTAGTAATTGTTTTAAAAGATGCTCTAGCAATATTATTGATCATGCAAACTCTCGCAGTCTTATTAGCAGATTCCTCCCGGAACTCCAGATTTTTTAGAATATGTTTCAACTCCAATGAAGCTCTACCGATCAAGCACTAGGCAACTGGCTATCCCTAGCTCAGTCACTGGCGTTCACCAATACACAATGACCTAGTGTGATTAACCGCCACCACTCCCTAAATTATCATCCCTGAAACTAGAGAGAGATATTCATACCGGCTGGCCAAGCGACATAAAATATAAATGAGCACAACAATTAACCAAGATGCATGAAATCGATATTTATTACTAGAAATTAAGCACAACAATCACATGTTCCCTAACCAACTAGAGACACACGTTACAATCTGAGTAAGCATTATCCATATTTACAAAATAATGGAAGAAAATATTAGTTCCCTTGATCAGCTTGCAAATGATGGTTTCCATGATGGTCTCCAATCTCTCTCCTCTATTTGGCTCCCAAAGGTGGAAGTAACTCTCCAAGAATGGAATGTTTCTCCCAAGGATGGAATGTATTTGACTTGGGCGGCTATCTCCTTTTATAGAAGGATAGGAGGCTTGAATTAGGTTGACCTAGACACGTGGATGGCTCTCCTTGCTCCTTTATCCCTAGAATAGCTTAACATAATTCAGTTTGTTAAATTGACTAACGAGCTGTGAGGTGGCAGTTTTGCTCCTCGCTTTGCTTCAGCACAAAATTTGCTCACTCCAGTCGCTCAACAATACATTCTGCATAAAATAACTTCCAAAGCTTCCATTCTTCCAAATGGGTTAAAACATATAATATATATCTAAAACCAACCCTATTAAGCACAAAAGACACACAAATCCCTATAGAAATAACGCCTAAATAACTACCTTTTGCCCAAACTTGAACTATTGTGCGTCCCGAGCAATATTAACTCACATTCCCTTAATAATTCAAAACATTACACAAAGAATAGCTTAATCAAACCAGATAGTCCAACACTACCTTCAACCTTTACTTGAGCACTCTGCAAAACCAAACTCTGCTGCAGCAAAATAATTCTTCCGACATGGACAAATAATCACCACTTTTAACTCAATTCTAAGAACTTGCGACAGCCTAGCTTTATTATCAGACATTTTAAAACACATTTTTAAGGGGTTTATATTTTTGTTTATCAGACTTAAAGCAACCCTACAGTCATAAGCTCTTAAGCATGGGATGACCCACTTTATGGTGCAGTATACCCTTGCCTCAAACTCATCACCAACTAGGCTAAATACTCTTTGTAAAGCTAAAAAATCCTTAGTTATTTCATCTCTTGCCCCTCAGAATGACAACATTTTATGATGGAGCTCACCTAAGTTCTAGGAGACAGAAAAACTGCTGGATTAACATTCATCCTTCAAAACTTTTGCTCCATGAATTTTCTCAGCAAAATTTTCAACAATTAACTTTTTTCAGCAAATAATTCTTTCATTTTTTTTTACATTTCCTAGGTTATCTTTTGACGCAAAGAAAAACTGTGGGTGTCACAAATGTCCCTGGTTACTCAACAACCTAGCAAAACTTTTAATGAAAGAGGGGAATGCTCGAGCAAAACAATTGGAGTAGCAAAAAGTCCCCCAAACTTGAATTATTCATTGTCCCCAATGAATCATTAACTCTGTTAAGTTTACCCCCAAACTTAAATATTTCAATCTGAATTTTAAACTGAGCGTGGGACTAGAACTAAGCTTAAAGTGGATCATATAAATCGACACTACCTCAGAATCTGAAGGGAATAAAAGTCCCCACGCAGCGGAAGCGCATCGATTGGACCTCACGCCGTATATTAATTAACATTAAAATACCGTTACGATAACTCAAACAAAAGTTTAAACAACCTTTAAAGCCGCTGTAAAATTGGTTTAAACATGCTAAAATAAATCTAAATTTATTTTTAATACTTTTCTAAAGAAAAGAGGAAGAACCGTTTCAAACCTTCGTTGAAGACTTGACCGTTCTTCGCCAACGACGCTCCACGAACGAAAACGCAGCAGCCGTCTTTGTTTTTCTTCGCTGGAAATTTCTTCTTTGATTGACACAATCACCACAGAGGTTACACCGGTATGTCTCTAAGTCTAGGAGGCAAAAGACTTGTGGGAGTCTTTCTCGAAGAGGGAGGCTAGAGAGAATTCTAGGTCTTGTCTTTGAGAGTCTAAGAGCAAGAGCAAGAGTGTCAACTCATGACCAATTAGGTCTAGTGTTCTATTTATAGAAGAGAGGCCATGAATAAAATATTCAATTAAATCAATCTTTTCCAAAATTGATTCAATCTTATTCCTTAATTAATCAATCATGATCAATCAATTCCCTAATTGATTAATCTTTTCCATAAATGACTAATTACTTCCATAAGTGATTAGATCATTCCCATAAATGATTAATCACTTCCTTAAGTGATTAATTATTTACATAATTGATTAATTCATGGTTAATGAATTCTTTAATTAATTAACCACCAATTAAATATCACATATTTAATTTCCGGCCTTGAATTAATTAATTTTGCCCAAACACATTTTAGGACTTAAATCAATTATTTCATTATTTGAACTCTTTCAATCTTCCATAAATCTATATTTGAACTTCTTCAAATATTTAATTTCTCTCATAATAATATATCAATATATATTATATTTGTTTCCCTTAGTAAATTGAACATTTTCAATTTACATTTATTACTTAGTTGCCTCAAATTACTTTATGAGCTACCAGTGGGACCTAATGGACCTGCAGATCAGAAGCTCCAACGATGTGAGATTAATTGGTCAAACTCATTAACCACATTAATCAATATTCGTTAACTGTGTGTTCATTCCACTATAGACTCACAGTTGCACTCTTCTCACTGCAGACATATTTTCTGTGTCCACGGATATAGACCAATATCGACTAGTTAGTCCTTCACGAGTGTCCGTAACACCAGCTGGGTCAAATTACCGTTTTACCCCTGGGTTACTTCTATTTCCTTAAGTACCAATTCTCCTCTAATGAACAACCTGTTTGTGGTCCAACCATCAAACAGAAAACCCTCTCGTGCCATTGAGAGGGTAGGGCCCTTTGTTCAAGACTCGGAGTAACCACTTAAGGGAACACTCATCTGCTTCCCTAAAGTCGGGAAGGAGTGAATTCCATCTTGTACAATTATGTTCCCAGCTCCCCATTCGGTCTTGTCCCCAAAGTGGTAGGCTTATTGAGTCGGCGTATTGGCCACTCTCACCCATACAAATCAAAGGACAATCTCTCATGAGCAGGAGTCCATAATCAACTCAGGATTAAGGCTAAGTTGTCTAGGTCGTCCTAGTGAAATAGAAAACCAACTAGTTAACGGTGTTATAACCGGTGGTTACTATTTCGCGGTCCGGTCTTATGCAAACTCATTGCATAGGATACCCCCACTCGCATGTCTCCTACACGAACGCGTTGGATCGCAGCGTTTGTATCAAATACAAAGTGAGTCGTATCCATAGTGTCACCAGGATAAGGCACCCAGTCTTATCCCTATACTATAGACCCTTTAGGCTGTTTCTTGAACAATGATCCCATATGTCGCTACATATAGTTCAAGACTCATATTACAGCCTTGGATGTCTAGTTTATTGGATTAGGGTTATTATTAGGCAAAGACAAATATAAAATAACTAATAACAATTAATGGAAAAATATATCAATATTATTTCATTAATATCCGGTCAACAGTTACATTCACTATCTACGAGTTTTAGGGCATAAAACCCAACAGAATCTTCTCGCCGCAGCAATGACCAGGCTAGAAGAAATGCTCAAGCAAAAAGGTTTCTGGAGATCAGAATACCTTGATCTAATTAAGCTAAACCAGTCCAAGCTTCAAAAATTCAGAAGAAAATTAGTCGAGTTAGGAATACTCAGTGCCATAGAACAGAAACAACTACTGGAAGTTTCATTAAAAATATAAAAAGCAATCACAAAAACAGATATATTTTTCAGAAGTAGAAAAATTAGAAAGAAGCAAACATAACATCAACAGAAAAGGAGGTTAGAAAATGCGCGAGCAAACAAAAATTCCAGAACAAATATCATGCTCGCTCAGGGCCACTTCATTCGTCAGTCCTCTTGGCCCTTCTCATTTTCATCATCCTCTTCTTCTCTTTCCATCAGTGGGGGCAGAATCCAAAGGTTCAGTAAATCCTCAGGGAATGCTGGAAGGGCTGGATACAGTTTGGAAAAATTCTCCTGTAGCACCTTCTTCAGATTGGCATCACGACTTCTAACATAGTTCCAGAAGGTTAAAGCTTGCCTCTCGGCAAACTCCTGCCTGCTGGCCGACAGTGCCAGTTGTTCTAAAATCGTATTGATGCCGTAGACAAGCCCACCCTGACGTGCCTCTTGCATACGCTGAAGCCGTGCCAAATTAGGCGTATCGATGATTCCCTTATCAAATAAAATAACATCTCCCTCATTCTCTGGAACCCCTGCTCGCTTGCAAAGCATGGTAATGGTATTCAGGAAAAACAGCTTCCCAACCTTCTTCTTCCAACATCCAGATACCTCATTAGCAATAATTTTTCCTACATCAATGCTGAGAGACTGCAAAATCGCGAAAGCTAGAAGAACCCGTTCCCTAGAAACCGTCGAGTCATGAGTCGTTGGAAGCAGCCTCTTTCTGATAAACCTCATCCATGTGTTTGCTTCCCTCTTCAGATAAGCTGACTGAAACGTCCTTTTCTCCATTTTTGAAAGTTGCCACCGTGCCCCTTCAATACCGACCTCCCGCACAACATCACTCAACTGCTCATTAGATGGCGCCACAACCATCTCATTATATGCTGCGTGGGGGAAATTTTGAAGGTTATACAGTGTGTTAATAACACTAGGACTCCAGTCGACATCGACTCCTCGAACAATCACTTGGAAACCATCTTCCTTGTCAATATTTGCATAAAATTCGCACACCACCTGTGCGTTCACAGATTCAGGTTTTGCACAAAACAACTCCCAGCCGTGGTCTGCAATGCCGGTCCTCAGAAAATGTGGAAGATCACCGCTAAATCCTCTCTCAAACAAGAAGTCTCTCTCCAGCAGCTCAGCATATTTTGCCCTGGCAGAATTGTTGACGAAGCGATCATACGGCAACTGTGGCTCTTCTATCTCATTAGGTTCCTCCGATGCTTCAGCAACACTTTTGCCCTTTTCTGCCCTTCGCTTGAGCAACCGCTCTTCCTCAGCCTTTTTCTCTACTTCTTATCTTACTTTTTCCTCGACCTCCTTGTTCTCTCGTTCTTCCTTCTCTGCATTCTCTCTTTCAGAATCAGTAGTTGGAGGCGAGGGGGTATCAGTTCGAACTACCCTGACGCGACCCGCTTTTCGCTTAATGCGGCGACGTTTGCGAACTTCTGGCATGATCACCTCCACTCGAGCCTCCTTCACTGGCTCATTACCTTTTTCAGGCGCAACCTCTTCCTGTTCTTCTCGCACATCCTTATTCTGTTTTTCTTGAATCTCCTCGGTATTTCCTTCTTGAACTTCCTCTATATCCACAACTCTCGGCTCAGTTTGCTCTGGATTTTGTTCTTCTGGTTCCTTTGGGTCTTCTTCAACCACTGTGGCAGCAACATCTTCCACAACCTTCTGTACAGCTTCTTGATCTTCAGCCCGTTGATGTCTTCTTCTTCTTTTGACTTCTTTTTCCTCCGGCGTCTTCTTCTTCTTCATTTTCACCTTTTGTACCTCGAGGGCGACAAGTACCTCTTCTTCCTCATTATCCCTCTCTTTTCTTGCTCTTGTTTTCGCCATTGAAGACTCAAAGAAATTTTTACCGCACACAGAGAAAGAAGGTGAAATACGAACAGTAAAGGAATTGAACGCGAAGGTGAAGTGAAAAGAAACTTACCGAAGTTTGTGAATAAATAAGGCTTCAGCAAAATCGAATCTCAACTGAAAAGATTTGCTCCGCATTAAATGATATTACCATTTTCTTTTATTTTTTAACGCATGCAATCTAGAAATTCAAAACCATCAACGGTAAAATCATGAATTCCAATGGCCCCTCGTAAATAATTATCCGCTGTCTAATGGCCAAACCCTTGGATCATCTCTGTGTGACACGTGGCTCCATCAGATAACACATGCAATTTTACCTGCCAATAGAAAATTTAAAAATCCAAAAGGTAAAAATAATTAATTCTCAACAAAACCCTTCCTATTCGGACGATTTGCTTCAGCCATAACCTTGCCGTAACAATCTTCTGAACAAAAGACTACCTGAAGAATCTTGGATACAGAAAATTCAAATTCAAAATAGAAAAATCAAATCCTGAAATTCAAATATTAATCGCTCAAATCTTTATCTTTTATTTTTCTATTTGAAGCCGAATAAATCAGATAAATCTTTATTAAATCTAATCTAAACATAATTTAAAATAACTGAAAATAAAATCTAAACTAATTGAAAAAAATAAAAACTAAATTACCAGAAAAAAAAATAAAAATAACCAGAATTACGAGAAAAATCTACGGAATTAAGATTAACAATGAAAATAAATCATGCAAAATTTAAATACAACAAATCTAAAATAATTCAAACTAAAATCAACCAAATCATAACAAGAAAATAAAATAAAAACAACCACTGGGAGCTTAAAATTTTGCTCTGTGAAATGCTCCAGCAAAAATCTTGCTCTCTCAATCATCAACCAACTTTAGGGAAGGATATTTCGACTGGAACTCCTCTCGCCAATAATGTTACACACGTTGTCCATTAACTTTGAACACTCTTCCATCTTTTTCATCCTGCAAAGTAATTGCTCCATGGGGGAAATCCTCAATCACAATAAATGGCCATGACCATTTAGATTTTAGCTTTCCAAGAAACAATTTTAACCTAGAATTACAAAGCAAAACTTTCTGACCTTTGACAAACTCTTTCGGCTTAATTCTCTTGTCATGCCACAACTTAGTCTTTTCTTTATACATTTTCGAATTTTCATAAGAAAATTTGCGAAATTTCTCCAATTCATTAAGCTGCAGCATTCTTATTGCTCCTGCACGACTCAGATCAAAATTCAACTTTTTCAAAGCCCAAAACGTTTTATGCTCTAGCTCTAATGGTAAATGGCAAGCTTTCCCATATACTAACCTATAGGGAGACATACCTAGAGGAGTCTTATAAGCTGTCCTATAAGCCCAAAGAGCCTCATCCAACCTAAAAGACCAATCTGTTTTAGATGGATGGACTACTTTCTCTAGAATAGACTTAATTTCCCTATTGCTAATTTCAGCTTGACCATTTCCTTGTGGGTGATAAGGGGTAGTTATCCTATGCTTAATCTCATACTTAGCTAACAGCTTAGTTAAGATATTATTACAAAATGTGTACCCTCATCACTCACTAGAGCTCTAGGTGTCCCAAACCGCGCAAAGATGTGTGATTGAAGAAACCTTGCTACTGTCTTGGCATCATTCTGATGGCATGCGATGGCCTCCACCCACTTGGACACATAATCAATTGCCAATAAGATGTAAACATTACCATTAGTAGGGGAAATGACCCCATATAATCAATACTCCATACATCAAATAACTCTACTTCCAAAATGTAAGTAAGAGGTCATTTCATCTCTAGGCCCTAAGTTTCCTCTCCTTTGGAAAGCATCACATAGCTTGTAGAACCAATGGGCATCCTTAAAAGAGGTAGGCCAGAAGAATCCACAGTGCAAAATCCTCATAGCTGTCCTCTGACCGCTGAAATGGCCTCCATACTACGAAGAATGACATTGCTCCAGGATTTCCTTTGCTTCATCACCTGAAACACACCTACGAATAATACTGTCAGAGCATTGCTTATACATAAATGGCTCATCTCAATAGAACAACGAATGATATTTGGTCTATTCGAATGTCGTAATCCATTTTCAATAAACATCTCAACTCTGAAGCTATATTCTTCTGACACTCAACTTTTTGTCATCGACAACTTATCCGTTACTATAATTTTGTTGCTTGAGAGGTTAATCTACAAAGAAGAACAATTATTACATAAACTTGTGTACTTTTTAGGTCATTAAGAAGAAAATGAGTAAAATTTGAACTACTAACGAGTTCCTTGTTCACTCAAGTCCACGATCTTGACAATAAAAGTCAACATCATGATATAACATCTCAATTGCAAGAGATAACTCAACAGTACACAAACAATTTCAAACAATTTCAAACAAACAATTTCAAACCTTGCATAACTAAGTATTTCTCAACCCTCAACTTAACTAAACTTACAAACTAACACCAACAATTTCAAAACTTAATTTAAGTATTTATCAACTTCCACCTAAACTCAACTAAAAACATAAATTAAAACAACCAACTTTAAAATCCTAATTAAAACATTTCTCAACTTCTCTACTAAACTCAAGTAAAATAACGAATTATAACAAACAATTTCAAGAGATATCTTAAGTATCAATCAACTTCCCAAAAATCTAAACAAAAACCATAAACTCAAACAAACACTTTCAAAGCATGACTTGAGTATCTATCAACTTCCCAATAAATCCAACTAAAAACATAAACTCACAAACACCTTCAAAACATAACACAAGTATTTCCCAACCCCCCCCCCCCCCCCCCCCTCACACTCAACTCAACTCAACTCAACTCATAAACCAACACAAGCAAACAATTTCAAACCATAACTAAGTATTTCTCACAAAAACAGTCACATTTGCATAAACCAAAGCCCCAAAAAGGTTGATGAGTTTTTGTGTGTGTTTGAAATGGTTTGGTTGGTTTTTGTTTGGTTGTGAGCCTCATTTTCCAAAGCTAAAAAACCCAACATTTTAGGGCATTTTTCCTCTCTTTTTTGGTTTGGGATTCAACAAATAATGTGTTTCTAAGAAAGGAAAGGCCATCATTTCTTTGGCCTGACACCTATAATTTTGTGGGGAACATGCAAAGCAATTGCAATACACACACAATACAATCACAATGCCAAAACCAAAATCAAACTTTATCATTTTCACACACAACACCCAATTTTGAAATCATTGTCCAAAACCAATACTATATACCACTACACTCTTTCACTTTTGTGTGTGTAAAATATATTCATCCACACACCATCTTTAGGTACATGCGAATTAGGTACATGCTTCCAATGCACAAACGGCCAACAAAATTTATTTCCATTGCTTGAAACATGCTCTAATGCACAAACGGCCAAAAAAAATAAATAAACTCTACATTTTATAAAATTAAAAAGAAGCAAAAAAAATTTACCACTCAAATCTTAGAAATCAAACAGATCGGACTAAACCGTGTCGGATTTGCTACCCACGACCTCAGATCTACGCACAAACGGCCACGACCACCACTAATTCGTACCGACGAACAGAGACGAGAAGAGAAATGTCGTTGTCAGATCTGGAACCACGACCACCACGAAAGCCCACCTGTCGGAGATGAGAAGAGAAATGCAGTCGTCGCCGTCGGTGAGATGAAATGTCGCAGTCGCCGTCGGTGAGAAGAGATGTTGCTGTCAGTGAGAAGAAATGTCGTCGTCTCCGTCAGTGAGAAGAGAAAACATGTCGTCGTCGATGAGACCCAGTCGTCGTCGGTCACCCAGTCGCCGTCGATGAAGGAAGTTGCTGTCGATGGTTGAAGGGAAAGGAAGCCGTCCGAAGGTTGAAGAGAAAGAAAGCACGAGGGTTTCACGGTTGGGAGAGGAGATGTCTGTCGGGGAGAGAGAAAACTTTACTCTTTTACCGCTTTTTCTTTTTACCGTTTAAAAAAATCCTTTAATGTCGGGCAATGCCCGACATTAAAGGTTTCTTTTAATGTCGGGCATTACCCGACATTAAAGGTCCGAAAATTTCAAAATGCGTGTGTCCGAGATTAAAAGTCCCGCGTGTTTTTTTGTCCGACATTAAAGGCCGCGCGCCCATTTTTTTGTCCGACATTAAAGCTATAATTTGTTGTAGTGAGTCCATCTACATTGACATTTTTGCAAAGATTATTAAACAATTCTGAAATTTCTTTGTCACTGCCACCAATACTATTAATTATGATATCTTTCTTCACAAGTAAACTCACATCATTCTCCGTGGTTATCAACTCGTCTAGGAACTCAAAGTAATCGGTTGCAAACCTCTTTTTGTTCACTAGAAATTGTTCAAATGCCATCAAGTTTCGCACATATGTTTAAGTCATCTTCAATTTGGAAAGGTGGAATTTGCAGAACCCTATCTTCGAAACTTATGTCCATAATGTGTTTTTCTTCTTCAATTGCTTTCTTTAAGATGACACCAGCCTCACGGAGAGCGGTTGCATTTGGAGGAAGGCACTTCTTTTGGTCTACACACTTTTCAGTAGCTCACTTGGGGACAAAGTAAAACCTTAAGAAATCCACCAAGTGTCGTGGCTTTTGATTGGACAATTTGCAAGGAGCTACACATATAGTTGACGACACATAAGCATGGAAAAATTTGTGTACAACTTGTTCAAAAGAGAGAAAGTCGATGGGTTTAACTAGGTCAAAATAGACCTTCAAGAACAAAGAAAGGAAGCTGGTTCTCAAGAATTGTCAAGTCACGACATATATCAAATTTTATAGATTCATACAAGGTAGAATTTACCATCTTTTTAGTTTAAGGATAAAGATCCATTATCATCAACTCCACTATCACAAACTCATCTTTCTCCATATCTATGGGTTCTGAGTAATATCGACGGGCTCCTTTCTCCCAATGTTTAACTTTTTCCACGATGCCTTGAGTGCTCACTACAAGAAATCTAACTATTTTCGAAGGTCACAACCTTCGAAAAAGTATTAAGCAAACCTTCGATAAATTTTTTTCGAAGGTTATCCAAACCTTCAAAAAGTGTCGAAATAGATCCCGTCGAAAAAGCTTTTTTCGAAGGTACATTAACCTTCAAATTTTATTATTATTTTTCAAAGGTCACATTCCTTCGATAATTTTCAAATTACTTATCACTAATTTTTTATTGTCAAACTACCTTTTTCGAACGTTTTCATTATTTTTGAAGGTTTTATAAGGTTATTTTCAACGATTTTAAAGCCTTTGAAAATAGTTTTTTATCAAAATTTGTAAATCCTTCGAAAAAGCTCTACAAAAATCTTTAGCTTTTGAATACAATAGCATACAAACCAAACTAAACCAAATATTAGGTAAATGGGCCAAAAAAGAATAATGATAACACAAATATTTGGGAAAAAAATTATATATACCAAATGAAAAACTGATACACAATCCCATTTGGATTACATTAAAAGCTATTGTAAAAGGTAACACAATAATTTCAACCCTTTCAGTTGAAGCACTATCAAAGCCAAAACTATCTCCAATATTTGTAGAAAATAAATCTCAAGGTGTTGACCACAATTCTTTTTGTAACTATCTAGGTAACCATGCAAATTCCTAACTATGAGGGTGGGTATTAACCTTTGTTCTTGAATAATATGATCCTCTTGCAAACATGTCCAACGACCTAGTTTCTTCTTCATTTTCATACACATAAGGCTCCTGAGGACTGAAAAACAACAAAGTTGTGTTAATGTTTTTCTATATGTTATACGTAAACATGTTCTAATAGTTCATAAAATAAAGAGAACAAAATGCAGAGCAAAGATA
The DNA here is from genome assembly GCA_017139565.1 of Luffa aegyptiaca. Lineage (NCBI taxonomy): Eukaryota > Viridiplantae > Streptophyta > Magnoliopsida > Cucurbitales > Cucurbitaceae > Luffa > Luffa aegyptiaca. The sequence continues at coordinate 33,311,207 of CM029407.1, read as the reverse complement.
AACCTTGAGACAAAGGCAAGGAAAAGTCAAATAAACAAACTGTCTAATGGCCACCACATTTGCAAATACTTGCAAAGCATGATGAAAGAAATTCAGCAGTTCAATTAAACTCATCAATAATCCATTTCATTCCATACATTTTAGTTCCAAGCAATGACCTTCTAAAAAGGGAATTTGGTTAGAAAATAGAGTGAAGTTTGACTTTGATTTTAAGTTCATAATATTTGATTAAGTTTGGTCAAGTTCATGATTTATTTATTAGTTTTGTTAGAAAATCAAGCAATGACCTTCTAAACAAATTCCTCGCTGGGTAGAGCTTATTTTCATTTTCAAAAGGACAAAATTCATATATGCTACAGACCCACACATGCAGAGGTGGCTTTATGCAAATTTGAATCCCATACATGTTTTGTACCAATTTCCAAGGTTCTTTTGTTTTCCACTTATTGCTCATGCATCTTGATACCAAAACCCAACATGAGAAACCAACGAGAGTTACCTGACTGCCAAAGAAGTTTCTGTGAACAGTACAATCTAGGCCTCCAACAAATTCCTGTCCTCTGGTTTTTTGTCCTGAAAATAAATGTATCCATATATCAAGTTTAGAACACATTTAAACCACTTTATTGGTGTTTTGGAGGTAGGGTTTGTGAAATAAAACATTCGAAGTTGAGATGTTGAGGGAAAACGGAAGGAAATCTACCAGTAGCTTCATTTGCCAAAAGAATAAGCCCGGCATACAGGTGCCCCAGACAGGCAGACAGGCTTCCCATTCTAACGAACTCTCGCAAAGTAGGAAACTGCAAATATACAAAAGTACGACAATATAAATACAGCACTCATTTCTAATTCTAAGTATTATCTAATATGAGCCCATCCAAACTAACACATACAATTATTTCATACATTTGGTATGTTGGTATGTATAATTCGAGATAATAGCATTAGCAAGATTTCTTTTTATTACATGATTGAATGCAATATCTTTAAACCTTTTTGTGCTTACTCATGCATTCACTTTTATATAATTATAGATTATAGACAAGTAGACATGTACGCCTATTGAGGATTGCAAAATCTCATCGTGTGTTCGAACAAAATTTTGGACAAACCAAAGAAACTCTTTAAAGACAATTACAGATGCAGCATTCATTTAGAGGAAAGAGGAACAAACCAAATTATGGAGCTCCACAAGTTTGGCCATGGTGGTGCTTTCCCCGCTAGGAATAATTAAACACGCTACATTAAGAAGTTGCTCGGGCTCCCATATCTCTACTCTCTTCACTCCGAGCCTTCTCAAAGCTACGCGTCACAATCAATTAAGGGCGAAAACTCGTTAACAGTATATGAAATACTATGTTGTATTTTGTTAATTATTTGGTATTATTCAGTTGTATTAGTTATTTCAGTAGCTTCATGCTCTGTGCATTTTCTCCCCAAGTGATCTGTATAAATACTCTTTAAATCAATAATACAGTGTGAGGAGAATTTGTTCATTTCTGGAAATCTCTACTCGTCACAATAAAACTACAAAATGTATTCATCCATAGAAACGCCAACCACGAAATGAGCTAGCGATAGAGAAGAAGAAGAAAAAGAAAACCTGCGATGTGCTCATTAAAAGATATATGTTTAGGCCTTCTCCGCTAAATCGCCAGTGAAACGACCAAAGCCGACTCCATGTTCCAGCATCAATTTTCCTTCACACAGCGGAAGTAGAGAAAGCACCTGCATAATTATATTGAAAAATCAAAAGGAAATTCCAAATTTATCGAATCAAATCGAAATTATCTCCCCCATTAAGTCGCAATCGCATCGAAACGACTGTTAAATTCGAGCAAATGAAATTGAAGTTAAACTGTTCGATTATGTTACTTACTAAAGGCCTTTCTTCTTTGTCGAGATCGAAGGCGTTCAAATCGAGCAGCATGGCCCCCACTGTCAGTCCGACGAATGCTTCGTCCAGTACTTCTTTTGAATCAATCGCTCCCCGCTTGCCAAAGAAAATTACAATTAATTTCACTCAATTACCATTAATCTCGACCTTCCACTTGAGCAAGAGAATCTCGCCGTGATTGGAGCCGAATTCTTCACCAAACGATTGAGAAAAATAGTAGGCATCTCGTGTAGATTAGTCTGGTTGTTGAAGTTCACGCCAAGCCCTAGATCCCTCTCCAACGGATGAAATAACAATTAAACGATAGATATATATCTTTTTAACCTTTTCAAAGGTTAATGAGAAGTATTATTTTTCTTTTTCAAAAAAAAAAAATCTTTTAACCTTTTTCAAAGGTTTTCCAACCTTCGGTAAAGGGTAATAACTTTCAAAGGTTTTTAATATCTTTGTTAAATATATATCATTTTTCAAAGGTTTTCAGTAACCTTCGATAATTTTTTTAAATGTTTTTCTTTTTTATTTTCATAAAAGATAAAATATATTGTTTTTATTAACTTAAGATAAAATGTACATATTTTTAGAAAGTTTTTTAAATACTTTTGACAAAAGATAATAATTTTTTCGATTTTTTTTTATTACTTTGATAGAAGATCAAATATTTTTCAAAGGTATTTGATAAAAAAATATATATTTTTCAAAGGTTATTAATATTCTTTGATAAAAATGGATAATATAATTTATATCTTTTTCAAAGGTTTTTAAGAACCTTCGATAAAAGGTAGATATTTATCAAAGGTTTTTTAAATGCCTTCGATAAAGGATAATATAATTTTCAAAGGTTTTTAATGTTCTTTGATAAATATTATATCTTTTTCAAGGATTTTTAAAAACCTTTGATAAAATGTAGATATTTATCAAAGGTTTTTTAAATACCTTCGATAAAAGATAATATAATTTTCAAAGGTTTTTAATGTCCTTTGAAAAATATTATACCTTTATCGAAGGTTTTATAGAACTTTCGATAAAAGGTAGATATTTATCAAAGGTTTTTTAAATATCTTCGATAAAGGATAATATAATTTTCAAAGGTTTTTAATGTCCTTTGAAAAATATTATATCTTTTTCAAAGGTTTTTAATAACCTCTGATAAAGGTAGATATTTATCAAAGGTTTTTTAAAATCCTTCGATAAAGGATAATATAATTTTCAAAGGTTTGTAATGTCCTTTGATAGATATTATATCTTCTCCAAAGGTTTTTAATAACCTTTGATAAAAGTTGATATTTTTCAAAGGTTATTTAAATACCTTTGATAAATGCATATCTTTTTCAAAGGTTTTTTATAACCTTCGATAAAACATGGTCGAAATAAGCCAACTTTTTTTGTAGTGGGCATTTCATCCCTAGGCCCTAAGTTTCCTCTCCTTTGGAAAGCATCACATAGCTTGTAGAACCAATGGGCATCCTTAAATAAGGTAGGCAAGAAGAATCCACAGTGCAAAATCCTCATAGCTGTCCTCTGACCGCTGAAATGGCCTCCATACTACGAAGAATGACATTGCTCCAAGATTTCCTTTGCTTCATCACCTGAAACACACCTACGAATAATACTGTCAGAGCATTGCTTATACATAAATGGCTCATCTCAATAGAAATATTTTGCATCATGCTTAAACCTTTTCTTCTGCCTCCAATCCATATCAATAGGAGTGACCCCCTTTACCAAAAAGTTAGCAATAGCAGCATACCAAGGGACATCCCTGACTACCTTTACCTCAACAGCAAAAAGTTGCTCATCTGGAAAAGAATCTGAAATGGCAGATTGCTTCAGCAAAGATGATGATGGATCAAGACGATACAAATGACCTGCAATGACACTCTCTGATCCCTTCTTATCTTTTACCTCCAAGTCGAACTCCTGCAACAATAAAACCCAACGAATTAATCTAGGCTTTGCAACTTTTTTAGACATTAAGTACCTTATTACTGCATGATCCGTGAACACCGTGACTTTGGATCCAACCAAATATGGTCGGAACTTCTCAAAAGCGAATACAACAGCTAACAACTCCTTTTCAGTAGTTGTATAGTTGACTTGTGCCTCATTTAAAACCCTGCTTGCATAATATATAGGATGGATAAATTTTCCCTGCTTTTGCCCCAACATAGCACCTACTACAACATCAATCGCATCGCACATTACCTCAAATGATAAATTCCAATTAGGTGCACAAAGAATAGGTGCTGAGACTAAAGTAGCCTTTAAAGTTTCAAAAGCCTTCCTACAATCTGCATTAAAGTAAAAAACATGATCAGTGCATAATAAGATACAAAGAGGTTTACTGATTTTTGAAAAATCCTTAATGAACCTTCTATAAAATCCAACATGACGTAAAAAGCTCTGAATCCCTGTCACTGAATTCGGTGGTTCTAGTCTCTCAATAACCTCAATTTTTGCTCTATCAACTTCTAGACCATTCTTAGAAATCCTATGACCTAGCACTATGCCCTCCTTCACCATGAAGTGGCATTTCTCCCAATTGAGAACTAGATGGGTATCCTCACATCTCTTTAACACCTTACCTAAATTATCCAAACAATTCTGAAAAAGACCCTCCAAAAACTGAAAAATCGTCCATAAATACTTCAACAGTGGACTTAATCATATCTGAAAAAATTGCTAACATACACCGCTGAAATGTTGCTGGAGCATTGCAAAGGCCAAAAGGCATTCGCCTAAAAGCAAACGTCCCATAAGGGCAGGTGAAAGTAGTTTTTTCCTGATCCTCAGGAGCAATGGTAATCTGGTTATACCCAGAATAACCATCTAAGTAACAGTGGTAGGCCTGACCAGCCAATCTGTCCACATCTGGTCAATAAATGGTAGAGGGAAATGGTCCTTACGGGTAGCTTTATTAAGCCTCCTGTAATCCATGCAAACCCTCCAGTCAGTTACTGTCCTGGTTGGGATCAACTCATTGTTTTTATTGCTTACCACAGTGACACCTCCTTTCTTAGGAACACATTGGACAGGGCTCACCCAATTGTTGTCTGCAATTGGGTAAATAATGCCAACATCCAACCATTTTATCACCTCCTTTTTAACAACCACTTTCATTGCAGGGTTAAGCCTTCTCTGTTGTTCATTACTCCTAAAGGATCCCTCCTCTAGAGTGATTTTGTGCATACAGAAAGATGGGCTAATCCCCTGAATGTCAGCCAATGTCCAACCGATAGCTTTGCGGTATTGCTGCAACAACTTAATTAAGGCCTCTTCATGCTCCAGCATTAAATCTGATGCAACAATAATGGGCAACGTCTCACCTTCCCCAAGATACACATACTTTAGATGATCCGGTAGGGGCTTCAAATCTAAAGTGGATGCCTCAATCAGGGATGGCTTAATAGGAGGAGCTTTCCTTTGATCTAAATCTAAAGACTCAAAAACATCCTCACACATAAACACTTCTTTTTCATTTTTTCTTTCTAAAGAACAAACTTCTAAATCCTCTACGCTAACCTCTCCATGATCTTCCAAGTGTTTGTCAGCCGAATCCTGCATAGCTGTCTCAACAATTGTGTTCTCCAGAATCCTAATGAAAGAGCAATCTTCCATTTCGTCTGGATATTTCATGGCCTTAAACACATTAAATTTTACTTCCTCATTACAGACTCTCATTGTTAATTCCCCTTTTTGAACATCTATCAAAGCCCTACCAGTAGCCAAAAATGGACGACCTAAAATAATTGGGACATCTTTAGCAGCCTCATAGTCTAAAATAATGAAGTCAACAGGAAATATGAATTTATCCACCTTCACTAAGACATCCTCAATTTTACCCTCTGGATATGTGATAGACCTATCAGCTAGTTGAAGTGTGACTGTGGTAGGCCTAGCTTCACCAATACCTAGCTTTCGATAGATCGAAAGAGGCATAAGGTTAATGCTTGCACCTAAATCACAGAGTGCTCTACCTAACTCTTTTCTACCTATAGACAGAGGTATAGTAAATGACCCTGGGTCCTTAGCCTTGGTTGGTAGCCCATTCTTAAGAATAGCACTACATTCCTCAGTAAGAGATACAGTTTCAAACTCACCTAACCTCTTCTTTTTAGTTAAAATATCCTTAAGAAATTTAGCATAATTAGGCATTTGCTCAATAGCTTCTACTAAAAGGATATTTATATGCAATTGCTTAAGAATCTCTAAAAACTTTTTAAATTGACCATCCTGATTCTTAGGCATTTGCCTTTGTGGAAAAGGTAGAGGTGGTACATAAGGTGGGGGCGTCACACAAGGTGGTTCTGAAGGAATTGAATCCTCTAGCGGAAGCGGTTTTCACCGATCGTGATTTAATTTCAATTAAAGAAAACCGATACGTTGGGCAAAATTCAGAAACAAATTTCTAAATTAAAACTAGATTAAGCATGCATTCACTAATCCTAAACAATTTAAGATTTTAGGAACTTACTTGTTGTAGAACCAATCTTCATAGCACTATGCTCCTCAACGAACACTTCATCACGATCTCTTGAACACAACCATCAAAGAGCACCCGCTATCCTCTGAATTCATGAGGCTTGGATTGTGGAATCCAATCTTGAGTTGGGAATAACTTTCCAGCAGAATGTTGCTGGAAAAATCTTTGAGAGCTTGAGAGAGTTTTTCACACCTCTGTCATTCTGCGTGAGAAAGGAGAGAATGAGCGATCAGTTGGGCAACTCCCTCTCCCCTGTACGATAAGTGGGGAGGGAGTTATTACCCTACTAGATCTTGATCGTTGGATCTAATCCAAACGATCTTGGCCGTCTATTAATTAAATAATAATAATCATTTAATTAATTAATTAATTATAATTAATTTAATTAAAACAATATTAATTAAATCAATTATAATATAAGGTATTTAATTCAATTTGAGTCATATTCAATTGAATTAAACTGGTCATTCAATTAATCATATTAATTGAATCCACATTAATTAAATATCAAATATTTAATTAATTTTTTAATTGAATCATATTCAATTATATCTCTCTCATTTAACCTATAGTTTTAATGTGCATCAAAATGTACATTAATATAAACTATAAAATTAATTCAATTAAATCACATTTAATTAAATTAAATTAATTAATTCTCCAATTAATTAATTCATTAATTAAATATCATATATTTAATTAATTTACTATTTGAATCATTATTCAAATAATTCTCTCATATACTATAGTTTTAATATGAATCTCATTCACATTAAATTTAACCTATAGTTTCAATATGAATCTAATTCATATTTAATATTTGAACTCCTTCAAATATTTAATTCTCCCGTTAATTAATTTTGAATCATATCCAAAATTAATTTATAATATAAAATTTAATTCATTAATTAAACTTATATTATAATGTATCTTTATACATTATTTTAATTGTATCAAATACAATAAAATTCCCTTAACGAATTTGAACACACTTCAAATTCTATTCAAGACTATTTAACCTCAGAACCCTTTACGAGCTAGCAGGTGGACCTAATGGACCTACAGATCAGAAGCTCCAACGATACGAGACTAATTGGCTAAACTCATTAACCAAGTTAGTCAACATTCGTTAACTGTGAGTCACTCCACTAAAGACCCACAGCTGCACTCTTCTCACTGTAGAATATTTCTGTGTCCACGGATATCGACCAATAACAGTAAGTCAATCCTTCACGAGTGTTCGCAACGCCAGCTGGGTCAAATTACCATTTTACCCCTGGATTACCTCTGGATCCTTAAGTACCACTGATTCCTCTAATGAACAATATGTTTATGATCCAATCAATAAACAGCAGTTCCTCTCGGGCCAGGAGAGGATGGACGCCCTTGTTCAAGACCCGGAATCAGCCCTTAAGGGAACACACATCTACTTGCCCCAATAGGGGAAGGAGTGAATTCCATCTTGTACTGTTATGTTCCCAGCCCCCATTCGGTCTTGCCCCTGAAATGGTAGGATTATTGAGTCGGCGAACTGGCCACTCTCACCCATACAGATCTAAGGACAATCCCTCCTGAAAAGGAGTTCAAAACAGACTCAGGATTGAGATTGAGTTACCTAGGTCATCCTATTGAAATAGAAACCTAAACTAGTCAACGGTGTTACATCTAGTGGTTACTATTTCGTGGTCCGGTCTTATGCAAACTCATTGCACAGGATACCCCCACTCGCATGTCTCCTACATGGATGCTTTGGATCATTGCATCTGTATCGAATACAAAGTGGGCCGTATCACATAGTGTTACCAGGATAAGGTACCCAGCCTTATCCCTATACTATAGACCATTTAGGTTGTTACTTGAACACTGATCCCCGTATGTCCCCACATACTAGTTCAAGTTTCATCTAAACAACCTAGGATCTTAGTTTATTGGATTTGGGTCAAATTGTGCAATTATAGTAACAATAACTCTTTATTGTACAAACCTCAACAACAACGTACTGAGACAAGTGAACAATTTGTCACCATTCACTATCTACGAGTTTTAGGGCATAAAACCCAACAGGTTCCACATCTGGAATAGAACCAGATGCTCCAGCATCGTTATTGCTGCCTCCAGCACCCTGACCAGTCTCCAACTCTTTCTCAACAACAACATTTTTATCACAATTATTTTCTACATTATGGGGTTTACTAGGCTCTTTTCTTTCCTCTAATGGCTTACCACTCCTAAGAGTCATTGCCTTTACCTGCTCCTTACCTTCCCTTCTAGGGTGTTCAGTATCTGAGGGAAGTTTCCCTTGAGGCCTTGCCTTCAGCTCATTAGCTAGCTGACCCACTTGCAATTCCAGGGCTCTCATTGAAGCTTGATTACTTTGAATTGCGGCATCTGTACGAGCCATATATTCTTTCATCATTGCCTCAAGAGAACTCCCCGAATTTTGTTGGGGCAAAGCCTGCTTATTTTGCTGGGGCAATACCGGTGCTTTAGCAAATCCTGATTTGTTCACCTTTTGCTGTGCTTGCACATTACTTCCTTGTCCTCCCCATGCGAAGTTGGGGTGGTTGCGCCAACCTGGATTATAAAAGTTAGAAATAGGGTTGTTCATCTGATTACCTACAAAAAACGCAGAAGCTGGATTGCTGGGGCAAAACTCGTAGTTGTGATCTTCACCACAATAAACACATGCTGCCTCTGCGACTTGGTTCACCAACGCATCAGGCTCCACAGCTGGTGGCTGCTGATGACTAATCACTGTCACATTCTTAAGAGCGTTAGCAATCATTGCAAGATCAGCCCTAATGGTGGACACACCATCAACCTCTAACACACTCTTAACCTTTTTATTTGTGCCTCTAACATCCGACCACTGACAACTATTAGTAGATATTCTTTCTAAAATTTCATGGGCTTCATTAAAAGTTTTTGCCAAAAGGCCCCTCCAACTGAAGCATCAACCATACCCTGGGTTGCTCCGTTTAACCCATTGTAAAATGTTTCCATTTGGATACAATGTGGTAAACCACGATGGGGACACTTTCGCAAAAGCTCCTTAAACCTCTCCCAAGCCTCACTAAAAGTCTCATCTTCAAGTTGCCTAAACCCTACTATTTCACTCCTTAATTTAGCATTCTTATTTGGTGGGAAATATTTACTCAAAAATTATTCAGCTAATTCATTCCATGTCCTAATTGATCCTGGAGCAAAAGAATTCAACCATGCCTTTGCCCCATCTCTAAGAGAGTACGGGAACAAAGTTAATCTAAGGGCATCCCGAGGCACTCCTTGAATTACAAAAGAATCACTAACTCCTAGAAAAGACTTAAGATGCAAATGAGGGTCTTCAGATGACAAACCGTGGAACTGACCCACGGTTTGCAACATCTGAAACATTACCGGTTTCATTTCAAAGTTTGCTGCTTGAATTTGAGGACGTGCAATCCCTGAGATTTAACTCATCAAACATTGGAAAAGCATACGCTCGAATGGCTCTGGCCCTATCGTTCGCTACCAAGATAGGGTTCTCAACCTGATTATTTTGCTGCTCATTTTGCTCCAGTGGCTGGTTTTGTTGCAGCAAACGATTCTGCTGGGGGTTCGTTGGATCTTCAGAACCTTGCAGAAGACGCGACACGTTATCCATTTGATTCCGGTTTCTGTGCTGCTCTCTCCTTCTTCTCCTGAATATCCTCTTGATTTCTGGATCAAGCTCGAACCTTACCCCAGGCGGATCGCTCATGCACCAAACTCACACCTGCAAAAACAAAAGAAACAATCAAAAAGTTCTAGCACCAAATCACTAAAACACATACACAAAACAGATCAGATAAAAACTTATTCAAGTCCCCAGCAACGGCGCCAAAAAATTGTTGGGTTCCTAAAGTGAGTAAAAATGTAATAAGAAATAAGATATAAATGGACTCTAAAACTCTGTGCAAGTATACACGGTCTGCAGCAAGTAATAAGTATTTATCGAATCCAAGGTCTGAATTAGCTTTCACTTTATCTATTTTGCTTTGTTTTTAAATGGTTTCAAAAGTGGTAAAAATGATTGGTTTTTGATAAAATGCTGAAGCAAAAGAAATGACAGAACAAAAAGTAAACAAATAGGCAGACAGATTAGAAACAGGCGCTGGTCAGGATTTAGTAATTGTTTTAAAAGATGCTCTAGCAATATTATTGATCATGCAAAACTCTCGCAGTCTTATTAGCACATTCCTCCCGGAACTCCGGATTTTTTAGAATATGTTTCAACTCCAATGAAGCTCTAACGATCAAACACTAGGCAACTAGCTATCCCTAGCTCAGTCACTGGCGTTCACCAATACACAATGATCTAGTGTGATTAACCGTCACACACTCCCTAAATCATCCCTGAAACTAGAGAGAGATATTCATACCGGCTGGCCAGACGGGCATAAAATAAAAATGAGCACAACAATTAACCAAGATGCATGAAATCAATATTTATTTCTAGAAATTAAGCAGAACAATCACATGTTCCCTAACCAATGCCTAAAGCTACTTAGTTCATAAGATGCATAGAGACACACGTTACAATCTGAGTAAGCATATCCATATTTACAAAATAATGGAAGAAAATATTAGTTCCCTTGATCAGCTTGCAAATGATGGTTTCCTTGATGGTCTCCAATCTCTCTCCTCTATTCGGCTCCCAAAGGTGGAAGTAACTCTCCAAGAATGGAATGTTTCTCCCAAGGATGGAATGTATTTGACTTGGGCGGCTATCTCCTTTTATAGAAGGATAGGAGGCTTGAATTAGGTTGACCTAGACACGTGGATGGCTCTCCTTGCTCCTTTATCCCGAGAATAGCTTAACAGAATTCAGTTTGTTAAATTTGCTAACGAGCTGTGACGTGGAAGTTTTGCTCCTCGCTTTGCTTCAGCACAAAATTTGCTCCCTCCAATCGCTCAGCAATACATTCTGCATAAAATAACTTCCAAAGCTTCCATTCTTCCAAATGGGTTAAAACATATAATATATATCTAAAACTAACCCTATTAAGCACAAAAGATACACAAATCCCTATAGAAATAAGGCCTAAATAACTACCTTTTGAAGAGTTATCATTGACCGATTTGGAAGTTTGCCCATCACTCTTTACTGTGATAATTGTGGTGCAGTTGCAAATTCAAAAGAACCTAGAAGACATAAGAGAGGCAAGCACATTGAAAGGAAATATCATCACATCAGGGAGATAGTGTACTGAGGAGACGTGATCGTCACAAAGATAGCGTCGAAGCACAACATTGTTGATCCATTCACGAAGGCTCTCACGGCTAAAGTGTTCGAGAGTCATCTAGAGGGTCTGGGTCTGCGAGATATGTATGGAAAATAATCTAGGGCAAGTGGGAGGAATGTAAATCGATATTCAAAACCGTGATGTACTGGGTATTTTGTGTATGATGCCCTATTTTATTGTATTTGTATATTGTTATTAATACAAGTATTTATTCACTCACTGTTATTATAGATTATTGTACATCCCACTAAACAAGAGTTTTAGAGCAAGTGGGAGATTGTTCGGGTTGGTGTCCTAAAACTCGTAGATAGTGAATGAAACAAATAGTTATATACTTGTTCGATAAAGTCGTTATTGAGTTTTTGTTTACTCAATTTATTAAAATGAGTGAATTGCACGTTAAATAACCATAATCCAATAAACTAGAATCCTTGACTATGATATTAATACTTGAACTTTGTGTAGTGACATAAAAGTGGATCAGGTTCACGTACATATCCTCAACGGTCTATAGTATAGGGATAAGACTGGGTACCTTAATCCTAGGAAACACTATGAGACGCGACCCACTTTGTTTTAGTACAAACGATGTGATCCTTGATCGTTCATGTAGAGACATGCGAGTGGGGGCATCCTATGCAAATGAGTTTACATAAGACCAGGACCGAGAAAAGTCACCCTTGCTTTATAACGTCGTTTACTGACAAGACTAAGTATTTCAATGCGATGACCTAGGTAACTCGATCTTAAATCCTGAGCTAACTATGAACTCCTGTTTATTTGGGCTTATCCTATAACGCCCCAGGATTTTAAAACTAATCCTCGGAACATTACTATCTCCTAAACCAAACAAACCGAATGCATCGAAAATTTTGGCAGCATAACGGCATACATAGGACTAAACCAAAATTTTCACAACACCTATTAAGCATAAGGCACACTTCTATAATCCAAACAACCCACAACTACGCACCACAAATGCACACCAGAACTTCTTCCACAATCTAGAAAGTCAGATTTCACATTCTCATTTAACCACAACCAAACCACATAAACGCAACATACTAGATAAAAAATAACTTTATTAAATGAAAAGGAATTGAAACTACAGATGAAGCTAACCATAACTATGACTAACTTCTCAAATTGAAACAACTAGACAAGTCTTTAACTGAAATAAACATAAAACACTATCCTATACAACTAGAAGAGTAGGATAATAATTAAAACAAAACTAGGTATTCAAAACTTGGAAACAAGGATGCCTAGACCAGTGGAGTCACTCCTCGTGCACCTCCTTAGCACCACCAGGATCATCGTATGCAAACTCACCTACATCAACTAAAAATGTTGGGGAAAGAAAGGGGAGGGGGTCAGTACAACCACGATACTAGTAAGTAGCTCACACCCAGTGAGCCATCAAGCAACAAACAACACATCAATCATGCTCGGAACACACATCCAACATATTTTAAAACAATAAACAATAATTCATGTTTCTTAAAGCGAGAACTAAACATCGAGACTCTTGCTAACTCAACAGGATGACTCATGCACACACAACATGCTAAGCAACCCCCACATGGTTTCTGCGCCATGCTCGCTTTCTTAGCACATGATTTACGCGTCATGCCACTCACCAAAACACATAAATTTCGTGCCATGCAACGCAACTTAACACATGATTTTCGCGTCACGCTCTGCACCAAAACATGATTTTCGTGTCATGTAACGCACTCACACCAAGCACATGAATTACGCGCCATGCGCAACGCACACTCACATGTGATTTACGCGTCACGCTCCGCACTCACAACTCACTTCTCTATGAGCACACAGGACTATGCAACTTGACACTCATGCAACATAGCCAAAACAATAAGTACAATATGCTTAAGATACCACAACTCATCATGCTTTAAAATCAATCAAACAACATCCTTAACACATATCTCGAGTTACACATCAATCAACAAAGCATACTAGAAATACAAGTAAACAACCAACATGCTCATGCAATCAAACAGACTCAACGAGTAGAAACTACTTACCAAAAGCTTACGAGCGCTCCTAAAGAACTCCTTAAACAACTCAAAAGATCCAGATAAACTCCTAAACAACAAGGACAACTTCTAAGAATTAGAACCAACCTACTGAATACTTTAAACATGCTGGAAAGGCATATATCATCTGAGGAAAGTCTATTTCCTTCCTGGACACCCACTCAAAATTCCCCAAAATAAAAACTCAAAACCTTTAGACCATGGGCAACCATGTCTAAGACACAACGAGCAATGGGTATTCACCGAATGGCTATAATCAAGGCTTTTCAGCCGTTGGACAACAAGTGGATGACATAAATTCGCACTCTAAGGACTCCTAGAGGTTGGGCAACACTACTAGAGCCTAGACAATTGATAGTTGATAATTTAGCATGCTTTTTAAACCACGACCAGCAAGCATAAACTCATAAATTCATGATTTAGGAACCTACAAGGGTTGGGTAAAACTAATTAGGCAACGACACATAATGGGCATTAATTGAAGCATGCTTTTAATCCATGAACTATTGGGATTGTGTCCTAAAACTCGTAGATAGTGAATGTTAAACGAATTATACATACTTATTCGATAAAGGCGTTATCGAGATTAATTTAGTAAAGTTGTTACTGAATAAAGTAAATTGCACATATAATAACCCAAATCCAATAAACTAAGATCCATGGCTATAGGATGAATACTTGAGCTTTATGTAGAGACATAAAAAATGGATCAAGCTTGAGTAATAGCCAAAACGGTCTATAGTATAGGGATAGGGTTGGGTACCTTATTCTGGAGACACTATGAGACGCGACCCACTTTATAGATGGTATAGACGATGTGATCCTAAATCGTCCATGTAGAGACATGCGAGTGGGGGCGTCTTATGCAATGAGTTTGCATAAGACCAGGACCGAGAAATAAGTCGATCTCGCTTTATAACACCGTTTACTGACGAGACTGACTATTTCATGTGATGACCTAGGTAACTCGATCTTAATCCTGAGCTAACTATGAACTCCTGTTTATTCGGGCTTATCCTTAGATCTACATAGGTGAGAGTGGCTCAGTATCGCCGACTCAATAAGCCTCCCATTTCAGAGATAGGAACGGGTAGATAGCTGGGGACATAGTCGTGCAACTCCTACACGAATTAGGGATAGTAGAGAGGTTTTTCCCTTAAGTGCTGACTCCGGGGCTTGAACAAAGGGATCCCGCCCTCTCATTGGCCCGAGAGGGACTCGGTTTTATGGTTGGACCATAAACCAATTGTTCATTAGAGGATCAGTGGGACTTAAGAAACTAGAAGTACTATAGGGGTGAAACGGTTTTTTGACCTAGCTATAGCTACGAACAACCGATGAAGGATCGACTTACTAATCATGGTTAAATCAAGTGGACGGAAATATATCTATAGTAAGGGGAGTGCAACTATCGGGCTATAGTGGAGTGTCCCGGTAGTTAACGAATGTTGGCTAGCTTGGATAATGAGATTAGTCGGTTAGCCTCGAATCGTTGGAGCCCATGATCTATAGGTCCATTAGGTCCCCCTACTAGCTCATATTGGAACAAAGCCTAAACAAAAAGATAGGAAGCTTTGAATCGTTCAAAATCGAGAAAACGAGTATTATCGTAAATTGTGTTTGACACAATAATTTAATTATGAATTAAATTAGAAAATGAGAGATGGAGTATTTAAAAGTGTTTTGAATACCATATATATGTATTAGGAATCATATATAATTCATGGCACTAGGTGATAAAGATTAATTGGATTAATCATGTAAAAATTACATGGAATTGTACCAATTAATTGCCTAGAAATTAATTTCAATTTTGAATTGAAATAGGAATGAATTGCAAGCTGATAATTGAGAATTTAGATTCAATTTTAAGTGGATTTAGTGGCATTCCCACTCTTGCATGTTGATGCATAGTGGAAAACAACACAACCATGCACTAGTTGCATGTGTTGTGAATTAATCACCTAGAATCCACTTTGAGTTGCAATTTCACCATGTGTCTAGTGTCATGAGGCTTCTCTTTGCATGGAAGATGTCTATATAAGGAGTATGAATCAAATTCAAAGGAAAGAGAGTCATTTTCCATATTGTTATGCGGCTGGATTTTGGTCTCAAACTCTCTCATCTCCATATATATCTCTAGTGCTTGAACTTTCAAGCATTCCCTTCTCATTCCCTATCTCTATAGACTCCCACAAGTCGTTCTTGGCCCGGAGAATAGTAGGGAAGACACTAGAGGTGGTCCACACACCGTTCGTGATCAAAGGAATCAAAGGGAGTTGTTGAATCGGTCTCCAAAAGGTTGGTAAAATTCTGCTCTCTCCTTCCAGTATTTGGACAGCATGTTTTCATTTTCTAAAATTGATGTAGTTAAGTGCCTCCGATCCTAAAATTGCTTCCGCATGTGTTATATGAACACCTTCATGGACAACCAACGATGACCCATTTAACTCACATTCTAAGGACTCTAAATGTTGGCAAAACTTATAAGGCCTAAACAACTCATGGGTAACGATTTTAACATGTTTTCAAAGCTTAACACCTAACGGGCAACTCAACTTTAAAGTTATCAAACTAGGGACAGCGAAGAAACTTACCCAAAAGGACTTGTTTTCACGCTAGAAGGGTTATTATAACCTCTAACAATGCATTAGAATGATCCTTGGGCAGTGGGTGATCAAGCTGAAGTGTTTCGAACTCAATCGAACACTTAGACGACGCGGAAACGTTAAGCGACGTCATAACGATCCAAAACAGAGCCAAAACAACGCTGGACAAAGGCGAAATCGCGCGGAACTGAGGCTTCGAGCTGCTAGGACGCGACATCACGAGTATTTTTTTCACTTCTCAACGAGAAAACCCACAAAGACGGCGTGAGGAAGAGAGATCGCGCGAGGGGGAGAGACCGGCGGTGCTTGGCTGCGACGACACGATGGCGGCGACGTTGCTACAAAAGGCGGTGGCGACGCGTTTAGGCGGTGGTGGTTGTGCGGCTTCCATGAGAAAAAATCAAGAGACAGGGAGAGATTCGGGGCGGGCGTTCGGTCTAAAGAGAACACAAGCGACAGTGCTGCACTCCGACGACTGGCTAGGCGGCGGCTTCTTCGGCGGTTCGTGGGTGATGGCCGGCTAGAAGAATATTATAGAGGGGGGACTGGTTCACGAGATTGAGAGGGAGAGAGAAGGGTTAGGGTTTTCTTTTTTGATTTATTTTCTTTTAAATAATCCCTAAGAACGAAATCCCATCTTAATTAGGATTTAGGGTTTATCTAAGATTTATTTTTAAACCCAATCTTAGCTCGTGAAGAATTTGGGATGAAAATGAAGGTGTACATATTACACATGCGGAAGCAATTGAAGATCGAAAGCACTTAAGACATTCAATTTTGCTCCTAAAGCATGCATGTTCTATAAAAGACAGAAAAGAGAGTTTAGAGAAAACATACCTTTGTAGCTCACAAATGAGGTACTCCTTGTGGTGTTTTCCTTCTCCAACTTCTCTTGGACAACCTTTAGAGTCTTCCCTACTATTCTCCGGGCCGAGAACGACTTGTGGGAGTCTATAGTGATAG
Source organism: Luffa aegyptiaca (assembly GCA_017139565.1). Lineage (NCBI taxonomy): Eukaryota > Viridiplantae > Streptophyta > Magnoliopsida > Cucurbitales > Cucurbitaceae > Luffa > Luffa aegyptiaca. The sequence continues at coordinate 33,293,931 of CM029407.1, read as the reverse complement.
GGAATGGGAAGGGAATGCTTGAAGGTTCAAGCTCTATGGAGATATGAGATGAGAGAGTGATTGAGGAAGAAATTCAGCAGCATAACATTAAGGTAAATGCTATATCTTTCTCCAATCTGATTCTTCTTCTACTTATAGAGAGAATCCATGCAAGAAGAAGCCTCAAGATGCAAGACACATGGTGGTCTTAAGGGTGAAAGTGGAAGCTAGGTGTTCAAGCAACATTACATGCAAGTATGCATGTTTGTGGTGTAATTCCACTTTGAATCTTCATGTAAGAGTGGAATTACAACATTTTCCACTTACCATGATTCAAAATCAGATTTCAAATATTCATTTATGATATTAATATCAATTCTAAATGTGACATTAATATATAAGATCATATTTGAACCTTGCCCAATTGATTATAAATGATTAAGCAAGTTAATCACCTTAATATTGTGCATCTTTTATATATGAATCTTAATTCATGTATATAGTATTTAAAACCCTTTTAAATACTTTATCTCTCATTTTCTAATTTAATTCATAATTAAATTATTGTGTCAAACACAATTTTACGACAATACCCTTTTTCCCGACTTTGAACAATTCAAAGAATCCTATCAATTTGTTCTAGGCTATATTCCGATATGAGCTAGTAGGGGGACCTAATGGACCTATAGATCATGGGCTCCAACGATTCGAGACTAACCGACTAATCTCATTATTCAAGCTAGCCAACATTCGTTAACTACCGGGACACTCCACTATAGCCCGATAGTTGCACTCCCCTCACTATAGATATATTTCCGTCCACTTGATTTAACCATGTTCAGTAAGTCGTTCCTTCACAGGTTGTTCGTAGCTATAGCTAGGTCAAATAACCGTTTTACCCCTATAGTACTTCTTGTTCCTTAAGTTCCACTAATCCTCTAATGAACAATCGGTTTGTGGTCCAACCATCAAACCTAAGTCCCTCTCGATCCAACGAGAGGGTGGGGCCCCTTGTTCAAGTCCTGGAGTTAGTACTTAAGAGAACAACCTCTCTGCTATCCCTGAAAAGGGTAGGAGTGAATTTCGTCTTGCGAAACTATGTCCCCAGCTATCTATTCGATCTTATCCCCAAAATGGTAGGCTTGTTGAGTCGGCGATGCTGGCCACTCTCACCCATGCAGATCAAAGGATAATCTCGTATAAACAGGAGTTCATAGCTCGCTCAGGATTAAGAACGAGTTACCTAGGTCATCTATGAGAAATAGTCAGTTTCTACGGTAAACGGCGTTATAAAGAGAAAGTGACTTATTTCGTGGTCCTGTCTTATGCAAACTCATTGCATAGGACGCCCCCACTCGCATGTCTCCACATGAACGACTTAGGATCTCATCGTTTGTACTTAATACAAAGTGGGCCGCGTCCATAGTGTCACCAGGATAAGGCACCCAACCGTATCCTTATACTATAGACTATTTTGACTATAAACTTGAACTTGATCCTACGATATGTCCCTATATATAGTTCGAGTATTCATTTTATAGTCAAGGATCTTAGTTTATTGGATTTAGGTTAATCATTCGCAATGTATATATTCAATAACATCTTTTACTGAATAACCTCAATAACGTCTTTATTGAAAATAGAATATGTTTAATGATTTACAAACTACGAGTTTATAGGACATTAAACCCAACAGAAAATAACCCAGTTGATTAAGGATTTGGGTCTTTTGATATTTAAAATAAATATCGAATATTAAACCTCCAAACTTTAGGAAATTAAAGATTTAATTAGAAATCTCTTTTCCCTAAATTATAGAAATTTAATTTAACGACCCAACGCTAAGCTTAAATTCTAATTATCCAAATTAGAATAATAACGCTCAACAATTCTCCAAATGATTTGATTTCGAAATGCAGGGGGTTACATATCCTTAGATCTGCATGGGTGAGAGTGGCTCAACATCACCGACTCAATAAACCCCCCATTTCAGGGATAGGAACGGGTAGATAGCTGGGGACATAGTCTTGCAAAACGGAATTCACTCCTACCCAATTTAGGGATAGTAGAGAGGTTGTTCCCTTAAGTACTGACTTTGGAACATGAACAAAGGGATCCCGCCCTCTCATTGGCCCGAGAGGTTTTAGGTTTAGTGGTGGGACCACAAACCGATTGTTCATTAGGGACTCAGCTAGAGACTTAAGGAACAAGATGTAATTGCAGGGGTAAAACGGACATTTGACCCAACTCTAGTTACGAACAACCTGGGAAGGGTTGACTTACTGATCATGGTTATATCGGGTGGACGAAAATATATCTACAGTGAGGGGAGTTCAACTATTGGGCTATAGTGGAGTGTCCCGGTAGTTAACGAATGTTGATTAATTGAGTTAAAAGAGTTTAACCAGTTAATCTTGGGTCGTTGGAGCCCATGATCTGTAGTTCCATTAGGTCCCCTGCTAGCTCATACGAAATAAACCTTAGAACATATGTGATGAGAAAGTTTGAAACGTTCAAACTCACATCAGGGAGTTATCATTAAATTATGTTCGATATATTTAGCGTTAAAGTTTAATTACGAATTAAATTATGTTAGAGAGAGTCGAGAATATTTAAATGGGATTTAAATATTAATATTATGTATTCGATAAATATTTCGGTTTGCATGTGAATAGGGATTCATGTTCGGTTTTTTAGAGAGAAATGAGTTGGTGTATTATTTATTTTAATATAAGATATTAAAATTAAAAATATTAAAATTGAATTTGTTTAATTATATAAATAAATTAATTTCATTAAAGATTAATTAATTAAATCTTGGAAATTAATTTATTTTATGAATTTATTTGGAAAAGAAATTTTGGAGGTTAATTCCAATTGAAAGACACCAACCCATGTATTATCTCATGTATGAAAGACACATGAACTACACCTCATCAAAAGACAAATAGCTGTCTTGTTTTGGTGATTTATGGTGCATGTTGTGTTTGTTTAGAAGAAGTAAAAATCAGAGAAACAAGATGGAGTTCTTCCATTTATGTCGCCATTTCGAGTATGGTGGGTGATTTCATAAGATGAATTCAGTGGGAGCTAAAGTGGATTTAATTTCGGTTTGGCATCAATTTTCCTTCAATTCGTTGAAATTAATTGTAATTGCCTACATCTTTATGGGCAGTAATGAGTTCATGTGGAGTCTGTAAAATTTGAGAGTCAATAGAGTCCGTTTAGGCATTCAATTTGAAGAAATTCGAAGACTGCACAAATCTGGAAAAAACAGAGCACAGTGTTTTTCAATTCTGGAAATTAAGAAAAGATGACGCGCAAAGAAAATTGGACTGAACCAGGAAGAAAAAAATCACGTGGTTCAGCTCGAATTCTGTCCGATTCGACGGTTTTCTTTCCGGTTCCTGGTAGTTTGATGAGTCCTCTATCCGGTTCAAGTCTCCCTTGTTCGTTTCCTATGCGTTTGGACCGGTTTTGCTCGGTTTTGCTTCAGTGGTCTGGTATTTGCTTGGTCTGGCCAGTTCAGTGATTTTTCCTTCAATTAAAGGGCGGTTCAGCCACCATTTGGCTCGGTTCAGCACAGTTTTGGTTGGTTCAAGCAATTTTAAGAGGTTTTAGGCTGATTTGAAGCGTTCGGGAGCGGTCCAAGGCGTTTTATTAATTAATAATGTAATAATTTAGTTTATTTGCTTGATTTAGGATGCCAAACCAGTCCACTTTAGTGTGTTTAATTTATTATGCATTGTGATTGGATGTTTAAATTAAATAGGATCATAATATGCATAAAGTATGTCATATAGATTTCAATCCCACCATAGGAAAGCATGTTACATGCATTAGTAATTAATTATAGGGGTTATAATAAACGAAATGCATGTTAGGTTTCATGATAGATGCATGTTGGATGTTTTATTTTTCGTTTATGAATGTTTAAAATATAAGCGTTATATTAATAAACGAAAACGAACAAGCATGCAACATGAAATCACCTTAGCATAGATGAATGTTATAGGTTGTCTATATTATTAATTGTTATAAAATCGAGATAGATGTTAAAACCTATAACAAAGATAAATGCATGTTCACTTAGGGTTAACAAACTACAATTTCGATCAATCTTTTCATAGAATAAGTTGATATCTTGTAAAGCTAAGGTTACAAGAGAACTCACCCGACAAAATGGTGTCTAAGGTTGGAGGTATTTAAGTTGACGGTTTACGGAACACCTCCTATCTGGGCATCGAGCTGGTACTTGAGTTATGTTAACCCGGTTTTACGAGCATGCGTGACCGATGTGAGGTTTAAAGTGTTTTATCACCTAGACATCGTAGCTTAATTGCTATGCCTTGGGAAATCACCTAAACGTAGGTTGTTTCAAAATGTTTATGCTTTGTGAATGATGATTTGTTTTATATAACTTGAATTTTGATTGTTATATGCTTTCATCACCATTAGAAGCATGTTATAGGGCTAATTCATTAAAAGTTATAATAGTTATAAGTATTAATGAATAGAAACCGTCAAATCCTATAACAAAGAGTTGCATGCTATCATAGGATCTAAGTATTAATGAATAGAAACCGTCAAATCCTATAAAATAAATTAATTTTAAAATAGTTTAAAATCAATTAGACGGAAGATCACCATTTCTAATAGGATTAGAAAAATGTCTTACATAGTATTTTAATAGATTTAAAATATGGTTAAGTAGGACATAAGACTTTGGTTATAAGGAAACTATCCCGGTAATCCGATACCTGAGTTGAATTAACCACGATCTTATTAGCATGTAATGTCACAAGGTAATTAAAAGGTTTAATGCACATAGACATTAGTGTAAAGACCTTTTTTAATAAGGCATAGACTTAGATAGTTTCATTTAGCCGGATTTTTACCTGAGTCAAAATATTACCCTATAAAACTAATAGGACACTTCAGTGGGAGGAAAAGTATAGAAACAAGATGCTTATATCAAGTTTTTACTCTCACGTCACCCTGGTTTCACACCGTGAGATTCATGCTCGGCTTCACGTCACCCTGGAAGTGGCCTCCCTACGGAAAGTGTTTAGCATGCATCAATACCAAGGTGAATGGGGAAAGTGTTCATAGTAAGTGGGAGAAGGACATGTGACAACGGATCCTATGGTCTCCACCCCTAGGTTGCACTGTGAGATTCCTATGATCCGCCTACGCTTTGCCCTGGAAGCAACCACCCCTACGGAGGGCCTGATCATGGGATTCAGAACACCGCGAACTCCAGGAATGGATAGGGTCACTTAGGTCAGTCACCAATAGTTGTCTTTTCCTAACGGTAAGCCTGTTGGTGCATACCTCTAGGATCTAAAAGTGGGAGGGTCACACTTACAAGAATACGTTCTTGACCAAACTAACGGTTGCTAAGAACTATTTGGAGTAAGAGTTATTCTGATAATAGTAATTGGTCGAGACTGTCTCGATTCAGAGAGGAGTAGCTGACTGCCCTACGGTAGCAGTTATTCTAAACCTTTGAAATATCGTTGCAAAAGAATTATGATTCATAGGGTGTTTAATTACTTTTCCTAAATTTGATTGGATTAATTTTTGTAATGGGTTAAGCACAAAACAACTAGTTTCAATTAATTTGTTTCTTCAGCATGTAATAGTTTCTATGAATGCCTCGTCTATACACCAAATTCGTTATTGGTATAAATCATACGACTAAGAAAACACACTTAAACTCGTGGTGAATGATTTCAAGACAGTCTTAAAATTAAGGAAACGTCCTCAAACTCCTATGTTCACTTCATCTCAAAATGTTTGTAATGAATGTAACATAAGAAACCCGCCTAACCACAAAGTGTTGGGTTTTATGCCCTAAAACTCGTAGATAGTGAATGTAAACAAATTGTATACTTGTTTCAATAAAGTGTTATTGAGTTTCTACAATAAAGTGTTATTATTAAATATTGCACAATTTGACCCAAATCCAATAAACTAAAATCCAAGGTTGTTTGTATGTAACTTAAACAAGTATGTGGGGACATACAAGGATCGATGTTCAAGTAACAACCTTAAAGGTCTATAGTACAAGGATAAGGCTGGGTACCTTATCCTGGTAACACTATGAGATACGACCCGCTTTGTATTTGATACAGACGTATTGATCCAAAACGTCCATGTAGCAGACATGCGAGCGGGGCTATCCTATGCAATGAGTTTGCATAAGACTGGACCAAGAAATAGTAAACACCGTTAACTAGTTAGGTTACTGTTTCAATAGGATGATCTAGGTAACTCAGTCTTAATCCTGAGTGTGTCATGAACTTCTTCTCACGAGGGATTGTCCTTTGATTAGTATGGGTGAGAGTGGCCTGCACGCCGACTCAATAAGCCTACCTTCTTGGGGACAAGACAGAGTGGGGGGCTGGGGACAGGACAACACAAGATGGAATTTACTCCTTCCCGCTTCTTGGAGAAGTAGATGAGTGTTACCTTAAGTGGTGACTTTGGGTCTTAAACAAAGGATACCGCCCTCTCACTGGCCTGAGAGGGATTTTCTGTTTACTGGTTGGACCATAAACATGTTGTTCATTAGAGGAGCATTGTACTTAAGGAGTCAGAGGTAACACAGGGGTAAAACGGTAATTTGACCCAACTGTAGTTACGAACACTAGTGAAAGATTGACTTACCGATATAGGTTTATATCCGTCGACACAGAAATGTTCTACAGTGAAAAGAGTTCAGCTGTGGGTCTTAAGTGGAATTACTCACAATTAATGAATATTGGTTAACCTGATTAATGAGTTTAATCAGTTAGCTTCATATCATTGGAGCTTCTGATCTGTAGGTCCATTAGGTCTCCCTGCTAGCTCGTAAAGAGTAATTAGGAACAATTATATCTTGAGAGAATTTGAATAGTTCAAATTCATATTGGGAGTTAAGTTAATTGTATGAGATACAAATTAATACAATGTATAGTGATGCATTAAAATATAAAGTCTAATTTGAGTTAAACTTTATTAAATTGAGAGATTAATATATTTGAAAGAGTTCAAATATATGTCTAATTCAACATATGGTATTTAATTAGAAGATGAATTAATTAATCATGAATTAATTAATTATTCAATTTAGTTTAAATTAAATGAGATTTAAATTAAACTATAGTCTATGAGGGAATTATTAGAATATGATTCTAATGAGTAATTAATTAAATATGGGTGATATTTAATTATGAAATTAATTAATTATTGGAATTAATTAATTGATTAGTTTAATTGAATTAATTAAATGTGATTTAATTAAGTTGATAGAACTATTTATTATGTGAGGAAATTACATTTAAATAAAATATAACTGTGCATGAGATTAATTAATTAACATTTAATTAATTGATTTAGTCAATTAATTAATTGGACTTGATCTAACGGTCAAGATTGTTTCCTAACCTCACATTAGGGTTTCCTCTCTTATAAAAGGAAAGGTTATGAGAACCCTAACCCTAAGTCGTTGAAGAATTCATAGTCGTCAGACGGAGGTATGTTTCTCATCGCTTAACTTTTTGCCAATGTATTGGTATTTTGTAGAACAAAATTAATTTACAAACAGTCCAATTGCTTCCGTTGTAACGGAATTGAGAATTCCAATCCTTCACAAAGAACATCAAATACTCTAAATATGATTTATTCGTCTTGAAAACGTGTTTAGTAAAGAATAATGATTCAACTTGGATCTTTGATTCAGGTAACACTAATCATGTATGTTCTTACTTTTACAAATAAGATTCTGGCAACTCTAATTATGAATCAAGTTTGACGTAGGAGAGCTCATCTGGGTTATGGCAGTGGGAGACATAAGAGTTTATTCTTCTATAGGGAACATTACATATTATTTGATAATGTGTACATAATTCCAAAGATTAAAAGAAGTTTTATTTCTATATCTTGTTTGCTACAACAAGGCTATTCTATTACCTTTTAATGCATGAACTGTTCATTCCAAAAAGGATGCCAATATATGTTCTACAATATGAAGAATTACCTATATGTATTTAAGATCAATAGAGTCTCAAACGATTCATAAAACATGAGATGTTCAAAAGGCAACATGTTTCTCAAAAGTACCTATCTTTGGCTCTTGAAGGTAGGCCATCTAAATCTCAATAGGATTGGGAATTGGTCTAGAAGGAAATTCTAAGCAGGTTAGAAGACAACTCATTACTTCCCTGAAAAGCATGCCTTAAGAGCAAGATGACTAAACAACTTTTTCTAGAAAAAGTTCTCCTGCCAAAGAACTCTTAGAGCTTATGCATTCTGATCTCTGAAATCAACGAATGACAAAAGTTCAAATAGGGTATGAATAATTCATTAGTTTTTATTAATAATTATTCAAAGTACCCCATCTCTACCTAATACTTCTAAAGCCTGAAGCCCTTGAAAAGTTCAAGGAGTATAAAGTTGAGGTTAAGAACCATTAGGTATGACGATAAACATACTTCGATTCGATCAAAGTAGAGAATATAAGGACACAAAATTCCAGGACTATTTGATAGAACATGGAATTACGTCCTAAAACTACCGATACGCCTCAGAAAAATCTCGAAAAGGAGAAACAGAACCTTGTTAAACATGGTTCGTTTAATGATGACCTATGCCAAGTTGCCTAAATAGTTTTGGGATATGCAGTATTGACTGCAATTTAAAACACCAATATGGTTCCCTCAAAGAGTGTCTTTTGAAACACTATTTGAGCTCTGAAAAGAGCATAAAGTATGTTTATGCCATTTCAGAACTTAGGGATGTCCAACATATATACAAAGACATACCCAAAGGAACTGGAACCTTATTCTAAAAATATGTCTATCTGTAAAGTTATCCCAACGAAATGAGAGGTGGATGTTTCTTCAAAGAAAGCATTTGTTTCGAAAAAATGCAATTTTCTTAGAAGCAGACCACGTTGGAGATCACAAACCACGCAGTGAAATAGTGTTAATTAAAATTATCTAGTAAAGCTACAAATGGATCAACAAGAGTTGTTGATCAGGTTAGTCCTTCAACAACAATTTTCATTGAACTAACATAATGAGTCAGTCCCGTCCTCAATTGTTGAGAGAACCTCAATGTAGTGGGAGGGTTTTTCTTCGACCTGATGAATGTTATTTGAGTTTAACTGAAACTCTTGTTGTCATACCTGATGACAATATCGAGGATCCATTGACCTTTAAAATAGGCAATGAATGACGTGGACAAGGACGAATATATTAAAGTTATGGACCTGTAAAGGGACTCCATGTACTTTAATTCAGTTTGGGTCTTGTAGATCAACCTAAAGGGGTATGACCCAATAGGGTATAGATAGATTTACAAGCAGAAATGAGACTTAGCTAGAAATGTAATCACATTTAAGGTTATACTTATGGCAAAGGGTTTTACCCAATGGGAGGGGATTCACTATGAAGGAATCTTCTTCCCTGTTGCCATACTCAAGTCAATTAGGATACTCTCATCCATTACCACATTTTATAATTATATGAAATATGGCAAATGGAAGTCAAGATTGTTTTTCTGATAGATAATCTTGAAGAAAGTATCTATATGTCACAACTAGAAGGGTTCAGTGCTCAGGATCAGGAGCAAAAGGTTTGCAAACTTGAATCGATCAATTTATGGGTTGAAATAGGTATCTAGATCTTGAAATATAAGATTTGATACTTCAATCAAGTCTTATGGCTTTGAACAAAACGTTGATGAGCCTTGTTTCCAACAGAAGATCATCAACTACTTAGTAGCTTTATATTGTTTTTTGTATGTATGATTGATATCCTATTCATTGGGAATGACGTAGGTTATCAAAACTGACATTAAAAGAAAGCTAGCAACCATGATTCCAAATAAAAGATTTGGAAAATGGCTTCATATGTTCTTAGAATCCAAATCGTTCGGAATCATAAGAACAAAACACTAGCTCTGTCTCAAGCTTTTTATATCGACAAGCTTTTGGTTTGATATAAGATGCAGAATTCCAAGAATGGTTTTTGTTAGCTTTCAAGTACGGAATTCAATTGTCTAAGGAACAATATTCCAAAGGCCCCTCAAGAAATTGAGGACATCAGAAATATTCCCTATGCCTTGTTAATAGGCAGCCAGGCTTGGCATATGGTATGCAGTAATGATTTTCAGTTGATACCAATTTAGTCCAAATTTAGAATACTAGACTGTAGTGAAAATTTCCTTAAGTATCTTAGGAGAATAAGGAATTATAAGCCCTTGTATGGCACTAAGGATCTGATCCTTACAGGATACACTAATTTTGATTTGCACACCGATAAGGATTCAAGGAAATCCACATCGGCATCAGGATTCATCTTTAACAGGGAGCTATAGTTTGGCGTAGCACCAAGAATACCACTGCTTGTGAAGTAGGTTAGGAGTCTGTATGGCTAAGGAAGTTCTTGACGGATTTTGAAGTTGTTCAAAATATGAACTTGCTAGCCACAAATTAGGCAAACACATAGAGCGTAAAAATGATATCATTTGCGAGATCGTGCTCTGAAGAATCGTGACTGTCACGAAGATAACTTCAAAGCACAACATTGCTAATCCATTAAGGAAGGCTCTCACGGCTAAAGTGTTTGAGGGACATCTAGATGGTCTAGGTTTACGAGTTTTGTACAAAGGATAATCTAGGGCAACTAGGAGAAAGGTAATGGGTATATAAGATGCCCTAGTTTATTGTATTTGTACTATATGAATACTAACCCAATATGTTTCTAGATAATTGTACACCCCACTAGAGCTTTAGTACTAGTGGGAGTTTGTTGGGTTTTATGTCCTAAAACTCGTGGATAGTAAATGTAACAAAGTTAATCAATAAAGTGTTATTGAGGTTATTCTATAAGTAGTTATAGAATGGTTGTTAAATTATGCACTAATTAACCCAAATCCGATAAACTAGAACCCATGACTATATAATGTACACTTGAACTTTATGTGTAGACATAAAAGCGGATAAAGTTCAAGTGAGCCAAAACAGTCTATAGTATAGGGATAGAGGTTGGGTATCCTGGGGACACTATGGGACGCGACCCACTTTGTATTTAATACAAACGATGTGGTCCTGAATCGTTCATGTAAAGACATGCGAGTGGTGGCGTCCTATGCAATGAGATTGCATAAGACCAGGACCGAGAAATAAGTCACTTTCACCTTATAACACGGTTTAGTAAAACTGACTATTTCATGCGATGACCTAGGTAACTTGATCTTAATCCTGAGCTAACTATGAACTCCTGTTTATTCGGGATTATCCTTTGATTTGCATGGGTGAGACTGGCCCAACATCGCCGACTCAATAAGCCTACCATTTTGGGGATAAGACCGAGTAGATAGTTAGGGACATAGTCTTGCAAGATGGAATTCACTCCTACCCCGCCAATAGGGATAGTAGAGGTTGTTCCCTTAAGTGCTGACTCCGGGTTTTAAACAAAGGCACGCTGATTCTTTCCTGACACAAGAGGATTTTATGTTTAATGGTTGGACCATAAACAAATTGTTCATTATAGGATCAGTGGTACTTAAGGAACAAGATGTAACTTTAGGGGTAAAATGGACTTTTGACCTGCTGTAGTTACGAACAACCTGTGAAAGGTCGACTTACTAATTATGGTTGTATCGGGTGGACAAAAATATATCTATAGTGAGGGGAGTGCAGCTACGGGCTATAGTGGAGTGTCCCGTTAGTTAAACGAATGTTGGTTAACTAGGTTAATGAGATTAATCGATTAATCTCGGATCATTGGAGCCCATGATCTGTAGGTCCATTAGGGCCCCCTACTAGCTCATACGGAATTAACCTTAGAAAAAATTGATGTAAGGATTTGAAAATGTTCAAATTCATTTAAGGGAATTGTCGTTATATTTAACACTAAAGTTTAATTATTAATTAAACGATAAGAGAGAGTCGGGAATATTTAAATAAGATTTAAATATTAGAATTGTGTAATTAATACATTTCATTTAATTGTCGTTATATATTAGAATTGTCGTTATATATCCATTTCATTTAAAATTAATTGTATAATTAATTATAAATGTTGAAATTGATTAAATTGAAATTAAGATTTTCAATTTCTTGGTGGCAATTTTCAGCATGAAAACTTCATGCAATTCATGGAGATTTGACACCAAATTAGATGACAAATCAAGATCCACCATCACTTATCTCTTCATATATAAGGCTTTGTCTTCTTCATTAAAAAGAGGTGAAGTTTGCTGAAATTAAACATGCAAAATAAGCTTGAAATCTCTCTCAAAACCGTGGACTCCAATTCTCTCAAAACCCATTCTTTCTCTTTTTCAATTCATCACGTTTTAGCTCCCACAAGCTAGTTCTATGGCCGGAGAATAGCGGGGAAGATCTTGATGGTTGTCTACAACTTGTTCGTGATGAGAAATTAATGAAAGATAAGTTTTTGTTCGTCTGTTTTTCGGTTTATTTACATGCTTTTAATTAGCGAAATTAATGAAATTAAACGCCCAAGATCGTCAATTGCTTCCGCACGAGTTATGTAAACTCCTACAATTGGGATTGAAGGAGTTTACAATACACGAGCGGAAGCAATTTGGATCGAAACACTCAAATTTCTTTTAATTTTAGTTATGAAAAACATGTATTCATAGTTTATTTGATTTGGATCAATTAATGCAGAAATTAAACAACCATTCAATAACTACTTATTGAATAAACTCAATAACTCTTTATCGATTAATTTTGTTACATTTACTATCCACGAGTTTTAGGACATAAAACCCAACAATCTCCCACTTGGACTAAAACTCTAGTGGGGTGTACAATTATTTAGAAACAAAGTGGGTTAGTATTCATATAGTACAAATACAATAAACTAGGGCATCTTGTATACCAATTACATATCTCCCACTTGCCCTAGATTATCCTTTGTACAAAACTCGTAGACCTAGACCATCTAGATGTCCCTCAAACACTTTAGCCGTGAGGGCCTTCATAAATGGATCAGCATGTTGTGCTTTGAAGTTATCTTCATGACAATCACGATTCTTCAGAGCACGATCTCTTAAATGAGATAATTTTTACGCTCTATGTGTTTGCCTCATTAGTGGCTAGCAAGTTCATATTTGGAACAACTTCCAAATCTGTTAAGAACTTCCTTAGCCATACAGACTCTTAAACTGCTTCACAAGCAGTGACATTTTTGGTGCTACCTCAAACTATAGCTCCCTGTTAAAGGTGAATCTTGATGTCGATGCGGATTTTCTTGAATCCTTATCGGTGTGCAAATCAGAATCAGTGTATCCTACAAGGATCAGATCGTTAACGTTATACACGAGCTTTTATGCATTCCAGTAGTCTAAATCTGGACTGAATTGGTATCAACTGACAATCCCTACCGCATACATTATGCCAAGCCTGGCTGCCTATTGCCAAGGCATAGGGAATATTTCTCATGTCCTCAATTTCTTGAGAAGTCTTAAGACATTGTTCCTTAGACAATTGAATTTCGTGCTTGAAATGCAATGAACCCTTCTTTGATTTCTACATCTTGTATCGAACCAACAACTTGTTGATATAAGAAGCTTGAGACAAGGCTAGCATTTTGTTCTTACGATTCCGAACGATTTGGATTCTAAGAATTCATAAACCCGTTTTCCAAAACCTTTATTTGGAACTTGGTTGCTAGCTTTCTTTTAATGTCAGTTTTGATAACCTACGTCGTTATCGATGAATAGGATATCATTCATACAGAAAAGAAAATGAAGCTACTAAGTTGTTAATGATCTTCTGTTGGACACAAGGCTCATCAATGTTTTTCATCAAAGCTATAAGACTTGATTGAAGTATCAAATCTTATATTCCAGGATCTGGACACCTGTTTCAACCCATAAATGGATCGTTTCAAGTTTGCAAACCTTTTGCTCCTGATCCTGAGCAATGAACCCTTCTGGTTGAGACATAGATACTCTCTTCAAGATTATCTTTCAGAAAAGCAATCTTGACTTCCATTGGCCATATTTCATAATCATAAAATGTGGCAATGTAACGGAGTATCCTAATTGACTTCAGCATGGCAACAGGGGAGAAGGTTTTCTTCATAGTTAATCCCTCCCACTGGGTAAAACCATTTGCCATAAGTCTAGCCTTAAATATGTGTACATTTTCAGCTAAGTCTAATTTCCGCTTGTAAATCCATTTATACCCTATGGGTCATACCCCTTCAGGTTGATCTACAAGACCCATATTGAATTGAAGTACATGGATTCCTTTTACAGGTCCATAACTTTAATCTATTGGTCCTTGTGCACGTCATTCATTATATGTGTTTAAAGGTCAATGGATCATCGATATTGTCATTAGGTATGACAACAAGAGTTTCAGTTAAACTCAAATAGTTTTCATCGGGTTGAATAACAACCCTCCCAATACGTCGAGGCTCTCTCAACAATTGATGTAAACCCGAGACTTTCCTTGGATTATTTTCTCTTGTCATCTATTGGTGGTTTCATGGTTGAATTTAAGTTGTTGGGATTTACTAATTTAAAAGAAGAAAGGAATTAAAGGAAATGAAGAAGAAAAGAAAAGGAAATGATGAAGGAAATGAAATTGGGAAATGAAAAACAAACAAAAAAAAAAGAAAAATAAAAAGAAAAGAAAGGAAGTGGGAAAGGACAGCAAATACCCCACCACCGCCTAAGCTGAACACCAACCTATTTTTAGTCATTTTCAGCCCCATTTCCTCATCATTTTTCATCCAAACTTTCAGAGAACTTGAGGGAGAGAGTGAGGGAAGAAGAAGAAGAATATTTTCGTGGTTTTGAGGTTGAAGAAGATACGAAAAGCTCATGCAAAGCCAGCCATAGCAGAATCTGAGTTCAACCTGTCAACCTCTGGTTTTTGATTCGATTTGAGCTACACAGAAGGAACTAAGAGGTGAGGTTTGATTTTATTGGAAGTTAGTTCATGTTATAACAAATTTCATGAAGGAATCTTGAGCTAAATCGTATGAGAAGTTAATGGTTTTTGGAATGGAAAACAGAGCACGGGAGTTTCGAGCAAACCAGGAGGATCTCTAGTGTTCTCTGGTGTTTCAAGCATTATGGGGTGTAAAAGTTGAATCAGAAGCTCTATTTGGTATGGTTGGAAAGCTTATTCCATTGTCTACAACTTTCATGAAGAATTCGTGAGCCAAAAATGACTTTAAGTAGGTTTAATTTCAGGAGAAAGATAAAGGGCAGCAGAGAAGCCCGAATCTGTGTTGTCTGTGTTCGGGGCGTTTCTGGGCAAATTGGATGGGAATCTCGCTTTCCTTTCTTCAGGTAAGTTTGAGAGTGTTCGAAAATGAAGAGTTTGATGTGTATTACATTAATTGTGGTTAAGTATTGAGGAAGTTATGAGTGTTGGAAGTTGTAGTGTAGAATCTGGAAAATCTGGAAAATCTGGAAAGTAGAATGTGAAGTGAGATTTCTTATTCAATTGTCTAGAATTCTTGAGCATGGAAAGACAAAGCTATCTATGGTTCTAATGCTCGGTTTTGGTTATTTGACAGGCCAAGGGGAAATAGGTCGAGCCTACAGACCAGGGAACTAGCTAAGACTGTGAGTGACAAAACGAATTTCGAAAATTGTTTCCAACGGTTACTCATTTCTAGATGTTTTACATGCTTTTCTATGAATGATACATGGTTTTTATGAATGGTTTCAACCTTAAGTTATGAGCTTAAATTTTCTAATGAGGTTTATAATGAGCACGTGATTATTGAGTTCCTGAAAAATAGTTGAAACGACATCTTTTTAAGCCAAGCATGTATTAGCAAGAATTATTTAAAGATTTTCGGTTTTGTTTCTACGAGCAAGCTGAGCAAGCTAAGTTTTACGAAAGATAACGATAAGCGGGCATGTTTTAATGTTTTCATGTGATTTTCTGTGATTTCTATTGACTACATGACTGAGATATTGAGCCCGAGGCTATATGGTACCGTGTGCACACAGGTTATGTACCGTTGTTGACGTTGAGTGTACTCCGTGACAACGATGCTGTCGTAAGTGCTGGGCGGGCCCCACTACGACAAAGACGATGGGAGTGCTGGGCGGGCCCCACTGCATCGTAAGACTAGTAAATGTTGGTTGTACTGGGCGTGCCCTACACAACGTAGATCGGTCATGTTAGTTAAAACGTTCGATGCACTTGATATGCCTTGCTAGATTTTTAATGACGAACTTGCGAGATATTTTAGAAAGCCTTTATCATTACACGTTTATGTTAAACGCTTTGATTGAGCATATTTATACGTTTAAAGGTTTATCACGTGTTTTGACTTCCAGATTTAGAGTTTTAATGTTAGTCACTCACTGGGCTTCGTAGCTCATTCTTTCAAAATGTTTTCCCACTTTTCAGGTAGAGATCGAGCTCCCGATGTCTGATACACTGTCAACGTTTGCTGAAAGTTTCAGAACAAGCTCCAGTACGTGGGTGGAGTTGTATATTGAGTCTGTTCATATTGTAAATGTTTTGTAAGGATTGGATAATATCGTCTTAGAGGTCGTGGTTGTATAAACCCTAGTTGTATATGTTTTTGGTTGTGGTATCTATATCTGGTTATTTTCCAGACCGAGTTATGTCAGGGCGGCACCTCGTGTATGTTGAAATGTTTTCAGGGATTCCGCTGTGTTGTGTTTCCCGTAGAATATTTGATATCCAAGATTAGTATGTATATCAGGTTCAACGATTCAGGAGGATCAGCGGGTATCGTTAGAGGAGGACGATGTCCGTTGGCTTCACGCCATCTTTCGGGCTAAGTTAGCAGGTGGTCCGGGAGGGGGTGTGACAATTGAGGAAGACGAGACTGACTCAATGTGTTTGTTCAATCAAAACTCTTGTTGAAGGACTAACCTAACCAACAACTCTTGTTGATCCATTTGTAGCTTTACTAAATAATTAAAACATTTAACTCGTGGTTTCAAAACAGTCTTACAAATTGAGGAACGTCCTCAATCTCCTATGTCTACTTCATCTCAAAAGGTTCGTAATTTATATAACATAGGAAAACTTCCTAACCTAAAAGGACATCAAATACTCTAAAATATGATTCATTCATCTTGAAAACCTGCTTAGTGAAGAATTTTTTCAAATAGGTTCCTGACAACTTTAATTATGAATTAAATTTGAGGCAGGAGAGTTCATCTGGGTTATGGCAGTGGGAGACATAAAAGTTTATTCTTCTCTAAGGAACTTTACATATTATTTGATAATGTGTACATACTTCCTAAGATTAAAAGAAATTTTATTTCTATATCTTGTTTGCTAAAACAAGGCTATTCTATTACATTTTAAGTGTATGAACTGTTCATTCCAAAAAGGATGCCAATATTTGACCTGCAATCTGAAGAATAACCTGTATGTATTTAAGATCGATAGAATCTTGAACGATTTATAAAACATGAAGATGTTTAAAACTGCTAAGACTCAATCAAAAGGCAACATGTTTCTCAAAAGTACCTATCTTTGGAACTTCAGTGTAAGCCATATAAATCTCAATACGATTGGAAATTGGTCTAGAATGAACTTCTTAGCAGGTTAGAAGAATGACAAAAGGTTCTCGTGCCAAAGAACCCTTAGAGCTTATTCATTCTGATTTCTAAAATCAACGAATGACAAAAGCTCAAACATGATATGAATAATTCATTATTTTTTTTAATAATGATTATTCAAGGTACCTCATCTCTTCCTAATACATCGTAAGCCCCAGAAGCCCTTGAAAAGTTCAAGGAATATAAGGCTGAGGTTAAGAACAATTAGGTACGACGATAAACATACTTCGATTCGATCGCAGTAGAAAGTATAAGGACACAAAATTCCAGGACTATTTGATAGAACATGGAATTACGTCCTAAAACTACTGATACACCTCAAGAAAATAAAGTATCAGAAAGGAGAAACAAAACCTTGTTAGACATGGTTCGTTTGATAATGATCTATGCCAAGTTGCCTAAATCGTTTTGGGATACGCAGTGTTGACTGTAGTTTAAAACACGAATATGGTTCCCTGAAATAGTGTCTTTTAAAACACTAATTGAGCTCTGAAAAGAGCATAAAGTAAGTGTATGTCATTTCAGAACTTAGGGAAGTCCTGCATATATATAAAAGACATACCCGAAGGGACTGAAACCTTATTCTAAAATATGCCTATTTATCCCAAGGAAACGAGAGGTGGATACTTCTTCAATCCATAAGAAAATAAAGCATTTGTATCAACAAGATGCTAAATTCTCAGAAGAATACCACGTTGGAGATCGCAAACCACACAGCTAAATATTGTTAATTATTTAGTAAAGCTACAAATGGATCAACAAGAGTTGTTGGTCAGGTTAGTCCTTCAACAAGAGTTTTGATTGAACTAACACATTGAGTCAGTCTCATCCTCCTCAATTGTTGAGAGAGCCTCGACGTAGTGGGAGGGTTCTTATTCGACCCGATGAAAACTATTTGAGTTTAACTGAAACTCTAGTTGTCATACCTGATGACAATATCGAGGATCCATTGACCTTTAAACAGGCATAATGAATGACGTGGACAAGGACGAATAAATTAAAGTTATGGACCTGAAAAAGGAATCCATGTACTTTAATTTAGTCTGGGTCTTATAGATCAACCTGAAGGGGTATGACCCATAGGGTATAAATGGATTTACAAAGAGAACATGAGACTTAGCTAGAAATGTACAGATATTTAAAGCTAGACTTATGGCAAAGGGTTTTATCCAGTGGGAGGGGATTCAATATATATATATAAAAAAAAAAAAAAAAAAAAAAAAAAAATCTCCCCTGTTGCCATACTCAAGTCAATTAGGATACTCACATACATTACCATATTTTATAATTATGAAACATGGAAAATGGATGTCAAGACTATCATTCTGAATGGTAATCTTGAAGAGAGTTCCTACATGTCTCAACTAGAAGGATTCATTGCTCAGGATCAGGAGCAAAAGGTTCGATCCATTTATGGGTTGAAACAGGTGTCCAGATCTTGGGATATAAGATTTGATATTTCAAACAAGTCTTATGGCTTTGAACAAAAGGTTGGTGAGTCTTGTGTCTACAAGAAGATCATAAACAACTTAGTAGCTTCATTTAGTTTACTGTATGAATGATATCCTATTCATCATGAATGACATAGGTTATCAAAACTGACATTATAAGAAAGCTAGCATCCAAATTCCAAATAAAAGATTTTGAAAATGGCCCAATATGTTCTTACAATCCAAATCATTTATAATCGTAAGAACAAAACGCTAGCTTTGTCTCAAGCTTCTTATATCGACAAGATGTTGGTTTGATATAAGACACAGAATTCCAAGTAAGGTTTTGTTGCCTTTCAAGTATGGAATTCAATTGTCTAAGGAACTACCTCCTAAAGACCCCTCGTGAAATTGAGGACATGAGAAATATTCCCTATGTCTCGGCAATAGGCAGCCAGACTTGGAATATGGTATGCATTAAGGATTGTCGGTTGATACCAATTCAGTCCAAATTTAGAATATTGGACTGCAGTGAAAATTTCCTTAAGTATCTTAGGAAAACAAGAAATTATAAGCTCACTAAGGGTCTGATCCTTAAAGGATACACTAATTCTGATTCACACACCGATAAGGATTCAAGGAAATCCACATCGGCATCAGGATTCACCTTTAACAGAGAGCTATAGTTTGGCGTAGCACCAAGAATATCACTACTTGTGAAGCAGTTTAGGAGTCTGTATGGCTAAGGAAGTACTTAGCAGATTTGGAAGTTGTTCCAAATATGAACTTGCTAGCCACTAATGAGGCAAACACATAGAGCGTAAAAATTATCTCATTTGCGAGATCATGCTCTGAAGAATCGTGACTGTCATGAAGATAACTTCAAAGCACAACATGCTGATCCATTTACGAAGGCCCTCATGGCTAAAGTGTTCGAGGGACATCTAGATGGTCTAGGTCTACGAGTTTTATACAAAGGATAATCTAGGGTAAGTGAGAGATATGTAATGGGTATGGATGCCCTAGTTTATTGTATTTATACTATATGAATACTAATCCACTATGTTTCTAGATAATTGTACACTCCACTAGAGTTTTAGTCCAAGTTGGAGACTGTTGGGTTTTATGTCCTAAAACTCGTGGATAGTAAATGTAACAAAATTAATCGATAAAGAGTTATTGTGTTTATTCAATAAATAGTTATTGAATGTTTAATTGTGCATTAATTAACCCAAATCCAATAAACTAGAACCCATGGTCACATAATAAACACTTGAACTTTATGTGTAGACATAAAAACGGATCAAGTTCAAGTGATAGCCAAAACAGTCTATAGTATAGGGATAGAGGTTCGGTGCCTTATCCTGGGGACACTATGAGACACGACCCACTTTGTATTTAATACAAATGATGTGATCCTGAATCGTTCATGTAAAGTCATTTGAGTGGGGGCGTCCTATGCAATGAGTTTGCATAAGACCAAGATCGAGAAATATGTCACTTTCCCTTATAACACTGTTTACTGTGAAACTGACTATTTCATGCGATGACCTATGTAACTCGATCTTAATCTTGAGCTAACTATGAACTCCTATGATTATCCTTTGATTTGCATGGATGAGAGTGGCCCAATATCGCCGACTCAATAAGCCTACCATTTTGGGGATAAGACTGGGTACATAGCAGGGGACATAGTCTTGCAAGATGGAATTCACACCTACCCGCCTGTAGAGATAGTAGAGGTTGTTCCCTTAAGTGTTGACTCCAGGTCTTGAACAAAGGCGCACCGATTCTCTCTTGGCACAAGAGGATTTTATGTTTAATGGTTGGACCATAAACAAATTGTTCATTATAGGATCAGTGGTACTTAAGGAACAAGATGTAACTTAGGGGTAAAACGAACTTTTAACCTGTTGTAGTTACGAATAACCTATGAAGGGTCAAATTGCTAATTATGGTTGTATCGGGTGGACAAAAATATATCTACAGTGAGGGGAGTGCAACTACGAGCTATAGTGAAGTGTCTCGTTAGTTAACAAATGTTTGTTAACTAAGCTAAAGAGCTTAGACCGGTTAATCTCGGATCGTTGGAGCCCATGATTTGTAGGTCCATTAGGTCCCCCTGCTAGCTCATACGAAATTAACCTTAGAACATAGTGATGAAAGAAATTAAATCGTTCAAATTCGATTTAGGGAATATGCGTTAATTATATGTGATATACTTAACTCATTATAATTTAATTATGAATTAATTTGTAAAGAGAGTTCAAATTATTTAAATATGATTTAAATATTGCAAATATGTACATATACATATTTTCGGTTTATATATATAAATAGGGATTCATATTCTGGGTTATTTGAGAGGGTTTGGAATTGGGCAATTATTTAAATTAGTATTTGATATTAAATTGAACAATTGTAACTAATTAAAATGTTTAATTATTTATTTAAATTTAAATTTAAATTAATTATATGAATTAATTTTGTCTAAAATTAATTTATGAAATTAAGATGTTAATTTCATTTTAGTTGTCATGCAAAATTCTAGAGAAAGACACCTATTCTCATGACAATACCAATTCCATTATGTCTTGCCTCCATATATATAGTTTGTTGCATGTCTTTTAAAGGATATGGAAGTGGAATTTGCTGAAAATTCTCCATGGACAGCAAACATAGAAATCTCTCTAAAAAACACATGAACTCCCAAAAACCCATTCTTTCTCCCTTTTATTTCATCATGCTCGGGTTCCCATAAGCCCGTTCTAAGGCCGGAGAATAGAGGGAATGATCTTGGTGGTCGTCCACGATGTGTTCGTGAGAAGAAACATCCATGGAGTTGCAAGAATTCGAGTTACAAAGGTTAGTAATATTGTACTCTGTTTTTCGGTTTGAAAGCATGCTTTAAAATGAGAAATTAATGAAATTAAACACCCAAGATCCGTAATCGCTTTCGCACGAGTTATGTAAACTCATTCAATTGGTAAGAGCAAGTTATTTGTTTATTTCAACAATATGTCGAATAATGTAGGTGTTATGTCTGACGCCAAATTAAACGGTTTAGATCATACTACTAAAAACGTTAACACTAATCGTGTGGCATATGATTTAAAGGTCTTAAATGAGGATCCTCCTCAAAGCTGTTTAGCTTACGAGAACTCAACTAAAGACTTACTAGTCTTAGAGACGTGCATAGTGGAGAATAGTAGTTCGACCTGGATACTCGATTTCGGGGCCACTAATCACGTTTGTTCTTCGTTTAAAGGAATTAGCTCCTGGGAACAGCTTAAAATTGATCAGATGACTCTCAAAGTTGGAACTAGAGAGGTTGTCTCAGCTACAACAGTAGGAAACGTAAAATTATTTTTCCAAGAGAACAAGTATATATTATTAGAGAATGTATATATAGTTCCAAAGATTAAAAAAAAAAAATTGATTTATGTATCTTGTTTGCTTGAACAAACATATTCCGTATCTTTCTCATTAAATGAAGTTTCATTTTCAGAAAGGGAATTCATGTTTGTTCAACGTTAATGGAAAATAATTTATATGTTTTAAGACCTATCGAGAGCATAGCAGTTAATAATACTGAAATGTTCAAGACTGCTACTACTCAAAGTAATAAAAGGCAAAGGATTTCTCCTAAAGAGAATACCTATCTTTGGCACCTGAGGTTAGGCCATATTAATCTCAATAGGATTGGGAGATTGGTTAAGAATGGAATTCTAAATGAGATAGAAGAAGATTCATTACCTCCCCTGTGAATCATGCCTTGAAGGCAAAATGACAAAAATATCTTTTAAGGGAAAATGTTATAGGGCCGAAGAACCTCTAGAGCTTATACATTCAGACCTCTGTGGTCCAATGAATGTTAGAGCACGAGAAGGGTTTGAATATTTCATCAGTTTTATTGATGATTATTCTAGGTATGGTTATCTTTACCTGATGCATCATAAGTCCGAAGCCTTTGAAAAATTCAAGGAATATAAGGCAGAGGTTGAGAACTTATTAGGTAAAAAAATAAAAACACTTTAATCTGATCGAGGTGGAGAGTATATGGATTATGAATTCCAGGACTATTTGATAGAACATGGAATAACATCTCAACTCTCAGCACCTGGTACACTTCAGCAAAACGGTGTATCGAAAGGGAGAAATAGAACCTTACTGGATATGGTTCGTTCTATGATGAGCTATGCTCAGTTGCCTGACTCGCTCTGGGGTCATGCAGTTTTGACTGTTGTTTACATTTGGAACAATGCTCCGCCCAAGAGTGTTCTTGAAACACCATTTGAATTGTGGAGAGGGCATCAAACTAGTTTACGTTACTTTAGAATCTGGGGTTGTCCAGCACACATGCTAGTGACTAACCCGAAGAAATTGGAACCTCGTTCAAAACTATGCTTATTTGTAGGCTACCCCAATGAAAAAAGAGGTGGATACTTCTTCGATCCACAAGAGAATAAGGTATTTGTATCGACAAATGCCACATTCTTAGAATGAATGTACGGAAACATCAACGAAAGTCGTTGATGAAGCTCTCATAAGAAATAACAAGCCACGCAGCAAGATAGTGTTAAGCGAGTTATCGAATGAAGCTACGGAAACATCAACGAAAGTCGTTGATGAAGCTGGCACCTCAACTCAGTCACGTCCTTCTCATGAGATACAAGAGCCTCGACGTAGTGGGAGGGTTGTTAGACAGCCTGATCGCTATTTAGGTTTAGCAGAAACACCAGTCATACCTAATGACGGGGTTGAGGATCCATTGACCTATAAACAGGCAATGGATGACGTGGACAAGGACGAATGGATTAAAGCTATGGATCTAGAAATGGAATCCATGTACTTTAATTCAGTATGGGACCTTGTAGATCAACTTGAAGGGGTTAGGCCTATAGGTTGCAAATGGATCTATAAGACAAAATGAGACGCTGCTGGAAAGGTATAGACCTTTAAAGCACGACTTGTGGCAAAGGGTTTTACCTAGAAGGAGGGGATTGACTATGAAGAAACCTTCTCCCCAGTTTTCATGTTAAAGTCAATCAGGATACTTCTATCGATTGTTGCATTCTATGATTATGAAATATGGCAAATGGATGTCAAGACTGCTTTCTTGAACGACAATCTTGAAAAAAGTATCTTTATGTCTCAGCTAGAAGGGTTCCTTGCCCAGGGTGAAGAGCAAAAGGTTTGCAAGCTCAAACGATCCATTTATTGATTGAAACAAGCATCAAGATCCTGGAATATAAGATTTGATACTGCGATCAAGTCTGATGGCTTTGAACAGAATGTTGACGCGCCTCGTGTGTATAAAAGGATAGTCAAAAGTTCAGTAGCTTTCTAAGTTTTGTATGTAGATGATATCCTACTCATTGGGAATGATGCAGGTTATCTGACTGGCATTAAACAATGACTAGCAACTCAATTCCAAATGAAAGATTTGGGTGAGGCGCAGTATGTTCTAGGGATCCAAATTATTCGGGACCGAAAGAACAAGACGCTAGCTATGTCTCAAGCATCTTATACAGACAAGTTGTTGATTAGATACAAGATGTAGAATTCCAAGAAAGGTTTGTTACCTTTTCGGCACGGAGTTACTCTGTCTAAGGAACAATGTCCTAAGACACATCAACAAATTGAGGATATGAGACGAATTCCCTTTGCATCTACAGTAGGCAGCCTAATGTATGCCATGTTGTGTACAAGGCCTGATATTTGTTATGCAGTAAGGATTGTCAGTGGGTTTCAATCTAATCCAGGATTCGATCACTGGACTGCCGTGAAGAATATCCTCAAGTATCTTAGGAGAACGAGGGACTATATGCTCGTGTATGGTGATAAGGATTTGATCCTTACAGGATACACTGATTCTGATTTCCAAACCGATAAGGATTCGAGGAAATCCACATCTGGTTCAATATTTACTTTAAATAGAGGAGCAATAGTCTGGCATAGCATCAAACAAGGATGCATATCAGATTCGACCATGGAGGCTAAATATGTAGCTGCATGTGAAGCAGCGAAAGAAGCGGTATGGCTTCGGAAGTTCTTGACTGATTTGGAAATCGTTCCAAATATGCATCTGCCCATCACTCTTTACTGTGATAATAGCGATGCAGTTGCAAATTCGAAAGAACCTAGAAGTCATTAGAGAGGCAAGAACATTTGAAAGGAAATATCATCTCATCAGGGAGATAGTGCACCGAGGAGACGTGATCGTCACAAAGATAGCGTCGGAGCACAACATTGTTGATCCATTCACGAAGGCTCTCACGATTAAAGTTTTCGAGAGTCATCTAGAGGGTCTGGGTCTGCGAGATATGTATGGAAAATAATCTAGGGCAAGTAGGAGGAATGTAAACCGTTATTCAAAACCGTGATGTACTGGGTATTGTGTGTATGATGCCCTATTTTATTGTATTTGTAAATTGTTATTAATACAAGTATTTATTCACTCACTGCTGTTATAGATTATTGTACATCCCACTAACCTAGAATTTTAGTGCAAGTGGGAGATTGTTGGGGTTGGTGCCTTAAAACTCGTAGATAATGAATGAAACAAATAGTTATATACTTGTTCGATAAAGTCGTTATTGATTTTTTATTCACTCAAGTCATTAAAATGAGTGAATTGCACGTTAAATAAACCTAATCCAATAAACTAGAATCCTTGGCTATGATATGAATACTTGAACTTTGTGTAGTGACATAAAAGTGGATCAGGTTCGAGTACATGGCCTAAACAGTCTGTAACGCCCTAGGATTTTTAAACTAATCCTAGCGGCATTACTAACTCAACCCAAACTAACCGAATGCACCGAAAATTTCGGCAACATAACGACATACATAGGACTAACCAAAAATTTTTCTTTTAACCTGCTAAACATAAAACACACTTCTAAATAACATTCAACCCACAACTACACTCCACATCTCCACAAATTCGCAACAGAAACCCATCCTCCACGATAAAGCGAGTCAGATCTCGCATTCACAACTAACTTTAGAAACATAAACTTCCTAGGTAAAAGCATGCAACTCGATTGCTAGAACAACTTAACTTAATTTAAATGGAGTTCAAACTCAGAGGACACTGACTTCACAACTGAACTAATTCTCAAGATAGATCAACTAGACAAGCTCTTAAATGAAACAAACATAAACACTATCTTATCCAACTGAAGAAGAGTAAAACAACTTTAATAACCAAACTAGAAAAACTGATTTCTAGATAACAAAAACGTCTAGGCCAGTGGAGTCACTCCTCGTGTGTCTCCTCGTCAGCACCACCGGGCTCATAATATCCGTCAACACCTGCATCATCTAAAATGTTGGGGGAAGAAAGGGGAGGGGGTCAGTACAACCACGGTACTGGTAAGCAGTTCACACCCGGTGAGCCATCAAACATCAAACAACAAAATCAACATGCTAGGCACACGCATCCAACATACTCTTAGGTAATAAACACATAGTCATGCTCCATAAAACGATAACTCATCGACAAAACTCGTGTTAACTCAAAAGAACGACTCATGTAAACACACGACATGTTATGCAACCCACATGGATTCCGCGCCATGCTCGCTTTCTTAGCACATGATTTACGCACCAATGCACATGAATTCCGCACCATGCAACGCAACTTAACACGTGATTTCCGCGTCACGCTCCGCACCAAAACATGATTTCCGCGTCATGTAACGCACTCACACCAGCACATGAATTACGCGCCATGCGCAGCGCACACTCGCACGTGATTTACGCGTCACGCTCCACACTCACAACCCACACGTGATTTACGCGTCACGCTTCGCACCAATAACATGATTTCCGCGTCATGTGGCGCAATATTAACACGTGATTTTCGCGTCACGCTCCGCTCACACATCCCAGCTCACCTCTCCATGAGCACTCAAGACTATGCAACTAAGACTCACATGCAACATAGCCCAGAGACACTAAAGCAACATGCTTAAAACATCAATAGATCAACATGCTTTGAATCAACCAAAACAAACTGCTTAACACATGAATCAAATTACATAACAAACAACGAAGCATACTAGGAAAGCGATAAACAACAAACATGCTCATGCAGTCAAACAGACTCAGTCAAACAATAACTACTTACCTCGAATGCTCCTAAAGCACTTCAACAACTCAAGGATCAAGATGAACTCCTAAACAACAAAGATAATTCTAAAAATAAGAACAACTTACTGAAAGCTTAAGACATTCTAGAAAAGCCTAAATCAACTGAGGAAAGTCTATTTCCTTACCGTATAACCACTCAAAATTCCCCAAATTAAAAACCCAAAGCCTTTAGACCATGGGCAACCATGTCTGAGGCACAACGGGCAATGGGTATTCACCGAATGGCTATAATCAAGGCTTTTCAGCCGTTGGACAGCAAGTAAAAGACAAGAACTTGCATTCTAAGGACTCCTAGAGGTTGGGCAACGCTACTCGGCTTAGACAATTGATATAAGATATTTTAGCATGCTTTTTAAACCACGAACAACAAGCATAAACCTCCTAAATCATGATTTAAGAACCCACAAGGGTTGGGGCAACACTTCAAGGGCCTAAACAACTAATGGGCATCGGTTAAGCATGCTTGTAAACCAAAAACAGCAACGAATACTACCCAAACGAACTCGATACCACGCTAGACGGGTTATACTAACCTCGAACAACGTGTTAGAATACTCCTTGGACAATGGGTATTCAAGTTTTAAGTGATTCGAACTCAATCGAACACTTTTACGGCGCTGCAGATCAGAATTTTCAACATTAAACTAAATTCCAGCACTTAAACAACTTGGGCTTTCTAATATTGAAGTCGAATAAGCATGGGTAAATCCTAATCGAACTCAAACAAACATGGGTAACGAAGAGAACTCACCAAGAGAGCCCGAACACGCCGAAACAAACCTTAAATCAGTCTAAACACGCCCAAAACGCTAGGACGATGAAGATTCAGCCTTCTACCTCATGGATCTGACTGGAAAACGCGAATAAGAGGAGATAAAACACGAATCTTTGCTGAACTTGAAAGGAAAACTAATGGGCCTTAAGAAAAACTTACTAAAATGCCAAGGAGATGAGAGGGTTCACGCGGAAGAGGGACGACACAGCGGCGACGGGCTGCTTCAGCGGATGGCGGCGTTCTCGAACATCAGCGGCGGCGGGGAGGAACCGAGAGAGAGAGGGAGAGACGCGCGGGAGAGAGAGAAACGCGAAGATGGGTGGGGCGGCGCGACGGTTGGGTACTGGCGGCGATGGCGTGCTGAAACGTGGGTGCTGGCCGGCGGAAGGAAGTCACGATAGGGAGGGGGCTGCTGAACTACACGAAAAAGGGAGGGAGGAGGAGAGAGAAGGAGAAGATTGGGGCTAGGGTTTTTTTTTCTATTGTAACTCATTTTCTTTCTTTTCTTTTCTTGATTTTTTTTTAAACACACCCAAGAATAGAAAATCTCCATTAAAATAAGGAGATCTTATCTAGGTTTCAAATTTAAAAACCCAAACTTAATTTTTGAAAGATTTGGAAATAGAAAATAACCCGACTTATTTGGAATTTGGGTCTTTTGATATTTTAAATAAATATCAACTATTAAACCTCCAAGCTTTAGGAAATTAAAGATTTAATTAAAAATCCCTCTTTTCCAAAATTATAGAAATTTAATTCATCGACCCAAGGCTAAGCTTTAGATTTCCAACTTTCCAAGTTAGAATAACACGCTCGACAGATCCCAAAAACTCGATTTCGAAACACGGGGCATTACACAGTCTATAGTATAGGGATAAGAGTGAGTACCTTAATCCTAGGAAACACTATGAGATGCGACCCACTTTGTTTTAGTACAAACGATGTGATCCTTGATCGTTCATGTAGAGACATGCAAGTGGGGGCGTCCTATGCAAATGAGTTTACATAAGACCAGGATCGAGAAAAGTCACTCTTGCTTTATAACGTCGTTTACTGACAAGACTGACTATTTCATGCGATGACCTAGGTAACTCGATCTTAAATCCTGAGCTAACTATGAACTCCTATTTATTCGGGCTTATCCTTATATCTGCATGGGTGAGAGTGGCTCAACATCGCGACTCAATAAACCCCCCATTCCAGGTGTAGACCCCTAAATTTGTCTGATATTTTATTCTTTTAATTGATTTTGTCATTTTTAAATAAAAGAAAAAAAAAGTGTTCTAGAACTTTTAATTAGCCAATTCAATTATCATTAAATTTGGTAGAAATAATTAGGTCAAATATTTTATTTTAATTAATTAATTTGTCAAATCAAATATTAGGTTTATTTGGCTAGATTGATTAATCAAAATATTTTGTTTCCTTAGATGATTGATTGGCAATTAAAATGTTCTAAATATGGGAGGTAAAAATTTGATTCCTTTTTCATTTTTATTAGATTTTTAATTTTTTAATTTAATTTTATTTGATCACCTTCCTAATTTGTGGTGGTTGGAATTGGCTATAAATAGGGAGCCCTCTCATTCTTGCATTTCACGATTTTTTAGAGTCTTGGAAGACCTCTACACGTTTTTCCTTGGGCCAAAAATAGACTCTCCAAATCTCTCTCCCTAAAAACCATAGATACATTTTTCCCTCTTTCCCACCTAACTTCTTTCTCCCACATAGATTCTTTTTTTCCCTTTTTCTAGCCTCTTCACATTTTATCTCCCTCTCAATTTCACATTGCCACTTCATCAAGTACGTTTTTTTTTTTTGTAAGTTCCTTTTTACTTTTGTTTTCAATTTTTTCTCCAATAGTTCTCTTTCTTTTCATGAGGTTAATTTTTCCATGCTTTTTATAAAGTTTAATTTATTTTTTTTATCGTTTCCTTTGCGTTGTTAATGTATTTTTTTAGCATCTAAGAAATTATGTGAGTATTCTTTAGGTTACATTTAACAATTGCATGCAAGTTTCAATCCCATTTTTATCATGTTCATTTTGTTTAGTTAAACCTTAGAGGAGTTGTTATGTGTTTATGTTTAAATTGTTATTTTTAGTTGCAATTGGAACTTGTATTATAATTTTTATAATTTTGCCATCTAGTCTCATTGAATTAATATGTTAGATCCTTACTTTATAAAACCATGATTATGTTGTTTATTACAAAATAAAGGAATCTCCAACGACGGAATCTCAATTTTTGGAATGTCAATGTTGTGTTTTCTTGAGGTAAGAAATCAATGTCTTGGAATGCCGAGATTTGATTTCAATATGTTTCCTTTAAAGCAAATGAATGTAATGAACTTTTAATTCTTGAATATGGTACTTTTCTTCCCTTTTAAGCATTTTCTCTCAATTATATATTGCTGATTTTTTTTTATTTTATTTCACTATGTTATGATATTGTATTCAATATATATTCCTCTATATTTCTTTTCGTAATTAAATATTTCCAAAACAAAAATCTTCCAACGATGGAATCTTAAATTCTCGGGATGCCGATATTTGAGTTTCTTGAGGAAAAAAATAAAATCTCGGGATGCCGGGATTTGATTTTAATATTTCTTTCCATATAAAGCATAAATAAAAATTCTTCATATATTTCTTTTAAAACTTTTTTTCCAAAGAAGCATATTTCATAAAAGGCATTTTCTTTAAAAGGAATGTATTAAAAGTTTTTTGGCTAAAATTGTTTCATAAACTTTAATTTCAAAATAATAAATCAATCCAAAACTATTTTCCATAAAAATGTCATTTGCTTAAAAAATAAAATTAATCAAGAGTTTTCATCAAAAAAATATTCTTTACTCACACATTTTTTCCAAAATTAATAAACCAAACGTTTAAAAAAAAAAACAAACTTTCCTATGACGGAAATTAGGAAATCAAGATGTTGACTTTCTTAATATTCTTGAGGTGTTATGAATTTAAATTTGGGATGCCAAATTAAATTCATACAAATTTTGAATGGCTTTATGCCACCCATAATTATTCCTCATTATTTATTTAAAGAATAATGAGAAGTAAAATATGGGATATTTAAAAATCAATAAAAAAAAAATCTCCTTTAATATTTACAATGGCCAATTTCCTTAAATAACACAAGAAAAATAAAATTTCGTTCTTCGAACGAGCGTTGTAGGGTGCTAATACCTTCCTCATACACAAAAGACCCCCGAACCTTAAATCTTTTATTTGCAGACCATTTTAGCATATTTTTGGGTGTCCAGTCACACCCTATAAATCAAGATTGGTGGCGACTCCATTTTCCTCCTCTTGGGAACAAAGTTGGCAGCTCCGTGTCGCAAACCCGTAGCGACATCAGGGATAGGAACGGGTAGATAGCTGGGGTGATCCCTGTTTATTCGGTCTTATCCTTAGGAAATCCGTGTTTATTCGGGCTTATCCTTAGGAAATCAAGTTCAAGTTGCAGTCATGAGCCAAGTTTCAACCCCCATGTGCACTACTTGCAATGAAGAACACTCATTTGAAGATTGTCCTCAAATCCAGCTTCAGTGTGTTTTGTTGGTGCGCAGAATAGAATAAACCCTTATACTAACACATATTATCTAGGATGGAGACAACACCCTAACTTATCTTGGGGAGGAAAAAATGCAAGTATATCAAATGCAACCTGGTTCGTTAAGTAGGGAGGACCAACCGGATTTAATGGTCAGACTCAAATGAAGATTGCAATGCCTTTGTAGTCGCAATTGCAGCTATTGGGATTGGTGCCCTAAAACTCGTAGATAGTGAATGAAACAAATAGTAATATAATTGTTCGATAAAGTCGTTATTGAGGTTTCGTTTAGTTAAGTTATTAAATAAGTGAATTGCACGTTGAATAACCCAAATCCAATACACTAAACATCCAAGGTTATATTATATGAATACTTGAACTTTATGTAGTGACATAAAAGTGGATCAAGTTCTAGTAATAGCCTAAATGGTCTATAGTATAGGGATAAGGTTGGGTACCTTATCCTGGTAACACTATGTGACGTGGCCCACTTTGTGTATAGTGCAAACGATGTGATCCTGAATCGTTCATGTAGAGATATACGAGTGGAGGCGTCCTATGCAAATGAGTTTGCATAAGACTAGGACCGAGAAATAAGTCACTCTTGCTTTATAACGCCGTTTACTAACAAGACTGACTATTTCATACGATCTTAATCTTGAGCTAACTATGAACTCTTGTTTATTCGGGATTATCCTTTTATTTTCATGGGTGTGGTGGCTCATCATCGCCGACTCAATAAGCCTACCATTTTAGGGATAAGACCAAGTGATAGTTGGAGACATAGTCCTGCAAGACGGAATTCACTCCTACCCGATTTAGAGATAGTAGAGAGGTTGTTCCCTTAAGTACTGACTCCGGAACGTGAACAAAGGGATCTCGCCCTCTCATTGGCCCAAGAGGTATTAGGTTTAGTGGTTGGACCACAAACCAATTATTCATTAGGGACTCAGTGGAGACTTAAGGAACAAGATGTAACTTCAGGGGTAAAACGAATATTTGACCCAGCTCTAGTTACGAACAACCTGTGAAGGGTCAACTTACTAATCATGGTTATATCGGGTGGACAGAAATATATCTACAGTGAGGGGAGTTCAACTATCGGGCTATAGTGGAGTGTCCGAGTAGTTAACGAATGTTGGTTAACTAGGTTAAAAGAGTTCAGCTGGTTAATCTTGGATCGTTGGAGCCGATGATCTATAGGTCTATTGGGTCCCCCTACTAGCTCATACGCAATAAACCTTAGAATAAATGTGATGAAGAATTTGAAACGTTTAAATTCATTATAGGGAGTTATCGTTAAATTATGTTCAATAAATTTAACGTTAAAGTTTAATTACGAATTAAACTATAAAATATGGAGAGAGTTGGAAACATTTAAATAGGATTTAAATATTGTTAATATGTATTGGATACATATTATGGTTTGAAATTGAATAAGGATTCATATTTAATTAACCGGGATTGAGGGAATTTGGGATTGGTGCTAATTATATTTAGGGAAAAATATACTTTTGGTCCCTGAGGTTTGGGTTAAGTTACACTATGGTTCCTGAGTTTTCAAACTCAACAAAAATACCCCTGAGGTTTGAGATAAGGAGCACTTTGGTCCCTACCGTCAACTTTTCTGTTAAATTTTAACGCTTGCTGACGTGGCACTATTATTTTAATTAAAAAATTATTTTTAAACTTTTTTTAATAAAAAAATATTAAAATAATAATATTTTAATTTTTAAAATAAAAGTATATTAAATTATTAAAAATATTATTATTTATTATATAATTTTAATTTCTCCCTCCTCTCATCTTCATCTATTTTCTTCTTCGTCTTCTTTATCCCAGCCACGCCGGTGACCACCTCCGCCGGCCACCGCTCCCGCCGACCACTGCCGACGACCAGCCGCCGATGTCGGAATTATTTTTTCTTCCTCTTTTTTTTTCTTTCTTTTCTTCCTTCTCATTTCCCTTCTTTTTCTTTTCTTTTTCTTTTCTAAAAACCAAGCTCGAAACTGCCGTTGATGGACCTCGATCCTCTCCTCGCCGCTGTTCTCTGTGAGACTCTACCCGTCGTGACGTTTTCCGAGCTTATGGATCCGCCGGAGAGCTGCGTCGTGTGCCTCTACGAGATCCCCCTTCGAATCGATATCAGATCTGGGCGAGATTTGAAGTTCGTCAGTCCCACACAAACCCGCGTGCGAGGCGATGACGAGCTAGCCAACCTCGTTTTCTTCGAGTTTTCTTCTCCATTTTCCTCTTTGAGCTGCTGCTGGGCATGCGATGCCGTCAAGATCTGACCCATAGAAACGCGCGTGCGACGACAATGGCAGACGAAAACTCAAAAGCTCGAACAAGCCGTAGAGAATTTTCCCCATATTTGTTTTCTTTCTCTCCCCTCCCCGTCGATCGTCTCTCTCTCGGTCAGTGGCGTGGGTCTCTCTCTTGGTCGGTGGCGTGGAAACGGGAGGAGGGCCTTCGAAACGGCGACGACGGCCGAAACGCGGTTTTCAGCCTGTTGTTGTGGGTCTTTAGTACAGAGGGCAGAAACAATGGGTTTGAATCTCGATTTGAAGGCTGAAACGCAGCGGTTTGGGTCTTTGTTCTTCAGGTAGTATCATTCGACCATTGTCACTGAGGATGTTGAGCAAAGTTGGAGAAGAACGAAAAGAGAAGAAGAAAAGAAGAGAAAAAAAAAAAGCCGCCGGCGACCTGCTGAAGAAGAAGGGAAGAAGAAAAGGTTGAGATGAGAGGAAGAAGGTTGAAGAAGAAGAAGAATAAGAGAGAGAAATAGAAAAAAGTAAATAATAATAATAATAAAATATTATTATTTTAATTTTTTTTATTTTAAAAATTTTAAAAATAATTTTTTTAATTAAAATAATAGTGCCACGCCAGTAACCGTTAAAATTTAACAGAAAATTTGACGGCAGGGACCAAAGTGCTCCTTATCTCAAACCTCAGGAGTATTTTTGTTGAGTTTGAAAACTCAGGGACCAAAGTGTCACTTAACCCAAACTTCAGGGACCAAAAGTGTATTTTTCCCTTATATTTAATATAGGATATTATATTAAATAATAAATAAAATGTTTATTTATTTATTTTTATTTTATTTTATTTTTAAGTGAATTATCTGAATTTATTTTTAAATTAAAATTAAGTAAAATTGAATTTCATATTACATGAAATTCAAGAGGTGGTGGGTTATTACATGGATGCTAATTAACCCACACAAAGACACCTAAAAAACACCTATCCATTCTCCTTCTTTGATATAAATGTATGTTACATCTCTCTTGAGAGAAGCATGTGCAGTTTGCTGGAATTTTAGCATGATTCAAGCTGAAATCCTCTCAAAAAACAGAATCTCCAAAACTCCCTCTTTTTCCTTTGAGTTCTTGAGCTTTAACCCTTAAATTCAACACCAATTTGAGTTCCACAACTCGTTCTAAGGTCGGAGGATAGCGGGAAAGACCATGGTAGTTGTCCTAGACGTATTCATGTTCAGAACTATCCAACAAACCGAACAAATTCGAGCTCCTAAAAGGTTGGTTCTTCAAACTCTGTTTTCGGTTTATGAATGCATGTTTTTCTTAACTAAAATTAAAATAAAATTTTCAAGTGGTGATTTGCGCCGCATTTGCGGGCGCAATTCCAAGAATATAAGAAGGCGAGAGTGACGTCATTCAAAATTGTCAAATCATTTAAGGGAAGTTCGAAACGTATAAATAGCGGAGGATTTGACTTAGGTCAATTATCCTTTGAACTTCTCCAATGTCTCTCTCGCCCAAAAGCACCCACCAAGCCCCACACTTTCTCCGACCAACCATTCCGACCACCATCGCCACCAGAGCTCACACCCATTCCACTCAAAAATCCCCGACAGTCCCTTCTGTCATAGACCCACAAAGAAAATCAACAAAAGATGAAGCCTCATTCTGCTTCTCAGTTGAAGAACCCCATTCTACACGAAAATCATCTTCAGGTTCTTCCTCTGAGAGGTTGAAGACTGTTTCAAAGCCCCCTCCTCCTTCACGGAAATCTAGAGTGCAACATTCTACTCATTCAGCTTCGACTCGATCGAAAACTCAAGGTAAGCCTCCTCGACCATCACTTCGAGCAGGAATGTGCTCAAGAGAGTGGGAACAAGACCTGAGGAGAGCCACTGAGAAAAGTCATCAAGCCATCGAGGACGCTGCCATGGAAGCCGAAGAAGAGGTAGAGAAAGGAACGCCCTTGGTCTTTAAACCGAAAGCAGTGAGAATTAAGGAAAGGGAAGAAGCAAAAAAGAAAGTGGGAGTGAAGTACTTCAGAAGGAAGAGGAAGGACGGAGCTGAGCCATGCATCAAGGTTGCGGCTGCAAATGTGGAACAACTTGAGAATCTATTTGCATATTGACCTGAAATTGCGACCGCAAACATAGCCGAAGTAGAATACAAACTACTAGTTCCTGAGGCGCAAAACAGAAAAGATGCGCCTGCATCTGGGGCACAAATGCATGTTCAGACTTCTACTTCAGCTACGGATCCATCCAAGCTTAGAGGCAAAAGATCAACACGATGGGATTGGAATCAAGTGGTAGCCAACACAATATGGCTAGCAAAAGTCAGGGCCGCTCAGATCAAAGATGAAATTAAGGTTGAAGAAAGAAGAAGGAAGAAAGAGGCCAAGAAGAAACAGAGAAAAGAAGAAGAACAAGCTGTCTGGATTCTGCAGCTTCTTGTTTAAAAAACTCAGTGGACACCATTGAGAAAGAGGAAGAAGAGCAGATTGTGCCCACTTCGGAGGGCCAATCTACAACTTGTATAAGGGAGTTTGCGGTCGCAAACGTGGCGCACATAGAGTGAGAACCAGATATTTCACCAGTTCCTAAGGTGCAATCTAATGTGCAAATCCCACCACCACCAAAGGAGGAAGAAAATGTTCTCGAGGGTCTGTTCGAGCACAATAATGAGGCAATGTTCGAGGACCTATTCGAGCATGAGCAAAGGAAGAAGCAGCAAGCTCCAACTGATGAAGATGAGGTCCAAGAGATTTCTAGGGACCAAATGTCCAAGAGAGGCAGAGAAGGAACTGACAGTGAGGCCGAAGGGAAGGCTAAGAAGAAGAAAAGAACAAACATTTCCCTGAGGAGGCCAAGCACTAAGGGAGCGACTTATGTGCTCCCTAAGCCAAGACACCATCGCCACTACCACCTGTAAGGAGGGAACCATCCATTCCTCAGCCAAAGAAGACCCAACCAAATAGCCAAGAGTGGAAGTTCAAGTGGAAACCCATCCAGACACTCAGGCTCGTCTGTGTTGGGTTTTATGCCCTAAAACTCGTAGATAGTGAATGTAACCGTTGACCGGATATTAATGAAATAATATTGATATATTTTTCCATTAAATGTTATTAGTTATTTTATATTTGTCTTTGCCTAAAAATAACCCTAATTCAATAAACTAGACATCCTAGGCTGTAATATGAGTCTTGAACTATATGTAGCGACATATGGGATCATTGTTCAAGAAACAGCCTAAAGGGTCTATAGTATAGGGATAAGACTGGGTGCCTTATCCTGGTGACACTATGGATATGACCCACTTTGTATTTGATACAGACGCTACGATCCAACGCGTTCGTGTAGGAGACATGCGAGTGGGGGTATCCTATGCAATGAGTTTGCATAAGATCGGACCGCGAAATAGTAACCACTGGTTATAACACCGTTAACTAGTTGGTTTTCTATTTCACTAGGACGACCTAGACAACTTAGTCTTAATCCTGAGTTGATTATGGACTCCTGCTCATGAGAGATTGTCCTTTTATTTGGATGGGTGAGAGTGGCCAATACGCCGACTCAATAAGCCTACCATTTTGGTAACAAGACCGAATGGGGAGCTGGGAACATACTCGTACAAGATGGAATTCACTCCTTCCCGACTTTAGGGAAACGGATGAGTGTTCCCTTAAGTGGTGACTCTGAGTCTTGAACAAAGGGCCCTACCCTCTCAATGGCACGAGAGGGTTTTTTGTTTGATGGTTGGACCACAAACAGGTTGTTCATTAGAGGAGAACTGGTACTTAAGGAAATAGAAGTAACCCAGGGGTAAAATGGTAATTTTATCCAACTGGTGTTACGGACACTCGTAAAGGACTAACTAGTCGATATTGGTCTATATCCGTGGACACAGAAAATATGTCTGCAGTGAGAAGAGTGCAACTGTGAGTCTATAGTGGAATGTACACACAGTTAACGAATATTGATTAATTTGGTTAATGAGTTTGACCAATTAATCTCATATCGTTGGAGCTTCTGATCTGCGGGTCCATTAGGTCCCACTGGTAGCTGATAAAGTAATTTGAGGCAACTAAGTAATAAATGTAAATTGAAAATGTTCAATTTACTAAGGGAAACAATATAATATATATTGATATATTATTATGAGAGAAATTAATATTTGAAGAAATTCAAATATTAATATAAATTTGAGTCACATTAAATTTTCGGAAGTTTGAAAGAGTTCAAATAATGAATTAATTAATTTTAAGGCCTAAAATCTATTTGGGCAAATTAATTAATTCAAGGCCGGAAATTAAATATGTGATATTTAATTGGTGGTTAATTAATTAAAGAATTCATTAACCGGGAATTAATCAATTATGGAAATAATTAATCACTTAAGGAAGTGATTAATCACTTATGAAAATGATCTAATCACTTATGGAAGTAACTAGTCATTTAAGGAAAAGATTAATCAATTATGGAATTGATTGATCATGGATTGATTAAATAAGGAATAAGATTGAATCAGTTTTGGAAAAGATTGATTTAATTGAATATTTTATTCATGGCCTCTCTTCTATAAATAGAACACTAGACCTAATTGGTTCAGTACACTCTCCTCTTGCTCTTAGACTCACAAGACAAGACCTAGAATTCTCTCTAGCCTCCCTCTTAAAGAAAGACTCCCACAAGTCTTTTGCCTCCTAGACTTAGAGACATACCGGTGTAACCTCTGTGGTGATTGTGTCATTCAAGAAGAAATTTCTAGCGATTAAAAGACAAGAGGGCTGCTACGTTTTGTCCGTTGGAGCGTCGTTGGCGAAGAACGGTCAAGTCTACAACGAAGGTTTGTAACGATTTTTTCTCTATTCTTTAGAAAAGCATGAAAATAAATTAGATTTAATTTTCAAGCATGTTTATAGCTATTTACAGCAACTTTAAAGTATGTTTAAAGTTTATTTGAGTTTTTCGTAACGGTATTTTAATGTTAATTAATATACGGCGTAAGGTCCAATCGATGCGCTTCCGCTGCGTGGGGGCTTTTATCCCCTTCAGTCTGGCCATTATGAAGAAACGAGTTTTGTTGTGTGAGAAGGCATTCTCCACTAAGTCGGGACCTCTCCCAGCATTCATTGAAAAACATTCTACGTAGGTATGTGATAAGGGTAAAAAATATACCTATTTTACCCTTATATTTAGCTCATTTCTTGGTCAAATATTGCATGTTTAGATCAATTTTACTGTTCCCGAGCTCAAAATATGTTAAAGTTGATAAGTTAGGGTGTTGAGATTCACTTTTGTCAAATTGTACTCATTTGTGCTTAAAAAAACTTAATTTTAAGAGAATTTGACTAAGTTTGTTGTTGTGCAGGAAAACAGAGGAAATGCTGGAATCTGCCCAGAAATGCGTCCGCATTTCTAGGTAGGATAAATGAAATCCGACCGCATTTCTGGAAAAACTGAGACCATTCCGAGTCATCTGCGGGTCGTTGTTGACGAGTCTTCTTCGCACCTAACCGGTTGTTTTGACCCCGAAACTAACTGGGCTACCTTCCAACACCTATTTCACAGCTCCTCAACCATTTTCTACACTATATAAGCTTGAGATTCGAAGTCAAATTCAAGTAGAACTCATTTGGAAGAAGAGGGTGGTGACAGAACCCTAGTTGACGCCTATGAGTAGGGATGACCGATGTCCTTCTTAGATGACTAAATTCTAACCTGAGTTAGACATCAAACCTTAGGGCTTTCAGGGATTTTCACCCATTCCCACTTGTAAAAGCGAGAGAGTGGAGTGTCTTAGCGAACTCTAGAAGGATTGAGTAAATAGAAAACCCATAATATTTAGTTATCTCCATTATTTCCAGCTTTTGATACTTTTCATTATTCTGTATTCTTTACATTCTTATTTCAATGAAATTGTATTCATTTGCACTTTATCTCACCATGAGTAGCTAAATTCCGTTGAGGGGTTTAATGTGGTGAATTCCCTTCTGGTTTAATGGCTTGAAAGTGTTTTATTTGCTTATGTTTTTCTTCAATGCATGTCATTCTTTATTGATTATCATTCTAATCTTGTTGAGTTTAACTTGATCACTTAGACTTTGCATGCTATGTGAGTTTGATCTCGAAAGGGACAGACGATATCAGTTCTCATAAAGGTGATATAGGAGAAAAAGCTCGAAAGAGATTGTTCGGCAGTATAGGGCAAGCTGCCTAAGGCACCCTATATCGACTATAGGGTTATAGGTTGCATTCGTGAATTATATATGTCGGAGTCGAGTCACAGAAATGTGCATAACGGTACTCGCTTAGCCTTCTAACGGTTCTTGGGAGCAAGGCCAAATAGAAGTTAAATCTGACCCAATGCATTGAATAGGCTTAAGATTAAATATTGCATGATTAAAGTTATTCCCTTAGGGATGAATGCATGTTGAATACCTCATTTATTTCTTATTGTTATTTTTTTTATTTATTTGCTTATTTTATTTATCTTTTCGAAAATCCAATCAATCAATCTTATTTTCTTTGGTTACCTATATTTTTAAGTAGACAAGTTGAGCAGTTTCTTCTTCAAATATGAATTTCCAGTTAGTCCTCGTGGGATCGATACCCTTGGAATACTTCTAAGGTTTTTTATTACTACGTGCGACGGTGTATTCTTGCACTAGGGTTAGCTGAGTTCATCTTTTTTATCTCACATCTATTAATTCAGCTAACGACGCACCAAGTTTTTGGCGTCGTTGTCGGGGACCAAAAGTGAAACCAGAATTTTTTTTTGAAATTGCGATCAGATTGCGAATGCATTTCTGTCTCTAATGGATTTGACTTTGATTTGCATTTGTTTTGCTCTTGCAGGTTGGAGTTAGTGCCTGAACAAGGGGTGTCCACTCCTTGACATTGATCCGTAGATAGAAAGAACCTTTCGTTGTCGAAGGAAGGAACAAAGTCGAAAGAAAAAGGAACAACAAGAGTTGAGCACACAGGAACGTCTAGAAGAAGCCTCTTACATTCAAGAGTTTCCAATGGAACCTCCTGGAGTTGATCCATAGAATCGTGGAAGGGAGCAAAATGGTGGGAGAGTTCCTCCAGTTCCACCGGTGCCACAACAAGAAAATCCAATCTACATTGTTGAAGATCGCAATAGAGCAATAAGGGACTACGCTTTACCAGTTTTCCAGACTTAAATCCAGGTATTTTGGAGCCACCGATTGATGCTCCACAGCTTGAACTTAAACCAGTGATGTTCCAGATGTTGAATACAAGGGGGCAATTCTCTGGACTTCCAAATGAAGATCCACACAAACACATTAAGCTATTTTTGAGAGTTTGCAATTCTTTTAAAGTCACAGGAGTGTCGGAAGATACTTTGAAGCTAAAACTTTTTCCATTTTCTTTACAGGGAGATGCTGAAGCTTGGCTGGATTCATTCCCTCCAAACTCCATCACCTATTGGAATGATTTGGCTGAGAAATTCTTAGATAAGTTTTTTCTTTCAAATAAATATGCCAAGTACAGAGCTGAAATCATTGTTTTCAGGCTATCTTACAATGAACCTTTGGATGCAGCTTGGGAAAGATTTCAAAGGCTGGTTCGGAAGTGTCCACACCATGGATTGCCTGCTTGCATTATCTTGGAGCATTTTTATAGTGGATTAGATCAAGCTTCAAAGGCACTAGTAAACGCATCTGCAAACGAATCTTTTCTGAAGAAGTCTGCTAATGAGGCGCATGCTATCTTAGACACCATAGCCACCAACAATCGCCATTGGGGAGAGACTGAGCCAACTACGATCTTAAAGAATCCAGTAAAAGCAGTGGAAACGGAGGCTAACTCTTCGATGCAAGCCCAGATCAAGGCTATCCATAGCATGATGATGGGCATGACCATGAACAATCAAGCCAACATAGCCCCTGCCAATGCTATCTCTTCTCTCTGTTGTGAGATCTGTGGTGAGGAACACATCGCTGATAATTGCCCACTGAACCCTTCATCTGTCTTTTATGTAGGTCAACAGGTACCAGAGCCAGAATAGATGAAACCCTTATTCGGCCACGTACAACCCAGGTTGGAGACAACATCCGAACTTCTCTTGGGGAGGAAAAGTCGGGTCAAGTAATTCCAATGCAAACCAATTTGGGAAACCTCATACACAACAACAGCCGCAAAAAAACTTCCAATAGATTCCAGTGCAGAGTCAAGAGTCAAATCTAGAGACTCTTATGAAGGAGTACATGGCAAGAAACGATGCTGCAGTTAGGAATTTGGAAGTTCAACTTGGACAAATTGCTCAGGAGATTAAAAACCGACCATAGGGGACGTTGCCTAGAAAAACCGAGATCCCTCACAGAGAAGGAAAGGAACAATGTAAGGCAGTGACCTTAAGAAGTGGAATAGAATACGATGGCCCAAAGTATCCAGTAAGTCAAGAAGTAGAGATCCCAGTTGAAGCTCAAGAAAAGATTTTTGAAAAGAAGTCAGACATTATCTCAGATACTATACAGAATAAAGAAGAGAAAGTAGAAAAGACCAAGGAGCCTGAAGCCTTGGTAGAAAAAGAAGAAAAATCAAAGTTAGAGAAAAAACAGGGGAATGACCACCTCCTCCATATCCTCAGAGATTCAAACATGCCTCGCAAGATGTATAGTTCAAGAAGTTTTTAGATGTATTAAGGCAGTTACACATCAATATACCATAAGTGGAAGCACTTGAACAAATGCCTACCTATGTGAAGTTCCTGAAAGATTTCCTATCAAAGAAGAGAAGGTTGGGAGAGTACGAAACGGTTGCACTCACGGAATGTTCCAGTGCACTGGTCAAGAATGAGATCCCTCCCAAGCTCAAAGACCCAGGAAGCTTCATCATTCCATGCTCCATCGGAGGCAGGGATGTAGGCAGAGCTCTGTGCGACTTAGGAGCGAGCATTAATTTAAGGCCATACTCAGTTTTTAAACAGTTAGGGATAGGAGAAGCGCGACCAACAACTGTAACCTTACAGCTGGCAGACCGATCACTTACACATCCTATTGGAAAGATTGAAGACGTATTGGTCAAGGTTGATAAGTTTGTTTTCCCTGCAGGTTTTATCATTTTAGATTGTGAAGTTGACAAAGACGTGCCAATCATCTTAGGACGACCGTTCCTAGCCACTGGCAGAACCTTAATTGATGTGAAGAAAGGAGAATTGACCATGAGGGCAAGTCACATTTAACGTGATGAATGCAATGAAGTACCCTGGAGATTTCGAGGAATGTTCTATGATTGATGAAATTGATGAACTCTCCCGGTCTACTTTGTAGGAAATAATGAAAAGAGAAACTTTGGAGGATATACTTGGAGATGAAGATTCAGAAGTAAAAGGTGGGAAAAAAATTGAAGTTGAAGAAATCAGTCAACCCATGAAAAGACAAAGGATCAAACCATATTGGGAGAAAGGCTTTGAGGATGAAGAAGCCCATGTCTTCATGATTGACCTGGTATGACTTTTACACCTTAAAAGATTAATTTTTGTATATTATCTTGGTCTATAAATAATAACCTAGACAAGGACTCCAAAATATCTGGACAAGAGTAGAAACTCATTCTAGGAAAAGGAACTTAAGCTGACCATTGGGAACACCTTTTCCTGGGGATTTACCTAGGAGTTTAAAAAGTCCATGTTATTTTGTATCCTATCTATTTTTCAAGAAAAAAATATAAAAAAAAAAGTAGAAAAATAGGAAAAATTGTAAGTTTGTTTAGAATAAACAATTTTTGATCAAGATGGAACTTTGTCTAAGGAAAGTCCTGACTAGGCTGAGGTATTTAAGCTGACCGTAGGGAACACCTCTACTTGGGGACTTACCTGGAAGTTGAATTGATCAAAACATCTTGACTTAATTTCTCTTAAAAAGGAAAAATAATAATAAATCATGAGTAAGCATGTGAAATTTCTAACATGTTTATTAGTGTTTCAGCAAAGAAGAAAAAGCGAACGAAAAATGAAAAGTCAGAAAAAAAATAGACAAGGCAGAAAAACTGGGTGAAATGCGATCACATTTCTTCCCAGTGTATTTGAGAATGCAACCGCATTTTTCAGAAATAAGAGGGAAGTCACGAAATTTTTGACCAGCACGTGACCTAATTGGAAAAGTATAAATAGTTGACTTATGTTCTTTTCCTCTTCACCAACCACTAAACTCTTTTGCATTCAAGTCAAACCCTCAACTCTCCATATTCTCTCATCTTGAAATCGAAAAACCCACATTCAAGAAGATGAAGAACACGCAAAAGCCATCATCATTACGCAAGATTACTCGATCCCAAAGTAATCCAACCACCCACGGAGTTGAAGCAAGTGAGCAACGGCAAGAAGAGAACCCCAGAACGCTCATGCACGGCACACGAAGGACGAGACCCACGGGATTCTCGTCGGCGATCGTGAATCCAGAACCCAATGCTCAAACTCCATTTTCTTCGGCAATGTCGGCCACGTCGAGGGAGAATCCGAGTTTGTCTTCATCGAGGAGGTTCACACGCGCCACTGTCATCTGCCAAACCCAAAAACCCGCCACTCAACAGTTTAGAAAACGCTCGTGGGAGTGGTTTGCGATGATCAGGGAGATGGGAGCTCAAAGACGTGTTGCTCTTGAAGAAGAAGGAAATCGGCAAGATGAAGAAGAAGCCACCAAGGCAGTTGGAAGCTCTCGGTAAAAAGGAACTTCAACGGGTAAAGTTTCTGAACCTTCAACTAACCCCTCTTCATCTTGTAGGACCAAATCGTTCGTGACTTACAGTGTAAGGAAGAGGAGTCCAAAGAAGGTTGTACCCGAAAAGCCACTAAAAATTGAGCCCCTTAAAACCGCAAGAATGCCTCTAGATGTGTTCGAAGATATAATCCGCCAAGTCGTGGCAAAGGCTCTTGTGATTGCTGAAGGGTATAAGGTTGAACAATAAGCTTTGAAGGAGGTTGAAGCTGAGAGAGAGATGGAAAACCAACAAATGATGGAGGAAGATGATTTTGCAAAGAGAAGAGATGATGAAGAGAGGGGAGAGGAAAGGAAAAGAGAAGAGGAAAGGAAAGAGGCCAAGAGGGCTAGATTAGCTGAAGAAGA
The DNA here is from genome assembly GCA_017139565.1 of Luffa aegyptiaca. Lineage (NCBI taxonomy): Eukaryota > Viridiplantae > Streptophyta > Magnoliopsida > Cucurbitales > Cucurbitaceae > Luffa > Luffa aegyptiaca. The sequence continues at coordinate 33,249,064 of CM029407.1, read as the reverse complement.
AGAGGAAAGATTAGGTGAAAGCCTCAAGAGGGCAGCAATTGACTTGCAACTCCTTGAGGAAGATAAAAAAGAGAAGAGAAGAATTGAAAGAAGATGAAAAAAGAAGAAAGGAAGCTGAAGACTTCCTTGCAGCATTTGAGCCCCTCCACAAGGCTCAAAGTGAAGCTGAATTGCTGCAACGGAGGGTAGAAGAAGAGGCCCAACAGGGGCCAAGAGAAGAAAATTTAGAAAAAGAAAAAGAAAAAGAGCAAGTAGATGAAGCCCAGTATGCGACCGTATCGGGGCTGCATTCTGAAGAAGGCCTAGCCGAGGCCACCATTGATTAGCCAGCTGAAGAAGTTTTTGAACCTCTATTCACGAATACCCACCAGCAGCTGGCAGCACCTCTTCAGGAGAGAAGAGGGACAAAGAAGAAAAGGAAGACAAAGAGGCCGAGACCTTCACTGACTCTGAAACTGAATTTGATTCAGAGATAAAGGAGCTGGATGATGACCAAGTTCCTATCTCTGCAGTGTTGAGGATAAAGAGAAAAAGAGAGATAAAGGTTGAAAGGAGGACAAAGAACAAGAATGATCCTATTTTTTCCAAGAGGCCGAGGACAAGGTCCATGGACGCTTCTCCTGCAGTTCCTAATACTGTCTCACCCGCTAAACCCAAGGCCAAGTCACTGAAAGCTCCATCTCCCAAAAATCCATTTCCTCAGGTATTCAAAGATGTCAATTTTCAGGAACGAATGGAGATAATGAGAAAGAGAGATTTCCTCAATGAGAATGGATTCTCTAATAGAGCTGAAGCATTGCCAGAGTTCTTGAGCAGGATCATTTCGTAGTACAAATGTCAGGACTTTTGTGCTCACCCCCAGGAGGCCTGAGGGAAGAAAGCATTAGCATAGCGGTGGTGAGGGGGAAGATGGTCAGTTTCTCCTCAGTCGATATTAATAGGGTGTACATGATCAAGGCACTCCTACATCCGAGAGGGAATGATGTGATAAGGAACCCCTAGGCCAAGCAGATGAAAGAGGCATTGAAACTTGTGGCCAACAAGGGAGTCCAATGGAAAGAATCACAGACGAAAGTGAAGTCCCTAGTGCCAAGCGACTTAAAGCCAGAATCGGCAGTTTGGCTTCACTTCATCAAAAACCGTTTGATGCCAACCACCCACGATAGCACGATTTCAGTAGATAGAGTGATGCTCCTCTACTGCATTATGAAGGGGTTGGAGATCAATGTGGGGAGCATAATAAATGAGGAGATCATAGCCTGTGGAAGAAAGAAAGCAGGAAAGCTTTTCTTTGGATCACTCATCACCCAACTCTGTCAAAGGGTGAAGATCGTTCCAGGCAAGGACGAGAAGCGTCATTTCTTCAAGTCGACCATTGACCTGTCCTTGATCGGGAAGCTCCAACAGAACATTATCCAAAGGAACGATAAAGCCTCCACATCTCAGGTCACTCCACCTTCAGGGCCGAATGTGGCTTCTCCATCCCAACACACTCCTTTTACAAGGCCCTCACCGTCATCGGAAGCCCTAGCTATTGCCTACCGCCAGATAGATCAACTCAGGGACAACCTGAGAACATATTGGGCATACGCAAAGGAGCGGGATGAAGCCATTAGAGAGTTCTACCTCTCTATCGCCCCGAGTATTGCTCCAGTCTTTCCCGATTTCCCTCGATCGCTGCTGCCTAAGGAGGATGAGGATTCTGATGAAGAGGATGAAGTGAATGATGAAGAAGATGATGAAGAGAAGGAGAGCTCCTCAGATGAGGACTAGGGGAGTTTTCTGATCCATTTTTACTTGTTATTTTGTACATAATACTATTTTTGTTGCTTGCTGTTTTTTTAGTTTTAGCATGTTTTAAATTCTGTTTTTAGTTGCTTAGTTGTTGTTTTGATTACGTTAGTTGTTTAATTTGTTAATAGTTTTGATCATAGGGTAGTTTAGATAGCTTGTTGATAGTTTAGATTAGAAAAACTTGGGTTTTAAATCTTTTCTTGAAAAAATCTCCTTGCTGTTTTTTAGCTTTACCTATGAACTTTTTGGAAGAAAAAATCAACTTTAAGAAAAATTGATTTAAAATGTTTTGGAAGAAAAACATGTTTTCAAAGGAGTTTTCTTTTAAGCCCTTGATGATGATAACTAGAGTTTTGTTCTATCTCAAAAGTGTCACCGTCACAACTGAATTGTTTTCTAGTCATAGGCTTTTCATTAGTCTTTTTTTTTACAACATTTTCTTAGAGTCTAAACTTCCTCGTGTTTAACCTTTCTAACACTCTAGGAGAGTTTAACCTTGATGTTTTGAAAACAAAAAGCCTCATATTAAGCCCATGCCTCAAAAACAAAGCCAATGAGGACATTGTCTACCTTTAAGTTTGAGGGGGTGCTTTATGCTTGATTATGTAAATATTTTTGTAAATTTGTATTGCTGGAAAAAGAGTATGTGTTCAGTATACTTTAAAAAAAAAAGAAAAAAGAAAAAATAAACCGAGAATTACTCCTCCTTCCTAGGGTTTACTGAGTAACCAGGGGCATTCATGACACCCATGGTTTGCCACTGAATGAAAGGTTTACCTAGGGAAGTGAGTATCGTTCCGAGCTTGTGAACTTTGCTTGAAGCTAGATATCTTCACCACAAAGTGTCGATAAGCTAGAACGAAGGTAAAGATGACAGCAAGGATGCTCTTGGGAGAAAAAGAAGTTGAATAAAAAGAGCACCAGTAGTCAAATAAGTTTGGGGGAGATAGAAAAAGGTCTAGTAACTCATGTATGCTCATGTTTTCCTCAAGATTGTTTTTCTTAACTAAAAAGGACTACACTAGGCTCTATGAGTAGAAGTTCGGTAGTTTAAGCACATTGGTTAGGATGGATTTGATGTGCAAATTGTTTACCGCAAGTGTACGTGTCAAGTAATAATATAGTGAATGTGATATTCGAATGTCGTCCTCTGGATTGGTTTCTAATCAATCTTAATTACCGAAAATAGTCTTGCCCAATTTTATTTAGGGAACCAAATAAAGTGAGAATGAAATTAAATCAAACACAATGTAAAGCAAAAAGATGTGACAAACTAATGGGAACAATGGTCTTAGGGATGTGATTTCACCGATTGGGACGATGAATTAATTAATGGATTATCAACATGCTATGATTCATAAATCTTGGGAAACAAAAATCAAACATATCTCTCCCGAGCATACATGATTCTCCCACATGCAATGAACCCGATATCCCTATCTAAGTTCATTAAACATGCAAGGCATTAAGGATACCCTTTTTAGCAATTTCTAGAATTAACTATTATCTCCCGATTTCTAGCTAAATCCTAGTTATGCATAATGATTTCTAAGCTAAATCCTCTCTCCCGAGTTAGATTTAAGCACAAACAACATTCAATTCATGGTCGGTGAATCGAAAGCATTAAACATACATTATGCATAAATGAATCAATAACAATAAAACCATAACATCAATCCATAGAGTGCCCCAACGGCTACATCAATCCCTAAGAGTAAAGACCTAGATAATCATACAATGCGTTACAATATAGCTACGATCTAAAACAACCATAAACACTAACTAAAGTAAGGGAAAGAAGAATTAAACTCTATGTAGGCCGAGACCGAACGTCCCCGTCACGATCCCCATGAACAATAGGTTGATTTCCACTTTGCTCCCCTTTATTCAGCTCCAAAGACTCTGTTTTTGCTCTATTTTATGGTCCCCAAGATGTCAAAAAGAAGTCCCCTAATCAGCCCTAATCGAAAATTATAAATAGGCTGATTTTTTGTCGTAGCGTCGAGACGCAGAGGAGATAGCGTCTCGACGCTGTCGCCTTATCGCAAAATCTGGAATGGAAAAATACACAACGTCGAGACGCTAGAGACGCTGTGACCTGTTCGTGCCTAATGACATAAGGAAAGGCAGCGTCGAGACGCTGGTCTGCGGTTGACTTTAATTTGACTTCTTCTTCTTTGATTCTCTTCGGTTCTTTTGCATCTTTTCACGTCCCGAACACCCGATTAACTCCAATATCACGCTTAGGCTCCAATCAACAATTTCCTACAAAATAAACATTTAAGTGCAATAAAATGGCCAATAAATCATAAAAGACTAGCTAAATTAATTAAGGAAAAATAGCTAGCTATGCTCGCTATCAGGATTAGAGAGAGTTTTGCTTTGAAAAAGAACAATAGAAATCTTCATGCCTAGGAAACTCAGACGTTGTGACTGGCACTAGAGTAGAACCCTCTCCTGAAAGGCAAACTTTTTAGAAAACGATCTTGAAAAACATGTTTACTTGATTCCATGTCACTTGAGTTGAAATTAAAAGTTGATATTAGTACCATGATTGATTACTATACATGAACTCTAACGTTTTGGTTTGAATTAATATTGAGCTCTTACGTTCTAATTGACAATTAAAAAGTTGATCTCTAACATTTTGGTTGGCAATTGCTTGAGGACAAGCAATGAGTTAAGTTTGGGGGTATGATAAGGGTAAAAAATATACCTATTTTACCCTTATATTTAGCTCATTTCTTGGTCAAATATTGCATGTTTAGATCAATTTTTACTGTTCCCGAGCTCAAAATATGTTAAAGTTGATAAGTTAGGGTGTTGAGATTCACTTTTGTCAAATTGTACTCATTTGTGCTTAAAAAGACTTAATTTTAAGAGAATTTGACTAAGTTTGTTGTTGTGTAGGAAAACAGCGGAAATGCTAGAATCTGCCCAGAAATGCAACCTCATTTCTGGGAAGGCAAAATGAAATGCGACCGTATTTTTGGAAAAAACGAGATCATTCCGAGTCATCTGTGGGTCGTTGTTGACGAGTCTTTTTCGCACCTAACCGGTTGTTTTGACCCCAAAACTGATTGGGCAACCTTCCAGCACCTATTTCGCAGCTCCTCAACTAATTTCTACACTATATAAGATCAGAATTCGAAGTCAAATTCAAGCAGAACTCACTTCGAAGAAAAGGGTGGTGACAGAACCCTGGCTCGACGCCAATGAGTAGGGATGCCCGAGGTCCTTCTTAGATGACCAAATTCTAACCCGAGACAGAGTTAGACATCAAACCTTGTGGTTCGTAGAGAGTTGCACCCATTCCCATCTTGTAAAAGTGAGAGACTTGAGTGTCTTAGCGAACTCTAGAAAGATTGAGTAAATAGAAAACCCATAATATTTAGCTATCTCCATTATTTCCAGCTTTTGATACTTTTCATTATTCTGTATTCTTTACATTCTTATTTCAATGAAAATGTATCCATTTGCACTTCATCTCACCATGAGTAGCTAAATTCCGTTGAGGGGTTCAATGTGGTGAATTCCCTTATGGTTTAATGGCTTGAAAGTGTTTTATTTGCTTAAGTTTCTGTTCAATGCATGTCATTCTTTGATGATTATCATTCTAATCTTGTTGAGTTTAACTTGATCACTTAGCCTTTGCATGCTATGTGAGTTTGATCTCTGATAGCGAGCATAGCTAGCTATCTTTAATTATTTAATTTAGCTAGTCTTTTATGATTTTTGGGCCATTTTATTGTGCTTTAATGTTTATTTTGTAGGAAAAGGTTGATTGGAGCTAAAATGCAATAGTGGAGTTAATCGGGTGCTCGGGACGCGAAAAGATGCAAAGGAAGGAAAAGAATCAAAAGGGAAAAAAGTCAAAATTCGGTCAAAAGGTGACTAGCGTCTCGACGCTAGCCCTTAGGCGTCTCGACGCTAGCATTCCTTATTCGGATAGGCGCGAAATCGTCGCAGCGTCGAGACGCTGCGACCTTAGCGTCTCGACGCTACCGTAATTTCCTTTCCAGAACGCGCGTGTTTAGAGGCAGCGTCTCGACGCTACGATGAAATTTCAGAATAAATAGTTCTTTTCAGCTAGGTTTTTGGGGAACCAATTTTGGGGATTTCTTGGAGCCGTAAACAGAGCAAAATTAGAGGAATTCAAGGCTGAAGCAAAGGGGAAAATTCGGAAATCAACCCATTGTTCGTGGGGATCGTGACGGGGACGTTCGGTCTCGGCCTACAACGAGTTTAATTCTTTTTCCCTCACTTTAGTTAGATTTTTATGGCTTTTACATGTTTAGTTGAGCTTGTAAGTTTAATCATGAGTAGCTAAACTTGTAAGCTTAGGGATTGATGTAGTTGATTGTGTTTATGGATTGATTTATGGTTTAAGTTGTGCAATGTTATTATGTTTGTAATCTTGATTTAATGGTTTCAATTAATTGGCCATTAGTTGAATGATTTAAGTTTCGAATCTAGCTCGGGAGAGGGGATTTGATTTAGACTTACTCCAGATTGCATGACTAAAGTTTAGTTTCTAATTCGTGACGGTTTTAAATTAACTTTAGAATTGGTTAAAAGATCTCATTGCCTTGCATGATTAATAAACTTAGATAGGGATATCAAGTTGGTTAATTTGCATGAGAATCAATTATACTCGGGAGAGGTAGTTGTGATTAAAGGGTCTTTGGCTCATAATTTCATTGTGCATAATAACTTACTCCTTAAAATCAATCCTAAACTAAATCGGCGAAATCAATTCCCTAAGTAGTTTTCCCAATTGAGATTCCACACTTTCTACGTGTTTTGATTTAGTTTTCTTATTATTCAATCATCACTTTTTGATCCCTAAATAAAATTGGGCAAGAAAATTCACAATACTTGATTTGCTTAAAAATCCAATCCAGAGGACGACATTCGAATTACATTCACTATATTATTATTTGACCCGTGCGCTTGCGGTAGGAAAAGTCCACATCAAGTTTTTGGCGCCGTTGCCGGGGATTGGCACATTTAGCTAGATTGATATTGTGAAAAAATTGTTTGATCTTAATTTAGGGTGTATTTTTACTTTTTTAGGTTGATTGCATTTTTTCCTTATTTGTTTTTCTTTCCATATTTGTTTTTCTAGCTTAGTTTTTCTTTTAATTGTGTAATCTTTTCCTTATTTGTTTCTTGTTATTCCTTTTTAGGTTAGTTTTTCCTTATTTGTTAGTTTCCTTATTTGTGTTTTGCCATATTTATTTTTGCATTCCATATTAGGTTATTTTCTTTCCTTTTTCTAGATTATATTTTCCATATTTAGATTAGTTGTTTTCTTTTCTTTGTTTCTTTCCATAATTGTTTTCTTTCATTTTTAGGGTAGATTTGTTTTTGTATGCGTAGTAGTAGAGAAGTGATACCGCTGGATCCCAAGATTGAAAGAACAATTCATAGGCTTCGAAGGGAAAATAGAGAAATTATTCAAATGGCTGACCAAAATCCATCTGAGGAGCCTAGGCCTATAAGAGATTACTTTCAGCCCGTGTTTCAGGGGCAACAATCGGGGATTGTCTATGCCCCGATTAATGCCAACAACTTTGAGCTGAAAACCGGTCTCATTCAGATGGCTCGAGACTGTGCATACAGAGGATCGCCCACCGAGGATCCAAATTCTCATCTTAAATCATTTTTGGACATTTGTGGGACGGTAAAAATTAATGGAGTGTCTGAGGATGCTATTCGCTTACGTTTATTTCCTTTTTCTTTGCAGGATAAAGCACGAGATTGGTTGCAGTCTATTACCCCTGGGAGCATCACCACCTGGGATGCTTTGGTCCAGGCCTTTTTGAAGAAATTTTTCCCTCCTGTAAAGACGGTCAAGCTGAGGACCGAGATTGGGACATTCCAACAACAATTTGATGAGCAACTGTTCGAAGCTTGGGAGCGATTTAAAGAGCTACTGAGGAAGTGCCCTCAGCATGGATACCCCGACTGGCTTTAGGTTCAATTGTTTTATAATGGTTTAACTCCTAGTACAAAAACAATTGTTGATGCAGCTGCAGGTGGGACTCTGTTGTCCAAGACCGTGGAAAATGCTCGCATACTTCTAGAGGATATGGCCACCAACAGCTATCAGTGGCCATCTGAGCGGTCTGCACCTAAAAAGATTGCTGCTGGAGTGTTTGAGGTTGACAAGGTAAGTGCACTCCAGGCCCAGATGACCTCCCTTGCTAATGCTTTTATGAAATTTTCAGGTACAGGGAGTGCTCAATCAATTGAATCAGCTGCTGCTTTAGCATCTAGACCTCAGGAGGAGACCATCGAGCAGGTTCAGTATGTATCAAATTTTAATTCTAGGGGATATAATAATAGTTCTACACCTACACATTATCACCCTAACAATAGGAACCATGAAAATTTCTCTTATGCAAATACTAAGAATGTTCTTAACCCCCCTGGTTTTGCCCCTCAAACTCAAGAAAATAAAAAGTTAGAAGATCTTGTTGGAGCTTTCATTGCAGAGTCTAGTAACAGGACAACCAAATTAGAGGAGGCAGTCATTGCGATCAACTCAACAGTGAATGGCCACAGTGCAGCTATAAAGAACATTGAGACTCAGCTGGGACAGTTGGTGAATGTTGTGAGCACCATGAATAAAGGTAAGGCCCCAGCTGAGCAAGAGAAAACCCAGATGGAGTACTGTAAGGCAATCACTGTGCACCAGGAGGAAGCTGAAGAGGAACCTGAATCTGAGGACTATGACACGCCTACAGGGGAAGCTGAGGAGGACACATCATCTGATGAGGCTGAAAAGCCTAACCCTGAGCCTCCTATTCCTTCTCCCACACTGATGGTTCCCAAGGAAAAGAAAAAGAAAAAGAAGAAAAAGAACAATCAGGTTCAGTTTGATAAATTTATGAATGCTTTTATGAATCTGAACATTAATATTCCTTTTGCAGAGGCATTAGAGATGCCCCAATACAACAGGTTCATGAAGGAGTGGTTAGCAAAGAAGCGAAAGGAAAAGAAGGTTGACACTGTTTATCTTGCTTCCACATGCAGCACCAGAGTACAACAGAAAGTACCTGAAAAAGTAGCAGATCCAGGGAGTTTTTCTGTTCCTTGTAGTTTTGGTACTTATTCTTTCAGAGCATTATGTGATTTAGGTGCTAGCATTAATATTATCCCATTGTCCTTGTGTAAGAAGTTAGACATAGGTGAGATTAAATCTACTCCTGTAAAGCTCCAATTGGCTGATCAATCTGTGGTTAGACCAGTTGGCATTGTAGAAAATGTTTTAATCAGAGTAGGCAGATTTTTTCTCCCTATTGACTTGTATGTTATGGACATGATAGAAAATCCTTCGATGCCTGTCATATTAGGAAGACCATTCCTCGCTACTGGGCGAGTGATTATTGATATTGAGCGCAGGGAGCTCACTATTAGAGTCAAGAACGAAAAAGAAATCTTTAAAGCAGTTGAAGACTCTAAAGATGAAGTGCTTTTCATGGGCTACAGGAAAGGTGCAAGAAAGAGCACCTCTGTTGGATTCACAGAACAAAAGCTTCCTTGAAGCACGATCAACACGTCGAGCTAATGACGTTAAACAAGCGCTTTTGGGAGGAAACCCAAGTAAGTTTAGTGTGTTTTCTTTTTGTTTTTGATTTATTGTTTGTTTTTTTTTTGTAGGTCTTGTTTTCTTTCTCTCCTGTGCTTTCAAGCTTTCAAGATTCCAAGCTTTCAGTCAAGAAGTCATCATTATTCCAGGCCAGTATTGTTCACTCCCTTCATTCTTTTATTGTTCCCATGCTTGTTTATGCCTTAAATTCTGTATACATTGAGGACAATGCATGTTTTAAGTTTGGGGGTGGATTAGCATGTTTGTGGAGCCCTTGAGCATCTGAGTTCGGGCTACAGTTTTGAGCTTTCTTTGAATTATGCATATGGTTGTTTTCTGAATGCTACTTTTGCATGATTATGATGTCCTAGAATAGGCTTTCTTGTCAATTTTCAAGCTTGTGATGAGTTATAAGCATGAGTGCCCAAAAAGGGAGACTTTTTAAAATTTTTCTAGGAGATGGCTTGCATGAGTAGAGTATTTGTCTTGGCTAGATTTGGATTTGAATGCTTAGGAGCGAATTATTGGGTTCATATGCTTGTTGTCACCTCGATAGGTGTAGGGTAGAGCTAAAAAGTTAATGTTTTGCAAATTAGCATGTTTGATCTTGCTTAGGAGGAAAGAAAAGAATATATGCTATTTATGCTCATAAAGAAAAATCATTCTTGTTGTTACTGTTGAAAAGAAAATTATTATGCCATGGCCTGTGCACAGTTTGCAATGTTTAATAAAGATTAAGGCAAAAAGAGCTACCCCTGTTGTGATCAGTTAGGCCAACCAGAGAAAACTCAGGTTAAGGGTCCCTGCAATGGGTGTGTGAAAGCTAGTGCCACATATACATGCTTAATTTAATTGTTAATTATAAACACCTAAGTTTGGAGGAAAACAATCTATTTTGTTCCATTAACTCATTAGTGAAGCCTTAGTGCCAGTGTAGAGGGAAGATGAGCTGAGAGTTTAATAATCCAATCCCGAGCTAGTAGAGTCTGATCTTGTTGAGTTAGATCTCGCTTGTGCAAGTTAATTTTGGAAAAATTTTAATTTGTCTCCCTCATTGGTCCTTATGTGCATGTCTCTTGCTTGCTTGGTTATTAACTTTTGAGCCTTGAGGATTGAGTTATGATTTTTGCATCCATTTTTCTACTGTATGTTTGATTTGTAGTTTGCTCGAGGACTAGCAAAAGCTAAGTTTGGGGGTATTTGATAGCGAGTATAGCTAGCTATCTTTAATTATTTAATTTAGCTAGTCTTTTATGATTTTTGGGTCATTTTATTGTGCTTTAATATTTATTTTGTAGGAAAAGGTTGATTGGAGCTAAAATGCAATAGTGGAGTTAATCGGGTGCTTGGGACGCGAAAAGATGCAAAGGAAGGAAAAGAATCAAAAGGGAAAAAAGTCAAAATTCGGTCAAAAGGTGACTAGCGTCGAGACGCTAGCATTCCTTATTCAGATAGGCGCGAAATCGTCGCAGCGTCGAGACGCTGCGACCTTAGCGTCTCGACGCTATCGTAATTTCATTTCCAGAACGCGCGTGTTTAGAGGCAGCGTCTCGACGCTACGATGAAATTTCAGAATAAATAGTTCTTTTCAGCTAGGTTTTTGGGGAACCAATTTTGGGGATTTCTTGGAGCCGTAAACAGGGCAAAATCAGAGGAATTCAAGGCTGAAGCAAAGGGGAAATTCAGAAATCAACCCATTGTTCGTGGGGGTCGTGAAGGGGACGTTCGGTCTCGGCCTACAACGAGTTTAATTCTTTTTCCCTCACTTTAGTTAGATTTTTATGGCTTTTACATGTTTAGTTGAGCTTGTAAGTTTAATCATGAGTAGCTAAACTTGTAAGCTTAGGGATTGATGTAGTTGATTGTGTTTATGGATTGATTTATGGTTTAAGTTGTGCAATGTTATTATGTTTGTAATCTTGATTTAATGGTTTCAATTAATTGGCCATTAGTTGAATGATTTAAGTTTCGAATCTAGCTCGGGAGAGGGGATTTGATTTAGACTTACTCAAGATTGCATGACTAAAGTTTAGTTTCTAATTCGTGACGGTTTTAGATTAACTTTAGAATTGGTTAAAAGATCTCATTGCCTTGCATGATTAATAAACTTAGATAGGGATATCAAGTTGGTTAATTTGCATGAGAATCAATTATACTCGGGAGAGGTAGTTGTGGTTAAAGGGTCTTTAGCTCATAATTTCATTGTGCATAATAACTTACTCCTTAAAATCAATCCTAAACTAAATCGGCGAAATCAATTCCCTAAGTAGTTTTCCCAATTGAAATTCCACACTTTCTACGTGTTTTGATTTAGTTTTCTTATTATTCAATCATCACTTTTTGATCCCTAGATAAAATTGGGCAAGAAAATTCACAATACTTGATTTGTTTAAAAATCCAATCCAGAGGACGACATTCGAATTACATTCACTATATTATTACTTGACCCGTGCGCTTGCGGTAGGAAAAGTCCACATCAAGTTTTTGGCGCCGTTGCCGGGGATTGATCTCGAAAGGGACAGACGATATCAGTTCTTATAAAAGTGATATAGGAGAAAGAGCTTGAAAGAGATTGTTCGGCGGTATAGGGCAAGCTGCCTAAGGCACCCTATATCGACTATAGGGTTATAGGTTGCATTCGTGAATTATCTATGTCGGAGTCGAGTCACAGAAATGTGCATAACGGTACTATCTTAGCCTTCTAACGGTTCTTGGGATCAAGGCCAAATAGAAGTTAAATCTGACCCAATGCATTGAATAGGCTTAAGATTAAATATTGCATGATTAAAGTTATTACCTTAGGGATGAATCCATGTTGAATACCTTGTTTATTTCTTATTGTTATTCTTTTATTTATTTGCTTATTTTATTTATCTTTTCAAAAATCCAATCAATTAATTTTATTTTCTTTGGTTACCTATATTTTTAAGCAATCAAGTTGAGTAGTTTCTTCTTCAAATCTGAATTTCCAGTTAGTCCTCGTGGGATCGATACCCTTAGAATACTTCTAAGGTTTTTTATTACTCCGTGCGACGGTGTATACTTGCACTAGGGTTAGCTGAGGTTATGTTTATTATCTCACATCTATTCATTCAGCTAACAACGCACCAGTATGGCTGCAATCAACTGTGCAAGGAGCCGAAGGCAGCTTCTATCCCACTGGTACATGAATTTTATGCTCAAATAGGGGAAGAGATGCAGACGACAATGCTCCTGCGTGGCCTAGTGGTGGAGTTCTCGACAAGGCAAATCAATCAGATTTTCCTATTGTCATCCCTCAGATGTCCAACTGGCAACGTGGCCATTGTAGAACCAAGGGAGTGAAGCGGCTGAAGGGGATGAAAGCCTCGGAGCAGCGGAAAGCACGTGGAGAGGACCTCTCACCGTATATTAATTAACATTAAAATACCAATACGAAAAGGCAAAAACGATACTTTAAACACACTTTAAAGCTGTTGTAAATTGGTTTAAACATGCTAGAAAACAGAAAAAATAAAATTCTTTTATTTACATGCTTTTCAAAGAGAGATTAGAAAACCGTTGCAAACCTTCGTTGTAGACTTGACCATTTTTTCGCCAACGATGCTTCTAACGGATGAAAACGCAGCAGTCCCTTTGAAGATCGTCTCTGGAATTTACTTCTCAAGAACACAATAACCAAAGAGGTTACACCGGTATATCTCTAAGCCTAGGAGGCTATTGGCTGGTGGGAGTCTTTCTCTAAGAGGGAGGCTAGAGAGAATGTAAGAGTCTTGTCTTGTCATTCTAAGAGCAAGAGGGCTACCAAGCCATTAGGTCTAGTGTTCTATCTATAGGAGAAAGGCCATGAATAAAATATTCACATTAAATCAATTATTTCCATAACTGATTTAATCTATTCCATATTTAATTAATCCATGATCAATCAGTTCCATAATTGATTAATCTTTTCCACAAATGACTAATTACTTCCATAAGTGATTAGATCATTTCCATAAATGATTAATCACTTCCATAAGTGATCACTACTACAAATTTGACCTTTATTGACGCTTGGTTTTTTAGATTTGTTGACGCTTGTATCAAGAAAACGTCAATAAAGGTATCATTTGTACTTTAAAATAAATTATTAATAAATAAATAGGTATATTGACGTTTATATGGTGTCAACAAATGATCTGATTTCAATTAATTAACTCTTCAATTAATTAATCACCAATTAAATATCACATATTTAATTTTCGGCCTTGAATTAATTAATTGCCCAAATTAATTTTTAGTCCTTAAATTAATTAATTCATATTTGAACTCTTTCAAATTCCTATAAATTTAATATGAATCAAATTCATATTAATATTTGAAATTTCTTCAAATATTTATTTCTCTCATAATAATATATCAATATATATTATATTGTTTCCCTTAGTAAATTGAACACTTTCAATTTACATTTATTACTTAGTTGCCTCAAATTACTTTATGAGCTACCAGTGGGACCTAATGGACCTGCAGATCAGAAGCTCCAACGATGTGAGATTAATTGGTCAAACTCATTAACCAAATTAATCAATATTCGTTAACTGTGTGTTCATTCCACTAAAGATTCACAGTTGCACTCTTCTCACTGCAGACATATTTTCTGTGTCCATGGATATAGACCAATAACGACTAGTTAGTCCTTCACGAGTGTCTGTAACTCCAGTTGGGTCAAATTACCGTTTTACCCATGGGTTACTTTTATTTCCATGAGTACCAGTTCTCCTCTAATGAATAACCTGTTTGTGGTCCAACCATCAAACAGAAAACCCTCTCGTGCCATTGAGAGGGTAGAAACCTTTGTTCAAGACTCGGAGTCACCACCTAAGGGAACACCCATCTGCTTTTCTAAAGTCGGGAAGGAGTGAATTCCATCTTGTATGATTATGTTCCCAACTCCCCACTCGATCTTGTCCCCAAAATGGCAGGCTTATTGAGTCGGCGTATTGGTCACTCTCACCCATACAAATCAAAGGACAATCCCTAATAAGCAGGAGCCCATAATCAACTCAGGATTAAGACTAAGTTGTCTAGTTCGTCCTAGTGAAATAGAAACCTAACTAGTTAATGGTGTTATAACTAGTGGTTACTATTTCGCGGTCCGGTCTTATGCAAACTCATTGCATAAGATACCCCCACTCGCATGACTCCTACACGAACGCGTTAGATCATAGCGTTTGTATCAAATACAAAGTGGGTCGTATCGATAGTGTCACCGGGATAAGGCACCCAGTCTTATCCCTATACTATAGACCTTTTAGGTTGTTTCTTGAACAGTGATCCCCATATGTCTCTACATACCGTTCAAGATTCATACTACATCCTAGGATGTCTAGTTTATTGGATTAGGGTTATTTTAGGCAAAGACAAACATAATATAACTAATAATACTTAATGGAAAAATACATCAATATTATTTCATTAATATTCGGTCAACTGTTACATTCACTATCTACGAGTTTAAGGGCATAAAACCCAACAGTGGAAAGAGTCCAAGAACGGATTCAGGACTCTATTATCTGGAGTCTTAAAGCCAGAGGCAGCGGTCTGGCTTTATGTGATAAAAAACAAGATCATGCCAACCACACATGACACCACCATATCTCAAGAGCGTGTCATGTTGTTGTATAGCATGCACAAGGGGTTGGATCTAAATCTGGGACGGATTATATGGACAGAGATCCTCTATTGTGGACACAAGAATATGGGAAGATTGTTCTTCTCAACTTTGATCACCAAGTTGTGTAGGCTTGCAAGAATATAGCCAGAAGAGAAAAAAGAAAAAGAAGTAACCAAGACATCAATTGATCTGAGCTTGATCAAGAAGCTCATAGTCAATTCCAAGCTAAAGGTTACTTCTCCAGAGAAGAAGACTCAAGCATCAAAGTCTCCAGAAGAAGCCACTGCTGTAGAAGAAGATGCGACCGCAAACACATCGAAAAATCTACCAGATGCAGTCGCAAATCAGCAGCAACCTCCAGTGTCTTGGCCGCAACCTGAAAACAACTTGGTGGCTTTGAGGAGAGACCTGGAGCGAATGAGGAGCCAGTTTAGGGACTACATGACCTATGCTAATTCTCAATATGGAATTGTCAGAAGTATCTTGGAAAGTGTGGTGTAGGATCTCGATGACTACCTTCCACCATTCCCTGAAATAAACCAGGACCCAACCAAAGGCGATGCAGCAGGCCCTTCCAACGTCTAGGGGAGTTTTCTGTTTACCTTCTCTATTCTTTTATTGATTATTCTTTTCAGGTGATAAGATGTTGGGCTAAACTATCCTTTATTGCTTTCTTTTATTTTTGTTTTGCTTTGTTTGGTTTAGTTTAGATTATTTTTCTTTCTTGCATTTTATATTTCTAGATTGGTTGCTTTTGTTCATTTGTTTATTTTGTTTTTAAGTTTTGTTTCGGAAAATTTCTGAAAAAAAAAATCTCTCTTCAAAAGTATTCTAAAAGATTTTCAAAAGAGAAGTGTGCTTCGTTGGTTTGTTTGTTTTTGAACGCCCTTAATGATGATAACTAAAGCCCTCTCGGTTCTTTAAATACTTTAGTAACCTCAAGTTTTTCAAAGCATGAAGCCTGAATAAAATTTTCTCTCCATAACACATTCAAGTCCAAACTCACCTACCTTAGGCTTTGACTACCAACGCCTTTAGGAAGTTTAGACTTGATCTTAGCATGTCAATCCTTGTTAGTCTCTCCTACTATGTTCTTCATGTTTAGTCAATGAGGACATTGACTAGTTTAAGTTTGGAAGGGGGGGGGGGACAGTTTTGTTTTTTTACTCTCTCTGTGAATTATGTAATGTTGCCTTTTGCTAGTGCTAAAAAAAATAGAAAAAGCTAGGAGATACTCCTCCTTCTCGAATAAACCAAGTAACCAGGGGCGGTCGTGACACCCATGATTTCCACTGCATGAAAGGTTAGTTTGGGAAGTGAGCATGCGCTACAGTCTTAATGGTGAGCTATGCTCATAGTCAGCTACTTTCACCACAAAGTGTTAGTATGTTGGAACAAAGCTACAGATGACTATGAGACTCTCCTATAAAAAAAATTGAAAAAAAAAAATATATAAGCCTAGCAACAACTTAAGTTTGGGGGAGGTGAGTTAAACTTTCTTTTCCAATTTTTGAGAGTTAGGAAAGCTTGTGAAAGAGATAGGGTATTCGGAATGAAGGCTAGGTGGAACAACAAGAAATTAGAGGTGGGAATGCATGCGAATGTTTTATCTTGAGAGGAGTAAGCAAAGGTCTAGTGTTAGAGAAACCTTGTTGTTAACTTAGAGTATTAGGAGTCGAGTTCTTTCCTGAAAAGCACAATCACAAACTAAACTTACCTATGAAACGAACATCTTTTCTTTCTTGATTCTATTATCTTGTTGATATTGCTTGAGGACAAGCAATGCCTTAAGTTTGGAGGTGCGATAATGCTCATTTATGTGCATTATTTAGCCTTAAAAACCTAGGTTATTGTTTGGAAAGCAAGGACTTTGTGTTTAAAATCTTATCATTTCAAGTTGATGCAGCAAAAGTTGTAGAATCATGAGGAAAATCTTAGAAATATAGAATCCAATCTTAAAGTGTACAAAAAGAGATTATTTTTGTAAGAATTTATCCAAGTTATTGTTTTTGTGCAGAGGACTTTGCGAGGAAGATGCGCCTGCAAGAGGAGATAAAAGGTTAGTGAAGCAAAAGAAGTGAAGTTGAAGATTTGTGCTTGCATCTGGACCTGAGGATGTAGGCCATGCGATCAAAATGCGCCCGCAAACCATATAAGGAAAGTAGCCTCAATTGAAGAAAGAATTGTCAAAGCAACACACAGAAAGAAATGCGCCCGATATGCAACCGCAACTAGACTTTTCGACAGAATACCGAGATTCATGGGATCTTCACAGAATCGTCTGAAAAATCTCCAATCTGGTATCAAATCTCCGAGGATCGTGGATTCTTACCTTTCAAGGCCTTCTCACACTATTTTGGCAGCCAACGTCACCTTCCAAGGTCTATAAAAGGGGACCACGATGCAAGAAGCAAAGAGAGCTCAAAATTTCGTCCTTAGGATAGATTTTTATATTTTTCTCTCTTCTCATCTTATAACCACTCTGAGTTCCGGGTCTATCAGCCTTTGTTGGCTCTTCCATTCGAAAGAAGAAGAAGAGAAAAGTTTGTCTCACCTTGAAAAAGGGCAAGAGCAAGCTAGATAGAGAGGGAGAGATCCTTAATAAAGTCCTGTCTATTATTTTCTGTTTTCGTTTATTGTTTCTAGCATTCTTAAGTTTCTGTTTTCCTTTATTTCAATTGTAAGTTATAAGTTTTGTACTCCATTCATTCAATCAATATGAATTCAATTTGCTTTTCCATTTGTTGTTCTTTTTACTTATTGTCTTGCACTTTATCTTCAATTATGAGCTAAGCTTCTACTGAGGGGTTCAAATATTTGGATTCCATGAGTAGAAGAGAGCCCTGCTTATACAAAAACTGAAGGGATTGGAATTCCGTAATTTCGTAAAGCGGAAGCGTAATTGGGACCAATTCGTAGTTAATTTTGTTTAATCTAAAATACCAATACATTGGCAATAAACTTAGAACTATTCTAGATTTATATTAAGACTAAGCATACAAAAATATTAGATCTAAATCTAATAGAGGACAAGCGTACATATCGTCGTTGTCGTCTCTGAAATATCAAGAACGTCTTTCTTGATTTGCGTCAACAATTGGGACACCACCAATTTGATCTTCCCCACTATGACTCTAAGATTTGGAACGTAGTGGTGGGACTACCTAATCTTGAATGGGAAAAACTCTCAAGAGAAAATTCTCCCTAGAGTTCTTGAGTAGAGAGAATATGAGAGGGAGGCAAGAATGACCTTATGGTGGCCATTGTGTTGTAGTACCTAAACCCTAGATTTAGTGTTTTATTTATAGGAGAAAGACCATGAATAAAATATCAATTATTTCCATAACTGATTTAATCATTTTCATAATTAATCAATTCATTAACTAATAAATTTCATAATTGATTAATCTTTTCCAGAAATGGTTGATCACTTCCATAAGTGATTAAATCATTTTCATAAATGATTAATCATTTCCATAATTGATTAACTTCCAATTAATTAATTCTATAATTAATTAATCAACAATTAAATATCATATATTTAATTTCAGACATTCTATTAGTTAATTAATTAATTACCCAATTAAATATCATATATTTAATTCCAGGCCTTCAATTAATTAATTCTATAATATGAATCAAATTCATATTAAAATTTGAACTCCTTCAAATTCTCTTATATCCTATAAATTTAATATGAATCAAATTCATATTAATATTTGAACTTCTTCAAATACTTATTTCTCTCATAATAAAAAGTTTAATCTCAAATTAGACTTTATATTTTAATGTATTACCATACATTATATTAATTTGCATCTCATACAATTAACTTAATTCCCAATATGAATTTGAACTATTCAAATTCTCTCAAGATATAATTGTTCCTAAAAGCTAGACGGTGGACCTAATGGACCTACAGATCAGAAGCTCCAATGATATGAGGTTAACTGATTAAACTCATTAATCAAGTTAACCAATATTCATGAACTATGGGTCATTCCACTAAAGACCCATAGCTAAACTCTTTTCACTGTAAAACATTTATGTGTCCACGTATATAGACCTATACCGGTAAGTCAATCTTTCACGAGTGTCCGTAATCACAGTTGGGACAAATTACCGTTTTACCTTTGTGTTACATCTGTCTCTTTAAGTATTAGTGTTCCTCTAATGAACAATCGGTTTATGGTCCAACCAATAAACAGAAAGTCCCTCTCGGGCCAGTGAGAGGGTGAGATCCCTTTGTTCAAGTCCCGGAGTCACCACTTAAGGGAACATTCATCTACTTCTCCTAGAAGTGGGAAGAAGTGAATTCCTTCTTGTGTGGTCATGTCTCCAGCCTCCCACTCGGTCTTGTCTCCAAAAAGGAAGGCATATTGAGTCGGCGTATTGGCCACTCTCACCCATGCTAATCAAAGGACAATCCCTCATGAGAAGGAGTTCATGACACACTCAGGATTAATTAATCATGGAATTCCCTCCGTTGACGTCTCTGAAAATCAAGAATCATTCTTGATTGCTCTACAACAACGAAGAACACCACCATTTGATCTTCCCCGCTATAACTCTGAGATTTGGAATGTAGTTGTGGGACTACCTAATCTTGAATGGGAAAAACTCTTAGAGAGAAAAAATTCTCTCTAGAGTTCTTGAGTTGAGAGAATGAGAGGGAGGCTAGAATGAGACCTTAGGGTCCAGTTAGGGTTCTCATAAGCTTTCCTTTTATAGGAGAGGAAACCCTAATGTGAGGTTAGGAAACAATCTTGACCGTTAGATCAAGACCAATTAATTAATTGATTAAATCAATTAGTTAAATGTTAATTAATTAATCATATCAATTAATTAATCTCATGCACATTTAAATCTTATTTAAATGTAATTTCCTCACATAATATAGTTTAATTAAACTTAATTAAATCACATTTAATTAATTCAATTAAACTAATCAATTAATTAAATTTCTCCCATATTCAACTAATTACATATTAGAATCATATTCTGATAATTCCCCCATAGACAATAGTTTTAATTAAATCTCGTTTAATTTTAACTAAATTGAATAATTAATTAATTCATCTTCAAATTAAATACCATATATTTAATTAGACATATATTTGAACTCTTTCAAATATATCAATCTCTCAATATAATAAAGTTTAAACTCAAATTAGACTTTATATTTTAATGCATCACTATACATTATATTAATTTGTATCTCATACAATTAACTTAATTCCCAATATGAATTTGAACTATTCAAATTCTCTCAAGATATATTTGTTCCTAATTACTCATTACGAACTAGCAGGGGGACCTAATGGACCTACAGATCTGAAGCTCCAATGATATGAGGTTAACCAATTAAACTCATTAATCAGGTTAACCAATATTCATTAACTGTGGGTCATTCCACTAAAGACCCACAGCTGAACTCTTCTCACTGTAGAACATTTATGTGTCCATGGATATAGACCTATACCGGTAAGTCAATCCTTCACGAGTGTCAGTAATCACAGTTGGGTCAAATTATCGTTTTACCCCTGTGTTACATCTGTCTCCTTAAGTACGAGTGCTCCTCTAATGAACAACCTGTTTATGGTCCAACCAATAAACAGAAAGTCCATCTCGGGCCAGTGAGAGGGTGGGATCCCTTTGTTCAAGTCTCGAAGTCACCACTTAAGGGAACGCTCATCTACTTCTCCTAGAAGTGGGAAGGAGTGAATTCCTTCTTGTGTTGTCATGTCCCCAGCCTCCCACTCGGTCTTTTCCCGAAAAAGGAAAGCATATTGAGTCGGCGTATTGGCCACTCTCACCCATGCTAATCAAAGGACAATCCCTCATGAGAAGGAGTTCATGACACACTCAGGATTAAGACTGAGTTACCTAGGTCATCCTATTGAAACAGTAACCTAACTAGTTAACGGTGTTATATCCAGTGGGTTACTATTTCATGGTCCGGTCTTATGCAAACTCATTGCATAGGATACCCCCACTCGCATATCTAATACGTGGACGCTTTGGATCAATACGTATGTATCAAATACAAAGTAGGTCGTATCTCATAGTGTTACCAGGATAAGGTACCCCAACCTTATCCTTGTATTATAGACCTTTTAGGTTGTTACTTGAACATCAATCCCTGTATGTCCCCACATACTAGTTCAAGTTACATACAAACAACCTTGGATCTTAGTTTATTGGATTTGGTTCAAATAACACTTTATTGTAGAAACTCAATAACACTTTATTGAAACAAGTATACAATTTGTTTACATTCACTATCTACGAGTTTTATGGCATAAAACCCAACAAACTCCCACTTGAACTAAAACTCTAGTTTAGAGGGATGTACAATAATCTATACAGCAGCGGGTGTATAAATACATGTATAAAACATATACAATGTACAAATACAATAAACTAGGGCATC
This sequence comes from Luffa aegyptiaca, assembly GCA_017139565.1. Classification (NCBI taxonomy): domain Eukaryota; kingdom Viridiplantae; phylum Streptophyta; class Magnoliopsida; order Cucurbitales; family Cucurbitaceae; genus Luffa; species Luffa aegyptiaca. Next base: position 33,227,605 of record CM029407.1, on the reverse strand, counting down.
ACTATACTCATTGCATAATGGTATCACTATATCCTTTACAATTCTCCCATTTGTCCTAGATTTCATCTTTGTACATAACTCGTAGACCTAGACCTTCTAAATGACCCTCATACACTTTAGCCGAGAGAGCCTTCGTGAATGAATCAGCAATATTCCATTCAATTCAATGTGTCTGCTTGTCTTGGGCTACGAGGTTCTTTTGAATTTGTCATAGCGCCACTGTATCACTATAAAGTGTGATGGGCAAGTTCACATTTGGAATACATTCCAAATCAATCAAGAACTTCCTAAGTCTTACAGTCTTTATCGCTTCTTCACAAGCGGCTATATTTTCGACCTATATGGCCAAGACTGTAACTATGTGATACTATAGCTCCTTCGTAAGGATTGACCATGGAAGCTGATGTAGATTTCCTCAAATCCTTATCAGTCCTAAAATCCATGTCAGTGTATCCTGTAAGGATCAAATCCTCAGTCCCATACACGAGCATATAGTTCCTCTTGCTCCTCAGATACTTGAGAATATACTTACTGACAATCTCTACTGCATAGGGCATTCATCTCATGTCCTCAACTTCTTGAGGTGTCTCAGGAAACAGTTTCTTAGACAAAAGAATTCCATGTCTAAAAGGTAGTGAACCCTCCTTGAAATTCTGCATCTTACATCTAACTAACATCTTGTAGATATAAGACACTTGAGACAAGGCTAGTTTTTTGTTCTTACGGTTCCTACCAATTTGGGTCCCAAGAACAAACTCAGCTTCTCCCAAATTTTCATTTGGAAATGAGCTGCTAGTACCTTTTACTAATCAGTAAGATAACCTACATCATTCCCAATGACTAGGACATCAATCATATGCAACACTAAGTAAGCTACTGAACTATTGACGATCTTCATGTAGACACAAGGCTCATCAATGTTCCGATTAAAGGCCAAAAGATTTGATCGCAGTATCAAATCTTCTATTCCAAGATCAAGATGCTTATTTCAATCCATTAATGGATCGATTAAGCATGCAAAACCTTTTTCTCTTGACCTCGCTAAATGAACCCTTCTGGTTGAGACAAGTAGACACTTTCAACGTCTCATTTCCTCTTGTAGATCCATTTGAAACCTATAGGTTTTACCCCAAAAGGTTGATCTACAAGATCCCAGATAGAATTGAAACGCATAGATTCCATTTCTAGGTGCATGGCTTTAATCCACTGGTCCTAGTTAACATCATTCATTGTCTTGCTTTAAGATAATGGATCCTCAATTTCATCATCAGGTATGAAGATTTGGGCTTCAGTTAAGCCCATGTAACAGTCAGGTTGTAAAACAACCCTCCCACTACATCGAGGCACTCTCAACCCTTAAGATAGATGTAACTAACCAGTTGTATTGACCCTATCAACAACTCTTGTTAAAGGTCCAACATCATCAACAACCTTTGTTGACTTATCAACAACTTTTGTTGATATTTTTGTAGCTTCATCAGTTAATTTACTTCAAACGAACTTACTTTGTGGCTTATTATTCCTCATGTGGTCTTCTTCTGAGAATGTAGCATTTGTCGGTAACAATTCTTTATTCTCTTGTGGATTGAAGAGGTATCCACATCTCTCGTTTCAATGGGGCAGCCTACGAATAGGCATACTTTTGAACTGTGTCTCCAAAAATAACGTAAACCACTTTTACGCCTTATCCACAAATCAAAAGATGTTTCAGAAACATTTTTGATGGAACATTGTTCAAAATACACACTACAGTCAACACTGCATGACCCCAAAACGAGTCAGGCAAGTGAGCATAGCTCATAATGAATCGAACCATATCCAGTAGGGTTCTATTTCTCCTATCTCACTACAGGAAAAAACACATACGATAGCATTAAAAAAACGCTATCGTAAGGCTACGATAGCGTTTTATGAAACGCTGTCGTAGCCCATGTTATTGAAAGTCTGAGACTTTTAATAGCGTTTTTTTCCCGCTATCGAAATCGCTGTAGAAAGTCTATATCTATTGCGTTATTCTAATGTTATGGAAACCTTTCATAACGTTAAAATACCGCTATGGTTTCTCTTTCATAGCGCTTTTTATAGCAGTAAAACAATGCTATAAAAGACATATCATAGCGTTTTTTTCCACGTTGTTGTAGTCGATGTTATTGAAAGTCTCCAACTTTTCATAGCGTTTTTTCAACGCTATAGAAAATGCTATAAAAAGTTCATTTTTTATTGGGTAATTCTAATGTTATAAAAAAATTTCACAGCATTAGAAAAATGCTATGATTGGTCTTTAATAACATTTTTTATAACATTGAAATAATGCTATAGAAAATATAGCATAACATTTTTATTCTTGCTATGATAGACACACTAATTGACTTTTAATAGGTTTTTTTTTTATTTTTTATATTATGTTGTTTTATACCATTTGTTTCAAATGTTATTATATTTAAAAATCAACTTAAATTAGTTTATAATATATTTAAATACATTTTTAGAAGTAAAAACATATATATCTATCGAAGTCACTTGTCTTATAATGTATAGTGTAACGCCCACAAAATTTACTTACTATAAGTGACATTACCAGACTTAATCCTATTATTCACTGAAAGACTACCAAAAATTTCGACAACATGATGACATAACTGTAGCTAACCTAAAAGTTCAACCACCTACTAAGACAACAAATAACTCCAGAGAATTCCAAATAGAATTACGAGTCAAATCTTGTAACAAATTTCATTTCAATAACTCGAATAATCTTATAAGTCTAACACAATGCTAACTACAAAAATAAGATACATATATCCCTCAAATTAAATAACACTCAACTGAATAAAACGACTAAGTCCTTCTAACAACCACTACTTCAGTAAAAGATAAGAATGAAATTAAGACTTAGAGAGTTATTCCTCCTAAGACCTCCTCCTCAGCATCACCCAATTCGTATAGTAATCTTCATCATCTGAAAAATTTAGTGGTGGGTTAGTACAAACCACAGTACTATAAACTTTACTTCTTTTAAGAAAAACTACCATGTCATAAACTAAACTACCACTAAAAGCACAATAAATCAGGAAAAAAGTCACAAAGCTAACACTCATAGTCTCTCATTTTCCAAAAAACAATAAAGTAAAACCCTTGGAGTCTTTTTCAACAAAATTTCACTTATTCCCCCCCCCCCCCCCCCCCAACGAAAGAAAAGAATTTTGAAGTCATTTTTCGAACAAATTTTAGCCATCCCATAAATAAGAGATCACAGCAAAGTCACAAGGTGTCTCCTAAACTCTTCACCCCCTCCCCGAACTAAGCAAAACCATTGAAGTCACTTGAAACCAGATTTCTACATGAAAATATAAATATAAATTCACAAAGCTAACTCTCCTAACCCCCCCCCCCCCCCACACACACACAAAAAAAAAAAAAAGAAATAGATCACAAAGAAAGTCACAAAGCTGACAAGTTCATGAAGCACGTTAACACAAAATTTGATCTTGTGCAACCTATTGTGAAAATTAGATTTTCTTTTACTCAAAATTTGGAACAAAAGATCATCAAATATGTATAGAAAAGTTTTTCCGTACGTCATTGGAAGAAGAAGTGACATCTTGGACAATCTTTGCTACCTTCTTCTAATATCTATGTTGAAGGACTTGCATTAGGATATTACTTATAGCAATTGCTAACAAAATCACACAAATACAGAGATAACTGAATGAAGGCAAGAAGATATTAACAAACATACATGTTGATCTATAATATATTCAACACAAAAAAAAGCGTACTAGTGTAAACCAACACTTTTTTTGTTATTTCACCAGTTTACCTAATACTCGATCAATTAACAGGGTTCTCTAAGCTAAAAAAGGATGTTAAAATAAGATCATGAGGCAAGCCAAAACTCCAAATTCTATGATATTGCCTGAAAAACAAGTCCAGCTTTGAGTAAAACTAATTGACATAGTCAAGCCCCTTAAACATTTTCCGTCAATTATCATATGTTTTCCCTTTCCCATGCATAAAATGTAGAACAAAAGGAATTCTTCGAGGGACACAGACAATATATTGTCAGTTAAAAGACTGGGAAAGGAAAAATATTAAGGTGTCTAGACACCATTCTTACCGGCCATACAATAGCATAATAACTCCTAAAGTGAAGCATATCATCAGTGTGCATAAACCAAGAGGCTTTGACAAAAGAAGCAAATAGATCAAAGCACCACCCCCCTGGGAAAAAGAGAAGTTTAAGATTAAGAATTAGTAACTTTGCAAGGCATCAGTTATTGGTTCACAAAAGAAAACCTGGAGAATGTTGCGTAATATCAAATTAAGATCATTTCCAATGACTCTCGACACTTGCTGGCAATCAGCTCCAAGCCTACTTGTAAGGTCACCAACAGTTTCACTGTCAAAAAATGATATATCCTACAAGCAAAAGTATTCCCAAATAAATTATATTGAAAGAGAGAGATTTGAAGCAACTTGATGAATTGCACCAGTAAGAAAATAAAGTTATAGAAGTTGGCTTCTTATTATTCAGAACCTGTAGGAGAAGTGCAAAATAAAGTGTTTCTCTTGTTCTCTTGACATGCAGTTTATGAGAGACCTCCAGTCATTGAAGAAAGTCACATCATACCATGTTTGAAGAGAGGTAAAGAAAATAATATTTTTTTACCCACATAAGATGGATTCAGAACACAACCATTAGCATGCTTTCTAACCAAAGAAAACTCATACATTTACCCAAATTTCATAAAGGATAAAAGGCCAAGGTTCAAGTCTTACCATGAGCTCCATTCAATGGCAAAAACAACCACTTAGAAACTCCCAAACCAAAAATCTCAAACTTAAGCTAATAAAACAACTACCCAACAAAACACATTGAACTAGAAAAAGCCAAGATTAAAACCCAACCACCAAAAACAGAGCAAACTTCTCACTTGACACGTGAAACAGAGCTTAGAATCTCCTCAAAGCCGTCAAGATAACATCGACCAAAGAGAGTTGATTTTGATCTTCACTAATTGAGCCTTCGAGTAACAAAGAAAGATACACAAGAGTTTAGTTATGAAGCCTATAAATATACATAAACATATTTCATAAAAGTTTACTTATGAAGCTCAAAACAAACTTTTTGCAAAACTATAAATGAATAAAATTATGGACAATTGTAGAAGTTATTTACCTTCACTGGTATAAGCGAACCAATTAAGCTTTTTGCAATAGCTTGGATACTTTTGTATGGTTCTTCAAGAAATTCGGAAGGGAAGGGGAGGGAGGAAGCATGTTAGAAGTTTGAAACACATCTACCTCAAGCAATATATGTGGATGATATTCAAGGCTTGTTTGGAAATTTTTTTACACAATTTATTGACTTTGTTTTCAAAACGTCTTTTTGATGGGAAAATAACAAAACCACTTGAAGAATTAAGATTGAATGATGTTTTAAAGGTTATTATTAAGAAAAAGGAATCACCGAAAACAATAATTCAAATATGACTTTATTGAATTTTTATTTCAAAAGATTAAAACAATTGTTTAGAAAACAGTTAGAGATATTTGAGAGCTTTTTTAAACAACAATTTTCTATTTGTCTAACACAATTTCAGTTTGTTTTTATGGATGACTTGTTTTATAGAACAACCCAAAGATGTTCTTAAGAAAAATTTGGCTTGCAAATAGTGACTTCAAACTCACAATAATCTAAACCTTTTTTTTCCTGATGAAGCAATAATCTAAACTTTTACAAGCCCTCCAGTTATAGCTCTTAAACACTAGTTATTCAAACCAAAATATAAAACTATTTCAAAAAGTGTACCTCAAACATGCTCTTAGTGAAAGGAGGTAATCACACTCTATTTTAGTGATTTTCATACAAATTTTTGGAGCATAACTTGAAGGATATTCAGAAGTACAAAGGCTTACTTAGATTCCAAAATCGATGTGCTCCTGAATACCAAGCCAAAGCATCCAATGTCACTGAAGTTCCTGTGATGCAACTCGTACTCCTTAACCTTCAACCCACATTCCAAAATTTGCATCACCATCTCACCTCTAAGGGTGAGATAGCAAGCAATCTTCTCATTACATCTGATTCCAAATGGAAGAACAGGGTATCTCCCTATTGACCACAATAACAACAAAAAAAAGCCACATAAAACAATTACATAAGATATCAAATCCAATATCAAGCAATATCTTTCAAAGATAACTTTAGTTCAATTTATGTTTACATATCTTGATGCAATTTTAGTTGAGTAACCAAGTGCTTCACCTTTGACAGTGAACTAAACCTTACAATGTAATCAAAGTATATAACTGAGTGAAGAAAAAAGTTGCATAGTCATTATTTTCCAAAAGTAAAAATTGATAAACTTAATCTTTAAAAAGGAGTTGAAATAAATCTCATAAGAAAACATTTTCAAAGATTTGTTAAACTTCAAAAATTAATGTTTAACAAAGGTTACATATCACAGCTTCTTACTATTAGGTGTCTAAGAGTTCACGTGAACAATATGAACATCCTCGCATTTAAGGTTCTTAGTCTAATTCACCCCTAAGCATAATTATATCCAACAAAAACAATAAAAAAAAGATTGACTGCTATAAAATGACAATTGAGCACACATAGAAAACTTTAATCATAGACAAGTTAGATACGAGCACCAATGTCCATCAAGCTTATAATCTAAACACGAAATCAAGTTCCTCAGTTAAAAAGAAATCTAATCCAACAACATATAACACCATTCTATTTTAGGTCGGCCAAATGACAATTAGTTTGCGTTTTGTTGGGTTGCGTCAGGAATGTTCAATTTGCTAAATTCCCACACGTGAGAATTTTTGTTGTATTTTAGTCTAACTTCAATGGAAATGTAACATAACAAGAATTTTTTCTCTTAAAAAAAAAGATAGTATTGTGTGTACATCCCAGTCAATCTGCTTAACAATAAACACCATAGTTAAATCTAAATTATTAGAATAATTAAAAACATCTAAGTATACGATTAACAAAACAAATAAAACTTTATTGTAAATATAAGAGAAGAGTTTAGGGAGTGTTCACCTTCCTCAGTTCAATGATAAATTCATTCAACCATTATCTCAAATGACCTATTATTTTCTTAAGCCAACACAAAAAGATATACAATTATGAATTGGAGTCCAATTCAATCTCGACCATATTCAGAAGATTTTATCTATACACAACACAACATTGCATTTTTATCCATATTATTTTCTGTCTACAAGCATTTCTTTGTTTTCTTTCTTTAAATTCATGTTTTTTACCTCTAAAAATTATGTACAACCTCCTGACCTTAAAGTGGCCAAAAAGAGTTTCTCATTCACAATTGAGAATTCACAAGTCGTCTCTTGTATTGGATCCATCTCACTCCTTTGGTAATCTTAAAGTAGCAAAATTCATAAAGAAAATGATTCCAAAACTTGAAACATAAAAGATGTTTCTATCTTGCTTACATTGATATGAGTTGTAAGTTTGATATTGACTCTTCAAACTTCCAGCAAACATCTTCTGCATCTTGCCTTAAACAAAGACTGTCTCCAGCTTTTCTCAATTTCTGTCAGAAAGAGTCTTTATAAATTTCTGTCAAAAAGCACTCTCAATTTGTGTCAAAAAGCACTCTCCTCACTTTCCTCAGGCTATAGCCCTTCTCAAGCAGCATTCTTGTTTCTTAGGTTCCTATTTTCAAGCTTCCCAAAGAATAAACGAGTAAGAGTAACTAATTTCCAGTTTTCTAAGAAATCTCTAAGAACTTTTCATGAACTTTTACTGCAAACATTTTCCTCATCCTAAATTCTTATTCCGATTTTCAAGCTAGCCCCTTCCTAAATACAATTTCTTTGGGACTATAAATCTGACAAAATGCTAAAAAGCTTATAATAACAACTAAAACATAACAATGAAACTGCAGCAACTTCTCATGTGAAGGTTTATTGCAAAAAGTTCTGGTACTAACCAGTATTCAAATAGCCTAACACATGGGCAAAAAGAGAAAGTAAGAGAACAAATTAGTGCTTTAAAACAATTTCATCCTCCGAAGGAACACTTTTTTTTAATTATCATTTTTGCGAAAACATAATAGTAAATATTTTTTTTCTTCAACAATTCACCTCCTTCAACCCCATGATTCACCAAAGCAATTTAGATCCACAAATTCATCAACAATGTGGGCCTATGATTGGGCCACAGAGCTTCTCCAAATTGGAGAAGCAACTACACTACACAACAAGCCACAAACACCTGATTTTTTTTTAATATATTTCATTAGTGTTCTAGACAAAATATAGTGTACCTATATAGAAAAGATAATAAACCTATCACTTAGCCAGAATCTACTATGTTTGATTCTCTTGCTGCTGTTGATAGTTGAGTGGCCTCCTGAGCAACATGATGTGCGGCTCTTGCAAGTCCATTATGAATGAGCATACTTTTAAAGAGGCATGGTTTGCTTCTACTTCTTCCATGAGCATACTTTTAAAGAGTCCCACTGCATCTCTTGCAAGTCCATTATGAATGAGCCATGAGAGGAGTGCATTCCAAGGAACAGTTCTCTTCTTAGACGTCTTTGCAAACACTTTAAAGCTATAGCTCACAACATTACATTTTGCATACATGTCTATTAAAGCAGTAACCACAAGTACATCAGAATCAAGTTTTTTCCTTATAACCCAAGCATGAAAGCTTTGCCCTTGCTTCAAACAACACAGGCTCGAGCAGGCAGAGAGAAGAGAAGCTAAAGTCACCACGTTTGGCACTACTCTGTCCAGCAGCATTGCCGGGCAAAGAGCCAAAGCACTCGTGGCATCGCCATTGATGATATAGCCATTAATCATGGAAGTCCAAGTGACCACATCCCTCTCCTTGGTCGCCGCAAAAACTAGTGATGCCTCATCCATACAACCACACCTTGAATACATATCCACGAGTGCATTTCTCACTTCAATCTTCTCTTGTAAATGATTCTTTTGCACTAGTTTATGAACCTTTCTTCCCAACTCCAACTCCTTCAAGTAACCACAACATGGCAATACAGAGACCATTGTGGCAGAATCAGGCTCCACTCTTGCATCCATCATACGGTTAAAAACCAACAGAGCTTCCTCTGGTCGCCCGTTTTGAAACCACCCACTGATCATCGTGTTCCATGAAACCACACTCCGCTCCGACATTACCTCGAAAACCCGTCTTGCAAGCTCCACTCTCCCACAGTTCATGTACATTGCTAGTAAAGTGTTCTGCACAAACGTGTTTGAAGAAAACCCAGACACCAATGCACGTCCATGGACCAAAACTCCAACATCAAGCATTGACATCTCACTACACGCTTTGATAACCAGTGGGAACGTATACTTATCCGGCCAGCATTTCCCCGAACAAATCATTGAGTCAAACACTCTAAGTGCATCAAAATGCAAGCCATTGTCCAGATACATCTTAATCATAGCGTTCCATAAAAACACACTTCGGTCAGACAATTCGTCGAACATCTTACGTGCAAGCGGGACGCACCCACAAAACGCATAAGACACAGCGAGGTTTGATCGAAGGTCGATGGAGTTGGGGGATTGGAGAATCCCGCAAGTGATTGTGTGGGCATGGAGAATCTTGGTTTTGTTGAGAGAGCGAACGGCAGCGTAGCGGCGGAGCAATGACACGCAGCGGTGGAAGATGGCGATAAGGGGCTTTGAGTTGGACAGAGCCTGCGATGTTCCATTCATTCATCAATTTTAAGAACCAAGTTAATGGGGGCAAAATGCCTGGGCATCAACCAGGCTCTAGTTGAAGTATACGAAATTTTTTCTGTCGATGGTTGTTGATTTTGCAGGCAGTTTGTGTTTTGCTTACTGCCGTGGAGTTTAACAAGATGTTCGTGAAATCAAGAAGAGGTAATTGGGTTTGATTATAAAAAAATTAAAAATATATTTTTATGGGTCAAAAGCCCTCTTTTACCACCCTAAAATTTTAACCAAACCCTACCCTTTTGAAAGAAAGTATATTTAGTCATCCTTATTGTGATATATAAATAGGATCTTAATTTTTATCAAATATTAATTAGCAGACTAAATTAAGGAAGGTAAAACATACAAATAACAAATTATCGACATGGCGGCCACAGATAATTATATTTACATGTTCTACTTTCCTTCTTATTTATCTCTTGGGCAATTTCAAGTGCCTTTTCATAAGCTTCACCAGCAGGGACACAGTAATTGACAAAACCTGGAGCATGAAATTTTATTTTCTTCTCCTTGATAAAACACAGAACTCTGGCCAAAAATTTCTTTTGGTGATCATACCTATAGACATTGCATCTTTTCCACTGACCTTACCACCTGTGAATATAAGTTCCTTTGCTATTGATTTCCCCACCACCCTAGGAAGCCTTGCAGTCCCACCTGCCCTATGAAAAACACGTTTAGAAGGCATAATCTGTTCGTGCGTAATGGAGAACATTCATGTTAATACCGATAGAAAGGAGGAAAGGAATTCGACAAATATTGTTGAGAAGAGTATCATCCAGCTTCCACCATCAACAATTTAATATTTATACTCAGTAAGTGATAGACCTCCTATTAAGAATGTGTATAAACGTAGGAAGAAGAAGTTGAGTGGGGATTAGTAGTAGTTAGTTTGTTAAGTCTGTTAGTGATATTAGCTATGATGTATAAATGTAGTTGTGTAGTTATTGGAGGTATCTTTTGGCATTAGAATGTTCTAGTGGAAAAGGGACGAAAGAGATAGGGAAGCTCTCGAACTCTTTCCTTGGTTGTAATAAAACCTATTTTGGCAATAATAATACCTAGTTCGTATGGAATTGCGACCCTCAATTCGACAAATGAACATACCAGAAGGAAATAAAAGACAAAAGTGCAACATGCATTTCAAATAAATGAATTAAACTGCAAACAGAAGGCAAACTACTTATCGAAATTGAAAGCCTTCAATGTTTTCTGTAAAAACATATCATCAAACATGAATATCGAACAATGAGAATGAACGAGGCTTACAATATCTTGTTTTTGCGATCAAGGCACAAAAAAGTTTAGAAGCTACACTTCCCCGGCTAAACAAATGAACATACCATAAGGAAATAAAAGACAAAAGTGCAACATGCATTTGCAAATAAATGAAAACTGCAAACAAGGCAAACTACTTTTCGAAATTGAAAGCCTTCAATGTTTTTGTAAAAAAATATCATCAAACATGAATATCGAACAATGAGAATGAACGATGCCTACAATATCTTGTTTTTGCGATCAAGGCACAAAAAAGTTTAGAAGCCATTGGTCAAGTACAGGTCAAATAATTAACTAAAAACTAATAGAGGTAGTTACTACTATTTTCATACCGATTTAAATATACACTCAATCTTTGTTGAACATTTTCAAGGTGTTGGTAACCTTAATGAGATGATCAAAATTTGAATCAAAAATTAGTTGGACGACAAACAATATTTAAGAAAATAGAATATCAGTTTTTCACCAAGTGTTTTGTGACTAAGAATACAAAAAGATACCATATTAAAGGAATGCAAAGACTTGGTGGCTTGAGAGCATGCTCTAAGTTAGTGGTTCAAACAAAACCAAAACCAACAACTAACGAACACGTAATGAACTTATAACATCTTTAAACAAAAACAACCAAAGGATCAAAACTTATAACAAACACAAACAACTAAATTTAACCAAGTGTAGTAACTAACCAATGGTTAAGAAACATAACACCTACCTACATAGAAACCAACTCACCCCATTGTTATTGTTCTGAAAATTAATGAACAAAACAACCAATACTCAATGACTACCAAGTTTAGTAAGTAACCAAGATCAAAACTTAAACTTATGAACATAACTTTAAAAAAACTTATCATAAACAGGAATACTAACACATCAAATTAAAACAAACCACTAACCTTACCAAAATATGAACATAAACAAGTAAGTTGTGACGAGGAATACTAACACATCAAATTAAAACAAACCACTAACCTTATCAAAATATGAACATAAACAAGTAAGTTGTGAGGATTCTAGTATAGTATATATGGGGGAATAGTATTAGATGAAGAGTAAGAGCATATTAGTAATTAGTTAAGGAGTCTTTGGTTATAAATAGGGAAGTTAGGGGTCAAAACAATCACCCACCCCACCCCCTACTCTCAAAACAATCAAAACCACTAAACTTGACTAAGTTATTCAAACTTTTAGGCTCAAAAGTTATCCTATTCGCATAACATGAAAATTTATAAGTAACTTCTCAAAAATAAAGTTACAATACATAATAGATCTAACTAAACAAATGAACTTTTCAAAACAAACGACCTTAACATGAAACCAAATAATTAAGTTCATAGCAACAAAACTTAAACTAACTTATCTAAACTTAATGAGCATAACATTAAAACTAAATTTAACTAAGCTTAAACTTATGAACATAACAAATAAATTTATCAAAACAAATCAAAGTACAAATAAATAAGCCCACTCTTTTTACTCAAATCAATCTTGAAGCACTAACTACCACCCTATACTCAAATCATTGGCTACCATAACTGCAGAATAGCCATACAACAAATCTAAAAATAGTTTACTACCATTATATATTACAAAAGTATAGAGTCCATACCTATTTAGTAGTTACTTCTTGTGAAGTAAAGCTAGTCAAGTCTGGTACAATTCGAGTATCAACTCCATTCAATTTCTCTCTAATAGAACATATTAACAACAAACAAATGTACACCATTTAGCATATGAGCTACAACATTTAGTTATTTTCTCTCCTTCACTGTAAAACTCTTTCAAACTCTTGTTATGGGCTCCTTGAGTAACTATGGTATATGTCTATATTAAGCTTAATTAAGGAAACAATAACCTCTTATCACTTTTTATTTTGTGGCTTCATTCTATTAAAGTAGCTAGTTGAAACAAGATTTTAATCAATAAGACTAACTAAACAAAAGAATTGAAAAGCGCACTATTAAAGACGATGATGCAATTATATGTTGCAAGCTATAAAATAAGGTGTTTTCCTTTTAACTTGTGCATGCTAGAGAAGAATGTGGTCGACTGTAAAAGAAGACAACCTTCTCATACACAACAACCTAAAACTAGCCCAATATAATACTCCATGTGAGAGCTTAAATTCATGACAATAAGGTGTTTCCCTTTCAACATGTGTATGCTTAATTCACTCAAATGAAGCTCATAGTGGGATATCTACAAGTGTAAACATTAAGCTAAGGTGAACCTTTGGTGACCAAACAAGTTGTTGTATCTATCCTAAATGCTAATTAACAAAATGACTAAAGTTGTAAAGGCCTAAATGAAGACAACAGGAGAAGAAATGCCAAATACAACTAAAACTATATAGCAAAAAAGTACCTACATCACTCAATTAAATGACAAGCTCTCCAAATTGGTACATGAAATTTGTAGGATGGAAACAAAGAGGAGAGTAAAAACAAAAAGATGAAAAATAGGGTTGAAAATTAAGGACAATTGTACAACCTATAGAACAGATGTTGTTCAAGTAAGGTCGTAATAAACATGCCTCAATCTACAAGTTATAGGCTATTCTAATCTCTTTATCTTATAGCTATTTTATTTACCAATTGGTTTGCGCTCAAATATGAGTCTCATCTAGCTATTTGATTGCATAATCTCATCATGCTTCATACTTTGTGCTTGAATCCAATCATGCTAGCATATAAAATTCTTCCATTTAAATGGGTCTAAAATATGAAAGCTTAATCCAAATAGCTACCTACTTGACCAAATAATAAGCGACAAGTCCTTGACAAAATTTCTTAACTCCAAGACTCTAAGGAAGCTACACAAAAGGAGAAAAATTCCTTAAAGCCAAATAGAAATTTCAAGCCATATATTCTACTAAGAGACCATTAAATTTGGGAAAATTCACCCAAAATAGAACCTATGCTTGTTGTTTGGGGATTAAATTTTTCTTCAATTCGACAACTCAACCACCAAACATTATGGGTACCTTGAAATCAAGAACTAAAATCAATGGGGATTCCTCTAAACTACATTAATCAACCAAAAACTTATTTCCCTCACTTACCCGTGGTTGTAGCTCGCCGGAAAACGCTTAAAACGAACCCAAACACACTGCTGCCCGCGTTTCTCTGCACACCCATCGAAGAACACGATTAGGAGTTGTCCGCCGAAGATGACATCAGAAAACAAAGAGAGAGAGGTCGAGAGTGAGAGAGATAACGAAAGAGAGAGAGAAAGAGAGAGATCCGGAGATTGCTGTTGTACCGTCCACGCACAACGTCGCCTGCTGCTAAACCAAAAATGTAGTTACTTCCTAGTTGTTGCCGGAGCTACACGTCGGAGATGGAGGTCTGGCCGGCGACGAGTACACGTGAAGGAGATAAAAGGATCTTGTTGCCTAGCCCACTCGCAAAAACACGCTGAAACCACCGAGTCCCACAACAAATCTGCTCGATCGTGTTTGCACGCTTGAAGCCGCTACACTAAGCCGGAGTCAATCGGAGAGGGAGATGCCCGCGAGGAATCACAAAAAAGATGAAGAAATTGCAGAAGAAAGATGGAGGGGAGGGGTTCCAAGACGGCAAGTGACCTAATTAAAGAATGTGTCATTTGGTGAGAGAGGGAAACAAATTTTTGTGCGCGCCTTTCTTTTCCGCCTTTTTTTTCAATCATTTTTTCATAGCCAATTTTATAAAAAGCTATCCTAAAAAGCTATAAAAACATATATTTGTTGTAGTGTCTGATACAGCGTTCTCCTAAGGTGTTCTAGGGGTTGAGAGTTGGGATGTAATTCCATGTTCTATTTAATAGTCTTGGAATCTCAAGTCCCACATACTATACACCTCAATCAGATCGAAGTGCTATTATCATCTCACCTAACAAGTTTCCAACTTCAGTCTCAAACCACTTTGAATTTCTCAAGAGCTTTAGACTTAAGTTGCATTAGGTTGAGATACCCATACCTTGAATAATTATCTATAATATAGATGAATTATTCATGCCCTCCCACTTCTTTAACATATTGGACCACAAGAATACAAATGTACAAGCTCCAAGGGCTCTTTGGCTCTATAATTCTTTTCAAGCAAAAGAATCTATTAATCATATTGCCTTTAAGGCATGACCTATAATGTAGCAGAGAGTCATCTTCTAACTTGCTTAGAAGTATACACTCTTGACCAATCTCCAAATCAAATTGAGATTAATATGGTCTAACCATAAGTGCCAAAGGCAGGTATTTTTCTTTAGGAGAAAACCTTTGCCTCTTATCACATTGAGTAGCAGCAGTCTTAAACAGTTTGGTGTTCTTGACTGCTTACTCATGATTAGTCTTAAAACATGTAAGTTATTTTCAAGTCCAGCTGAACAAATGTCAACTCCCTTTTCTATAAATGGAAAAACTGCGTTAGCATAGAAAGGTATAGAGTAACATTGTTCCAGCAAATAAGATACAAAAATCAAATTGTTGTTAATCTTAGGACATACACATTATCCAATAATATGTATTTCCACCCACTGAGAAAAATAACTTAACATTCTCCACTGTCATAGCCAAGATAACTTCTCTAGTTTCAAGTTTGAAAGTTATATAACCATCATCAAGTTGTTGCCAGGAACTTATTCCTTTTAATAAAAAGAACAAACGTGAATTGTGACCCTTGAATCAAGTATTCAGGCAGAATCACCATTCTCCACAAATCATGCTTCCAAGACTAGTAAATCAAATTTACTATCTTTGGATAAGTCTTCTTAGGCTGAGCAAGGTCTAATGTCATATTCATTAGGAACACTTCTTAATGAGTTAGACATTTGGGGTATGAGGACATTTCTCTATTAAGACTAATCTTACATAATTTACCACAAATTAATCGTTTAATTCTGTTGTATAACCGTTATTAATTAAATAGGCGTAAGACAATGCATATTATTCATTATTGAATTGCTGGAAAAACAAATTACTTGACTATTTATCGCACTAACCCGTTACATCTTATCCAATCAAATTCAGAAAAAACACACAAGCAATCAAAGAAACCCTAGAAAACTATTGATTTAGTTTTTGCAACGATACTTCAGAGGTTTAGAACAATAGCCACCGAAGGGTGGTCAGCTATTCCTCCTCTGAATTGAGACAATCTCAATCAAACCCTAACACCAAAATAACTCATATTTCGTTAGTGTTTAGTTGCCGTTGTTTGGTAAGGGATTCGTTAACACATTTAACTCATCCCCGTAAGTGTAACCCTCCCACTTTCAGATCTCAAAGGCACGCACCAACAGGCTACCGAAGGGAAAGACAACTGTTGGTGATTAGCCTAAGTGACCTTATCCTATTCAGGAGTTCACGGTGTTCTGAATCCTATGATCAGGCCCTCCGAAGGGATGGTTGCGCCAGGGCAACACGCAGGCGGACCATAGGACTCTCATGGTGCGATCTAAGGGTGGAGACCGAGGGATACATTGACACGTGTCTTGCTCCCACTTACTATAGAAATTTTTCCCATTCACCTTGTTATTGATCCATGCAAACACTTTCCGAAGGGAGGCCGCTCCTAAGGCGACACAAAGCCAAGCATGAACCTCACGGTCTGAACTTAGGGGAACGTGAGAGTAAAAACTCGATCTTGTTTTTTATATTTATCCTCCCACTTTCAGAACTAAAAAACACGCACCAACAGGCTATCGAAGGGAAAGACAACTGTTGGTGATTAACCTAAGAATCCTTATCCTCTTTCAGGAGTTCACGGTGTTCCGAATTCTATGGTCGGGCCCTCCGAAGGGATGGTTGCGCCAGGGCAACACGTAAGCGAACCATAGAACTCTCACAGTATGAACTAAGGGCAGAGATCGATTGATACATCGACACGCATCTCAGTCGCACTTAAATGTCCTACCATATTTTAGGGTTATTTAACTTAGATAAATTTGGCTAAGTCAATCTATCTAAGTCTAATCCTATTATAACATTTATGGTGAGGATTTAACTGCAACGTTCTAGGTGAATTAAACTCTTTTAATAAACCCATCAATATTGCAAGTTAACATTACTATGGTTAATTCAACTCAAGTTTCAGGTTAGTTCCCATGTAGGAGGTGTTTCGTAAACTGTCACTTTAAATACCTCCAGCCTTAGACAGATCTTCACCGAGAGAGTTCCCTTATAACCATAGTAATGTAAAGTCTTTACTCTAAAGATCTAGGTGTATTAAACTCTTTTAATAAACCTAGTGACATTGCATGCTAACATTTAACTATGATTAATTCAACTCCGGTGTTCCGGGTCAGTTCCCAGGTAGGAGGTGTTCCGTAAACCGTCATCTTAAGTACCCCAGTCTTAGACATAACTTAACCGGTGGAGTTCCCTTATAATCATAGTAATGTTTCTCCTACTTAGTCAATTAAAACTATTTTTAATTCTAAGTAAGAATAATTCTAATCCTATTAGAAACGTGATCTTAGGTCTAATTAATTTTAAACATTTTAAAATTAATCTATTTTTCCTAAGATCCTATGTTTGCATGCAATTCTTTGTTATAGGTTAACGATTTCTATTCATTAATTTTATAACACTTATAAATTTTAATGAATTAATCCTATAACATGCTACTATGGTGAATAAATTAACAATCAAATTCTAATTAATATATAAACCATATACTAGCATACATGACATACCAAAAATATAACAATTATATTAAACTAAGGTAATGTCATGCACAATGCAATTTAATTTCCTTTTAATTAACCTAACTCTTAAATTAATTACCCAAGAAAATTAAAATTAAGCATTACCATTTTCATACATTAACATAACATTTATATTAATAGCTCATGAAAAAATAAGCATGTTAATTACTAGTATAAATATAACTTTTATATTTTTAAACTAAAGTAATTTCATGCTCAATGCGAATTAATTTTCTTCAATTAATCTAACTCTTAAATTAATTACCCAAGAAAATTAAAATAAGCATTCACATTTTCATACAGTAACATAACACTTTATATTAATTGCTCATAAAAATAAATAAGCAAATAAATTACTTTCATAAATATAACTCTTTATATTCTTTACTAAAGTAATGTCATGCTCAATGTTTCTCAATTTTCATCCATTTAATATAACACTTTATATTAAACATCCATGAAAATAAAATTCATACATATTTCATACATTATAACATTTATAATAATAAATATGCATGAATATGCTTAACCTATGGTGGGATTTTAAGCTATATGACATCCATATAGCAAAATAAATAGCTAAGTAGACAGGTTTTGGAAACCTAGGACAAAATAAATTAGAAAAATTACATTAATTAATCTAATCAAGCCCTATCTAGTCGTGAACCAGCCCGAACCAGCTTCAAATCAAGTTAAAAACTGCTTAGACCGTCACAATCGGGTGGAAAAACGTGAAAACCGGTCAAAATCAGTCAAACCAACGCGAACCAGCTCTAAACCAGTTAAAGAATCTGAGAACCGGTAAAAAACGTGTGGATACCGGTCAAAATCTTGTTGAACCGGTCAAAATCGCATGGAACCGGTCAAAACCCGGAAGAACCACTCGTGAACCGCGCACAACCGCCCTGAACCAGTCAAAGAACCGTGCGAAACCGCACCAACTTCATCGAACCGTGCCGAACCGCGTCTGAATTGACTGGACCGCACCGAACCGCACCTGAATCAACTGCACCGCGCTGAACTGTCAGCTAGGGCTGAGCCGCGTGCTGTGTAAGGCTGACGTCAGCTATTTCGTCTTATATGAAATGTTGACGTCAGCTCTGTCAGTTTTTTTTTCACGATTCCCAGCCTTTGTTTTCCAGTTTTCCCTTCTTCCAGAATCTGTTTTGCTTCAATTTAGGCCCCGATTTCTTCAAATCTTCATGGAATTTCACCAAAATACCATTGACACGGACTTACAGACTCGAATGCAATTAAATGCCCAAAACACCGGGCCCTTACATTGATCAAATCAACGAAAAATAGCAAATCTAATATGCCAAAACTGTAAAGATCTACTAGCAAACCACCATACATCAAATGCATAAATCAATCCCACCAACAACCAATGCAAATTTTAGAGAAACAAGATTAGATCTACGATCGGCTCTGATACCAATTGAAGGATTGTAATTCCCTAATTCCGTTAGCGGAAGCGCAATTGGACCGATTCGTAGTTATTTTTATTTCTACCAAAATACCATTACATTGGCAAAAATTCATAGAACATATTCTATAGAAACTTAAGGCTAAGCATACAAAAATTAGATTTAAATCTAATAGAGAAAGAGAAACAAATCTCCGTTCACGTCTCTGAAAATCAAGAATGATTTTTGATTGCTCTGCAACAACGAAGAACACCACCATTTGATCTTCCCCGCTATAACTCTGAGAATTAGGAACGTAGTTGTGGGACTACCTAATCTTAAATCAGAAAAACTCTTAGAGAGAAAAAATTCTCTCTAGAGTTCTTGAGTTGAGAGAATGAGAGGGAGGCTAGAATGAGACCTTAGGATCCGGTTAGGTTTCTCATAAGCTTTCCTTTTATAGGAGAGGAAGCCCTAATGTGAGGTTAGGAAACAATCTTGACCGTTAGATCAAGACCAATTAATTAATTGATTAAATCAATTAATTAAATGTTAATTAATTAATCCCATGCACATTTAAATCTTATTTAAATGTAATTTCCTCACATAATATAGTTTAATTAAACTTAATTAAATCACATTTAATTAATTCAATTAAACTAATCAATTAATTAATTTCAATAATTAATTAATTTTACAATTAATTAAATATCTCTCATATTCAATTAATTACATATTAGAATCATATTCTGATAATTCTCTCATAGACTATAGTTTAATTAAATCTCATTTAATTTAAGCTAAATTGAATAATTAATTAATTCATCTTTTAATTAAATATCATATATTTAATTAGACATATATTTGAACTCTTTCAAATATATCAATCTCTCAATATAATAAAGTTTAAACTCAAATTAGACTTTATATTTTAATGCATCACTATACATTATATTAATTTGTATCTCATACAATTAACTTAATTCCCAATATGAATTTGAACTATTCAAATTCTCTCAAGATAGATTTGTTCCTAATTACTCATTACGAACTAGCAGGGGATCTAATGGACCTACAGATCTGAAGCTCCAATGATATGAGGTTAACCGATTAAACTCATTAATCAGGTTAACCAATATTCATTAACTGTGGGTCATTCCACTAAAGACCCACAGCCGAACTCTTCTCACTGTAGAACATTTATGTGTCCATGGATATAGACCTATACCGGTAAGTCAATCCTTCACGAGTGTCCGTAATCACAGCTGGGTCAAATTATCGTTTTACCCCTGTGTTACATCTGTCTCCTTAAGTACCAGTGCTCCTCTAATGAACAACTTGTTTATGGTCCAACCAATAAACAGAAAGTCCCTCTCGGGCCAGTGAGAGGGCGGGATCCCTTTGTTCAAGTCCCGAAGTCACCACTTAAGGGAACACTCATCTACTTCTCCTAGAAGTGGGAAGGAGTGAATTCCTTCTTGTGTTGTCATGTCCCCAGCCTTCCACTCGGTCTTGTCCCCAAAAAGAAATGATAAGCGCCAAATATGCTAGGTTTACAAAGCTAGAGGTCCTTCTAGGATCCTTGTAAACGGACACAAATAAGACTAACATACTGAATGATTCCAACCAAGAGCTTTGTTAGAAGATGAATCACTCTTAGATCAAACTTAGAATCGTTGATGGTCACTCTTAGATCCTAAGACGACTCACTCCAGAATTAGATTGATCAAAACTACTCCAATGAATCGATTGAACATCAAACCTAAAACAAGATTTGAAAGAAAAGACAACACCAAAGGGTTGAATAAGCAAAAGCTTTTTAATATTCGTCATCTGAGTTTTCAAGAGCATTACAAGCCATTTTAAAGGCCAAATGGTTGTTCACAATACCAAAGACACAAAAGTCTTTAAAAGTCATTAAATGCAAAATTAAGAAAATAAGACCTAGGAACTTAAAACTTGATTGCACGTCAAATGAGCAGTTATAACTGAAAACTAAAAAGATAGAATTGCTTTAAATTGTCTTAAATATCTACTATGGGAGGCGCTCCTCATTATGACCACGTTTGACAAGGTTGGATTAGTTGCACCCAGAATGAAGTCAATTTGATGTTTAATCCCTCTTAAAGGAGGTAAACCCGTAGGTGCATCTTCATGTGGAAACATGTCATTAAATTCCTGCAAAAAAGACTTAAAAGCACTTGGCAAAACATAATCAGATTTTGGTTTGGTTGCCAAACACATTCCTTTGCACATAAGCACAAGATTTGGTGCTTAAGATAGCAACACAATCCTCACTTCTCCCTTTCTTAGAACCAAACTTACATTCTTCCTTTTTTCCTCAAAATCACTTTTTTTCCCACTTGGCTTTCACTCACCTTTGCCCCTCACTTTCCTCTCTTATTTCACTCTTCTCTCTTTCTTTTAACATACTTTCTTCTCTCCTCTCTTTTTCTTCAAATTCTTTTCTTTTCTTCTCTAATTTCAAGTGATCACAATGTACCTCATATGGAGATAATGGAAGTAAAGTAAATTTCTTCTCATCCAATGTAAAGGTATACTTGTTCAACAACCCAATGTATGTAACCTCTCTATCATATTGCCAAGGTCGGCCTAACAAAATATCTCCCTCATGCATAGGTACAACATCACAAAGAACTTCATCCTTATATCTCCCTAAAGTAAAAGAAATGAGAGCTTTGGAGTTTACCTTAAGTTCTCCTTTGTTTGTAAACCATTGAAGCTTATATGGTTTCGGATGTGGACGAGTAGAAAGTTGAAGCCTTTTTACAAGAAAACTACTTACCACAATTGTGCAAATTCCACTATCAATCACCAAGCTACATGGGCTTCCTTCAATCAAACATCTTGTGTGAAACAAGTTTTCCCTTTGATCTTCAAATTTCTCTTCCTTGATTTGCACATTAAGTACCCACCTTGTAATCAAGGATATGGAATTGCCTTCTTCAATATACTTGTCATCAGGTGTTTCATATTCTTCCTCAAGTTGTGCATCATTTTCCTCACATTCATCTTCCGAATCAATCACGTCATTTCTTACCACCATGACTCTTTTATTGACACACTCTTTGCTCATGTGTCCAAACCCTTTGCACTT
This sequence comes from Luffa aegyptiaca, assembly GCA_017139565.1. Lineage (NCBI taxonomy): Eukaryota > Viridiplantae > Streptophyta > Magnoliopsida > Cucurbitales > Cucurbitaceae > Luffa > Luffa aegyptiaca. The sequence goes on along the minus strand of CM029407.1, from coordinate 33,205,363 downwards.
CCAACATTGAATAGAGCTAGTCTTCTCCCTTACCTCCTTTGAAGCTTCAATCTTCTTAGTATTAGAGCTCTCGGCTTCCACTCTTTTGGCAGCCACAAATTTCCCCTTTGATTGCATTGATTCATTCCTATTCACAAAACCATCATTGTTCCACGTATTAGAACTTGAAAAGGTATGAGTTTTAGATACATACCTCTTTGAACGCTCCTTTTCTTCCTTCAATTGAGCTTCAATTTTGATAGCATAATGATACATATCTGCCATATAAGGTGGTGGATTTCTATCAACAAGATGAGCAATTTCTTGATTCAAACCTCCAAGGAACCTAGACATGGTGTCTTCCTCCTCTTCTCGAATTTTTGCTCTTCCAATCAAAGTCTCCATTTCTCGATAATATTCAGCAACACTTTTTGTACCTTGCCTCAAAGCTTGCAATTTAGTTTTCAAATCTCTTTCATAATGTTTTGGGACAAACCTTTTCCTCATGGCTTCTTTAAGTTCTTCCCAAGTTTCTATTGGATCCTCCTCTTTCCTCCTTCTCTCGGACTTGAGATAATGATACCATTCAAATGCATAATTGGTGAATTCGGCAATGGCAAGTTTCATCTTCTTATTCTCACTAAATGTGTTGCAATCAAACACATGTTCTATCTTCCTTTCCCATTGCAAATATGTCTCTAAATCCGTCGTTCCCGTAAAAGGTGGGATTTTGAGTTTAACTCCTTCATCTCTATCTTCATATACTCTTTCCATCCTTCTAGGTTGCATCACATTGGCGAGGTTATTTCTTCCTCTCCCTCTCACATTTTCTCTACCTCCAAGCTGTCTTTCATGTGCATCTAAGTCAAACATTGATAGCGAGCAGAAATGTCGCTATTTTAGTCCCAATTTATTAGGCTTTTCTGTGCTTTAATCATGTTTTTAATGAAAATATTTAATGTATTCCGTTATTTGGTCCTTAGGAGCAAAGTTCGTGATTTTGGGAGAAAAAGTGCAAAAAATGAAGCAAATGAAGCTCAAATCCAAGCTTGGACCAAAAGGGGATCCAAAGAGGACAATCATGATGAAAATACCCAAAAAGAAGTGAAGAGAAGGCCCAAAAATCAGCCCAAACCAAAGCTGGAAAATTCTGGAAATTGGGTCAGCGTCGAGACGTTGTGTAGATAGCGTCGCGACGCTACCCATTTCTTGGGCAGCAAGACGCGTGCATAGCAGCGTCGCGACGCTACAACCATTCCGGGTCTATAAAAGGCACCTCTTGGTGCCTCATTTTGTCATCAATCATTCCATCATTTCCTTCCTTTCCTCCCTCCTTTGGCTCCTTTGGAGCCTCTCTCAAGGCTTTCTAGCCTTTTTGAGAGATTTCTTAGTGGGAAATATTTTGGGGAATTTTGGGGAGCATCTTAGGAGGCTCAAGGAGTAGTCGGCGGGGCTCCGAGCGTCAACGAAGGGGTTTTTCGACGGTCAATTCCTTTCCTTTTGTGCTCTTAATTATGCTTTCTATTGTAAATGTTGTGGATATTTTAGCCATGTGTAGCTAAACCCCAATTTGGGGTCTTGAAATGAAATTATAGTTCAAATATTGTTATAATTTCTTGTCTCTTGCCCCTTTGTCCTAATTATTTGTATGGATGTGTTTAATGCTTTACTCAATCTGGCCAATTGTGTAATGATCTGATTCTTAATGGAAACTCGACGGAGAGAAATTAGGATAGATCGTAATCCATGCAACTAGTTTAATTGCCCGTCGTGACACCGGGATTAGTTGATTAAACTTAGATTCCTAAAATGAATCAGAGCGTAATAATTAATGATTTTTAATGGCGCTAAGGACACTTAGGTTGTTAAAATGAATTAATTACAATTAGGGGAAACCGACAGGAGAACCTATGTGATTAACGGAGATTCTAGGATTATAATTAGTTGGGCAATGAGATAAGATAATTATAATAAATGTTTAGCTAATAATTGATTTTCAAGACCTCTCTTCCCATTTAAAGAAAACTCTTTCTCCATATTTTATTTTTCGATTGATCAACTTATTTTCTTGCTTTGATTTTTTAATCTTTTTTTATTGCATGAGTTGTTCCCTAAATATTATTTCGACCAAGTATTTTTAGTGCTCAAGAGATTTTATTTTTGCTTAATTTTCGCTTCGCCTCCCTGTGGATTCGATACTCGGTATTACCTACCGTTTTATATTACTTGTGCGACCCGTGCGCTTGCTGTAAGTCGTCTATCAACAAACATACCTTCATCTTCTTGGAATGCCCGTACTTCCCTTTGTTGTTGTGCCCTCCTTTCTTGTCTATCTTCCCTCATCAATTCCAACATACCTTGAATTGCTTGAAGAATAGCCACATTTGGATCTATCACTTCTGGAACTTCTTCTCCATCATGCGACATTTTGTATCCAGTAACAAGGACCTTTCCACACTTCTCACAAAGATTTCACTCAAGGACACTCGTGTTTATCACCCAAGGGTAGGCTTTTGGTACGAGGTCAAATATGTAAGGGTTGGCTTAAATTTTGGTGCAATCTTGTTGTAAGCTTGATATAACCAATTCAAATGATCAACTTTTCACAACCTAAACTAGAGTAACTCAACCTTAAGATCAGCAACTCAACCTTAACATCAGCAACTACAAACTTTAAAAGAACACAAAATATAATGACACTAACTTTTGGTGTGCCTCGGATCTTCGAATAAAAGCTTTTTCCTTCTGATTTTTCTCTTTTTTTTGTTTTTCCTTTTTTTTCCTATTTGCTACAGATTTTTTTCCTATTTTTCTACTGATTTCTTTTTCTTTTGCTACTGATTTGTTTTCTTTTTTTTCTTTTTTTCCTTTTTTTTATATTCCGAGAGCAAGACAAGAGAATACAAATTCGTAAAAAAAAATGATAAAAAGTAAAGATATTTCACCTCTAGAGTCGGCCAAAGGATGTTGACCAAGGCTCTGATACCAAATGATAAGCACAAAATATGTTAGGTTTACGAAGCTAGAGGTCCTTCTAGGATCCTTGTAAACGGACACAAATAAGACTAACGTATCAAATGATTCCAACCAAGAGCTTAGTTAGAAGATGAATCACTCTTAGATCAAACTTAGAATCTATGATGGTCACTCTTAGATCCTAAGACGACTCACTCCAGAATTAGACTGATCAAAACTAATCCAATGAATCGATTGATAATCAAACCTAAAACAAGATTTGAAAGAAAATACAACACCAAAGTGTTGAATAAGCAAAAGCTTTTTAATATTCATCATCTAAGTTTTCAAGAGCATTACAAGCCATTTTAAAGGTCAAATGGTCATTCACAATACCAAAGACACAAAAGTCTTCAAAAGTCATTAAATGCAAAATTAAGAAAATAAGACCTAGGAACTTAAAACTTGATTGCACGTCAAACGAGCAGTCATAACTCAAAACTAAAAAGATAGAATTGCTTTAAATTCTCTTAAATATCTACTATAGGAAGCGCTCCTCATAATGACCAAGTTTGACAAGGTTTGACTGAAGGAATAAAAGCCCAACGCAGCGGAAAGAATTACCGAACCTACTTAGAGTCTTAGATTCTAATTGAAATACCAATACAATTTGCAAAAATATTACAGCAATAAATCTATATTTAATGGGTTGTACAACGACTATAAACTTGCTAAAATTAACTAGATCTAATCTAGACGATCCTAGTGATCAATGATTTCATAGAAAACTTACTTTTGTAGAAAGTCTTGATCGATTCGCCTTTTCTTGCTAGTAGGATTGAAAACGCAGCAACCTTCTTGTGCGAACACCACCAATCGGTTACACCGGTATCTCTCTAAGACTTCTTGAAGCAGGAAACTTGTGGGAGTCTTTTGGGAGTCTTTTGGGAGAGATCTCTGAGAGAATGAGAGACAATGGGATACCATTCACCCCACCCCAAGGGTCCTATATATAGGTAAAGGCCAAGACCTTTTCCTAATAGAAAAAGGTCTATGAATAAGTTCAAATCTATTATCTGAACAATATCTAATTTTAATAAATAATTAATTGATTCCATAATTAATTAATTACCCAATTAAATATCATATATTTAATCTTAGGGATTCTATTAAAATTAATATGAATCCAATTCATATTAAAATTTATTTGAACTCTTTCAAATATTTTCTCTCAAAAATTAATTTTTGAAATTAATTCAAAAATTATATTATAAAGTTTCATAAACTTTATATTATAATGCATCAACATACATTATTCGATTCCCCAAATAAATTGAACATTTTCAATTTATATTTAATTGCTTCAAGTCTCTTCACGAGCTACCGGTGGGACCTAATGGACCTACAGATCATAAGCTCCAACGATACGAGACTAATCGGCTAAACTCATTAACCAAGTTAGTCTACATTCCTTAACTGTGGGTCACTCCACTAAAGACCCACAGTTGCACTTTTCTCACTGCAGAATATTTCTGTGTCCAAGGATATCGACCAATCACAATAAGTTAGTCCTTCACGAGTGTTCGTAACTCTAGCTGGGTCAAATTACCGTTTTACCCCTGAGTTACCTCTACCTCCTTAAGTACCAGTGCTCCTCTAATGAACAACCTGTTTGTGGTCCAACCATCAAACAGAAACCCCTCTCGTGCTAGTGAGAGGGTAGGGCCCTTTGTTCAAGACCCGGAGACACCACTTAAGGGAACACTCATCTACTTCCTCAAAAGTCGGGAAGGAGTGAATTCAATCTTGTGTGATTATGTTCCCAGCTCCCCACTCGATCTTGTCCCCAAAATGGTAGGCTTATTGAGTCGGCGTACTAGAGACTCTCACCCATACAAATCAAAGGACAACCCCTCGTGAACAGGAGTCCATAATCCACTCAGGATTCAGACTAAGTTATCTAGGTTATCTTAGTGAAATAGAAACCTAACTAGTTAACGGTGTTACAACTAGCGGTTACTATTTCTGTAACGCCCCGCATTTGCAAGTACGAATAACTCTATTAAATTATAATTTAATTCGGAGTTTTAGTTCTTGTTTGGCTGCTTTAAGTTAATTATTTTTTGTGGTTGCTTGGAGTGGGTTAATTTTCTTTGAGTCAAGAAATTCTTTTTCCTTCGAGAATTAAATTTGAAATTGGCTTAGATCCTTATAGATAATCTAAGATTTGATTTGGGTTTGTAGAGACCTTAATTGAGTCTTTAAATATGAGGCTTGGGTTATTTATTTTGATTTAAGAAAAGAAAAGGAAAGAAAGCCCTAAAAGAAAATAAATTTTTTTCTCCCTCCTTCTTTTCGTGAAGCACTAGCTGCAAGCCCCTTTCTTTCCTGTTTTTCTTCTTCTTCACCGTGCAGCCAAGCTTCCCCGAAGACCCATCTTCGTCGTCTCTTTCTCTCTCTCGTTCTCCCTCGTGCTCGTCGGTGTCTCCCTCTCTCCCGTGAGCCGTCGCCGCCGGCAGTTGACCCACGCCGTCGTTTCTCCTAGCGTGCAACAGTGGCGTCTGCCTCAATCGTTCTCCCTCTCGTGTTGTTCGAGCGCCAACAGTGAGACCCACAAAGTCGTCTCCCTTGCAGCTCTCTCTCGTCTTCGCGTGCGTCGGCCAGCACCTGCGATTTGGGTTTTTCCCCCTCTACTTCGCGTGTAAAGTCCCTTTCTCTCTCGATTCTCTTTCAAGTTCCTCAAGTAGCGAGTTTAATCCTCTGTTTCCTCTTGTTTTCGACTAGACTCGTGGGTAAAAGGCAGAATGTTCATTGTTCTGGCATTTTAGGCACGTTCGGGCTGATTTAAGGATCGTTTCAGCGTGTCTAGGCTCTTTCGGTAAGCTCTCTACGTTACCCATGGTTTATTAAGCTTGAAATAAGTTTACCCACTCTTGTTCGGTGTTTAAATTGGGTTTCGTGGCTGATTTCTTGTTTTTCCAGCGCTGCACGGAGCCGTCTTGGGTTCAAAATCATCCTTGTCTTGTGACCCATCGTCCGTTGAGCCTTAAACTCGAACACCCAGTGTCTAAGGACTCTAAATAGGTGGTTATAAGTCTCTTTGGTTGCTGGACAGCACGTGTTCGAGGTTATTCGGACGCTGAACGGTAAATTCCAGCACCTCTAGTTCCTTTATTAAGTCTTCTAGTGCTTTAAATTAATTCCTAACCCTTAGAAATTGTTGGTTGTAGTTCGAGCTCGTTAGGCTCTTACGGCTTGTCCTTTTGGTTTTTAGGTTCGCTTAGGAGCGCTTTATAGGTAAGTAGTTCTTATCTGATGAAGTCTGTTTGATTGCATGATGCATGTTGATTGTTTACTCGTTTATAATTGTTCTCTTGTTTCTTGTTTTTCTGAATATATATGTATATATATGAATTCTTGGAAAAGCATGAACTGTTGTTGCGTGATGATTGGTTGTAAAGCATGTTGGTTCTGCTATGCATTCAAGAGTTAAGCATGAGTCGAGAGCATGTTGTCGTATGTATATGCTTGGTGGGCATAGTTCATGAGTCTAGAAGCATGTTGTAGGGCATATGCACTCTAGATAGATGTGAGATAGAGTTCAGGGACCTAAATGTGAAAGAAAGGAAAGTTGGGTGAGTGCTAGTGCACCTCGGGTACAAATGGTCGAGGGGTGGCATGTCACCATTGGTTTTAAGAGGAGCATCGAGGCTTTGGGTACAAATGGTCAAGGGTCGGTGTGATGAGTCTAGAAAGCAAGTGTTGGGTGCTTAAGGAAGGGCCAATACTTTGTTAAGTCATCGGTGCACCTTGGGTACAAATGGTCAAGGGTCAAACGCCGAGCTCTGTAGAGAGCATTGTGGCCCTGGGTACAAATGGTCAGGGGACAGTGCGACTCGAAGGATCAGTCTTGGAGCGCCATGTGAGGGCTAAATATGAGCTTTGAGTGAGCTCGTGGAGTTTGAGTGGTTAGCAAGTTGTATAGAGACATGCATGAGTTATGGCTTAGGAGAGTCATTCGCTTTACTAGCTTTTGAGCATGTCGTTGTGTTTACCGCTTTAAAAAGCATGTTGTTTGCGCATGAAAAGCATGTTGCTTGCTTGGTTGCTGTTTGATGGCTTCTCAGATAGGGGTTGCTTACCAGTACCTTAGTGTACTGACCCCCTCCCCTCTCTCTCCCCCCAACTACCAGATTTTGCAGGTTATGAGGACTGCGTGGACCATGGTGATGCAGAGGAGGCATATGAGGAAGGACCATAGCTAGTCTGCGCTGTTTTCCATTTTATTTTCATGTTGGATACCTTGTTGCTTAACTTGGTTGGACAGTTGTTGTTCTGTTAGGTTCAGTTCTGATTATTCTTGTTAAACTCTATGACTAGTTGTGTTTGGTTTAAAGAACTCTATCTATTCATTTAGTTATTAACAATTAAGTTTGTTTCGAATGAGTTAATGTTATAAGCTTGTTAAACTCGTGTTCCTGGTTAGATAGTAGTTGATACTACGAGACCTGACTCGCAGCTTGTTCTGAGGAGTTTTGTTGCGTTGTAGTATGGTGGTGCAGTTGAATATGTTGTTTAGAAGTGTAGTTTTTTGTTCTAGCAGGTGTTTAAAATTTTTGGATTAGTCCGTTGTATGCCGTTATGCTGCCGAAATTTTCGGAGCACCCGTTTAGTTTGTCAAGTTGTAGTTATTAGTGTCGCTAGGTGAATAAGTTTTTAAAACATAGGGCATTACAATTTCCCAATCCGGTCTTATGAAAACTCATTGTATAGGATACCTAGTGCGTCGTCAGCTGAATAGATGGATGTGAGATAAGATGATAAATGAAATAATAATTCAGCTAACACTTAAGTGCAAGTATACACTGTCGCACGTAGTAATAAAACAAACCTTAGAAGTACTCCCAAGGGTATCGATCCCACGATGACTAAATTGGAAATTCAGATTTGATGAAGAAACTGCTCAAATGATCGATTTTGAAAAGGTAACCAAAGAAAATAAGTTGATTGATTGGGTTTTTTTGAAAAGATAAATAAAACATGCAAATAACTAATAAAGAATAACAAGAATAAACAACAAGGTATTCAACATGGATTCATCCCTAAGGCTAACAATCATACTCATGCAGTATTTAACTTAAGTGTATTCAATGCATTGGGTCAAATTTAACTCCCATTTGGCACTTGTTCCCAAGAACCGTTAGAAGGCTAAGCGAGTACCGTTATGCACATTTCTGTGACTCAACTCCGACATAGATAATTCACGAATGCAACCTATAACCCTATAGTCGATATAGGGTGCCTTAGGCAGCTTGCCCTATACCGCCGAACAATCCCTTTCGAGCTTTTTCTCCTATATCACCTTTATGAGAACCGATATCGTTTGTCCCTTTCGAGATCAAACTCACATAGCATACAAAGTCTAAGTGATCAAATTAAACTCAGTAAGATTAGAGTGGTAATCAATAAAGAATGACATGCATTAAACACAACTTAAGCAAATAAGACACTTTCAGGCCATTAAACCATAAGGAAATTCACCACATTGAACCCCTCAACGGGATTTAGCTACTCATGATGGGATAAAAAGAAATTGAACACATTTTCATTGAACTAATGATGTAAAGAATACAAAATAATGAAAAGATTCAAGAGCTAGAGATAAAGGAAATAGCTAAATATTATGGGTTTTTCTATTTACTCAATCCTTCTAAAGTTCGCTAAGACACTCTACTCTCTCACTTTTACAAGATGGGAATGGGTGAAACTCTCTACAAACCACAAGGTTTGATGTCTAACTCTCTCTCGGGTTAGAATTTGGTCATTTAAGAAGGACCTCGGGCATCCCTACTCATTGGCGTCGAACCAGGATTTTGTTACCACCCTTTTCTTCCAAGTGAGTTCTGCTTGAATTTGACTTCGAATCCCGAGCTTATATAGTGTAGAAATTGGTTGAGGAGCTGCGAATTAGGTGCTGGAAGGTTGCCCAGTCAGTTTCGGGGTCAAAACAACCGGTTAGGTGCGAAGAAAACTCGTCAACAACGACTCGCGTACGACTTGGAATGTAATGCCCCAGGTCCAGGATTCAGAATCCGGTTTCGGCACCTAAGGCCCCCGACATTCTCTTGCGACCTGGCCACGCCACCATACTCGTCTTAAACTGTTTCCAAGAGTGAAGATTGTCCCCACAAACCAACACGGGGTCCTTTTAGCATACTTTGTCCTCACTCACATGCTTCCTAGGAAAATTCTCAGGAGGTCACCCAACATAGAACTTCTCCAAGTCAAGCACGCTTAACTTCAAAGTTCTTATGATTGAGCCATTGAAAAGGAAGGTGCACCTTGTTTATATAGGTAGTATTTATCAATTCTTTTAAGCTTATCTTGACCATACTTTCATGTCCTCAGGATCCCCCTCATTCGGATGTGGCCTCGGTTCATTCATGTACCCCTCATAACTCGGGTGTTACATGCCCAGTTTAAGACGAGTATGGTGGAGTGGCTAGGTCGTAGGGGAATGTCGGGGGCCTTAGGTGCCGAAACCGAATTTCAAATCCTGGGCCTGGGGCATTACACGGAACGACCTCTGTTTTTCCAAAAATGCGGTCGCATTTCAATTTTGCCTTCCCAGAAATGCGCCGCATTTCTGGGGAATTCCAGCTTTTTCTCTATTTTTCTGCACAACAGCAAACTAAGTCAAATTTGATTCAAATCAAGTCTTTTTAAGCACAAAATAAGCATAATTCAACAAAAGTGACTCTCAACACCCTAACTTATCAACTTAACATATTTTGAGCTCGGAAATAGTAAAATTGACCTAAACACTCAATATTTGACCAAGAAATGAGCTAAATATAAGGGTAAAATAGGTATATTTTTTACCTTATCAATACCCCCACTCACATGTCTACTACATGGATGCTTTGGATCAATACGTCTATATCAAATACAAAGCGGGTCGTATCACATAGTGTTACCAGGATAAGGTACCTAGTCTTATCCTTGTACTATAGACCTTTTAGGTTGTTACTTGAACATCGATCCCCGTATGTCCCCACATACTAGTTCAAGTTACATACAAACAACCTTGGATTTTAGTTTATTGGATTTGGGTCAAATTGTGCAATATTCAACAATAACATTGTATTGCAGAAACTTAATATCGCTTTACTAAGACAAGTATACAATTTGTTTACATTCACTATCTACGAGTTTTAGGGCATAAAACCCAACATTGACATAACGAAATCCCAAGAGACACAAGCTGGACAGCCACCTCTTCACAAATTCTGCACACTTTTTTCGTCCCCCGTGCTATCTTCCAAATTACACGACTTTTCTGGTGCCATCTTGACTCAATTCTCTTCTTGACTTGCTGAACTAACATTATACAAAAATTTGGGTTCAAAATTCTTTGCCTCTTGTTGTGCATTTGTTAGCTTTTGAACATGCAATGTGAAAGCCTCTTGTATCTTCTTTGCCTTGCTCCTTGTGATTGGTCCTTCATGTACATGCAATGGATTATTGATTGAATCCATATCAAGGAAGACATATTGAGTCGGCGTATTGGTCATTCTCACCCTTGCTAATCAAAGGACAATCCCTCATGAGAAGGAGTTCATGACACACTCAGGATTAAGACTGAGTTACCTAGGATATTCTATTGAAACAGTAACCTAAATAGTTAACGATGTTATATCTAGTGGTTTACTATTTCATGGTCCGATCATATGCAAACTCATTGCATAGGATACCCCCGCTTGCATGTCTACTACATGGACGCTTTGAATCAATACGTCTGTATCAAATACAAAGTGGGTCGTATCTCATAGTGTTACCAGGATAATGTACTCAGCCTTATCCTTGTACTATAAACCTTTTAGGTTGTTACTTGAACATCAATCCCCGTATGTCCCAGTTGGGTTTTATGCCCTAAAACTCGTAGATAGTGAATGTAAACAAATTGTATACTTGTTTCAATAAAGTGTTATTGAGTTTCTACAATAAAGTGTTATTGTTAAATATTGCACAATTTGACCCAAATCCAATAAACTAAGATCCAAGGTTGTTTATATGTGACTTGAACTGGTATGTGGGGACATACGAGGATCGGTGTTCAAGTAACAACCTCAAAGGTCTATAGTACAGGAATAAGGTTGGGTACCTTATCCTGGTAACACTATATGATACGGTCCGCTTTGTATTTGATACAGACTTATTGATCCAAGGCGTCCTGTAGGAACATGCGAGCGGGGGTATCCTATGCAATGAGTTTGCATAAGACCGGACCACGAAATAGTAACTCACTAGATGTAACACCGTTAACTAGTTAGATTACTGTTTAAATACGATGACCTAGGTAACTCAGTCTTAATCCTGAGTGTGTCATGAACTCCTTCTCATGAGGGATTGTCCTTTGATTAGCATGGGTGAGAGTGGCCAATACGCCGACTCAATATGCCTTCCTTTTTGGGGACAAGACCGAGTGGGAGGCTGAGGACATGACAACACAAGAAGGAATTCACTCCTTCCCGCTTCTAGGAGAAGTAGATGAGTGTTCCCTTAAGTGGTGACTCCGGGACTTGAACAAAGGGATCCCGCCCTCTCACTGGCCCGAGAGGAACTTTCTGTTTAATGGTTGGACCATAAACAGGTTGTTCATTAGAGGAGCGCTGGTACTTAAGGAGACAGATGTAACACAGGGGTAAAACGGTAATTTAACCCAGTTGTGATTACGGACACTCGTGAAGGATTGACTTACCGGCATAGGTTTATATCCATGGACACAGAAAATGTTCTACAGTGAGAAGAGTTCAGCTGTGGGTCTTTAGTGGAATGACCCACAGTTAATGAATATTGGTTAACTTGATTAATGAGTTTAATCAGTTAACCTCATATCATTGGAGTTTCTGATCTATAGGTCCATTAGGTCCCCCTGCTAGCTCGTAAAGAGTAATTAGGAACAAATATATCTTGAGAGAATTTGAATAGTTCAAATTCATATTAGGAATTAAGTTAATTGTATGAGATACAAATTAATATAATGTATAGTGATTGATGCGCAATTTGCTTACCGCAAGTGTACGGGTCAAGTAATAATATAGTGTTTTCGTGTAAAACGAGTGTCGTCCTCTGGATTGGTTTTCTAGCAAATTAAGTACCGTGAATAATCTTGTCCAATTTTATTTAGGGAGCAAACCTCAATGATAAAAGATAAATCTAAAGTCAAAAAGCATAAAATAAAGGTGGAGACTCAAATGGAAAGACTCTTAGAGAATTGATTTCATTGTTGAGATTGAGGATAAATTAATGGGATGAATTTAGCATGCAATTATTCAACCAAGTCTAGGAACCTTTTATCACAACTATCTCTCCCGAGCATAATTGATTCTCATGCATGCAACCAACTTGATATCCCTATCTAAGTTCATTAACATGCAAGGCTTTGAGTTTAGTTCTTCAAGCAACTTCTAAAGTTATTCCAAATCTCGTCACAAACTTAGAATTTCTACTTTAGTCATGCAATTAAATAAAGTAAGTCTTAGGCCAAATCCCCTCTCCCGAGCAAGATTCAACACTCAAATCATTCAACTAGTGATCAAGTAATTGAAAGCATTTAACCATAATTGCATAGGTAAAATAAATGCATATTCATACCACAAATCAATCCAACAACCTAAAACAACTACATCAATCCCTAAGACAAACAACTAGCAATTCATAGTCTTTAACCCACAAACACTAATTGCAAGAAAAGCCATAAAAACTACAAGAATTAAGGGAAAGAGAAAGGAAAACTCGAATCCGCCGACACCGCACGTCCCCGTCACGATCTCTACGTCTTCTCGCTTGATTCCCGCTCCTTGGCCTTGCCTTTAGCTCCCACAAAAGGTCTCTAGTCGAAATTAGGGCTAAAATCTCACCAATTGGACTCCCCTTGGCCGTGGCATGAAAAGATGAATTTATAGAAAATCTGGCGACAGCGTCGAGACGCTATGGACAGCGTCGCGACGCTGTCGCGATACCGCATTTTTGGAAAATTCGCCTATAGCGTCGCGACGCTGGTCATAGCGTCCGACGCTATGATTTTTTTATTTTTTTATTTTTTATTTTAAGATTGAAGACTCCATTTGACTCCAATTGCTGAATTAAGCTTCAAACACATACTTCCTACAAATAAAACATAAAAATGCATAAATTTGGGCAAATAATTGTAAAAGACTAGCTTAATTAATCAGAGAAAAATAGCTAGCTATGCTCGCTATCAGTGATGCATTAAAATATAAAGTCTAATTTGAGATTAAACTTTATTATATTGAGAGATTGATATATTTGAAAGAGTTCAAATATATGTCTAATTAAATATATGGTATTTAATTCGAAGATGAATTAATTAATTATGAATTGATTAATTATTCAATTTAGTTTAAATTAAATGAGATTTAATTAAACTATAGTCTATGAGAGAAATAAATATATGAAGAAGTTCAAATATTAATATGAATTTGATTCATATTAAATTTATAGGATATAAGAAAATTTGAAGGAGTTCAAATTTTAATATGAATTTGATTCATATTATAGAATTAATTAATTGAAGGCCTGAAATTAAATATATGATATTTAATTGGTGATTAATTAATTAAAGAATTAATTGAAAATTAATCAATTATGGAAATGATTAATCACTTGTGGAAGTAATCAATCATTTATGAAAAAGATTAATCAATTATGGAATTGATTAGTCATGGAATTGATTAATTATGAAAAAGATTAAATCAGTTATGGAAATAATTGATTTTAAATGAATATTTTATTCATGGTCTTTCTCCTATAAATAGAACACTAACCCTAGGGTTTAGGGACTACAACATAAGGCCACAAGAATGCACTCTTGCATTCTCTCTAGCCTCCCTCTCATATTCTCTCAACCCAAGAACTCTAGAGAAAATTTTCTCTCTAGAGTTTTTCCCATTCAAGATTAGGTAGTCCCACAACTACGTTCCTAATCTCAGAGTCATAGCGGAGAAGATCAATTGGCGGTGTCCCAATTGTTGATGGTTGGTCCAAAATCAAGAAAGGTGTCCGTTGAAGTATTCAGAGTTGTCAACGACAGTATGTTTGCTTCTCCTCTTTAGATTTATATCTAATAATTTTTGTATTCTTAGCCTTAAGTTTGTATAAAATTTGTTCTATGTTTTTTGCCAATGTAATAGTATTTTTGGATAAACAAAATTAACTACAAATCAGTCCCAAATACGCTTCCGCTTTAACGGAATTGGGGAATTCTAAATCCTTCAGTCCCCACATACTAGCTCAAGTTACATACAAACAACCTTGGATCTTAGTTTATTGGATTTGGATCAAATTGTGCAAAATTTAACAATAACATTTTATTGTAGAAACTTAATAACTTTTTATTGAAACAAGTATACAATTTATTTACATTCACTATCTACGGGTTTTAGGGCATAAAACCCAACAAAAGCAACCTTGCTCTTTCTTAGCATTGTTTGTTTTTTGTTGAAATTAAAGCTTATTGTTAGCTTAAACTTATCATTTAGGTTAACATAGTTTGTATTTAGTTGATGGCCGAAAGGTTGGAGTTAAATGCGCGGGTTCGCAAAACAATAGTGGAAAGGAACCTAGAAATAGGACTTTGTTTTCTTGCATCCTAGAAACAGGACTGGAACCACTAGGGTTTTAAGAGTCATGAGCATTGCTTATCTAAGTTTCAACTAGCCCAAGAAATAGATGTCTAGTTGGTTGGCTTAGTCTTCTAAAGGCACCTACAGCGAAGCTGAATAGAAGTCGGACTTAACTCACAATCTAGTTGTCAAGGTAATTGTGAGCGCGATTAGGAGATGTTATCTGCACCATGTCTATGTGGGCATCATAGATAGTGTTTTTCAGCCGACTACAATGCTTGAGTAAGTTACGGACGCATAGGTGGGCGCAATCTAATGCTTAAAGTTGATGCTATTTGAATTCTCATGTTTATCTCATATAGTTTATCTGTTTTCATTTACTTGCTGAATTTACTTCCGTCTTAAACCAAAACCATCTTCAAAATATTTCTTTGGTTACTATTTTTGGTTACGAACTTAGCGGAGGTTCCCGTTTTTACAAAATCTCGTGTTTTTTAGCTATTCACCATCTCTCTTGGATACGATATCCGGAATACTTTCCACTTTATTACTTGATAGTGTATACTTGCACTCGAGCAGTATCATAGTGCACGCCTCGTCAGGTCGCCTTCTATGAAAGAGTGTAAAGGATCTCTTTCTAGAACTTTCACAACGACCCAAGGTGTATGTGCATGGCCTTAAATAGCACTTGTTCTACTATTGTATCGCGGAATCAAGGAAAACATGAGGTTTCAAACGTGTTGTGTGGGTCTAAACCATGACTATTGAAAGTTCAAAAGGTAACTTACTTTCTCTATGTTGGTTATTGTCTTACTTCACTATGCATTAATTCAAATTGAAAGATATTAATGCTTAAGTTTAATTTCCTCTTTTGCTCAGAAAATATTGTTTACAGTCATTCGTGGGGGATTGTTGGGAATGACTTGATTTTGGCCTAATGTAGTATTGCTTGAAGTCCTTTGTCCCACATGGATAAATTTACAGTTGGGAAGAGTGTTTTTATACAATCACTATTCCTTGCTCTTGTAAATGTGGTTAAGGGTGGAACTAAGGTTTCTCCCCACACGTGTGTGTCGTCGCCGTCGTCGGTCAATCGAGCGAGTTTGGGTAACCATGCTTGCGTGTAATAAAGAAACGAGTTTTACTTCCATTTTGCACACGCTCTATTTAACATTGTGGTCGTGCCGAAATTGCTTTCAAGCAGTGTTTCATCCATGACACAACAATTGTTTCTTATTTTCTTCCTAAAATATATTTTTTTAAAAAAAAAAAAGTGTTTAAACTAGCAGACAATTCAAACTCATCTCAAATTCAAATCAAGGGGGAAGGGGATGGATCGAATAGAAACTTACTTCTGAAGAAACCATCTGATACTTCTACAATTTGATCACCTTCAGCTGCCATGCCTTGAACTCGGATTTGTTTCTATTATCAACAACTTTTTTTTTCATTTTCCATTTTGATATTTGAAATATATCTGCTTATGAATCAACTCTTGAAAGTTGAAACTGTTTCTCTTCCCACAGAATTCTCTCAAACTCCTCAAGTGTATAATATTACAAGGCCGACTGTTTAAGGGAATGCAACACACAGAGT
Organism: Luffa aegyptiaca; assembly: GCA_017139565.1. Lineage (NCBI taxonomy): Eukaryota > Viridiplantae > Streptophyta > Magnoliopsida > Cucurbitales > Cucurbitaceae > Luffa > Luffa aegyptiaca. The sequence goes on along the minus strand of CM029407.1, from coordinate 33,189,185 downwards.
TGACGCAAGCAACGTCAAAAACAAAAACAAAACAAAAAAAATTATAGGTATGCAACAAGTATTTATAAGCTTAATTTTTAAAAACTAAATGATTATCAAATAAGCTTAATTTTTAAAAACTAAATGATTATCAAATGAGACATTAATTTTCTTTCTTTAGAGTGCAAGTTGAGATGGAATAACGAAGAAGTTGACCAATTATAAAAGGAGAAATTTACACCTAGGAAAACTAAATGGAGCAAATTAGTTTTAAAATGTTTAATAGTTTGTGATATTATTGCAAGATTGGGTAAGAATTCAAATGCAATTCCTTTTATAATTTCAAAATATTGGATATGCCCTCTAATAAATTTTAGTTTTATTAAATCAAAATCCAAAAATTACATTGAAAACTTTGAGATATATTATTTATTTCAAACATAAAATACATAGCCACCTGAATCAATGAGAAGATATAGAAGGTTTTCAATGATTATTAAATATTTCCAAGTCTTAAACATATAATATTAGATACATAAAATAAGAAGTTTTAAAAATGTAAAAGTGAAATTAACTAACTTTTTGTGTATGTGTAATCTAAAGGATCATTGTATTCGAGACAATTTGGCTATATCCATATATTCCTATCAAATAATTGTATTAATAGTGTACTAAAAAAATAGTTTTATTAGGGTAAATATAGTTAATGGAACTGTATTACATAGCAAAATTTATTAGGAAAAGTAAATAGATATATGTACACAGTAAATATGATCACATAATTTTAGTGTGTGATACAAAATTATTGTGATCTCTAGATGTAATAACAATTATATTAAGGATATCAAAAACAAGTTTATCAACGATTATGGTTTGAGAAAAATACATTTTTGATCTCTGAGATTTGGGTTTGGTTTCATTTTGGTCCCTGAGTTTTCAAACTCAACATTTTTACCCCTAAGATTTGAATTTCGTTACACTCCTAGACCTTCCATCAAAAATTTTGTTATCCTTAACAGATTGTTGATGTGACATGTATTCTTTTATTAAAAAAAATATTTTTTTGAATTTTTTAAATAAAAGAGTTTTTAAATAATATTTTTTTAAAAAAAATTCTTTTTCTTTTTGCTTCATTTTCTCTTCCTTCTTCTTTTCCACCTCCATAACCCAATCTTTTTCTAACCTAAAAATTGCAGCTACTGGTCGCTGCTGCCGCCACCGCTGATTTTTTTTCCCTTTTTCTTCCCCTTCCTTTCTTCTTCTTTTCTTTCTTCCCCTTTCCATTGTTTTCTTTTTCTTTTTTTTAAATCGGAAGCAAGAAAGGGAGGCTTTTAAGGTCTGAGTTTGGTGTAACGACAGCGATCGTTCTTGCTTCGATTTTAAAAAGAAACCCTCTGTTTCTTGCTTCCGATTTAAAAAAGAAAGAAAAAGAAAAAGAAAAATAAAATAATGGAAAGAAGAAGAAATAAAAGAAGAAGAAAGGAAGGGGAAGAAAAAGGGGAAAAAAATCAACGATGGCGGCAACAGCGGACAGAAGTTGCAATTTTTAGGTTAGAAAAAGATTGGGTTATGGAGGTGAAAAAGAAGAAGGAAGAGAAAATGAAGCAAAAAGAAAAAGAAAACATTTTTAAAAAAGATTATTTAAAAACTCTTTTATTTAAAAAAATCAAAAAAATAATTTTTTAATAAAAGAATACATGTCACATCAACAATCTGTTAAGGATAACAGAAAATTTGATGGAGGGACTAGGAGTGTAACGAAATTCAAATCTCAGGGATAAAAATGTTGAGTTTGAAAACTTAGGGACCAAAATGAAACCAAACCCAAATCTCAGGGACCAAAAGTGTATTTTTCCCTTATGGTTTTTATGAGTGAATTTAGACCTAATTTTAAGAACAATCAAAATGATAAGAGCACACACTGAAAACAGGCCCAAGGAAACCCTTGGGTCTAGATCAATCTCTTTCATATCCAATCCTTAGATTGAAAGGGAAACTCTCTTTAAATTCCCTCTCATAAAAGAAAACAGGAAACTTTAAGTAAAGAAGGGAGCTTATCTGAGTACTTATTCTTTCTTTTAGTCTTCTTCTTCATTCTCAATTACTTGCTACACTCATAACCTCCTAGTTGGCACCATACCAGTGTGCAATATTTTTCTTATTTTGCAGGTCACGTCTACTCCCCTTAATAAATTTATCGTTGTTGTCACGTGAAAACCAAGTTCTTTTTCTCCCATCTAGATTTTTGGCAACAACAATGGTAAATAAATATATTTACAAAATAAATTATAAAAAAAAATATTTATTTGTTCTTTTAAAAATGTTTATAGTGCATAAAAAAGACCATATGTATATTATCAGTAATATATAGTTAATTAATATTTATTAGTCAATTCGAACATGGTTCAACTGGTTAAGACATTTGTCCTCGACGAAGAGATTCGAGGTGAACTTAACAAAAGAATAAATATTTAATGAGAATAAACAAAAAATCTGGTTAATACTCATATTTATCTAAAATATTTGTAGTGTTCTTATCTCTCATCGACTATATCATACGAAAGACAATGAAGTGGAGCAATTATCTAAAATAATTTATGAAAAATTGTAGTGGGTGACAAATTGGACCAAATTAATAGCAAATATAGCACCATGTAAAAAAATTGCAAATATAGCAAAATCTATCCGAGTCTATCTGATAGACTTCGATTCTCAGAGTTTATCAGCGATAGACTCTGATTAATCAAATCTATCAGTCTACTGATAGACTCCGATTATTCAGAGTCTATTAGTGTCTATCGCTGATAAACTTTGGTTAACCAAAATAATCTATTAGTCGAAGTCTATCAGCGATAGACACTGATATACTTTGAATAATCAGAGTTTATCAGTGATAGACACGGGTAGAATCTGACAACAGCTTTTTGGTCTTATACAATTAATTTTGCTATATTTGCAATTAGTTTGCAATGGTGCTATATTTGCTATTAATTTGGTCCAATTTGCCATCTATGCAACTGCCCCATAATTTATCCCAACCAACTAGGTCACCTATGGCAATATCATAAGTGGATATGTTCTTCTCCCATCTAATAAAAAATTCTTTGTCAACCCCAATTACTAAATAAACTAAATACAATGCATTATTGATCCATTTAATTTCTCAATTGTGTGAGAGTCTATATATTTAAACATATTTTAAATTGGCAAGTAGTAGCAACTACATATAGTACCGCATTATGATGGACAGGACAATAGTCATTTTATTAATTTCTAAATCGCTACAATTTCCATTTTGATACTAATTTGTGAGAAATTATAATTTTTTTTTTTTTGAAAGATGTGAGAAATTATAATTGTCGCAACGTCATCGCGACGCGGAGCGGCCGACGTCCTTTCCTAAGGGTCTCTTTCAAGAGGAGAGGCTTGGAGTCGCCACCAATCATCTTGGGGTGTGATTGATCACCTGTTTTAAAGAAAAAAAACTAGTCTTTGAAAACTAAAAATTAGGCTCGGGAGTCGATTGAGTGTAGGGAAGGTGTTAGCTCCCCTACAACACCCGTTTAAAAACGGTTACCACATTTTATTTTAAAACTATCATTTTATAACTTGAATTGGTCATTTATTTTGAGAAACAAACAAATAAATAATGAATCGACAAATGTCTCACTTTATCTTTCCTTAACTTTAAAAATAAAGTGAGGATTGATGTAGTGAGTGGGGTTATACCCAATAATTGATTGTCATGTTGGAATTTTATTTTAATTAAAGAAAACTTGTCACCTCAAGAATTTGAGAAATTATCTCAACTCCGTCATAGGTTATACATGAGCTATTTTGTCTCACATCTATTATTTCACATTTCAACAATAAAATGTGAACTAATAGTCACGAGTGGTATGACACCAAAACGAAAAAAATATGTTTTCATTTTTAAATAAAATTCAATTAAAAATTCATTTGAAATTTCTAAAGTAAAACCATTTTGAAATTCATTTGGAAAATTCAATTTAGAATCAAATTGAAATTGATTTGAAAAGATCTAAGTTAATCAAATTTAAATTTTGATTGCCAAAATAATCTATAGTTAAACTTTAGGCTAATTTTCAGGCAGGGTGTTTCATTTCAATCAGCTTAAGTACCCGTTCTTAGACAAAATTAGCCTTAAACTTTCCGTAATCGATCTATTTTAGCCTTTCAAAATATTAAATAATGTTTTTGAAATTTGATTTAAACTTTGAATTTGATTTCCAATTTAGTTTATAACTGAAATTGATTTTCAATATAAAACCAAATAGACATTGATTTTGAAATTCCAATGAGAACATATTGAAATTTATTGAAAAATTCTAAATTAAAACCAAACCGAAATTGATTTGGAGATTTCAATGTAAATTCAATTTGAAATGAAATTTATTCGTGAAATGACACCGTCAAGGTAATTTGAAATTTATTTAAGAAACCCAATTTACATCAAATTGAAATCAATTTTAAAAATCTAAATTAAAATCAAATTGAAATTCATGTGTGAATATCAAATAAGGACCGAATTGAGATGAGCCCTTCAAGTGATTATGCACGAGTTTCTCATACCATCAGATTTTCGAACAACTCCTCATCCAATACTTTTAGATCCTACTAATGGACTGGAGTATGATTGACATGACAAGTGGCAGTGTTTTGGTGAACAAAACTACAGCAAAAGCAAGGCAATTAATATCTAGTATGTCGAAGAATTAATTCACAGCATTTTGACACGAGAGCAACTCGAGCAAGAGCCGTTAGCCTAGTCAACAAAGCAAGTGACTTGAAATCCCAAATGTCTGACCTAACTAGCCTTTTTCGCCATACGAGGACATTCCACAGATGCATACCCACAGCTTCAGCAAAATGAAGATGGTAGAAGTTAACGTCATTGGAGAGCATGCTAAGAACAACAATAATCAGAACCAGAGCTGATATGATCTCTACTCCAACACGTACAATGAGGAATTATCCTAACTTAAGCTACTAAAACAACTAGCACCGAAACTTTAAAAGACCACCTGTGCAGTGGTAAGCATCGAGCTCGAGCACAAGTACGCTCCATCAAGATATTGTAAAAAGTTCAAATGATGGTACTTATAAACTGCAACAAGATACACTCCAATTCTAGAAGGATACTCAAAGACACGTGCTGGAATGCAGAACTTGAGGAATCAGATCACCAAGTTGGCAACTATTCAATAGACTTGAAACTTTGAGTTAATCCTTCTAGTTTATAAACACATTTTATCTTTAATCAATTTATCGATCAACATACATAAGAAATTCCATTAAATCTTAATAGTCTTTATCACAACAGTGACTAAAATCAATACAAATTTCAAAATATAGAAACTAAATTATTACATACTAAAAGTTAATAAGACTAAATTGTTACAAAATTGAAAGTGCAGAAATCAAATCATTATAAACAGAAGTTGAAGAACTAAATCGACTTTCATGAAAATTTAGGAATCAAAAAGTGTTATTCAACCTGAATTAAAAGAAAAGTAATCTGCATGGTGAATGCCTTGGCCTTCAAAGAAAGGGGAAGTTTGTTATAGTTAATAATAGGGAAAATTTTTCTTTACAGTAGGTGAGGTTTTAGGTACAAAACTAGGAAGGCCATATTAATGTGAATAATAATGTACAAAATGCTAGGGATTCATACATGCTTACATTATAGAAATTGAACAACTCTGCGGTATTTATTAGAGGAAAATAGAGTTAGTCAGCCTCAAGTTCAGAACCAAACTGCTCCAAGCGAACAGCATCTGCTTCGAGATCCCTCACCAAAGCATGGTTCACTAAACCATCATCCTCGCTTGCATGAATTTGTCTTCCACCAAACCTGCCCAAAACATTAACTAATAAGCTGTGCCTTCACAAAATACTTCCAACCACACCCGTCAAACTTATGATTTCATTTAAATCTCATTTTGATCCTATGTACTTTGTTTCAACTTGTCTCTGAACTTCCAAAATGTCCATTTCAAGTTTATTCCACTTTTCTCCTTGAATTCTCAGAATAATTATTAACTTTTAAAAAAATAACTCATTGGGTCTTTTTTACTTGTTTTGATTCTAACAAAGAAAGAGTGTATCATTGAATGTGTAGTGATGTGCTAAAATAGACATATTGGAGCCACATTTGTTGGCTAAAACAAGTAATAGCAATATGACCAAAATACAGTAGCCTTTTTTAAAGTTTGAGAACTAAAATAGACATTTTGAAAGTATAAGGACCAAAATGGAAAAGTCTTAAAAGTTAACAAATCAAAATGAGATTTAAACCTTTCAACCTTTCGTTTTCCATGGAAAATGACTTTCCTTTTGTAAATAAAAAAGAAAAGAGAGAAGAAAATATTAACAGCAAAATGTGTTACCATCTGCCATTCATCAACTCTATACATTTCTGAGCGTCCTTCCTATCCTTGAATCTTATCAGAACCACACCTTGTGGATGGTTTTCACAAACCTGAACCCAACCACAACAAACAAAAAATCAAATATATCACTTTGACCCTGATTGATAACCATTTGGTTATTTTAGTTGTTTATTTTTAAGCTTATAAACATTACTTCCACCTATAAGTTTCTTTGTTTTGTTATTTATCATCTTCTCATGTTTTAAGAAACCAAGTTTTGAAAACTAAAAAAAAGTAGTTTTTAAAAACTTGGTTTTGTTTTTGGAAATTGGCTAAGAATTCAAGTGTTTCCTTAACAAAGATGAAAATTATTGTAAGGAAATTGGGAGAAAACAAGCATGATTTTCAAAAACCAAAAACCAAAAGCTAAATGGTTATCAAACGGGACCTTTATTTTCGACTTTCTAAAATTCCAGCATTTGATAGCATTTTTCTTTTAAAAGCCATACCAATTTACTAACAGAAAGACCAAAAGACAAATTCGAAAAGGAAAGAAAAAAGTGAAGTACCTTAACTGAATCAACAGGACCAAACCTTGTGCTTTCCTCCTTGACATCTGTTTCTATTTCTGAAGCTAAATTTTCATCGGCCTAACCAAAAGAGAGAGAACGTTTTACTTTTCATTTAACAATTCCAAACAAGAATCAGAAGTTTTCATCAATGATTACATGACGAGGCTACTTACCCCCAACTTATGTCCAAATATACTTCAGTCAAATTAGAAACTACTAAACACAGAAATGCATGCACATGCACTTACACCTTTTTTAATATTAAAAAATAAAAAATAGAAAATAAATGGCAGTATTGTAATGGCCAACACATAGACCAGCAGTGAAGCTTAGACAGAGGTTTCAAGTACAAACAAAACTTGGTAACTATGTCGGGCAAAGTGTTAGAACTAATATACACATTTGTTACTAATGGTCTAGAATTTATGATTAAGAAATTAAAAAACTACACCGCAATAATCGGTCTTTTGTTTTATTCTTCCAACCGCAAATATATGATCAGTCCTCTTTGTTGCCTTCCTAGGCTAAGGACCTTGATCATATTCTTTGGAGCTTCGATTTACCCCAGTTTGTTTGGAATTATTTTTTCGAGGAGTTTTGCTTCAGCCTTGTTAGGCTTAGGGTTTACAAGGGGATGATTAAGGAGTTCCTTCATACATCCCCTTTTCGTGAGAAAGGGAGGTTCCTTTGGCAAGTGGGGGTGTGCGCTATTACGTGGGGTCTTTGGAGGAGAGGAATAATAGGGTTTTTAGCGGTTTGGAGCGGTCGGCAAGGGGTATGTGGTCTCTAGTTAGACTTAATGTGTCCTTGTGGACCTCAGTGGTTAAGTTGTTTTGTAATTATTTGCTAGGTATTTTTTTGTTGGATTAAAGGTCATTCCTTTAGTTGGCCTCCACCTTCTGTGGGCTCTTTTTGTTTTAGTACCCTTGTATTCTTTTCTCAATGAAAGTGTAAGGGTATTAGTATGGTATATTTGGGGAATAGTATTAGAAGGATAGTAAGGGTATAATAGTAAATAGCTAGGGAGCCTTGGGTGTGCCTTGGTTATAAATAGGGTAGTTTATGGAGCCTTTAGGGTGTGAAGAATTTTGGTAGTGTTTCATTGTGTGACTTGGGAGAGAGTTAGCCCTCTCGAAAGGCTATCGGGGTTATATTGTAATGTCATTTCGATATTGCAATATAATATTTTAGTGTTTGGTGTCTTTTCTTAGTTTGGATACCTAACAGAAAGCTTGGAATTTTATCCCAAAAAAAAATAATAATAAAGAATTCCTATTTGACATATTAGAAATACAATATGCTATCCAAGTGAAGAATTATCTAGTATAAGCCGATCCAGTTTCACTGTAAAAGATGAATAAAATTACAAACAAGTTATCAGTTATCACATGTTAAGTCCCAATTACTGGGAGAATATACAAAAGATTATAGAACTAACCCTCATTTCAGCAGGTGTGAACATATAACGGAGAATAACAGTTGCAGGAATTGAAATTTTTGCATCATCTCGGCCACCTACACAAAGTAAAATAGGAAAATTATTACTAGGTGTATGCTAGGTGTACAAAAGGAAAATATTCACAAACAGATAATTAGAAGAAAAGAAGGAAGAAGCTGGTAAGGAATCCATCCTCAATTTGTACCTACCTTTTCTTCTCTCATCCCCCTTTCCCTTCTAGACTCCTTATGAAAAACCTATATAATTCATCTACATCTATTTTCCACACTCAATGCTAAGAGTCTAGGAAGCACAGACAGTTAAGTATCTGTGTCGAACACAGACACATCCAGACACGTGCCAAACACGTGTCCAACATGCAAATTTCTGTGTCCTTTTTCTTATATCGAACATGTTGGGACACGATTAGACATGTGAAAAAGACACGGGACTGGAAATTTAAAAGGAAAGGAATGTGGTTTGGGTCCAAATCTAAAGCCCAAATGGCTACTTCGGCTCAAAAGAACTCCCTTCATCGATATGAAGCACGAACACGCCAAAATGGGGGGAGGATCTGTGTCGGACACACGTCGGACACGGATTTGTCCGGACACGCTCTGGACACGTGTCCGACACGCAATTTTGCTTGTCCTTTTTTTTTTTCGGACATGCAGGGACACGGCTGGATACGCCCACGAACACGCTCTGGAGAGTCTAGGTAGAGAGAGAGAGAGAGAGAGAGAACAAAAACCTCATCCTCAAACAATGTCGCCGCTTCACCAACTTCTTTTTTATCTTTTAAACTTTCCTTTTTAAAGTTAACCTAGATAAAAGGCTCAGCCCAATAAACCCTCCTTTTTAAAGTTAAAGATAAAAGGTCCAGCCCAATAAAAAACTGTTTTTAAATTAAAAAAAATGAATGATTATTAAACTAATCAGAAAATTTTATATATATACTATTTTTAAAAAAAAAAAATCTATATATATACTAAAATTTTTTTAAAAAATATATATATAAAAATAACGTATCTTCAACGTGTCCGTATCTTAGTTTTTTAGAATTTGACGTTTCGCCGTGTCCGTGCTTCTTAGCTCCATCGCACAAAGTTGCCGATGCCGTCAGCCTTCTCCGCCGCACTACCGCCATCAACTCCAAAATTGGAAGACAGAAAGTGAAACTAACCCTCTTAGCCTCAAGTGAAACATACTCTTTAAGTATTTTTATGTTAAATTTATATATACTAAAAAGAATTTAAAAAAAAAAACAGCGTATCCTCAACGTGTCCATGTCCTTGTTTTTTTAGAAATTGACGTATCGTCGTGTCCTGTCGTGTCCATGTTCGTGTCCATGTTCGTGTCCCATGTGTTGTGCTTCTTAGCTAAGAGTTAAGAGTGATCTAATGAAATCCTGACTAATTAGTATCCTACACCTTCACCATGAGGCTTATCATTACAGAATGGGTCCTAACACATGACTATCCATACCCATGGATTCTAACCCCATCTCTCAATTATTAGAAACAAGTTATCATGTGATAGAACTCAAATGTATTGCAGGGTAAAAGATAACAGAACTACAAGATAAAACAAGTATTCAAGGTACTTGGTCCCTCCCTCTCTTGAGATCACTCAAGCCCTAAACCAACTGAATCAATGGCTTTCTCCTTTCCCACTCCATCTTTTTATAATCAAAGATCCTAACAAACTCTTTAACTAATTGATGATATACCCTTCCTATGATTCCTAATTCCACCCTAATACCATTCCTATCATTACCCATCCCCTAAAACACACTAGCCTCAAGATGTGGTTAAATAAAACAAAAACCAAAATTAGGTACAGAGTAATTAGTCTCCTTTTTCCTTTAGGGCTTTCACATAACCCAACCACAAATTCTCATCTAGCACTCTTGAGATATTTCAAAGTTAGCCAGCAAATATAAGGCCTAGCTGGAATGGTGTAGATGGGGTGCTAACAGTGTCAGGCAATGATGAACAACGAATGGCGTTAGTAACGGAGATAGTAGGAGATGTGGAAATCATCGAGAGTGTGCAGTGCAAAGGACAAGCTGTCGTGAGGTGAAGGACACTGCATATGATGGCGAGCAGCAACAAGTGGCGATGTACAAGGGTGGGCAGTGGGCAGTGATCCTCAGTCCTAGGCGAGTCCCTGCTGGATGGCAATATCAACGACGTAAGTGAAAACAGATGGGAGTTGCTTGCGGTGGCTAGGGTTGCTTTGTGGGTAGAATCAAGCCAAGTCGAGTCAGGTTTTGGAATTGAAATATAGAAAGATCCGATCCAAAACCCATATGGTATAGCAACCTTTTTTCTGCCTTTGTAAGCAATTGGGCCTCCACCAATTCATTTAAGTCCAACCCATTTAAGGGTGATTGGCCCACATGTTTAGGGCTGTTTTCATTTTCACACGCTCCTTTCTGTCCTTCGTGATCATGATTGGCCCCATCTGTTTCATCTGCTGCTGCCTTTTCTTGATTATGGTGTCAACGTCTCCTACAAGTTCTCATCTCCAGCCATAGGAGCCATCAACGGAAATCTCTCGTCGACATACCTTGCTGGCGATTTCTCTTTGCCAGTGAGTCTTCCTTGGAAATCTCACCTCCATCATCTTGAACAACTTATGAGTCCCTTCGTGCAAGGTTTTTGAATATCGGCAGATTAACAGTTGATCTCCCCAATCCTTGCTGTTTTCCAGCTGCCATGATTTCCAATTTTTTGTACACCTCTTATGCGCGCCCTCTTTCGCTACTTCAATCGGTTCTTTCTGCCTTTGTTCATTACAAGATGACTACGATGGTACTTCCATCTTTGTGACTCACTCTCATAGCCCTCCCCCTTGCTGGTTAAGCTACCCGTTTCTATCATGATTTCTTTTCTTTCTACCAATATAATCTCCTCTTTCATCGTAGCAATCGATCTTGTTTAATTTCTTTGGAACTCTGTGTCCTGTATCTTGAAACGATGGAAAATCAAATCCATACAATCCCTTCATTCATGTATAATCTTCAACATCTCTTCACAGACATTTGCATCTAACTCCATGGCCAGAACCAAACAGCTCTAATACCAATGGATAGAACCCAAATGTATTGCAATGTTAAAGATAACGAAACAACAAAGTAAACCAAGTGGTACCTAGACCCTCCCTCTCTTGAGATCACACAAAACTAAACCAACTAAATCAATGTCTAACTTTCTCCTTCCCCACCCCCTCTATTTATAACCAACTATCCTAACAAACTCTTTAACTAATTTGCTAATATACCTTTACTAATATTGCTAATTCCACCCTAATACCATTCCTACCACCATGCTTCTTAGAATCCAACCTATCTAGCATAACACCAATTATACACAAAAGAAACAATGATGGCCTAGCTTGTATATGTTATGAACAAAAAGGTATTATTATAAAAATAAAAACAAGATATGAATAATATGTAGAATTTATTTGCATCTTTGATAACAGAAAAAAGTAAAACTCTTCTAAAAGCTAAACACATACCCCAGCCAAGTATCTTATCTTCGACCTTTTTAAGCTTTTTTTTCTTCTTGTTGTCAACTTTTTTGGATACAAATGTATCCCCTGCTTGTGGAAGTTGTCAAATAAAATAAAAAGTAACAAAGAACATGGTTATCATAACATCGACGACCAAAGAATTCTAGTTAGATAAAGAAAAAGAACATGTAAAAGATGTTCAAATATGAATCACTAGGAAGTAAACACTACCTTTTTGCTCAAACTTAGCTTGAGTAACAGACATAAGAATTTTTCCACCTGGACGAAGAGGTGTGCCATCCAAAATTTGCATAGCGAGAGCAACAGAGGGCTCCTGGCCAAGCAAACACAGAGTAGACCATATGTAGACCAAACGATAACATCACGAAGGAAAACTATAGGAAGAGGTAAAAAAAATAAAGAGGTAGAAGACAAAAACGAGGATAACAAAATTACCTTCAGATAGGTGACTAAAGCATCACCCTTCTTCTTCCCTGTCTCTCGATCAACATACAACTTAACACGGGGTTTTTTGGTTTCGGGATCCTGCAAAAAGAAAGATACAACTATTAAGGTTAAGAAAAGAATACATTTGTAAGAGAACCATATATTCAACATACACAAACAATTAAAGCATCAATGTCGACATTAATATTTCAATTTTATGGATATATCGATGGATATATTTACAAACAATCATTTCAAATGTTGTAATATTCCAATTTCCAAGAAAAAATCAATAGGATGAATGCACGACTCCCATGCAACAAAAATTTGATTTTTTACTCAAGGATAGACTTTTTGTAATAAAAAATCATACTGTCATTGTTATAAGGTGAGTGGCATGAGCAAGCTAGTGGAAGGATGAGACTTCTCAAAGAATGAAGATCGAGACTTTTTGTCTAAAAAATGGATGAAACTTTTCAAAGAATCAAGATTGAATAGAATAGCTAGAACTACCTCAGATCATTTCACGGTTGTTCTTGAAACAAGAAATTTAATTTGGGGACTACATTTTTGTTTCTCGGATATTTGCCTAAATAACAAAGAATTAGTTGATTTTGGTGGGACAAAATTGAAATTCAGTCAACGTGGAAGGGTGGGAACATGTACTGGTTTGGTTTAATAGAGAAATTGAAAATCTTAAAGAAAAGTATCAAATGATGGGATTAGAAGGACAGATAGAAACAGTGGAAGAAAAACGGAGGAAATAGAGAAAAGAAGAAGAGATCAGCCGATATTGCACTTTGTGAGGAAAGAAGACCGTTGAAATTGAAGGAAGACTAAAAGAAGGAACGAAGACGGTTGAAATTGAAGAAAGACTAAAAGTAAGAACTTATGAAAACATATCAGAAAGAAGATTGAAGGCGACTCCAAATGTGTAAAATTAAGTGGTCAAAGAAAGGAGATGAAAATGGGTATTTCAGATATATTAAAAAGCAGCTGGAACAAGTTGAAGATTAAGAGAAAATAAAACTGTTCCAGTTATTAATAGCCTATTCATGAAAGAAAATGGGCACAGGTTTGTGTTGAATTTGGCAATGAGTGGAAGCCGTCAATGGTTGGTAAATGTTGGCTGGAAAGGAAGTTTGAAGAAATATAGATTTTGAAATTTATAAAGAGCAAGGAATGGGACAAAGCATCAGTAGTTAATTGCTTTATCAATGAATTCATCATATATACTCCAACCTACTCTATGCTGTCAAGGGTCTGCATATACACTATAGGATGCCGCTTGTAGCCAACCCATTCAAGAGAGAAGGGGGCAATGTATTTGTATGACCCTGCAGATTTGACTCTATCTATACTCTAGGGCCAAAATCTCATATAGGCCCCACAGATTTAACCGGACCCACTTATACTAAAGGGCAAGTAGTTCGATTGCGAGAGATGGTAACATGCCGGTAGGATTGATAACAACCTAGGAGTGGTATTTTTTTTTTTTTTTTTTTTTTTGAGAAACCGAGCTATCATAGAGAAGAAAATGAAAGAATACACAAACATACAAAAAATTGTGGCAAACAATAAAAAGGCCTCTATAAAGCAAAATAAGACCTAAAAAATAATTACAAAATGGCTTCGTCACTGATAAGTCTAATGTGTTGTACATTTGTTTACTCCCAATTTGCTTCTCTTAGTTGAATTCCTTGCGAAAAATACTTTAAAATGAATATAATGTGTATAGGTCCTTGACGAAGCTATGGAGGCAATTTGGGGCTAAATCGAGCTAAACCAGAGCTTAAAATGACCAAAATGCCCTTGAGTCAATGCCCAACGTCGAGACCCTTCAATGGAGCGCCTCAACGCTCTGTGAACACCAAATCAACACCAAAAACCCAAGAGCAAAGCGTCGAGACGATGCTCGACGCTCTTGCTCAACGCCACAAGACAACAGCCCAGCGTCGAGACGCTAGGCAGATTTCCAGCAGTTGTTTCCTTATTTGTGCAACGATTTTTTCCATGTTTGAGCCCTCGTTTCAACGCCAAATTCACACGACTTGGAGGCCAAGAAGTCTGTAAGGGTATTAATATGGTATTATGGGGATTGTATTAGTAGGGTAGTAAGGGTATAATAGTAAATAGCTAGGGAGCCTTGGGTGTGCCTTGGTTATAAATAGGGTAGTTTATGGAGTCTTTAGGGTGTGGAGAATTTTGGTAGTGTCCATTGTGGGACTCTTGGGAGAGAGATAACCCTCTCGAAAGGCTATTGGTATATTGTAACGTCATTTCGATATTGCAATATAATATTTTAGTGTTTGGTATCTTTTCTTAGTTTGGGTTCCTAACAAAGTATCAGAGCACGTTCGTCCTGGAAGAATCGTCGATAGTAATGGAATTGGAAATTGTTCGTATGATGAAAGAAATGCAACAAGGCTTCAAGGAAATGCAACACATCTTGGAAAGAATGCAGAATCGGTTCAAGGAATATGATCGCCAAAAGACGGAAAGGGAAGAAAAGCGTAAAGAAGAGAAACAGAGGGAACATAAACGCAAAAGTATGGAGCATAGAAATTTTCGAAGGAGAAACAAAGTCAGAAAGAAGAAATCAGTGAGAAAAGGTAAGAATCGAATGAAAAAAGGAAAGAGAGATGAAGAAGGCATCGGAAAACATGACGTTCATAAAAAGAGGAGGGACAAAAATGGAAGGAACGAGAAGTTAATGAAAAGAGGTAAGTAGCGGAGTTCGACGAAGGGAGGTCGATTCACAATCTCCTGCAACTTGAAAAACTCACGTGAATGGGTGAGAGAGCTTTCCGGATGGTCGAATGTTGGATTGTCGAAGCGGGATGTTCGGCCAAGTGGGAGGGGGAAACAATTCAGCGGCCGCAAGGCTCGAAAGAGAAAAAGAGAAAAGGGCGACAGAGGCCATGATCGACTACTGCTCATATGGTCGGAGACAAAGACGTGGTGGAAGCAACGATTGAAGAATGAAGAACAAAAGGAAGTAGACACTGACATAGACCATCGCCGGCGACATTTTCCAGTCTGGTCGGAGAAGCTACCTTGGAGGCGCCATCTCAAATATTGTGGGTTCGTGGCGGAAGAATTTGAGAGAGACTGCCGTGAAGAGATTCGTGGAGGAGACCATCATCGGCGGCGAGAGGGGTCGAAGACGAAGCCGTGGGAAAACAATCGACGGAAACGGCGTGCACGTGTAAGGACCAGATCGAGAAGTCACGTGGGTGAAGTATTAAACCCTAACCCTATTCAGAAGAAAACAGACTGTATTGGGTTGTTTGAGGAGAAGAATGGTGGGCTGTTTGAGCATGGTCCTTATCACTGGTGGTTTAATGAGATGAAATATATTGGGCTGATTTTAAAAAGTTGGAGTGAGGCCCACAATTTGTTATGGAAAGGAAGTCGGGAGGCTTTCCAAGATGGGTTTTGAGTAAACGTTTTGTGGGTTGGGTTGCCTTATATTTTAGACCCGAGATCCAACCCAAAAAGTTATCCTCCTCACGTGGAAATTAACCCTAGTCGCCTCTGCTTCTATTATGCCGTCGTCATGTCCCTTAGGCAATCTCGCACTGCCGGTTTTCGCGACCATCTGTTTTCCTCCGCCGCCGCCAATCACATGTACCCTTGTTACTTCCCTCCAACAGCCACTGAGCCGGCCGCCTCTTGCACCATCACCCCCATTCGTCGCTGCCCACCACTGTCAGCCTTCACCAAAAATCAATCGTTGTTCCTCGATGCCGAAGTCACTATCTCACCACCATTCGCCGCTCATCGTTGTTGAAACAACCACCTGAATCTTTCCATTACAGTTCTGCAGGTTCTGTGTTTGTGTTAAAAAGAGGAAAAAAAAAAAAAAGTTGGGTTTTGTAAGCACACCTTGAGGACAAGGTGTCTTTTAAGGGCGGAGTAATGTAAGGGTATTAGTATGGTATTATGGGGATTAGTATTAGTAGGGTAGTAAGGGTATAATAGTAAATAGCTAAGGAGCCTTGGGTGTGCCTTGGTTATAAATAGGGTAGTTTATGGAGTCTTTAGGGTGTGGAGAATTTTGGTAGTGTCCATTGTGGGACTCTTGGGAGAGAGATAGCCCTCTCGAAAGGCTATTGGTATATTGTAACGTCATTTCGATATTGCAATATAATATTTTAGTGTTTGGTATCTTTTCTTAGTTTGGGTTCCTAACAAAGTCCTATAAATATGTAGCTTAGGTTTAGGGTTAGATATCTCACTTCTCTTGCAATTGTAGCCGTTTTTCCTCCCTACTTTCAAGCTCTCTTTTCAGCTTTCTTAGTCTAAGGGTTGATTAATCAAAGCCTCGAGCTTGGAATGTGTTTGTCTATGGCTAACTAAGCTCGGATTGTTGTAATCGAGACCACGATTTGTAAGTTTGAATTAATTTCATGAGATTTCTATTCTTAATTCTTTAGTTAATTGTCTTTGTGGTTCTATCTCCGTTTATATAAATTTGAGTAATGTTAGGGAAAGATTGACAACCTTTGACCGCGGTTTGCTTGAATGTATTAGCTAATTAAAGTAGTAATAGAGATAGATGGTTTAATTTATTGCAATTGAGGTTTGTTGTCCGTTGCATGTTTAATTAATGTAGCTAGATCCTAATGCAGTTTGAATTAGTTAATCGGCCAATTAGCTAATTTAGACTAGAATCAAACTTGGCGTTTGCATGTTTGATGGCTAGAATCGGAATTAATGTAAGTGCGTTGGCTTGTCTGTGATAGTAGAACACGACCCTTGGTAACTCTCGAGTACATCGGGCTTAGATAATTAATTAAAAATCAATTGATAATCAATGAATAGAATTAATCAAACTAAACACCGAGTGCCACCCTGACTGCAGTAATCTTCATGGTAAGATCAACTAACCCGCCTTTTACTTTTCTTGCCTTTAATTTTCTGCATTTATTTTCTTGCCTTTATTTTTTGTTCTCATCTTTTATCTATAAACTCCCCCTTTCTGGTTACCGCAAAGCACAAAAGAACTTAGAAATAAACCGATTGTTTCCTGTGCTCGACCCCGACCACTATTGCTACAAATTAGCTTTAGGAATCGTGGACTATAAATTTATTTGACAAGAGACCGCGACAAGTCTCTTCCGTCAATCACCGAAGCTTAAAGAGAAACATAGAATCTAACAAAGGGCCGACTATGACTTGCAAAACTTTCTAAACCTCGAAAGATCCTATTGTTTCTCCCTCCCCAAAACCCCCCATAAAATAGCACACACCTCGGCTTGCCATAAAAACCGCCATTTCTCATAAAAAGGAAGGTGAAGAAGAAGCTCCTCAATCATTTCCCAACAATCCCCGGCAAGAACAAGGCCAAACTTAGCAAAGAATTGAGACCGCACATCATAGGCCACATCACAACTCCAGAGAACATGATCGAAGTCCTCAACACCTCTCCTACAAAGAATGCAGCACCAAGGCCGTAACAAGCACGGACACAAACACGACATGACACAACACAGACACGGTGGCACAGTAATTTCTAAAAAAGTGGGACACGAACAAATTGGGCACACGCAATATATTAAAATTTATTTTTTAAATATATTTGTACATGTTAAAATTTGTAATACTTCAAATCATGATAAATGTGGGCCAACTGTAAATAAAAAATAATAAAAAAAAAATTGAAAGAGAAAAAGAAATGGAACCAGCCACCTGTTGCAAAAACCAAGTAGCAGCTGTACACTATCTTTTACCAGGTCCTACTTCGTAAGTCTTTAAAATCCACGATTCTTTTTGTTTTTACAAAGCCGAATGTTCTTAGCCTTTCAAGGGTTCCTTTCCTTATTTGTTCGGTTCTTGGACGATACATGCATGAGGATACTTCTTATAAGGAAATTAGAAGGTTAATCTCCCTCTTTATTCTTCTGTTTCTTTCCTCCTGGCCGGTACTTTTTTTCTCCCTCTCTACGACTTTCAAGCTGCTTTGGTTCAAGGGTTATGACGGCAGGTTGAAAGAAAGTGGCTTTTTCTTTTCTCAATTTTTGTCGGTTTTCTTTCAGGCGAGGGCTATTTTTAGGGTTCATGGCGTGTCCCATGCGTGTCCTAGGTAGCATATCTAATATTAAAAATAATAATAATAAATTTGAACACTAATTTTCGCGTGTCAGACACGTGTCCAAACGTATCTATGTTCGACACGGACATTTTGCTCATAACAGAGTGCTCGTACTTCTTAGCCAGGGCCCCACCAAAGCAGGCATCTTCCTCAACACCCTATCCAAGGTGTTGATTCTTCTAGGGAGAATCTGCCAATTAAAAAACTTAGGGTAAAATACTTTTTTGGTCCTCAGGTTTGGGGTTAGTTTCTAATAGGTCCCTAGGTTTCAAAATCGAACAATCGAGTCCCTACTGATTTGAAAATGATTCTATTAAGTCCCTTTACCGTCCTATCAAAAAAAAATTAAGTCCCTCTACCGTCCTATCAAAAAAAAATTAAGTCCCTCTACCTTTAATTTTTTTAACGGTGCTAACGTGGCAATTAACGGATGCTGATGTGGAATGTTTAAAAAATAAAATAATATTTTTTAAATTAAAATAAATAATTAAAAATAAAAATAAAACAATAAAATTTCTCTCTCTTCTCTCTCCCCCACCCCCAAATTCCTCTCTCTCTATTTTCTTCTTCTTCTCTTCACCGTTGCCGCCTCCTCCCCTACCGCCGCCGCAGCCGCTTCCCCACTGCATCGGACCTCCTCGCTTCTCCTCCCCCGCCGTCGCCGCCTCTCTGCCAGAGCCTCCTCCCTTCTTCCAAACGAATCCACCTGCCTTCCACCTAAATCTAACCCTTGTCGTCGCCGCTCCTTTCCGTCGCCACAGCCGCTACCCTCCACCACCATTGAATCCCCTTCTTCCTCTTCCCTCCCTTTCCCTTCCCCTTTCCCCTTCCCCACCCCCCGAATCCACATCTCCTTCCTCAACAAACCTTCCCCCACCCCTCAAATCTTCTTCCTCAACAAACCCACCCACACCCCTCTCATCTTCTTCTTCCTCAATAAACCCTCTCCAACCCTCTCATCTTCTTCTTCCTCAACAAAAACGCAGCAAACAAATTTGAGAAAAAAATCCACATAGGATAAACCTCCATTTTCATATCTGAGAGAGAAAAAAACACAACAATCACATGGTTTCTCTTCCATCGTCGATGTCAGAGTTGAAACGCCGGCAACGGAAGTTTGTTCGTAGGCAATGGAAGTTTGAAACACAGGAGGAACGTCGGAGATAGGAAGTTTGTTCGCTGGCGACGGAAAAGAAAAAAGAAGAAAAATGAAGAAGAAAGAAGGAAGGGGAAAGAGGAGAGGGGCACGGATAAAAGGGAGGGGAAGGAGAGAGAAAGGGTTTTTTCTTCGCCTCGAGGCAAAACTCTAACTTTTAGCCTCGAAACTTACGTCTTCTTTGGAGCATAAGAGGCTTACGCCTCTCACAAGAGAGACTTACGCCTTTATAAAAAGGCACTGAGGCTTAAAGCCTCTACGCCTCATATAATTGTTGGAAGAATAGTATTAATTTCCACGTTCTTTAAAAATATAAAGGTTTAAGTTGTAACAAATTGAAATACTACTACTTTTACCACGTAGGCTTTAAAAAAATGAAAATAAAAGTTTATAGAAAAAGTCAATCCTATAAGTGATAATAGAGATGATAAAGATATACTTTTAGAATATTTGTTCAAGTAGCAACTGAGGGGTGACTTTTTCTTTTTTGTACTCTTATATAAAGTATTATGTTTAGCATTACTTGTTCGCATGAATTTAGGATCACAATGTTTTTAATTAAAATTGAGGCATACGCCTCATACCGTCTCGAGGGGCTTGCGACTCGCCTCTTCAAGAGGAAAAGCCTCGAGGCCACTTTTAGCTTTTTAAACCATTGATTATTATAATATTATTTTAATTTATAAAATTGTTATTTTATTATTAAACGTTGCCACGTCAGCACCGTTAAAAAAATTAATGGTGGAGGGACTTAATAGAACCATTTTTGAAATGGTAGGGACTTGATTGTTCAATTTTGAAACCTAGGGACCTATTAGAAACTAATCCCAAACATGAGGGACCAAAAAGGTATTTTACCCAAAAACTTAATATTCTTTGGAATTCTCACCGACCACAACAAGGCAAAAACAGACTTCCCGGGTAAGGAAGGAGCATGATTAACCAAGCAAAGAAAAAAGGATCTACACAAAAAGCTTGTCTTCGGGCTAGGATTCCAACAACGAACATCCTTCCTCCTCGAAGTACAATGAAACTCCCACAACAAAGAAAGGAGGTCAACGATCTCCGTCGTTTCCCTAACGGACAGAGAGCGTCGGAAGCCCAACAAGGGCGAAGGACAGGGCCCATGAAGAAGCAGGATATCGAACATTGAATGATTCCTCGTCGAGGATAAATGATATAAACCAGGGAACACTGAATAGAGGAGTCTATTCTCCAACCAAGTATCTTTCCAAAAAAACTGTCCCTCCCATCCCCCACTGAACAACAACAAAGCAAGAAAATAAAGGGTACTCCTCAGTGATGCCTTTCAAAGGGTTTCTAGAAGTGCCTAAAACTCTACATGAGGCCCACCCAAAAGGGAACGACACATACTTGCTCACAATGACCTTATGTCAAATGAAAGAGGATTCATGATGAAAACACCAAAGCCATTTTGCCAACAGGGCCTTGTTGCGAGCTCTCAAATTATCAATGCCTAAACCCCCCACTTCCACTGACTTTGTAACTGCCTCCCACTTGACAAGGCAAGCCCCTTACCCCTCCTCAACCTCCTCCCAAGGGAAATCCCTCGTAAACTTCTCTAAACACTTACTCACAACCACAGAAATCCTAAAGAGGTACAAGAAATAGATAGGGATCCCACTTAAGACAGATTGAATAAAAGTAAGACGGCCATCTTTCGAGAAAAATCTTCTCTTCCAAGACGAAAGCCTCTTGCGGATCTTTCCAACGACAGGGTCCCAAAATGAGAGAAATCTAGGGTTATGCCCTAGAAAGAAGCCAAAATAAGAGGAAACGAACCAACAGCACACCTGATCAAGGCAGCCCACTTACTCAACTTGCCCGAATCACAATCCAAACCCAACAACTGACACTTGCCTCGATTTGATTTTCAGCCTAAGGATAGTCTCAAAGAAGGCTAAAAAATTGCTCATGTAAAGGAACAACTCATT
The DNA here is from genome assembly GCA_017139565.1 of Luffa aegyptiaca. Taxonomy (NCBI): domain Eukaryota; kingdom Viridiplantae; phylum Streptophyta; class Magnoliopsida; order Cucurbitales; family Cucurbitaceae; genus Luffa; species Luffa aegyptiaca. The sequence goes on along the minus strand of CM029407.1, from coordinate 33,167,630 downwards.
TCAAGAGAGTATCATCGGCAAACAATCGAATCTGAAACACAGACGATTCTAGAAGCTCTGTGTGAGAACCAAACTATAGAATTATAACCACCATATAAGATTTTCTGATTTTTTCAAATATGAATCTTTAACTTATTTGTGGAATTCTTGGATGAAGCACGTGAGAATTCTCTCTTAAAAGAATTTCATTTGTCTCAAAAAAAAAAAAGTTTCAATATTATGAAGTGTTAAGGGCTTGAGCCAAAGGGATCCCTTGTGATCAAACGAGGCTAGGTGCTTGAGACGATGGTAAGTCGAGAGATAGAATTCATGCCACTAGGGCTTGAGACAAGGGGATTCCCTCTCATCTTTTACCTTTTTGTTAGTAGTGAAAATTTTGAGCACAATGGTGTTGAGTGGAATGGAGGGTACCATTTTGGAGGGTTTTCAGGTCGGGAGAGATAGGTTATCCTCTTCTCATCTTTAATTTTCCAATGATACTATTTTCTTCTGCTCAGAACAAGAAGATACTTGTTCTAATCTAAATTGTATCATGTCATTCGTTGAGTTTATTTCGGGCTTAAAGATTAACAAAGGTAAGTGTCAAGTGCTTGACATTAACTATGATCAATCGAAGTTGAATAGATGGCCAATGTTGGTGGGTTATGAGGTTGGTTCATTCCTCTCTTCGTATTTGGGTCTCCCTAAAGTAACAATCCTAAAAGTTTGGCTTTTCAGGATCCGCGGAGAAGTTGCAAAAATGGTTAACCACTTGGGAGAGAGGTAGATTAGCCCTTATTTAGTTTGTCTTGACAGGATTTCTTTCTTTCTTTCTTTGTTTAGAATTCCAAATTCAGGAGTAAGATCTTAGAAAAGATGATGAGAGATTTCTTAGAGGAAGGTGTTGATGTGGGGAATAGGTCACATTCTATTGACTAGGAAGTGGTCGTAAAATCGTTGGATATAGGGGTCTAGGCATTGGTAATTTGAGGGTGTGAAACAAGGCTTCGTCGGCCAAATGGTGGCATAAGGTCATTGCAAGTATGGTTCCAGTCCTTTTCGGTGGTCATAGAGTTAGGATACGAGAAGCACAGTAAAAAATCCTTGGAAGGCAATCGTAGAAGGACTTCCCATCTTCTCTCAATACGTCTAATGTTCTATGAGTGTCAAATCCAATACCTATTTTTGGGAGGATAGTTGGATAGCAAAAGTGCTCTTTGTTCTTGGAATCCTCATTTATATCATTTGTCCACTATGAAGAGTCATTCAATGACCTCAAACTTACCCTCTCTTTAGGTTTCCTCCTCTCTTAATCTTGGGTCCCATTGTAATTTGTCTGATGAGAAAACAACAAATATTTTGATCTTGTTGTCTTTGCTTGGGGACTTTTCTATATTCAACGGAAAAGGGATTCCCGTTTGTGGGGCCCCGATCATGTATCGCGGTTTCCTTATAAATCCTTTTTTCATTGTTTAGTGGACCCTTCCCTTCCCCTTCCCTACTACCCTACTTTTTTTTGTCATTGTGGAAGGTAAAAATTCCTAACAATGTCAAATTTTTTGTATGACAGGTTCTTCACAGTAAAGTTAATACTCTAGATCATTATGAGGAACTATTCCTTTCTGGTTGGGTTATAGTGTTGTAATCTTTGTAGGAAGGTAGTGGAGGATCTCAATCACCTTTGAATTTTTCAATTTCTTTCCACAATTTGGGACTATTTTTTTCATTCTTTCGAACTTTATTTGGCTTGATCTAGAGGTTGCAATTCTATAGTGGAGGACGTGCTTTTGCATCCATCCTTTTGTGGAAAGGGTCATGTTCTTTAACAGGCCAACTTTTGTGCAGTTTTATGGGGTCTTTTGACTTGAGAGAAAGAGTAGAATTTTTAAAGGGTTTGAGAGTTCATGGGAGGAGGTTTAGTCCTAACTAGGTTTAATATCTCTCTTTGGACCTTGGTGCATCGGGAATTTTGTAACTCTCTTCAGGACTTATGGATTGATTAAAGCCCCTTTTTATTTGGCACCTCTTTTTTGTGAGCCATTAACTTGTATTCTTTCATTCTTCCTCAATGAAAGCATGGTTCCTAATGAAAAAAATGTTATGCAGTGCTCGTGCATGGCCAAGTTTGCTCCTCTCTCCTTCCCGAAATGGATGTTTCAACCATTATGCAGTCTTCATGCATAGCCAAATTGATATGGTTATGGATGTTTAAGCTAATCCTTTTATACAGTTATCGATACGGAGCCTTACTAACTCTTAGGTGCCTTTGTCTCACAGTTCATGTCGTATTGAAAAGAAAGTTCTCAAAATTGCTCTCGATTGCATGACTAAAGGAGAGGTATTTACAATTTGTTCATGATGGCATCAAATATTTTGAAGAATATTACCCCCCCCCCCCCGAACTACTTCCACTTTAAACAAAGAAACTAACCCAGTTCATGTACAGGGATTGTGGATCCATAATCGAGGAAGTTCTCCTTAACTCTCCTTTTCGCAATAAAGGAAAGATTTTATGGCAAGCTTGCTTCTTTGCTACTTTGTGGAACATTTGGCTTGAGAGAAATAGGCGTATTTTTAGAGGGATTGAGAGTTTAGGGGGGGAGATTTGGGGGTCGATTAGATTTAACACTTCCTTATGGGTGTCGGTTTGTCGGCCTTTTTGTAATTACTCTTTGGGGCTCATTCTTTTGGGATGGGATTCTTTTTTGTAAGTAGGTTGTGAGGTCTTGGTTATTAGGCTTGTTTTTAGCTTCTCGGGGCTTGTTTTTTGTATGTCCTTGTTCTACCTTTCATTCTTCTTAATGAAAGTTCGGATTCTTAGCAGGAAAAAAAACAAAACAAAACAAAAAAAACAAAAAACAAAAAAACAAAACCTAACCCAGTTCATGTGACTTGTGATTCTCTTAGGGAGGGGGTTGCATATTTTGGAATATACACAACCAGTCAACCAAACATTGAATGTATCTACTCATACAAGCAAAGCATGTCAAAATATAAATACCTCCTTTATTATTCCACACTTTGAAAAAACTTCCACAACCTGCGACATATAACAGAAAATTTCAGCATCATCCTATGGAAACAATGCTCAAAGATACAACAACTAGTGGTACATGTCTAAAACATACTTCATCAATAGTAACATCATCTGGCAGCCCTGTTATGTAAACATGTGTATTTATTTTTAATTCAAACCAACCATCAGGACCTTTGTTTGCTTCCTACAGAAGGCATCCATTAAGCAGAAAGAAAAATCAAGTTAGAATAGCAAAGAATTTATCTAGAGTGGCCCCTCTTCTACTCTCACAAATATATTATAGATACAATGCAAGGAAAAACCTTTTTTTCAACTTGTTTGCCACCCAATTTTCTCTTCCCGTTCTGTTTGGTTTCGATCTCCTCACTTTTGCCATTAGCTTCTTTTGTGACACAATCTTCTTCTTCCTTGATGGAGATGGAAGGAACAGAATCATTTTCTTCCTTAATGGAGGTGCAAGAAGCATCGGCTTGAAGCTGCGGAAAGACTTCTTCTTCTTGCATGAAAGTCATCTCTTCAGGCCCATATTGCTCATGTTTAAAAAAAGCATCATCCTGTTCCAAAGTCAAATCATTCAAAATTATATCTAGAGTTTGACACCATACAAACATATTATATATATATAGACACTTATATATGGGTGGATCATTCAAAATTATATCTTAAATATGGTACCATACAAAACATTTAATATATATATACATACATGGGTGGATAGAAATATCTCCATGGGGGCATCCAGTGTATGCCCTAAAGTTCGGAAATTGAGCCTACTTTTGCTAAGTGGTTTGCTTATCCAAGACTGTAAATTTGCTAATTTAATGGTCATAAAACTGAACTAAACAAATCCCCTTGTATTCTTTTTACTTGGACTTGTTTTTTGTATGTCCTTGTATTCTTTCATTTGTTCAATGAAAGTTCGGTTTCTTACCAAAAAAAAAAAAAAAAAAAACTGAACTAACCAAATCCCAGTATCTGAAAACCACATCTCAATCTACATACATCTACAAATTACATACACGCAACTCAGAGCTACATGAAGTCGAGCTTCTCAAACTCATTATCTACACAATCCAAATAGAATTACACAATTCTATGTGTCTCAACTCCAAACTATACAAACCCAGCTCCCTAAGCCCTTGAACCAAACACATCCCTGTAGTTTATTGGAAGTTGCAAACAATATATACAATCAAGCACATAAGTTCAACAGTGACACAAACAATCTTTTTTGGGTAAGGAACCGTACTTTCATTTGAAATAAAAGAATACAAGGGCATACAAGAAACAAGACAAAAAGGAATGGGAGTCCCAAGCTAACTAAAAAAAGGGACTGCAATCCAAAAAAAAAAAAAGGACCAAAACCATAATTACAAACGGCCTAGTAACCGACACCCATAGAGAAGCATTAAACCTAAGATTCTCCCATACCTCCTCACCCGATTTCTCTTTCTCTCTAAAAATCCTATTGTTCCTCCCAAACCAAATACCCCACAAAACAGCAAAGAGACTAATTTTCAAAGGAGACAAACCCACGAAGGAGAGAAAACAAAAATAAAAATTACAAAAAACACAACCCAAATAAAAATCATCCCGAAAAGAATGCCAATAAAAAGCTTGGGAAAGGAATAAAAGAACACTAGCAAAAAGCTTGGGAAGAGAACACCTAGAAGAGATCCAATCTCTTTAAAAGGCAAAGAGACAAAAAGTTTATCCTTACAAAGGAGTGCAAAAAATCTTCCAAAGAGGAAAGGAAAGGCGCCAATGGACAGCCATCTTGAAAATGAAAAAATGAGCTATTTAACACTTGAAACGAACCAACCAACCAACGATTATAACAAATGAGCATGCAAAACTCCTTTGGAATTCCTGATATAAATGCTCCATCAACCACCAACATAAATGCAATCTTAAGAGCTCTACAACTCCAGCTCTACTTACAAAGAGCCATTTAAAAGCTCTTCATGCAAATAACTTGCAAAAAGACCTCGTAGAAAGGACCTTCACACCTAAAACATACCTTGATAAAAACATGAACGGGCTGAACAAAAGAATGACTCGTGAGTCATGACCTTCAATAATAGTCAAAATTGAGACAAACAATACCCACCAACTTTACACTTACAACGTGATTAAACTCCAGCCCCAAATTGACCAACGAATTAAAAAACAGGAGCATGCCAAGCAAAGCAAAAATCACGAAAGAAGACGAGGGGAGCTCCCTGAGTGAAAAAGAACTTCCGCCACCTATCGATTTTTGGCTAAGGACAACTAGAAGAGACGGGGGAAGGTAAGATAGAGGGGTCTATCCCTCACCCATCTATCCTCCCAGAAGTACGTATCTCTCCCATCCTCCACCACATTATACACAAGGTCAAAAAAGGAAGGGAGCTCCCTAACAATGTCTTTCCAAGGGTTTCTGAATGTGCCTTTCACCCCACCCGTCAACCATTCAAAAGGATGAGACTCATATATTGTATTTACTCACAATAATCTTATACCACAAGGAAGAGGATTCAATGGGGAAACGCCACATCCATTTTGCTAATAGAGCTCAAATCCACCCCATTAATATTAGATACCAAAATAAAATTTGGAACACTCCCTCCCATTTAGTGTAGACTGGATTGAGGCACGACACTACCAGAACCAGGAAATGGGCTAAACATAAACGAAGACATTGGACTTCGAAAGATCCCCAACTACCCCTCCCTCGAAGGCATCCCTAGGAGGTAAGGAAATGAGCTATCAATACCCGAGGACAAAGACTGATTATGACCCACCCCCAGAACACACCCCAGAAAGGAAGGTGAAAGAGTCGAACAGGAAAGACATACCTGGTTCGTGATCCTGAATGAGTTTTACCTAGGATGGCTCCCAAGTCAGATTATCTAATGGAGGCTTCGTTTGTTGCATATTTTGGGGTCATAACTCCAACCCCACTCACTCCACATGTCTATCAGTCTTTGTCCTCAAATCCACCCCTTAATATTAGATACCAAAACAAAATTTGGAACACTCCCTCCCATTTAGTGTAGACTGGATTGAGGCACGACACTACCAGAACCAGGAAATGGGCTAAACATAAACGAAGACATTGGACTTCGAAAGATCCCCAACTACCCCTCCCTCGAAGGCATCCCTAGGAGGTAAGGAAATGAGCTATCAATACCCGAGGACAAAGACTGATTATGACCCACCCCCCGAACACACCCCAGAAAGGAAGGTGAAAGAGTCGAAGAGGAAGGACATACCTGGTTCGTGATCCTGAATGAGTTTTACCTATGATGGCTCCCAAGTCAGATTATCTAATGGAGGCTTCGTTTGTTGCATATTTTGGGGTCATAACTCCAACCCCACTCACTCCACATGTCTATCACCCCAAATACTCCTAATATACTGGAGATTGTACTTCTCACGTTTGGTCTCCACCAAAATAGCAATGTCCAATCGCTCCCACAACAACTCCTCTTTGGCTAACCTCCTTTTCTCCTCACCCCAAGCCCCCTAACATTGAGAACCTTTAGCATCCCTAACGTTCAGCAACACCTTCTTCCTTTCATAATTAACTCAACACAGAAGATTCTTTAACTCTCTCACCAACTTCTTTTTCTTCCCTCTACTTTTCATCAGCCCTCTCCCTCCCAAAGTAAAAGGTTGGGTCTCCTCTATTAGTACAATGTACATTTCGACACCATGCAAAAGAGAAACTCATTTGAACCACTCTCTCCTTAACCACTCTTGTAATGAACACTCAAAAGGGTTAAATAAAGGGCTCAAATTACTCAACAACTCTCCATTAACTCCTGAAGGACCCCCCACCCCCCACCAAGACCCTCGTATAAAGGAAGGAATATTCTCCAACCAACAACCACTATGAGGGTTCCCGAGATTAGTGGACAAGGCTTTCCAAAAGATTCTAATATTCCTCTCCACCCACAAAACAACGCACATTTTCCTTATTGCAAAAGGGTAGATGAAGAAGAAAACCTCCCTTAATCCATAAAACACAATTAAACAGAAGTCATTATAGGTTATATGAATAAATTTAGGATTCAGCCGTCCGTTGTCCAATAGGGAAACGATGGATGTTGTGTCCCTCATGTCTTTGATTGAGGAGTTTGATTTCAGGGTGGGGAGGAAGGATTTTCGTTGTTGGAGCCCTAGTCCTTCTGTTGGGTTCTCTTGTAGCTCCCTTTTCCGTTGGCTCTTGCTCCCTTCTCCCCAAAGTGAGTCTACTTTTCCGCGTTTGTGGAACGTTAAAGTCGCAAAGAAGATTAGGTTTTTTATGTGACAAGTTATCCATGGCAGGGTTAATACCTATGATCGTCTGTTGAAAAGGATGCCTTCTTTGGTTGGTCCATTTTGCTGTATTCTGTGTCGGAAGGCGGAGGAAGATATGGATCATATTTTGTGGAGTTGTGCCTTTGTGTGCGTGGGATTGGTTTGGTTAGGTTTTTGGGTTGCAAGGGATATCTTTTGTTGACCGGAGATGATCGAGGAGTTCCTCCTCCATCCGCCTTTTCGAGAGAGAGCGAGATTTTTGTGGCTTGGGGGGATGTGTGCTTTATTGTGGAATCTTTGGGGTGAAAGGAACAATAGAGTGTTTAGGGGGAGAGAGAGGGATCCTGAGGATGTGTGGTCCCTCACTCGTTATCATGTTTCTCTTTGGGCTTCGGTCTCTAAGATGCTTTGTAATTATCCGTTAAGTTGTATTTTGCTTGATTGGGGTCCCTTTCTCTAGTTGGACTCCTTTTTGTGGGCTCGTTTTTTTGTACGCTCGTGTATTCTTTCATTTTTTCTCAATGAAAGTCAGTTTTTCATCAAAAAATAAATGTACACGTTTTTGCATCCAAGCCATAACACTAGGAATGTGCTTCATGATATTCCAAAACATTTTCTCCAAATTTAGGTTACCCAAACTATTAATAACATGATAGAAAATAAACTTATGCTTCTTTTTGTTTTAGTCGAGGAATATTTTGTAAATAAATATAAGTTCTTCCATGAATGCAACTATTTGCCTTTAGCTCTTCAAAAACTAAGGAAATCTTAGACATCCAAATCTTCATGTTTTCCTTTTCTTTGTAAAAAGCCAATAAGAGAATAACATTTATATTTATTAGGAAATAAAACTATTTAGACAACCACAAAAAATATAAAAAGGGTTGAGCAAGCAAGAGGAAACCATAAAGAAAAGTTGTTGTAGAATCCTTTTTTATGGAGAGAAAAAAAAAATAGCTACCATTGGAAAACATGATCCCTGTGAAAGAATGCCAGGGAGAAAAGGTGAGGTAGATTTTTTTTGTGAAAAACCCCCGCTTTTATTGGGAAACATGAAAGAATACATTAGGAGAATACAAATCATAAATTTTCAAAAACAAAAACCAAATGGTTATCAAATGGGGCTTTTAAATTGATTTTATTACAGTCAACAAAACAACTCCAAATTACAATTTAAAAGAAAACAAAGATGATTTGAAGAAAAATTCACTAAATGGGATGGGAGGGTTGATGTAGCTTGACAAAAAGCATCTTCTTGGTGAATGAAATAAAATTTCATGTTTTTTTCGAAGAGAAACAGATTTCATAAATGAATGAAATAAAATGAGCTAGAGCTCGAGCACCTATAGGTGAATTACATGAAAGAACTCCCATTTAAGATTAATGAACAAAGACTTGAATCAGAAAAATGGTGTTTACATTTGCACCAATATAAAGCATGAAAAAGAATCGAATCCATAAAGCTATCAAAAGATGAGAAAGAATCCCTGAAAATTTGTCCTTTCACCCGAAGAAACCAAAGGAAGCCCATGTTTAAAGCTAGCCATAAGACTTTCTTCACTCCTTTGAATGGATGTCCCACAAGAATGGAGGCAATAACATCATAAATGTTGTTTGGCAAAGGCAAGGATCAATCGAAAGTATGTAAGATCGTCGACCAAAATTTAGAAGCAAAGGAGCAATGTATAAATAAATGACCAGGATCCTCCGAGTCAAAAGAACACATAACACACCAAGATGGAGAAAGATGGAAATAAGGCATTCAACTTTGAAGTCAATCAGCCATATTAATAGCTCCAAGATTAAGCTCCCGAAGAAAGATTTTTATGTTTTTAGGATAAACATATTTCCAAATCGCCTCATAAAGATTGCTGGAGGTAGGATCGAAGGCACCGACCATGTCTCCCATAAGAGATTTGACTGTAAAAGAATTAGATGGATCAATGAGCCAAGAACAAGTGTCACCATTAGGGGTGTTCAAAATTAGACCAAAAACCGACTCGACCGACCGAAACCGACCGAACCGAGGTCGGTCGGTCGGTTTTTTGCTAGATTCGGTCGGAGTCGGTTTTTTCAATGACAAAACCGACCGTCGGTCGGTCGGTTCAACAAAAAATTTTAAAAACCGACCGACCGACCGATAATAGTATATTACAAAAAAAAAAATTATTCTGCCCAAGTTCGCTGACCTCACGCACACACTGCCCAATGCAGTCTTTTCAGCCATCTTTTCAGCCTTCTTTTCCACTCTTTTCAAAGTTATTTTTTCAAAAAGTAATGATTACTTTTTTAAATTTATTATTTTTTTATTCTTCTCTCTCTTTCTTTTTTGTCTTTTCTTCTTCCCATTTTTTTCATTTCACGAAACAATCTCTCTTTCTTCCCTCTTTTCTTTCTCTTTCCTTTTTCACTTTTATCTCTCTCTTTTCTTCTTCTTTTTTCTCTTCTCTTTCTTTCTTCTTCATCTTATCTCCTCTTCCACCGATTTCTTTCAATCTCTCTTGTCCTTCCATTTCTTTCTCATTCTCTCATTTTCATCCTCCAGCGTCGACGGACTCGGCACACCAAGACGATTTTCGTTTTCTTTCTTTTCTCTTTTCTTTTTCTTCTATATTAATATTTCTTTCTTCTTTTTCTCTCTATCTTTCTGTTTTTCCTTGTTTTTCTTCCATTCTTTTCTCCTCCTCCCCTTGCTTCAAACCCTTGCCAAACTTTCGACAACAACATCTCTTCTCAAGTCGGAAAACCGACAAAATCGACCGACCGACCGTGTATTTGGTCGGTCGGTTTTAGAGAGCACTCCAAAATTTTCGACCACCGACCGACCGAAACCGATAGGTCGGTTTTCGGCGTCGGTTTTGGCCCAAAACCGACTCCGACCGATCGATGAACAGCCCTAGTCACCATTAGGTCGTAGATTGATTAAAGAAAGTAAATGAGAAAGATTTGCCCATTCATTTTTCTCCAAATCATTTAGGTTATGTTGGAGGCTCAAGTCCCAAGCGACATTAGATGTAACCCAAAAATCAGCAACCTTTCCATTTGGGTGATTTGATAATCTATAAAGACGAGGAACAACCAAAGCAAGGACCCACAACTCAACCAAGAATCATGCCAAAAAAGAGTAAAACGACCATTGCTAAGACATCTTTGACTACGACTAGCAAGACATCTCTCAATACGACTAGAAATTTCCAATGCCAACTCCACCCATACATTTAGGAAGCTGAGTGGTCTCCCAATTTACATTGTGCATACCTCCATCACCTCTTAAACCCTCCCAAAAAGGACAGCCTTTTCTTTACATTATTCCCACTATTTAATAACATTTCTTTTCAAGATATCAGGTGCAATTGGGATCATTTCTATAATTTTCCCTCTTTTTAATAAGAAATGATATGATATTAAAGAAAAGAAGGACAGCCTAGGGAGCACGGGTGGAGAGAGCCCCCTCCCAAAAACACTACAAGAAAGCTTTCCAATTGTTCCAGATCATGAAAGGGTTGTGATTACAAAAGAAAAAAGTTCCTGTAAGTATAATTTTAGGGGATCATAAAAAAAGGGTTGTGATTACAAAACAATCGAACGTTCGAGGATAAATCTTTTAGCTTTGGTATTTTTTGTGATAGTGTACAAAATATGGCTTCTTGGTGGATACCTCTTCATAAGAATTTTTTTTGTAATTATAGCTTGCTCATGATTATTAGCGATTGGCAAGCCCTTTTGAAGTAGTTCTCGGGCGAGGGACCTCTCTTCCCTCGGCCCTTTTTGCCCTTTTGTTGATAATAGATCTTTGATTATCGTTTCTTATCAAAAAAAAATTTATGGGTTGGGTAATCCGCTTGTCCAAGGTTTACTTGTATACTCCTAAAAGGAGCATTATACTTTGTAACTTTGCACTAATTTAATGCAAAAATTTGTTTCGGTTAAAAATATATGTAACACCCCAAGGACTCCTACCACTACCCCTCCTGCCAACCTATAACATCTTTCCCATAAATACTCAGGACCACTTTATGCCACAACATGTTCATTACAGTTTTGATTGATTACAAAGAGAGTACACCAAGATTATTAAGTCACAATCGTACATGAATCCAAGAGAAGAGGAAAAATAGAAACTAGATTTCAGAAAAACTAAAAGACATGGAATTATGTGGAATGTAGATATAGAAGAAATTAGAAAAGAATTTGGTGTAATTTTCTATGCATAGAAGAAAAAGAAAATAAAGGAAAAATAGAAATGAGGAGTGGGGGGAAGAAAACTTAGATCTTATAGTGGCATGGCAACTAATTTCACGTTTCAAACTTTATGACTAAGGCAAACATAAGACGCCACAAATTCAAATCCTACATCATGCACAAGGTTTCTAAGAAAAATACCTGAGGTACCCAGGCCCTGAGAGCCCTATCCCACTTGTATGTAGTCCCATCATCATCAGTGAATTCCTCCTCACCCTCAGGTGGTGTAGTAGGTCTATCAAGATCGCCTTCCACAATACCAAAATTCCTACTACCAGAAGGACTCGACACTTCAGCTGTGGCTTCTACTTCTCCAACCTCCTTCTGATATTTCTCAAGCTCATCATCGTCATTGTTGTTTACAGGAACTGAAACACTCAATGAGCACCAAGCAATAATTCGACTGTAATAGTTACTCATAAATAATTAATGAAACCTTAACGAGACTTCACCTGCAGTTGATGAATCAGATTCTCGTTGAAATACTTCCGTTGTCAACCCAGGAATAGACGATAATGGCTGCCATTCACTTTGTCCTTCAGACCAGGCCAGTGTACTCTCCAAGAGATACCCATTTAGAAAATGCTCTGCCCAAGCGATACCCATTTAGAAAATGCTATGCCCAAGGCGCATAAATAACTAAATAGATGTTGATACAGCGTGCTATTGTTTACTTGAAGAACTGAAATTCAAGAAAGAAAGATTGAAAGTAAATTTGAGGAATAACCGGCAGTTCACAAGATATAGCTAAGAGTTGTCATGACACGAGGTGCCAGGGTACATTTCAATTCCTGTAAGTTACTCATCTATTTACCTCACTAATAACAAAAACCATAAGTGATGTTTGGAACAATATCAATTACTAGAAGCAAAAATGTTCTGTTCGGTTCTTATAACTCACCACGCAATTCAGAAAATGCATATGGACCAACATGTTGCTGATCTTCACCAAGAATATACCATCCAGCTTCAGTAACCATTCCAGAGTTCCCAACAGAACTGTTATCCATACCTACAAAAAAAAATGGAGATGAGCAGAGACAAACCAACTCCACTGAAGCTGACCAACGAAGCACGAACATTAACAATTTAAACATTTGATCCTTCAAAATGGATTTATACATGCAAGTTCAAGATTAAGAAACAAAAACGATTCTCCAGTAAAATACAGACATTTAGAAACATAACATACATACGCGCATATATGTGTATGTGAACTGCTTTAGCTCACGCGGATGGGAGGAGAGAGGGAAGAGCCGAACTCGAGGGTGAAGAACACAGAGATGGCTGCGATTGCCGCTCGAACTGAAGAAGAGAGGAGAATTGGAGGAGAAAGAAAAATGATTCATATTAATAGAATACAGTGATTGGTTCATTACCATTTAATTGAACGACTCCTCCTAATGAATAATTGAAAAATATGTCTGGACTCACAGGGATTGATTCGTAAATCAATCAAAAATGTCTGCATTCGTGCTCTCATCTCCATAAATTCAAACTATCGTTGGTTATTGTATCGGTAAATTCCAGGAGAAAATTTCAATTTTCAAAAAAAAAAAAATCATTGTCTTCTCAGGTTGAAGTTGTTCGGACAATCAATCAAACTAGGAATTAAAAGAGAATTAGACGACTGATTCATGTCCGAACAAGAACAGCAAAACAAACCACGTCTCAATTAGCCGCAAGGCTGTTCTTTTCATTGCTATTCTATGGCTTTTGTTATTGAAAAAAAAAATAATCAAACAACTCCATTCTTTCGTTAGACAAGTTCTAATTTGTGTTTAAGAAAGAATTGGGAGAATACCAGTTACAACAAATGAGTAGAAAATTAGCGCAAAACCCGCAGGGAGGGAGGCTGAGCTGCACGAACAGAATAAAGACGACGGTGGCGGCGGCGGCACGAGCGGAAGAAAGACGACGGCGACGGCGGCGGCGGCAGTGAACGGGAGAGAGGCGGCGGCGACACTGAGCTGCTGAAACGGAGGAGAGGAGACCGCGTGGAACACAGATGAAAGAGTTAGGTTTTCCTTTTTTTTTTTTTTCAACTTTACAAAGTGGGCTGAGTTCCGGTTAAAGGAGGAGGAGGAAAAAATAAATAAAAAATAGAAAAAATATAATAAAAGTGCTGATTTATTGGGGTACGGACGGTGGACTCATTGGATTTTCCTTTTTGAAATTAGGTTTGATTGATCATCAAATTTGACCAATATCGATCAAAATTATTATTGGAGGTTTTTTTTTTAGATAAATTATTATGGGAGGTTTGTACATATTAATTGAGTTAATTTTATTAATAAAATGTCATTTCATATTTAATGATTGAAATAATTTTAATTTAACAACATATTAGATTATATGAATTATTGAATATAATAATTTTGTTATTAACTCCCAAAATCATGTTTTCCTCGCCGAACTTTTCCCTAAATACTAGGGAATTTTTATGCTCAATCATGGAAAACATTATCACAAATCAATTTTTCATTTTATTAGTCATAGATTTCCTTTTTCATTTTTTCATTTTTGACGACTCAGTATGGTTTTTTCATATTGAAACCATTTTGTCTTGTCAATTTTTTCGCCCTCACCTCCAAGTGGCATCTCGTCCATTTTCATCCATGACAGACCAAACACAAATTGGGGCTCCTTCATTTTGATTTCATTTTACCGTGTTCAATTTCACAAATGGGTATGTTTATATTTTCTCTTACTTTTTAGTTTGTTATCTTTATAGTGCAATACTTTTCAGTTTTAACACCACATTTTTTATTAAGTTATAAAGGTTTTTTACGCAGTTAACAAATGCATTTCAAATATACCATTACACACTATTTTAAGAGTATATTTTCTAAATATCCGATATTTACCGGTCTGGTATTTACTGAATATACCTTATATCTGAATACAGGGAAAACTATTGGTCTTCTTCTTCTTGTTCTACATACATACATACATACATATATATATATATAAGCAAGGGGTATTTAATCAGTCATCCCAAACTATATATATATCAAAACAAGGGGTATTTGTTTTATGTCTCGAAAATTACATATATTTAAATAGGGGTATTTAATGAGTCATCCCAAACATGATAAATATATATCCAAAAACCACCTTACCAATTGAAGTATATATATATATATATATATATATATATATATATCCAAACAGGGGTATTTAATCAAGCACAAATTTATGAGGGAAGCATACCACTCAAGCACCAATTACATGTTAAAATACCTTAATAGAAAAAGAATACCTTCTATTTTTCCCGAAAACATAGCATATATATTTTTCAGGCTTCCCAATCTGCCACCCAAAAACGTAGTATACATATCAGACACATAATTTCAATTTATTCCCAAAGACATAGTATACATATATTTTAGACTCCCCTACTCCCCTAGATAAGCAAAAAATTATAATAAACATAGTATAAAGCAAAATGAGAAAGAAGAACAAGACCGTAATTTCCTCTACCATTGCAATTTACAAAAATTACAAAATCTTATATTAGGCAACGGTTACAAAAACAATACAAGATCACACAAATCTAACTCAATCGATAGTTTAGCTAAACAATCCTCCAGTTAACCGTGGATTTAGATTAAGAGCCTAGTTAATCTTAAAACCCATGTTTCACAAAAAGCTCGAACTATATCATTATTGCGATCATAAGTGTACAGGGAAGTCATTACAGCATCAAACAAACGAGCCTTCTTCAATATCGACGTATTTAGAGAAATTACGATCTCTAACCATTCCCAATAATCAGGGATATAAAAGAATTCTCCATGAATTTTTAATGAACTACCCCAGCGAACCTGTTCATCTCCAATAATTCGACGACCTAAAGTTGATTCTGGATTTTTACTCGAGGCTTTATTATGCACTGGAGACTCTAAAAACCACACCTTCAATGAAGAGTCTTGACTAAAAAGTCTTTCTTCCGACCATCTAGACAAAAAGGTTTTCATCTAGACAAGGTTGTGATCTCCTAAAATTACCACACATTGTCTCTCCTACAGGAAGAATAACGTCAGTTTCAATAGGCTGATCTCTATCCTTCAAGATGACCAAGCAGTTTTTCTTAGGATCAGGATGTTCGGTAAAATACACCATGATGGAGATAGGTTTCTCTACAAAAAAAAAAATCGATGTTAGTTTTCGTTAAGAAACTATGCGAGCAAGAAAATGAGGTGCAAATGAAAAAAAAAAGTTGGTTATCAACCCTACAGAATACTACAGTCATCAAAGTGACTAGTCTAGACAGGAGATAAGTCACTGCAAATGAATCTGTTGACAAGCAGGCAAGTCTGGTGACTACCCCTGCAGGCTACTCAGATCACCCAATAAAATGGGGACTGGTCTAACAGGAGTGCATCACTGTAGGCAAGTCTGGTGACTACCCCTGCAAGCTACTCAAGATCACCTAATAAAATGCGGACTGGTCTAGCAGGAGTGCATCACTGTAGGCAAGTCTGGTGACTACCCCTGCAAGCTACTCAAATCACCCAATAAAATGGGGACTGGTCTAGTAGGAGTGCATCACTGTAGGCAAATATGGTGACTACCCCTGTAGGCTACTCAGATCACCCAATAAAATGGGGATCGGTCTAGTAGGAGTGCATCACTGTAGGCAAATATGGTGACTACCCCTGCAGGCTACTTAGATCACCCAATAAAATAGGGACTGGTCTAGCAGGAGTGCATCACTGAAGGCAAGTCTGGTGACTACCCCTGCAGACTACTCAGATCACCCAATAAAAATAGGGGATTGGTCTAGCAGGAGTGAAATCACTGCAAGTGAATTTGGTGACGATTGTTGCACGATGCTTACACATTCAAGCAAGAAAGAAACAAATTGCAATAATATATGTGCAAAAAAAAAAAATAGGAGACATGAAAATATATGGCATAATCAAAGCAGTTCATATGTACATATTCAATAAGACACCGATGGAATATATGCATATTCAAAAAAAAAAAATTAAAGTTTGAATATGTATATACCTTCCAAATGGTGAACAAAGATTAAGATTGATCCAAGGAGCTTGTCCAATCAATTGGTTAATTCCAAATCCTGTAAAGAAAAGAAGGTAATTAGTGAAAAAAAAAAAGCGTGAGTGGGAAGAAAATCATAAAAAAAAAAAAAAAAACTTGGCTAATCTTCATGTGTGTGTGGAGGATAGCGACGAAAAAAAATCAAAGAAAATTATGAGTCGCAGCAGCAACATTACCATATACATACACACATTAAAAAAAAAAAAAAAGAAAGAAAAAAAAGGGGTGTTGCACAACTTGCGGCTGGGACACAATTGCCATTAAAAAAAAAAGAAATTGAAGGTGATTAACACTGGACATATATGGAAATTGAAAAAAAAAATCAAACTTTGGTTGCATCTGACGGTAAAGAAAGAAAAGAAAAAGGGGGTGTATATGTGTTGCGCGCAAGCGGCTTGGATAATTAAATGAATGAAAAAAAAAACCATGTTGTGCGTGTACCATGTATACAGCAAGCTTTGAAATTTTTTTTTTTAAAAAAAAATCCAAAGTTGTGGTTCAAATTAACCTAATATGTGTGCATGGGATAAGTGTGGCGGCATGAATACTTTGATACTCTAAAAAAATTGACGGCAGAGTTTAAAACATGAACGGCGGCAATGAAAAAAAAGAAAAAAAATGATGGAAGCGGCAGAGCAAACCTACAGGAACATATATAATACAAAAGCTTGTGGCAATAAAGAATAAGTTTTTTTAGATTCTTACCGATAGTGCGACAAAGAGGCACAAAAGGAGATGTTCGCTCGAATTCAAGGCCTACACAAAGAAGAAAATACATGAGCATTTTTCTTACCTAGTTTTCTTGCTTGAATGGCTTTGTGTCTTGGCCTATCCAACCTCTTCAATTTATAAGGAAGAAATTAGGTCAAGAATAAAGGAAAATTTTGATCTTGGCCAAGGAAATTTTGGCCTAATCAAATATGGAAAGGAATTTCCTACAATTGCTATTTAGGTAAAGAAATTGCCTCCAAATTACATGAATCAAGAGAGAAGTTTTGGCCTAATAAAATTGATAAACCAAGAGACCTCCAATTCTTGTTCAAAGTACCTATCTACCTCCAAATTCATATCCAAGATAGAGAAAAAAAATTGTCACAATTTTGGCTAAAATTAATTTTCCAATTTCAAAAAAAAAAATATTGGAAATCAAACTTTAAATTTTGGCCAAAATTAATGTTGGTAGCAAAAACGAAATTATTTGGAATTATAAGTTAATATTCTGATTGATTTCGCCTATCGACACAAATTAAAGTTATGACTAAACGACATATATTTTTTCTTTTCACACAAATCATGCTTTTCAAAATTCATGCACGCATATAGGTGCATAAATTTCGAAAAGGGGGCATTTGTTGAGTGAGAAATTTCGGTCAATCACAAATTGCCACGTCATTAATTTGAATTAATGATAAAATAAATTTGGGACCAATTACAAATTTACATGTGTCCCTAAATTAAATTAATAGACATTAAAATTCGGCAAATCAAACAATGCCACTTGTCTATTATTGATCCATCAGATGACATAAGCCGAGTCCAATCAAATTATGCCACGTGGCAATTGGACCCGAGACTAATGTGACCCGAGATCATTGAAGAAATTGGGCTAAATTAAAATAATCCAATTTTATTAAAAAATGAGTTGGATTAAAGCCCAAATATAACCTAAGCCCAAAGGTTGGGCCCAAACCCAAGCCCATATGAGGTCCATCAAACTCTATAAATAGAAGAGGCCACCATTCATTTTGGGCATTCAGACAGAGTCAGAGAACGCAGAGTCCAGAGCATTCTCCCAAAGTCCAGAGTCTTCAGAAGTCAGAGAGTCCAGAGAATTCAGAAGATCCAAGATTCAGAATTCAGCCAACTCAAGACTTCGAAGATCCAACGACTAGAAGACTCCAAAGAATCAACCGTCTTTTCATCAAGATAAACAGTTGAAGATTCAACCTTCCTCCGTCTGAGATCAAGCTCGTCAGCCCTCATATTAGACTCTACATTTTGAGAGAAAGCATCAGAGGATAAATATTAGAGACTGTAACACTTTCTACATCAAATTCAATAAAATCAAGTTCATTTCCACGAATCAAATTTCTCTGTTGAAATCTCGTGTGAACACCTTAGTTCGATCAAGGCATTGAGACTAGTCCTAAACGACTAATAACCTAATCGTGCACATTAACTACTAATCAATTACATTAAGCTTAGAATGATTAGAATGCTTTAAATTAACTAGAAAAAGTCTAAATTAATTTCAAGCACATGCTTAGACCCTAGATCTTTCATGCCAATTGCTAAATTTGGGATAACACGCCAAATCGCTACATGCTTAGACCTATTTGCTACTTTAATTAGCATATGAATTTAGTAAATCGTGGCCGAGGTTGTCAATCTCTCCTATCATTACTAAATTTATGAATCATGGAGTCTAAACAACATTCAATACAGTAAATCATGCAACAAACAACAAGAATCTCATTAAATAAAATCATATATACTAATTGAGGTCCCGATTACAACAATCCGAGCTTTAGACGGCCATAGACGGGCCAAATCTAAGCCCTAAGGCTTTGTTGGGTTCCTAGAGTGAGTAAAAATAAGGTAAAAATTAACTCTAGAACTTTGTGCAAGTATACACAGTCCGCAACAAGTAATAAGTATTTATCGAATCCAGGGTCTGAATTAGCTTTCACTTTATCTATTTTTTGCAACTC
The DNA here is from genome assembly GCA_017139565.1 of Luffa aegyptiaca. NCBI lineage: Eukaryota > Viridiplantae > Streptophyta > Magnoliopsida > Cucurbitales > Cucurbitaceae > Luffa > Luffa aegyptiaca. Next base: position 33,148,310 of record CM029407.1, on the reverse strand, counting down.
TTTAATGGTTTCAAGAACGGTTAAAATGATTGGTTTTGATATAATGCTGAAGCAAAAGAAATGACAGAACAGAAAGTAAACAAATAGGCAGACAGATTAGAAACAGGCGCTGGTCAGGATTTAGTAATTGTTTTAAAAGATGCTCTAGCAATATTATTGACCATGCAAAACTCTCGCAGTCTTATTAGCGGATTCCTCCCGGAATTCCGGATTTTTTAGAATATGTTTCAACTCCAATGAAGCACTATCGATCAAGCACTAGGCAACTGGCTATCCCTAGCTCAGTCACTGGCGTTCACCAATACATAATGATCTAGTGTGATTAAATGTCACACATTCCCTAAATCATCCCTGAAACTAGAGAATGGTATTCATACCGGCTGGTCAGGCGGGCACAAAAATATAAATGAGCACAACAAATAATCAAGATGCATCAATCAACATTTATTGCATAGAGATTAAGCACAGTAATTACATATTCCCTAACCAACGCCTAAAATTACTTAGTTCATATAGTGCATAGAGACACACGTTACAATATGAGTAAATGCATCCATAACTACAAAGTAATACAAGAAAGTATTAATTCCCTTGATTGACTTCGTAATTGATGGTCTTCTTGTAGTCCCTAATCTCTCTCCTCTATTCGGCTCCCAAAATGGAAATGAGAAATGATCCCCTTCCAAAAGTGGAATGTTCCTCCCATGGATGGAATTTCCTTCCCCAAAAAGGAATGGATTTGACTTGAGACGGCTCCTCCTTTTATAGAGTGATAGGAGGCTCGAATTAGGTTGACCTAGACACGTAGATGGATCTCCTTGCTCCTTAAATCCGAGAATAGCTTAACTGAATTCAGTTCATTAAATTGGCTAACGAGCTGTGACGTGGCAGTTTTGCTCCCAGCTTTGCTGCAGCATAGAATTTGTTCCCTCAAGTTGCTCAGCAATATATTCTGCACAAAATAACTTCCAAAGCATCCATTCTTCCAAATAGGTTAAAACATATAATATATCTCTAAAAGCAACCCTATTTAGCACAAAAGACACACAAATCAATATAGAAATAAGGTCTAAATAACTCCCTTTTGGAGAGTTATCAGGCTTGATTAACCGCCCTCAAACTAACCTAAACTAAGAAGAAATGAAAAATAGTGAGAAAACTGAGAAGAACGGCAAAAGAATCACTATAAACGAAGTTCAAATGACCTAGAAATGAAAAAAACAATTTTATAGTGCAATCGTAGCGTTGAGACGCTATGGGGTAGCGTCTGCGCTTCTGGTTTCAGAATTCGTGCGTGAAAACAGCTAGCGTCTCAACGTTCTATCTTCGGGTTTTTGGCGCTGAATCTTCATCTACAAAGCGTTGAGACCCTGATTTCAATGGTTGAGACACTGGGCTTCGAGTCAAGGGCATATTGGTCATTTTAAGCTCCGATTTAGCTCAATTTAACCCCAAATTGGCTCCAAACCTCTATTAAGGACCTACACACATATTATACTCATTTTAAAGCATTTTTCGCAAGGAATTCAATAAAGATAAGCAAATTGGGAGCAGATAAGTGTATAACAAATTAGTCCTATCAAACATATATGACAAGGCAACAATCGTGGTACATCCCGTTACATACCTCAACGAGCATCCAGGCAAGATCCTTGTTCTCAGAAAAGCTTATAATTCGAAACTTGTCTTCACCATTATTAAAGACAGAGATTTGTGAAATTTTCTTTTGAGCATCAAGTTTAATAAGGTTTGTGATGGATTCAGTGAGATGAGAAAGGGTCGAGTCATGACTAACCACCATTATGTTGAACTTGAAATTATTGAAGGAATTTCCCTTTCCCAAACGCTGTCGTATAGGATCAAAATCTGACGGGAAGCCATTATTGAAAAAATTCTGGTAGTGTAAAGACGAGATACATTTTGAATTTTGGAATTAAAGAAATGCAACATTCAATAGGCAAAAAATTGGAATGCTCGATCTTGAAGAGATGGGTGAGAATGTATAAAAAGTTTAAAATTCTTGGGATCAAGAAAAGATAGGATAAAATTAGTTTGTTTTTCTTTTTAATAGATATTGAGGAAAATCCACGTAACTTTGATTTTTCGGTTGAGAAAAATCTTACATTGATTTTTTTTTAAAAAAACTTAATATTGGTAGTTGGGGTGAGTAGAGCGGTAAATAACAGTAACACCAGCTGGGTCAGATTACCGTTTTACCCCTAGGTTACCTCTATATCCTTAAGTATCAGTGCTCCTCTAATGAACAACCTGTTTATGATCCAACCAATAAACAAAAACCCCTCTCGTGCCAGTGAGAGGGTAGGACCCTTTGTTCAAGACCTAGAGACACCACTTAGGGGAAGACTCATCTACTTACCCTGAAGTCAGGAAGGAGTGAATTCCATCTTGTGTGATTATGTTCTCAGCCACCAACTCGGTCTTGTCCCCAAAATGGTAGGCTTATTGAGTCGACGATCTGGCCACTCTCACCCATACAAATTAAAGGACAATCCCTCGCGGACAAGAGTTCATAATACACTCAGGAATGAGACTAAGTTGCCTAGGTCATCCTAGTGAAATAGAAACCTCACTAGTCAACGGAGTTACATCTAGTGATTACTATTTCACGGTCCGATCTTATGCAAACTCATTGCATAGGATATCCCCACTAGCGTGTCCCCTACACGAACACGTTGAATCATTGCGTTTGTATCAAATACAAAGTAGGTTGTATCCATAACATTACCAGGATAAGGTACCCAGCTTTATCCCTATACTATAGACCCTTTAGGCTGTATCTTGAACACTGATCCTCATATGTCTTCACATACAGTTCAAGACTCATGTAATAGCCTAGTATGTTAGTTTATTGGATTTAAGGTTATTTAAGACAAAACAATTAATAATTCCATAACTCTTTATAGAATAACAATAAATGACATTTTATTGAGAACAGTCAATAGTTTACATTTACTATTTACGAGTTTTAGGGCATAAAACCCAACAAACTCCCACTTGAACTAAAACTCTAGTTAGTGGGATGTACATTAGGATAAATAACCCAATGCAATAGAGATGTTAGATGTATAAGTACATTATACACAAATACATTAAATACAATAAACTAGGGCATCCTCATACCCATTACACATCTCCCACTTACCCTAGATTATGCTATGTACGAATCTCGTAGACCTAGACTTTCTAGATGACCCTCAAACACTTTAGCTGAGAGAGCCTTTGTAAATGGAACAGCGATGTCAGGCAGATTCATATTTGGAACGACTTCCAAATCACTTAAGAATTTCCTAAGCCAAACTGCTTCCTTTGCTGCTTCACAAGCAGCTACATATTCAACCTCCATAGTGGAGTCTGTAATGCATCCTTGCTTGATGCTTCACCATACTACAACTCCTATTTAAGGGTGAACACTGACCCTGACGTGGATTTCCTAGAATCCTTGTCAGATTGGAAGTCAGAGTTGATGTATTCTGTAAGGATCAAATCCTTAGCCTCATACACCAGCCTATAGTCTCTCGTTCTCCTAAGATACTTGAGGATGTTCTTAACCGTACTCCAGTGGTCTAACCTGGGATTGAACTATTACCTACTGACTATTCCCACATCGTAACATACAATAAGTTGCCTACAACTGAGGCATAAGGAATAACGTCTCATATCCTCAACTTCTTGAGGTGTCTTAGGATACTGTTCCTTAAACAAATGAACTCTGTGCCTGAAAGGTAATAAACCTTGCTTAGAGTTCTGCATCGAATATCGAAACAACATTTTGTCGATATACGTTGCTTGAGACAATGCTAGCGTTTTGTTCTTACGATCCCTAATGATTTGGATCCCAAGAACATATTGCGCCTCTCCCAAATCTTTCATTTGGAATTGGACTGCTAGCCAGTTTTTCACAGCAATAAGGTATCCTACATCATTCTCAATGAGTAGGATATTGTCCAACATAAAGTACCTGGAAAGCTACTTTACCCTTGATGATTTTCTTATATACACAAGGCTCATCAGGGTTTTGGTCAAAACCAAAAGATTTGATCGAAGTATTAAATCTGATGTTCCAAGATCTGGAAGCCTGTTTCAACCCATAAATGGATCGATTTAGCTTGCAAACTTTTTGCTCCTGACCTTGGGCTATGAACCCCTCGAGCTGAGACATAAAGATATTCTCTTCAAGATTGTCGTTAAGAAAAGCAGTCTTGACGTCTATTTGCCATATCTCATAGTTATAATATGTGGCTATGGATAAGAGAATTCTTATAGACTTGAGCTTAGCAATAGGGGAAAAAGTTTCCTCATAGTCAACCCCTTCCTTTTGGGTATAACCCTTTGCTACCAGTCTAGCTTTGAAGGTTTGTACCTTTCCAGCTGCATATCTTTTTCTCTTATTGATCCATTTTCACCCTATGAGTTTTACTCCTTCAGGTGGATCTACTGTTGGGTTTTATGCCCTAAAACTCGTAGATAGTGAATGTAACTGTTGACCGGATATTAATGAAATAATATTGATATATTTTTCCATTAATTGTTATTAGTTATTTTATAATTGTCTTTGCCTAATAATAACCCTAATCCAATAAACTAGACATCCAAGGTTGTAATATGAGTCTTGAACTATATGTAGCGACATATGGGATCATTGTTCAAGAAACAACCTAAAGGGTCTATAGTATAGGGATAAGACTGGGTGCCTTATCCTGGTGACACTATGGATACGACTCACTTTGTATTTGATACAAACGCTGCGATCCAACGCGTTCGTGTAGGAGACATGCGAGTGGGGGTATCCTATGCAATGAGTTTGCATAAGACCGGACCGCGAAATAGTAACCACCGGTTATAACACCGTTAACTAGTTGGTTTTCTATTTCACTAGGACGACCTAGACAACTTAGTCTTAATCCTGAGTTGATTATGGACTCCTGCTCATGAGAGATTGTCCTTTGATTTGTATGGGTGAGAGTGGCCAATACGCCGACTCAATAAGCCTACCACTTTGGGGACAAGACCGAATGGGGAGCTGGGAACATAATTGTACAAGATGGAATTCACTCCTTCCCGACTTTAGGGAAGCAGATGAGTGTTCCCTTAAGTGGTTACTCCGAGTCTTGAACAAAGGGCCCTACCCTCTCAATGGCACGAGAGGGTTTTCTGTTTGATGGTTGGACCACAAACAGGTTGTTCATTAGAGGAGAATTGGTACTTAAGGAAATAGAAGTAACCCAGGGGTAAAACGGTAATTTGACCCAGCTGGTGTTACGGACACTCGTGAAGGACTAACTAGTCGATATTGGTCTATATCCGTGGACACAGAAAATATGTCTGCAGTGAGAAGAGTGCAACTGTGAGTCTATAGTGGAATGAACACACAGTTAACGAATATTGATTAATGTGGTTAATGAGTTTGACCAATTAATCTCACATCGTTGGAGCTTCTGATCTGCAGGTCCATTAGGTCCCACTGGTAGCTCATAAAGTAATTTGAGGCAACTAAGTAATAAATGTAAATTGAAAATGTTCAATTTACTAAGGGAAACAAATATAATATATATTGATATATTATTATGAGAGAAATTAAATATTTGAAGAAGTTCAAATATAGATTTATGGAAGATTGAAAGAGTTCAAATAATGAATTAATTAATTTAAGTCCTAAAATGTGTTTGGGCAAAATTAATTAATTCAAGGCCGGAAATTAAATATGTGATATTTAATTGGTGGTTAATTAATTAAAGAATTCATTAACCATGAATTAATCAATTATGTAAATAATTAATCACTTAAGGAAGTGATTAATCATTTATGGGAATGATCTAATCACTTATGGAAGTAATTAGTCATTTATGGAAAAGATTAATCAATTAGGGAATTGATTGATCATGATTGATTAATTAAGGAATAAGATTGAATCAATTTTGGAAAAGATTGATTTAATTGAATATTTTATTCATGGCCTCTCTTCTATAAATAGAACACTAGACCTAATTGGTCATGACTTGACACTCTTGCTCTTGCTCTTAGACTCTCAAAGACAAGACCTAGAATTCTCTCTAGCCTCCCTCTTCGAGAAAGACTCCCACAAGTCTTTTGCCTCCTAGACCTAAAGTCATACCGGTGTAACCTCTGTGGTTATTGTGTCATTCAAGAAGAATTTTCCAGCGATCACAAGACAAAGGAGGTTGCTGCGTTTTGTTCGTTGGAGCATCGTTGGCGACGAACGGTCAAGTCTACAACGGAGGTTTGTAACGGTTCTTCCCCTTTTCTTTAGAAAAGCATGAAAATAAATTTAGATTTATTTTTAAGCATGTTTAAGCTGATTTTCCAGCAACTTTAAAGAGTGTTTAAAGTTTGTTTGAGTTTTCGTAACGGTATTTTAATGTTAATTAATATACGGCGTAAGGTCCAATCGATGCGCTTCCGCTGCGTGGGGACTTTTATTCCCTTCATCTACAAGCTCTCATACTTGATTGAAGTGCATAGACTCAATTTCAAGGTCCATGGCTTTGACTCATTGGTCCTTGTCTACGTCACTTATTGCTTGTTTATAAGATAATGGATCCTCAATGTCGTCATCAGGTGTGACGACCTGAGTTTTAACTAAACCCAGGTAATGGGCAGGTTGTATTACAACCCTCCCACTACGTCGAGGCACTCTCAACGTTTGAGAAGGACGAAACTGGCCTGAAGTATTGGTCCCTTCATTAATTCTTGATGATGGACTAGTTTCATCAACAACCCTTGTTGATTCTTTAGTAGCTTTATTTAGTACTAACTTGTTCCGTGGTTGTGATCTTCTCGTTTATTTAGGGCACAACTTTTTGAACGAAGTGGTGCAAACTTGGTTTACGCCTTCTCCATTACTCGAAAGGTGTTTCATAAACTTTTTTCGAGGGAACATTATTCAATATGTGAAATGCAGTCTCTATTGCATACCCCCAAAACGAGCTAAGCAACAGAGCATATAGAACGAACCATGTCTAAAAAGGTTCTATTTCTCCTTTCTGACACACTGTTTTGCTGTGGTGTACTAGGTGCTGACAGTTGGGATTGGATTTATGTTCTATCATATAGTCTTGGAATCTCAGATCCATATACTCTCCACCTCGATCAGATCAAAGTGTTTTGATTGTTTTACCTAATAGGTTTCCAACTTCAGTCTTATACTCCTTGAACTGTTCAAGGGCTTTAGACTTATGTCCCATTAAGTATAAGTAACCATACCTCGAATAATCATCTATGAAAGAGATGAAGTATTCGTATCCTCCTTGAGCTTTTACACTCATCGGACCACAAAGATCCAAATGTATAAGTTCTAAGGGTTCTTTGGCTCTATACCCTTTTTCAGTAAAAGGTCGTTTAGTCATTTTTACCTCAAGACAAGATTCACATGGAGGTAATGAATTATCTTCTAACTGAAGGGATTAAAGCCCCACGCAGCGGAAGACAGTCAGAGAACCAAACCCAATAAAGTTATCGATTAGAATACCGGTACGACGACAAAATTTACATCAACTAAATTCATATTAAAAAGCTATAAAACAAGTTGTAAAACATGCTAAATTGATAATTAAAACCTAGATCTAATCAAGATTTTAATTTAGAAATCAATTAGGATGAGAAAGAACTTACTGCCGTTGAAGTCTCGAATGATTCACCAACTTCTTGGGGTACTTTCTCCCAAATTTCAGCAAGCCCTTTTGCTGGAAAAAAGTGTTGAAGAACACCACGAACACACCACCAGAATTCAACCGGTATCCTCAGAGGGTATGTGAATAAGGTAGTTTGTGGGAACTTTTTCTCTGAAGGGAAAATGAGAACTATTTTCTTCTGGAGAGCAAAACCACAGTAACCAAAGAGTGTGAGAATGCGTGAGAGAGAGTAAGAGCGTTTCAACTGGCCCTTCCCTAATCGATAGGGAAAAGAGAGAGATAATCGTGAACCGTAGCCCACGATCAAAATCAGTTATCTGATTTTTAATTTTAAAAAATTAAAATCAAAATACAAAATTAATTAAATTAATATTAACTAATTTAAATCATATTTAATTAGTTAATGAACCTCCCTCATTTACCATATAGTTTTAATGTCATTTAATTAAACTAAATTAAAGCATATAATTAATTAATTCAAAAATTAATTAATCATTGAATATTACATATTCAATTATATTTCTCTCATTTAACCTATAGTATTAATGTGCATCCAATACACATTACATTTAACCTATAGTTTTAATATGAATCCAATTCATATTTTAAATTTAATATTCAAACTCCTTCGAATATACAATTCTCCCTTAAATTAATTTTGAATCAATTATTCAAAATAAATTTATAATATAAAGTTTAATATAAATATAAACTTTATATTATAATGTATCTCATACATTATATTATGTATCCCTTAGTAAATTTACCTCATCACCCTTTATGAGCTACCAGTGGGACCTAATGAACCTACAGATCAGAAGCTCCAACGATATGAGATTAATTGGTTAAACTCATTAACCAAGTTAATCAATATTCGTTAACTATGGTTCATCCCACTATAGAACCACAGCTGCACTATTCTCACTGCAGATATATTTCTGTGTCCATGGATATTGACCAATAACAGCAAGTCAATCCTTCACGTGTGTTTGTAACCCCAGCTAGGTCAAATTACTGTTTTACCCCTGGGTTACCTCTACATCCTTAAGTCCCTAGCGCTCCTCTAATGAACAACTTATTTGAGGTCCAACCAGCAAACAGAAGTCCCTCTCGTGCCATAGAGAGGGCAGAGCCTTTTGTTCAAGACCCAGAGACACCACTTAAGGGAACACACATCTACTTACCCTAAAGTCGGGAAGGAGTGAATTCCATCTTGTGTGATTATGTTCCCAGCTCCCCACTCGGTCTTGTCCCCAAAATGGTAGGCTTATTGAGTCGGCGTGCATGCCACTCTCACCCATACAAATCAAAGGACAATCCCTCGTGAATAGGAGTCCATAACCTACTCAAGATTGAGACTAAGTTGCTTAGGTCATCCTAGTGAAATAGAAACCTAACTAGTCAACGGTGTTACAACTAGTGGTTAATTATTTTGCGGTCCGGTCTTATGCAAACTCATTGCTCAGGATACCTCCACTCGCATGTCCTCTACACGAATGCGTTGGATCATTGCGTTTGTATCAAAATACAAAGTGGGCTGTATCCATAGTGTCACCAGGATAAGGATAAAGTACCCAACTTTATCCTTATACTATAGACCCTTTAGGCTGTAACTTGAACAATGATCCCCGTATGTCCCCACATACTAGTTTAAGTTTCATACTAACAGCCTAGGATGTTTAGTTTATTGGATTAGGGTTATTTAGGCAAGATATACACAATACAAACAATAATAAATGAATAATACATCAAATATCATTTTATTAATGTTTGGTCAAATGTTTACATTTACTATCCACGAGTTTTAGGGCATAAAAACCCAACACTAACTTGTTTAGATGTCCATTCTTTACCAATCTCTCGATCCTATTAACGGACGTGCACTATGACACTGCTCGAGTGCAAGTATACACTATCAAGTAATAAAGTGGAAAGTATTCCGGATATCATACCCAAGGGAGATGGTGATTAGTCGAGTTAACACACGATTTTGCAAAATAGAAACCTCTAAATTTGCGGCCACGATCGGTAACCAAGAAAAATAGTTTGATTGGAGTTTTGGTTTTAAGACAAAAATAAACAAAGCAAGAAAATAAAGACAGAAAAAATCTATGAGATAAACATGGGAATTCAAATAGTTTCAATCTTAAGCTTCAGATTACACCCACCTATGCGCCCGCAAATCACTTAGGCATTGCTGTCGGCTGAGAAACACTATCTATGTTGCCCATATAGACATGGTGCAGATAACATCTCTCAGTTGTGCCCACAATTGCCTTGACAACTAAATTGTGAGTTAAGTCCAACTTCTATTCAGCTCCGCTGTAGGTGCCTTTAGATGACTAAGCCAACTAGACATCTATTTTTAGGGCTAGTTGAAACTTAGATGAATAATACTCACGACTCTTAAAACCTTAGTGGTTTCAGTCCTATTTCTAGGATCTTTTCCACTATTGTTTTTGCGAACCTGCGCATTCAACTCCAACCTTTCGGCCATCAGCTAAATACACACTATGTTAACCTAAGTGATCAGTTTAAGCTAACAATAAACTTTAATTTCAACAAAATCAAACAATTCTAGAGGAAGCAAATTTGCTTTTGCATATGCGAGACTTTCTTCTTGATGCACGATTTGCTTACTGCAAGTGTACGAGTCAAGTAATAATGTAGTGTTTTCGTGATTAAACGAGTGTCGTCCTCTAGATTGGTTTTCTAGCAAATTAAGTACCGTGAATAATCTTGTCCAATTTTATTTAGAGAGCAAAACATAATGATAGAGATAGATTTAAAGATAAAAAGCATAAAATAAAAGGTGGAGACTCAAATGAAAAGACTCTTAGGAAATTGATTTCGTTATTTGAGATTGAGGATTGATTAATGGGAATGAATTTAGCGTGCAACTATTTTATAAGCCAAGGAAACTTTTATCACAATTATCTCTCCCGAGCATAATTGATTCTCATGCATACAATAAACCCAATATCCCTATCTAAGTTCATTAGCATGCAAGGCATTTAAGAGTTAAGTCCTTGTTACAACTTCTAAGGTGATGCTAAATTCCGTCACGATCTTAGAATTCTATCTTAGTCATGCAATCAGTAAATTAAGTCTAGGCCAAATCTCCTGAGCAAGATTCAACACTCAAATCATTCAATTAGTGATCAAGTAATTGAAAGCATTTAACCACAGTCACATGGATATAATAAAAGTACTTTCATACCAAAAATCAATCCAACAAACTAAACAACTATATCAATCCCTAAGACAAACACCTAGCAACTCATAGTCTTGAAACTACAAACACTAATTGTAAGAAAAACCATAAAAACAACAAGAGGTAAGGGAAAGAGAAAGGAAAACTCGAATTCGTTGAAATCGCACGTCCCCATCACGATCTCCACGTCTTCTCGCTTGAATCCCACTCCTTGGCCTTGCTTCAGCTCCCTGATCGGTCTAATTTGTTATACATTCAGAATCTCCCAATCTGCTTATATTTATTGAATTCCTTGTGAAAAATAATTTAAAATGAGTATAATATGTGTATAGGTCCTTAGTGGAGCTTTGGAAGCAATTCCGGACTTAAACGAGCGAAATCGGAGTGAAAAACGACCATTATGCCCTTGGAGCCTTACCAGCCTCGAGACCTTCATCAAATAGCGTCGCGATTTTACCTCCCACTAAAGTGACCTACCCTATATTTTAGGGTTTGTTAACCTAGATAAATCCGGCTAATTCAATTTATCTAAGTCTAATCCTATTATAACTATTATAATAAGATCTAGTTTCTAGGTGTATTAAACAATTTTAATTTACCTAGAAACCATCTTCTAACATTAGACTATGATTAATTCAACTCCGGTATTTCGGGTTCGTTCCTAGGTAGGAGGTGTTCCGTAAACCGTCAACTTAAGTACCCCCAGCCTTAGACGGACACTGTGTAAATAAGGAAAGAACTTGGAGATCAAGCTGGGGCAGCGTCGAGACGTCGTGCCATAGCGTCTCGACGCTAAGCAAACCCCGAGAGCAACTTTCCTATTTTGAAGGGGAAGCGTCGCGACACTGTGCTATAGCGTCTTGACGCTGCTGATTTTCCAGATTTGAAATTTTCCATATTTGCTCCACAATTTTTCCAGATTTGAGGCTCCCTTCAGCTCCAAGTTTCCACGATTTGAAGGCTAAGAAGTCCTATAAATAGAGTGTCTTGGTTTAGGTTTAGAATCATCCCTTAATTCACAAAATCACTATAACATTGTAGCCCACTCTTCTCCCTTTTCTCCACCATTCTACTTAGTTTTAGTTTTTCTTACTTTCCATGATGTATTCCATGAAGATTCCAGCTGGTTCTTGTTCCATGAGCAGCTAGACTCTTCATTGATGTAATTTGGACGTCAAGGTGTAAGTTCAATTTCTTTTAATGAAATCTCTTGTTTGAATTCTCAAAAGCATGTTTATGTGAATTTAGTTCTTTGTTTATAAGTTTAGATTGTGGTAGGAAAGATTGACAACCTTGATCGCGTCCTATCTAAATTTACTTGCTAAATCTAAGTAGCAAATAGGCTAACGTTTTGATATTCCTCATGCGTCCCTAGAACTAAATGATTTAATCAATTGTAATTGTGGTTTGTTGTCCGTTGCATGTGAAATAATTCGGCTAGATCCCAATGCGGTTTAGATTAATTAATTGGCCAATCAGTTAATTTAAACTAGAATCAAACTTAGCGTTTACATGTTTGTGACAGTAGGATCACGACTCTCGGGTTGTTCCTAAAGTACGCGCGAACTTAAACTTGCTTTTGACTAATTAGTGAGATTAATGATTTAATTGAATTGAACTTACCATGACAATCCGGGTTACATGATCTTTGAGGTATTGATTTCTTTCTTTTTTACTTGATTCTCTTACTTTCCTTTTTCAATATTTTCCGTAACTAGTTTACTTTCCATAACTATTTTCTTTCCAAATATAAACCCCCCCTTTTGGTTACCTAAAACAAATAAGGAAATTAAGATTTGTTTGTATAGACTCCCTGTGATCGACCCCGACCACTACTGCTACAAGTTAGCTTTAGAGGTTGAGGATTATAAATTAGCGCCGCTGCCAGGGAGTCTTCGACAAATTTTTCTTTCCTTTTTTGTTTTCATTTGACTTTTCTACTTTTTGTCTACAGTTTATGCAAACTTGTTCTTCACAGGATAGAGAATTTTTGTTTTGTCCTGACATCACGAGGGAAGAACGTAGACTTCGAAGGGAGGCAAAAAGAGGAGAAGTCAATGAACCACAAGCTATGGCCGAGCAAACATTGAAACAACTCGCGGCCCCAAATTTGAACCAACAACCACTTTGCATCACTTATCCCGAGACCGAAGGTGCGTTTGAATTAAAATCTGGACTAATCCATCATTTGCCTATTTTCAGGGGAAGTGCAGGGGAGGACCCACAAGCACTTGAAAGAATTTTACATCGTTTGTACGGGAATGAAGCCCAATGGTGTAACCGACGAACAGATAAGTTTACGTGCTTTTCCTTTTTCTTTGAAAGATATGGCAAAAGATTGGTTATATTTTCTTCCTAGTGGCTCCATAAATACTTGGGCTGAGATGAAAAAGATATTTTTAGAAAACAATTTTCTAGCAAGTAGGGCCGCCAATCTTCGTAAAGAAATCTATGGCATCACTCAGGTTGCCGGTGAAACTCTTTCCGAATATTGGAAACATTTTAAAAGACTATGTGCTAATTTTCCTCACCATCAAATAGCCGATCAATTGCTAATACAATATTTTTATGAAGGATTACTTCCTACGGATCGTAGCATGATCGATGTTTCTAGGGGAGGAGCATTGGTGAACAAAACTGCAGTAGAGGCCCGAACACTCATCTCATCCATGGCAAAAAATTCTCTACAATTTGGAACACGAGTTCCCGGTCTATTACCAAAAGTGGCAGCTGTAAATGAGGTAAGTAATTTTGATTCGAAAATGTCTGAACTTACTGATCTTGTTAAACAACTTGTGACAGGACAAATTGCGAAAAATAAGGCCTCTAGAGTTTGTTCGATCCAAGGCCACTCCACTGACTCCTGCCCACAGTTGCAAGAAGGCCAAACTGCTGAAGTGAATGCAATTGGAGGATATGCAAACCAGAATGGCCAAGGTAGGAGGTACGATCCATATTCCAACACTTACAATCCGGGAGGGAGGGATCACCCCAACTTTAGCTATGGCCAAAACAACAATTAGAAGCAAAATGTTGGAGGCCAATCTTCCTAATCAGGTACGTCCCTTGAGGATATGGTTAAATCTTTAGTTGAATCTACTGCTAAGTTTCAATAGGAGACTAAGGCCGGTATGCAAAATATGGGAAATCAAATTACACAACTGGCCACTTCCATAAGTAGATTGGAGGTCCAATATGGGAAGTTGGTTGCCCAACCTGAGATGCCAAAAAAGGAAGGTCTTAATGCAATCACACTTAGAAGTGGAGCCACCTTGAAGCCACCTCCAATTCCTTCCAAAAATATTGAAGAGAAGATTGATAAGGTAAGTTCTGAACCCCCTGTTATTTTCAATTATACTGAGCCTGCTCCTTTTCCTTCTAGATTAGTCCAGCATACTAAGATAAAAGTGGAAGAGGATAAGGATGCATTGGAAGTATTTAGGAAGGTTTCAGTGAACATTCCACTCTTGGAGGCCATCCAACAATTCCCAAGGTATGCTAAATTTTTGAAAATATGGCATACCAAAAAGAAAACCTCCAACAACAAAAAGGTTAGTGAAAATCTTTCCATGCTTGCTTTCAAACCTTTGCTTGAAAAGTGTTTAGATCCAGGTATGTTTTCCTTACCTTGCATGATAGGACATCACCATGTTAAACATGCCGTGCTAGACTTAGAAGCTTCAATTAATGTTATGTTTATGTCTCTATATCATGAGTTAGGATTGTCTAATTTGCATGAGACTAGTGTTATCATTCAATTAGCTGATAGATATAGCATCACCCATTTGGGTATTTGTGAGAATGTCCTTGTTAAAGTAGAGGATTTTGTCTTTCCTGTTGATTTCTATATACTTGACATGTCTGCACCTTGTAATTCTACTTCTGCTTCTATTATTTTGGGTCGCCCTTTTATGAAGACAACCAAGGTAAACATTGATGTTGATTCAGGAGTAGTTACAGTGGGATTTAAAGGAAAGACATTGACATTTAGGGTAGTTGGTAATAACCCTCATTCCTCTAGCAATCTTAGCACTATTTCTGACCATATTGATTATGTTTCTTCTGATGATGAGTCCTTTGAAAATTTTGCACCGTTGCTTTACCTTGATGAAGTTGAAAGTCCGGGATGATTGGTTCGAATCTCGTCGAGCATAACGATGTTAAAAAATTGCGCTTATGGGAGGCAACCCAATTAATTCTATCCCTTTCTTTTCATTCTAGTAGTTTATTTCTTTGATGTTTTCGTAGTTGGTTTTCTTTATTGTTTTATAGGATCCCTAAACCAAGACTCTACATTTTTTTTTTCCAATCTTGGAGTTTCCATCCTTGCCAACCCAATGCTTACACAGGGGAGGTTTTCCGTTCCCTTTTATTTTTTGTCCTTTAGGTTGCATGCTTAGTTTACATTGAGGACAATGTAATGTTTAGGTTGGGGGTGGAAACATATGCATGTTTTATGATTGCTTTGCGCTTTATTGGATTGAGGTCATGCACCTGAGCAGTGGACCTATTATTTTGAGCAATTTTTTTTTTAAAATTAAGCTTGAATTATGAGATTGTATGCCTTGCTCTAGGATTGATTATGAGATTTCTAAGATGAGAAAAGCATGAGTATATATTTTTCCTATAGTTGAATTGCATGTATTCTAGCATCTTTAGAGCCTTCATTAAAATTTTTTCAAAATTTTTCTTGTCTAAATTGAGCATGAGTCCTTCCTAGGCGTAGTTTTGTTGGATTTTAGATGGCTTTATAGGATTTGGGTTTCCGTTGTCACCTCGATAGGATAGGTAGCATGTTTAGAGGATTTTTTTGCAAAATAGCTTGTTTCATGCTTTGAGGAGTGGGAAAAAGAATATTTGTCTTGTGAGCTTCAAAAGAAAAAAATCATTTACTTTGTTGAAAACAAAATATGAAAAAAAGAAGAAAAATAAATCTTGTTTTTATTTTTCTTGCCGGGGTAAAAAGAGCTACCTCTAGTGTGATCAGTTAGGCCATCCAAGGGTTAAACTCGGGAAATGTGGCCCTGCAGTAGATGTGTGAAAGCTAGTGCCCCGTAAAAATCATATATATGCAAGCTTAGGGCACTTTAGTTGAGAAGAAAAGAAAGAAAGAGTTTAAGGCACCCCTTTTGCATCCTTAAACAAGTTAGTTTGTTCCTTTCCTTTAATGCATTATGCCTTTGTCCAGTGTAGGGGGAAGATGGATTGGGAGTTTTATAAATCCTTCTCGAACTTTTCAAAACATCTCTAGGGAAGGCTTAACTAGCATTTATGTATGAGAAAGAATTTGATTTGTCTCTAACTATGCTAGACTTGCATTTAATTCTCTTGAGTATAATGTTGATCATGCTTATCTTTGAGAAATTGAGTCATGAATATTGCATTGCATAATAATCTCTTTCATTCTAATCTTAGCTTGCTCGAGGACTAGCAAGGTTTAGGTTGGGGGTATTTTGATCGGTCTAATTTGTTATACATTTAGAATTTCCTAGTCTGCTTATCTTTACTGAATTCCTTGCGAAAAATGCTTTAAAATGAGTATAATATGTGTATAGGTCCTCAGTGGAGCTTTGAAAGTAATTTGGGGCTTAAACGAGCGAAATCGGAGCGAAAAATGACCATTCTGCCTTTGGAGCCTTACCAGCGTCGACACCCTCATCAAATAGCGTCGGGACGCTGTGTAAATAAGGAAAGAACTTGGAGATCCAGTTGGGGCAACGTCGTGATGCCGTGCCATAGCGTCTCGACGCTAAGCAAACCCGAGAGCAACTTTCCTATTCTGAAGGGGCAGCATCGCGACACTGTCGATTTTCCAGATTTGAAATTTTGCATATTTGCTCCACGATTTTTCCAGATTTGAGGTTCCCTTCAGCTCCAAGTTTCCACGATTTGAAGGCCAAGAAGTCCTATAAATAGAGTGTCTTGGTTTAGGTTTAGAATCATCCCTCAATTCACAAAATCACTACAACATTGTAGCCCACTCTGTTGGGTTTTATGCCCTAAAACTCGTAGATAGTAAATGAAACAAATTAATCGATCTCAATAAAACGTTATTTGAGTAATTCAGTAATTTGGTTATTGAATAATCGAGTTTGCATTAATAAACCCTAAATCCAATAAACTAAGATCCAAGGTTGTTTAAACGAAACTTGGACTAGTATGTGGGGACATACGGGGATCAGTGTCCAAGTAACAAGGATCCATGTAGGAGACATGCGGGTTGGGGTATCCTATGCAATGAGTTTGCATAAGACCGGACTGCGAAATAGTAACCACTAGATGTAACGCCGTTAACTAGTTTAGGTTTCTATTTCAATAGGATGACCTAGGTAACTCAATCTCAATCCTGAGTCTGTTATGAACCCCTTTCAGGAGGGATTGTCCTTAGATTTGTATGGGTGAGAGTGGCCAGTTCGCCGACTCAATAATCCTACCATTTCAGGAGCAAGACCAAATGGGGGCTGGGAACATAACAGTACAAGATGAAAATTCAATCCTTCCCCTATTGGGGTAAGTAGATGTATGTTCCCTTAAGGGCTGATTCCGGGGCTTGAACAAAGGCGCGCCGTCCTCTCCTGGCCCGAGAGGAACTCCTGTTTAGTGGTTGGACCCTAAACAACTTGTTCATTAGAGGGATCAGTGGTACTTATGGAACCAGAGGTAACCCAGGGGTAAAACGGTAATTTGACCCAACTGGTGTTACGAACACACGTGAAGGATTGACTTACTGGATTGGTCGATATCCGTGCACACAAAAATATTCTACAGTGAGAAGAGTGCAACTGTGGGTCTTTAGTGGAGTGACCCACAGTTAACGAATGTTGACTAACTTGGTTAATGAGTTTAGCCAATTAGTCTCGTATCATTGGAGCTTCTGATCTGTAGGTCCATTAGGTCCCACTGGTAGCTCGTAAAGAGACTTGAGGCAATTAAGTATAAATTGTAAATTGAAAGTGTTCAATTTATTTAGGGGAATCATATAATGTATATTGATACATTATAATATAAAGTTTATAAAACTTTATAATATAATTAATTTCAAAATTAATTCTTGAGAGAAAATATTTGAAAGAGTTCAAATAATTAATATGAATTGGATTCATATTAATATAAATAATTTAATAAAATCCCCAAGATTAAATATGTGATATTTAATTGGGTAATTAATTAATTATGGAATTAATTAATTATTTATTAAAATTAGATATGAATAAGATAATAGATTCATGACCTTTTCCTAAGTCTTGGCCTTTTCCTATTAGGAAAAAGTCTTGGCCTTTACCTATAAATAGGACCCCTAGGGTGGGGTGAAAGGCATCTCATTCATTCTCCTACTCTCAGAGAATTCCCCTGAAGGTTCCCTCTAGACTCCCACCAGTCTCATGCCTCTAGAAGTCTTAGAGTCATACTGGTGTAGCCATAGTGGTGGTGTTCGTAGTAGTTCGTGATTATTTCACAAGTAGTTGGTGAATTTAATCTGAATCGTCAACGAGAGTAAGTAATTTGTTACTTTATAAATTAGATTTAAATCTAATATTTTTGTATGTTTAGCCTTAATATAAATTTAGAATAGTTCTAAGATTATTGCCAATGTATTGGCATTTTAGATTAAACAAATATTAATTACGAATCGGTCCCAATCACGCTTCCGCTTTACGGAATTACGGAATTCCAATCCGTCACACTCTTCTCCCTTGTCTCCACCATTTTGCTTACTTTTAGTTTTTCTTACTTTCCATGATGTATTCCATGAAGATTCCAGCTGGTTCTTGTTCCATGAGCGGCTAGACTCTTCATTCATGTAATCGGGACGTCAAGGTGTATGTTCAATTTCTTTTAATGAAATCTCTTGTTTGAATTCTCAAAAGCATGTTTATGTGAATTTAGTTCTTTGTTTATAAGTTTAGATTGTGGTAGGAAAGATTGACAACCTTGACCGCGTCCTATCTAAATTTACTTGCTAAATCAAAATAGCAAATAGGCTAACGTTTTGATATTCCTCATGCATCCCTAGAACTAAATGATTTAATCAATTGTAATTGCGGTTTGTTGCCCGTTGCATGTGAATTAATTTGGTTAGATCCCAATGCGATTTAGATTAATTAATCGGCCAATTAGTTAATTTAAACTAGAATCAAACTTAGCGTTTGCATGTTTGTGACAGTAGGATCACGACTCTCGGGTAGTTCCCGGGAGTACGCCGAACTTAAACTTGCTTTTGACTAATTAGTGAGATTAATGATTTAATTGAATTGAACTTACCATGACAATCCCGGTTACATGATCTTTGAGGTATTGATTTCTTTCCTTTTTACTTGATTCTCCTACTTTCCTTTTTCATTATTTTCCATAACTAGTTTACTTTCCATAACTATTTTCTTTCCAAATATAAACCCCCCCTTTTGGTTACCTAAAACAAATAAGGAAATTAATATTTGTTTGTATAGACTCCCTGTGATCGACCCTGGCCACTACTGCTAGAAGTTAGCTTTAGAGGTTGAGGATTATAAATTTATTTGACACGACCCTCAACAAGTCGTCCGTCACTCCCACAGAAGATCTTTAATCAGAATTAGGGCTAAAATCTAACCAAATGGACTCCCCAAATCCGTAGCCATCTCTTTCCTTATATAGGCAATCTGTCGACAGCGTCCTGTTTGCTGCCAATCTTAGATAAGGAAAGTTGCTAGCGTCGAGACGCCAAGAAAGCAGCGTCTCGACGCTAGCTCTCGGGTCTTCCTCTTATGATAAGCCTCCAAATTGATTCCTTTTCAATCTTTTGGCTCCTTTTAGGTCCCGAATGCTCGATTAACTCCCATTTCTCCAATTTAACTTCACTATTCAATTCCTACAAAAAGAACATGAAAGTGTATTAAATTGGCCAAATATTACTCAAAGACTAACTAAAATATATCGGGAAATATAGCTCTCTATGCGCGCTATCACTTCCACTTAAGGAATCCACATATTTGAACCCCCCAAGTAGAAGCTTAACTCATGATTGAAAATAAAGTGCAAAACTTAAAAGAAAATAAACTTGACATAGAGAAAAGATAATTGAAATTAATATTAAAGAATGAACTGAGTACAAAAGCTTAACTTACAACGAAAAAGTAAAGGAAAACAATAACAAACTACTGGAAATAAAAGAAAGCTAAACAAAAGTAAAAACATGACTCTATTAAGGATCTCTCCCACTCTGTCTAGCTTGCTCTTGCCCTTTTTCAAAGAGAGACAAGCCTTTCTCTTCTTCTTCTTTCGAATAGAAGAGCCGACAGAGGCTGAAAGACCCGAAACTCGGAGTGGTTACAAGATGAGGAGGGAAAAACTAAAAAGAATTTATCCTAAGGACGAAAACTTTAAGCTCTCTTTGCTTCTTGCATCTTGGTTCCCTTTTATAGACATTGGAAGGTGAGATTGGCTGCTGAGATCAGTGTGATAAGGCCTTGGAAGGTAAAAATTCACAATCTTTGGAGATTTGGTACCAGATTGGGGATTTTCGGACGATTCTGTGAAGATGCCGTGAATCTCGATATTCTGTCAGAAAGCCTAGTTGCGTTCGCATATTGGGCGCAATTCTTCATCTGCACAACTTTGACAATTCTGTCTTCAACATGGGGCTACTTTCCTTATACGACTTGTGGGTGCATTCTGATCGCATATCCGACATCCTCAGGTCCAGATGCAGGCACAATTCTTCAGCTTTAACTTCTTTTGCTCCGCTACCTTTAATCTCCTCTTGCGGGCACATTGATAGCGAGCCTAGCAAGCTATTTTCCCCTATTTAATTTAGTTAGTCTTTGATATTAAATTGGCCAAATTTATGCATTTTAATGTTCTATTTGTAGGAATCACTTATTGAAGCCAAATTGAGAAAATGGGATTGATCGGGTGATCGGTACGTGAAAAGAGGCCAAAGAAACGAAGTTGAATCGAAGTTGGAAGCTTATAGTTGAGTTGAATCCGAGAGTCAGTGTCGAGACGCTAGTTTCTGGGCGTGTCGACGCTTGAGTTTCCTTATTTGATTCAGACGGCAAAAGAGCACAGCGTCGAGACGCTGTGCTATAGCGTCTCGATGCTCTCAGGTTTTTCCTAAACAGAATAGGCGGTATTGGGACAGCGTCGCGATGCTGTCGACAGAATCTCTATAAATGGAATGTGATTAGGGCTGGCTAAGGGGACTTCTTTTGATGCAATTTTAGCATAAACTCGACTAAAGTCCTTCTGTGAGAGCTAAAGCAAGTTCGAGGAGTGGGATTCGAAGGCTTTGCTCGTGGTGATCGTGACGACGACGTGCGGTTTCGGCGACAATAGTGTTTAATTCCCTTTCTCTCTTAACTTTAGTAGTTTTAATGGCTGTTTTAGACTTAGTTTATATCGTAACGCCGTGTATGAGTAGCCAAGTCTTTTATCTTAGGGATTGATGTATCCCTTTGGGCAATTATTGATTGATTTTTGGATGTACGCCATGCTTTCATTTATGCATAATTTTTCCTTAATGCTTTTAATTTATTGGCCATGAATTGAATGATGATTGTGTCTAAATCTTACTCGGGAGAGGGGGTTTAGCTTAGATCTCGTTATGCATAAGTAGGATAGTCTTGAGATCGGGAGATGAAAGATAATCTTAGAAATCGTTAAAAAGGATTAGCCTTAAGGCCTTGTATGTTAATAAGTTTAGATAGGGATATTGAATTCATTGCATGTGAGAGAATTATTTATGCTCGGGAGAGATAAATATGATTTATGTTATTCCTAGATTTATGAAACTTAACATGTTAAATCATCCATAAATTAATTCATAATCCCAATTGGTGAAATCAACTCCCTAAGAATTTGCCATCATTTGATTTCCATATTTTTAGCTTTTTGTTAATTTTTCATTCTTTATCACTAAGTTTGGTTCCCTAGATAAAATTGGACTTGAGTAATTGTGGTAATTAAATTGATTAGAAAACCAATCCAAAGTACAACATTCGATCTTAAAAAATCACTATATTATAACTTGGCCCGTACACTTGCGGTAAGCAATTTGGCATCAAGTTTTTGGCGCCGTTGCCGGGGATTGACATATTTAGTCAAATTAACATCGTAGAAAAATTGTCCAGTCTTAATTTAGGGTGTATTTCTATTTTCTTTTATTTTTATTTTTAGGTAGATTGCATTTTTTTTCCTTATTTGCTTTCTTTCCATATTTAGTTTTTCCTTATTTGTTTAGATTTTCCATAATTGTAATTTTTCTCTTTAGTTCTTGCCTTATTTGTGTAATTTTTCCTTGTTTGTTAGTTTCCTAAATTATTTTTGCCATATTTGTTTTCCTGCTTTCCTTTTTTGTTTGCCTTTTCCTTTTCTAGAATATATTTTCCTTATTTAGATTTAATTCTTTCTTTTTCTAGTTTATTTCCTTATTTGTTTTCTTTCCTTTTCTTTTATTTTTCTTCTTAGGTTAGGTTTGACCTTGTATGCGAAAGGATAGGGAGTTGGCCTTAGTATCTTTGGATCCCGAGATCGAGAGGACAATCAGTAGGATTCGAAGAGAACTTAGAGAATCTATCCCAATGGCCGACCCAAATCCTTAGGAGCGAATTATTAGGTTCATATCCTTGTTGTCACCTCGATAGGTGTAGGGAAGAGCTAATGAGTTAATTTTTTAGGTTTTAGCATGTTTTAATCTTTCCTAGGAGGAAATAAAAGAATATATGCTTATCGTGATCATGAAAGATAAATCATTCTTGTTTTACATTTGAAAGAAAAATAATGACTTCATATGAGCTCAACATGCAATGTTTAATATTGTTTTAGGCAAAAAAGAGCTACCCTTTTGTGATCAGTTAGACCAACCAAGGGTTAAACTTGGGTTATGGGTCCCTACAATGGGTGTGTGAAAGCTAGTGCCACTTTTAAATGCTTGATTCAATTTTAATATAAAGCACTTAGGTATGGATAAAAACAAACTAATTTGTTCTATTGACTCATTAGTATATCCTTAGTGCCAGTATAGAGGGAAGATGAGTTGAGAGTTTAATAATCCAATCCCGAGCTAGTAGAGTCTAATCTAATTAAGTTAGATCTCTCTTATGCAAGTTAATTTTGGAAAAATTTCGATTTGTCTCCTTCATTGGGCCTTATATGCATGTCTCTTAATTTCTTAATTATTGACTTTTGAGCCTTGAGGATTGAGTCATGTTTGTTGCATCTATTTACAACCTATGTTTGATTTTTAGTTTGCCCGAGGACTAGCAAAAGCTTAAGTTTGGGGGTGTTTGATAGCACGCATAATAAGCTATTTTTTCTTATGTTTATTTGCTATTCCTTGAGATTAAATTGGCCAAAATTATGCACTTTAATGATGATTTTGTAGGAAATTCATTTTGGGACGAGTCAGAGAATTTGAAAGATGTTTGACGGGACGGGAGTTATCGAGGCTCCACGTGTCAAGACAAATTTATAATCCACGAACACTAAACTACTTGCAATAGTAGTGGCCGGGGTCGATCACAGGGAGTGGCGGTTGGTTATTTATTTCCTATTTATTTTGAGTTGTGAAAGCGGTAAATGGGGGATTGGAAAGCTCAAAAGATAAACATGCAGAGAAAATTAAATTGCAGGAAATTAAATTTGCAGAAATCATAAAAAGACGAGGAAATTAATTAAATTAGGCGACACCGATTGGGGTGATTACTGGGGTTGAATGATTTACCTTGGATCATTGAATCTATACCTATTAAAGGCTAGTTTGAATTGCTAAATTGCCCAATCGATCTGATCTGAACCCAGAAAAGACCCAAAGGCCATCTAAGCCATCTAACCCGATCATACAACGTCCATCGAATTAGACACTAATTGGTTAATTAATTAATCCGATTGGACTATCAAATTAAACAATCAACCAATTGCCTTAAGTCTAGTGGATTGATTAAGACATTAGAAATAATTAGGCCTAGATTACTTCTAACGCTATTTTGGATTCTAAACTTATCGTGTCAAGCAACAATGTAAACCCGAAACTTTCTTTAGATAATTTTCTCTTGTCATCTATAGTGGAAGTGGACTAAGTTGTTGGGACTTGCCAATTGAAAAGAAGAAAAGAAAAGAATGGAAATAAGGAAAGAAAAGAAAAGGAAAAAGAAAAGACACAAAAAAAAAAAAAAAAACAAAAAAAGAAAGAAAATGGAAATGGACAGCAAGACACCCACCACCGCTTCACCCATTATCAGCCCCATTTCTCATCTTTTTCCACCCAAAATTTCAGAGCACTTTAAGGAGAGAGTGAAGGAGGAAGAAGAAGAAGAATTTCGTGGTTTTGAGGTTGAAGAAGATAAGAAAAGCTCATGCAAAGCCAGCCATAGCAGAATCTGGGTGCAAAACTGTCAACCTCTGGTTTTTATTCGGTTTGAGCTACACAGAAGGGAATAAGAGGTGAGATTTGATTTTCTTGAAAGTTAGTTCATTTTCTAACAAAATTCATGAAGGAAGCTTGAGCTAAATCGTATGAGAAGTTAATGGATTTTTGAATGGAAAACAGAGCACAGGATTTTCGAGCAAACCAGGAGGATCTCTGGTGTTCTCTGGTGTTTTGAGCATTCTGGGGTGTACAAGTTGAATCAGAAGCTCTATTTGGTATGGTTCGAAAGCTTATTCAATTTCCTACAACTGTCATGAAGATTTCGTGAGCCAAAAATGACTTTAAGTAGGGTTAATTTCAGGAGTTAGATAAAGGGTAGCAGAGAACCTCGAATCTGTGTTGTCTGTGTTCGGGGAAATTCTGGGCAAATCGGTTGGGAATCTCATTTTCATTTCTTCAGGTAAGTTGTAGAGTGTTCGAAAATAAAGAGTTTGATGTGTATTGCATTAATGTTGGTTAAGTATTGAGGAAGTTATGGGTGTTGGAAGTTAGGGTATAGAATCTGGAAAATCTGGAAAGTAGAATGTGAATGTGATTCTTAATCCAATTGTTTAAAAATTCATGAGCATGGAAAGACAAAGCTATCTATGGTTCTAATGCTCGGTTTTGGTTATTTGACAGGCCAAGAGGAAATAGGTCGAGTCTACAAACCGGGGAACTAGATAAGACAGTGAGTGACAAAATGAATTTCGAAAATGGTTTCCAACGGTTGTTCATGTTTAGATGTTTACATGCTTTTCTATGAATGATACATGGTTTTTATGAACAGTTTCAAGCATGAGTTCTGAGCTCAGATTTTCTAATGAGGTTTATATACGAGCACGTGGCTAATGACTTTATGAAAAGTAGCTGAAACGATATCTTTTAAAGTAAAGTATGGATTAGCAAGTACTTTTAAACGATTTTCAGTTTTTCACGAGCAAGCTGAGTAAGTTTAAGTTTTACGAAAGATAACGATAAGCAGACATGTTTTAATGTTTCATGTGATTTTCTGAGATTTCTATTGACTATATGACTGAGATATTGAGCCCGAGGCTATATGGTACCGTGTGCACACAGGTTATATTCCGTTGTTGACGTTGAGTGTACTCCGTGACAACGATGCTGTCGTGAGTGCTGGGCGGGCCCCACTACATCGTAGGACTAGTAAACGTTGGTTGTACTGGGCGTGCCCTACACAACGTAGATCGGTCATGTTAGTTAAAACGTTTGATGTACTTGATATGCCTTGCTAGATTTTTAATGACGAACTTGCGAGATATTTTAGAAAGCCTTTTTCATTACACGTTTATGTTAAACGCTTGAATTGAGCATATTTATACGTTTAAAGGTTTATCACGTGTTTTGACTTCCGGATTTAGAGTTTTAAAGTTAGTCACTCACTGGGCTCCATAGCTCATTCTTTCAAAATGTTTTTCCACTTTCAGGTAGAGATCGAGCTCCCGGTGCCTGATACACTGCCAACGTCTGCGGAAAGTTCCAGAACAAGCTCCAGTACGTGGGTGGAGTTGTATATTGAGTCTGTTCATATTGTAAATGTTTTGTAAGGATTGGATAATATAGTCCTAGAGGTCGTGGTTGTATAAACCCTAGTTGTATATGTTTTTGGTTGTGACATCTATATCAGGTTATTATCCGAACCAAGTTATGTCAGGGCGGCACCTCGTGTTTGTTGGAAGTTTTTTTTCAGGGATTCCGCTATGTTCTGTTTCATGTAGAATGTTTTAAATCTATGATTAGTATGTTTATCAGGTTCAACGTTCGGGAGGGTCAGCGGGTATCGTTAGAGGAGGACGATGTCCGTTGGCTTCACGCCATCTTTCGGGCTAAGCTAGCAGGTGGTCCGGGAGGGGGTGTGACAAACAAAGTCAGAGTCTGCTCTTGGGACCCGTGCCCACGAATTAGTCTATGCGCTAACTATTAAACCAATGTTCCATTAGCTACTTGGAAATCAATTTCTTAGCAAGTTATTAACATACGAGCTGCGAGTTAGGGCGTCAATCTAACCTATTGCGCATGCTAATAATACAAACTGAATCCAAAATACAATAGCAATATGAATTTAAATAGACATTCAGAACATGAAACTCACACAGAAATACATTCTATAACCCAACAATCATCCTATCGGCGTCAACGGGTTTAGACGACAATTAAGCCGACTAAAACCCGCGACCTTACGCTACAATAACAAGAAAATACAAAGAAAATCAATAAGAAAACTTACACCTCTTAGTTCTAGTCTTGAAGGACAGAGAAAACTGAGAGAAAGATAAAAAACAAACCCTAAAAATTCCTCTATTCGGCGGAAAATAAAATAGGGAATTTATAGAAAATTTTATCGTGGCGTCTCGACGCCTGGCCTTTTTCCAGCGTGCTTTGACTTCAATCTTCTTCGTTTCTTGCTCGATTCAGGTCTCGAACCTTTGACTCCTTGGAACCATTCTTTGGGCTCGTCACGATCCTCACGATCTTCTCACTTCCTCGAGATCCATGGCCCTCAAGTTAGCTCGAAAACTCTCTAAATTGCCCGAATTAGCTTCAATTGTTGTAGTTCGTCCCTGATGCCCTGAATGAACAAATCATCTACAAAACAGACAAATAAAGCGTAAAGTGCACCCTAACAACTCTAGATTAACAACAAATAAATAGGACTAATTTGGTCCTATCAATGTTCTAGTGTTCGGGATATAAAAAGTGGTAAAGGAAGCAAAGAAGAGGTCGTAACAGTGCTTAAGCACAGCGTCGGGACGTTGGCCATTTTTTCCAAATCTGTTTTGCGCTACAATAGCTCAGTGTCGAGACGCTACACATATTTTTTTCTATAAATATGAAACGATTTTTGCCGGCCAAGGGGAGTCCATTTGTGGGAGCTGAAGCAAGGCCAAGGAGCGGGATTCAAGCGAGAAGACATGGAGATTGTGACGGGGATGTGCGGTTTCAACAGATTCGAGTTTTTCCTTTCTCTTTCCCTTACCTCTTGTTGTTTTTATGGCTTTTCTTTCAATTAGTGTGTAGTTTCAAGACTATGAATTGCTAGTTGTTTGTCTTAGGGATTGATGTAGTTGTTTAGTTTGTTGGATTGATTTTTGGTATGAATGTGTTTTTATTTTATTCATGTGATTGTGGTTAAATGTTTTCAATTACTTGATCACTAATTGAATGATTTGAGTGTTGAATCTTCCTCGGGAGAGGGGATTTTGCCTAGACTTACTTTATTGATCGCATGACTAAAGTAGAAATTCTAAGATCGTGACGGAATTCAGAATAACTTTAGAAGTGTAACAAGGACTAAACCAAATAATGTCTTGCATGCTAATAAACTTAGATAGCGATATTGGGTTTATTATATGCATGAGAATCAATTATGCTCGGGAGAGATAATTGTGATAAAAGTTTCCTTGGCTTGAAAAATAATTGCATGCTAAATTCATTCACATTAATCAATCCTTATTCTTAAATAACGAAATCGATTCCCTAAGAGTCTTTCCATTTGAGTCTCCATCTTTTATTTTATGTTTTTTATCTTTAAATTTATCTCTATCATTATGTTTTGCTCTCTAAATAAAATTGAACAAGATTATTCACGGTACTTAATTTGCTAGAAAACCAATCCAAAGAACAACACTCGTTTAATCACGAAAACACTATATTATTACTTGACCTATACACTTACGGTAAGCAAATCACGCATCAAACTCAAGGAGATTCGGTGTATGAAGACTGAGGAGGACTCGAGTAAAAAGAGAGATGTAGAAGATGAAAAGAAAAAGAAAGAAGAAGAGAAAATAAGAGAAAATGAGAGAAAAGAGGAGGAAGAAAGACAAGAGGCCGAGAGGGCCATGAGAGAAGAAAAAGAAAGAATGAAAAGAGAAGAGGCCGAGAGGGCCAAAAGAGAGGAAGAAGAGAAAATGGAGGTCGAGAGGGCCAGAAAAGAAGAGGAGGAGATTAGGAGATTGGCAGTCAAACTCCAACTCCTAGAAGAAGAAAAACCAATAAGACAAACCCTTCGGGAAGAGGAAATCTGGAGGAAAGAAGCTGAAGACTTTCTTGCAGCTTTTGAGCCCCTACATAATGCTCAATCAGGGGGGAAGTTCTGCAAGAAAGGACAAACATGGCCGTTGAAGGGCCAGTTGAAGAAAAAACAGAAAATGAAGGAGAAGAGCATAATGCGACCGCATTTGGATCGCATTCTGAGAAAGGCAAGGCAGTTGCCTTAGACGACCAACAAGATGAAGCTAACCTCGACCCATTGTTTGAATATGATACAAAGGGAACTTCACCTGCTGCTAGAAGTTTTTCTTCTTCAGAAAAAGAAGATGAGAAGAAGTATGAAGAGAATGAGGTCAATACCTCCAGTGAATTGAGTTAGATTCTGAGGTGAAAGAGTTGATTGACGACCAAATTCCAATTTCTTCAGCCTTGAGGAAAAAGAGAAGAAGAGAAATCAAGGAAGAGCGAAGGATTAAGAACAAGAATGATCCAATCTTTGCAAAGAGGCCGAGGACTAGGTCTATGGACGCTTCTCTCGCACTAGTCGCCGCCACACCTGTCAAAACAACCACCACACCACCTAAGAATCTGTTTCCCGAAGTTTTCAAGGATGTGGACTTTAAGGCAAGGATGGAAGTCATGAAGAAAAGGGACTTCCTGAATGAAAAGGGATTCTCTGACCGAGCTGGTGACCTGTTTGAGTTTGTAACGAAGGTCATATCTCAGTATAAGTGGCAGAAGTTCTGTGCTCATCCTCAAGAGGTCATGGTGCTTCTAGTTCGTGAATTTTACGCAGGTTTAAGGGAGGAGAGCCTGAGTTTAGCAGTAGTGCGCAGGAAGATGGTACACTTTTCTTCCGTGGACATTAACAGGATTTACCGGGTCAAAGCACCTTTGAACTCGAGAGGAAACGATGCTATTAAGAACCCCACAACCAAACGATTAAAAGAAGCACTCAAGTTAGTGGTCAGAAAGGGAGTGCAGTGGAAGGAGTCTCAAACTAAAGTGAAGTCTTTAGTGCCAAGCGACTTAAAGCCTGAACCGACATTTGGCTTCACTTTATAAAAAATCGTCTGATGCCGACTACCCACGTTAGCACTATTTCTGTGGAGAGGGTGATGCTTCTCTACAGTATGATGAAGGGGTTAGAGCTCAACATTGGGAACATTATTCTCTTTTGTGGGAAAAAACAAAAGAGCTTGGAAATTGTTTTTTGGATTGTTTTTTGGGTCATTAATAACCCAACTATGCCAGAGGGTCAAGACTACTCCAAGGAAAGATGAGGAGCGACACTTCTACAAGCCTACTAACGATCTACCTCTGATAGGGAAGCTGCAACACTACAATGCACAAAGGAAATACAAGGCTTCCACTTCCCAGGCTACTCCTTCACCAGTGCCGATACATGTTTCACCACGTCGTACACTCCTATCTCAGGGCCTACTCCATCATCTGAGGCTCTTGTCTTTGTTCTTAGACAGTTAGACCGCATTGAGGACCGTTTGAAAATCTATTGGGTCTATGCCAATGAGCAGGATGAAGCCATTAGAGAGTTTTATCTCTCTATCGCCCCTAGCATAGCTCCTATCTTTCCTGACTTTCCACGAAGTTTACTGCCTCAAGATCCCGAAGAATCTGTAAAGATGAAGATGAAGAGAATGAAGATGGCTCCTTAGAGAAGGAATAGGAGAGTTTTTTTGTTCCCCTTACACTTTTAAACGCTTTGTTTAGATTTTGTTAATAGTTGTTAGTTGCTGTTTTTTATTTTCCAGCCTGTTAGTTTACTGTTTTTATAGGTTAATTTTCGTGTTAGTTGCTGTTTTATTACTTTTAATGAATGGTTAGTTGTTTAGTTTACATTTTTAGGATTGTTTAGTGATGGTTTCCTGCTAGATTAGGTTCAAAATAACTTGGGTTTTTAAGTTTTCTGAAAAAATTCTGCTGTTGTCCATTTTGCTAAACTTGTGAAAATCTTGAAAAAGACCAACTTTTTGAAACTTTTTGACTTGAAAAAATGTTTTGGATAAATATGCTTTCATTTGAGTTTTCTTTTAAGTCATTTATGATGATAACTAGAGCATATTTCTATCTCAAAAGTGTCGCTGTCACAACCGATTTGTTTTCTAGTCATAGGCTTCCCACTAGTCTTTTTCCTTACAGATTTTTCTTAAGTCTAAACTTCCTCATGTTTAACATTTCTAACACACTAGGAGAGTTTAGTCTTGATGTTTTGGAAACAAAAAGCCTCATGTGATGCCCATATCCCGAAAACAAAAGCCAATGAGGGCATTGCCTATCTTAAGTTTTGGGGGGGGGGGTGCTTATTTTGTAAATTTGTTATGTTATTGTAAGTTTGTACTGCTGAAAAATAGATGTGCTCTGAAAGTTGTTTGAAAAAAAAATCATCAAACTGAGAGTTACTCCTCCTTCCTAGAGTTTACTGAGTAACCAGGAGCATTCATGACACCCATGGTTTGCCACTGCATGAAAGGTTGACTTAGGGAAGTGAGTATTAGTCTAAGTTTGTGATCTTTGCTCGTAGCTAGATATCTTCACCACAAAGTGTCGATAAGCTAGAACGAAGGTAAAGGTGATGACGAGGATTCTCTTGGGAAAAAAAAGAAAGTTGCATAAAAAAAGCACTAGCAGTCAAACAAGTTTGGGGGAGATAGAAAAGAAAAAGAAAACGCTCATGTATGCTCATTTACCTCAAGATTAGTTTTCTTAACTAAAAGGATTACACTAAGCTCTATGAATAGGAGTTAGGTAGTTTAAGCATATTGGTTAGGATGGACTAGGAAGAGTTTTTTCTTTGAAAAAATAAAGTAGAAATCCTCATGCCTAGGAAACTTAGAAGTTGTGGCTGGCACTAGAGTAGAAACCTCTCCTGAAAGGCAACCTTTTAGAAAATGATCTTGAGAAGCATGTTTACTTGATTTCATATGGATTATGTCTGACATTCTGATTCGCAATTATTTGATCTCTGACATTCTGGTTTGCAATTGCTTGAGGACAAGCAATGAGTTAAGTTTGGGGGTATGATAAGTGCAAAAAATATACCTATTTTGCCCCTTATTCTTAGCTCATTTCTTGTGAAACGTGTATGTTTTAGATCAAATTTACTATTCCCAAGCCTAAAAAGTGCAAAAGTTGGTGAGTTAGGTCTTTGAGAGTCATGTGTGTCAAATTATACATATTTGTGCCTAATTGGACTCAATTTGGTAAGAATTTGACTTATTTTTATGTGCTGTAGAAAAACAGAGGAAACAGGGCAAGACAGCAAAAATGCGATCACATTTCTTCCAAGGCTAAAAGAAATGCGACTGCATTTCTAAGCAAAAACAGAAAAGTCCGAGTCCGTCACGGGTCGTTTTGAACGAGCTTTCTTCGCACCTAACCGATTGATTTGACCCCAAAACTGACTGAGCTACCTGCAAGCACCATTTTCATGACTCCTCAACGACTCCCCACTCTATAAAAGGCCTCAAATCGAAGAGAAACTTAAGGAAAACTCACTGGGAAGGAGAGGGTAGTGACAGAACCCTAGTAGACGCCTATGAGTAGGGATGCTCGAGGTCCTTGCTAGAAGACGAAATTCTAACCTTAGTTAGACATCAAACCTTGTGTTTGTAGAGATTTCTCCCTATTTCCACCTTGTAAAAGGAGAGTAGAGTGTCGTGAGAACTCTAGAGGGATTGGATAAATTGAAAAAACCTTAATTTTAGCTACTGCACAATATTTCCAACGCCTTATTTCTTTTCATTATTTATTGTATTTCTCATTTATTTATTCAATGGAAAGTTATTCGTTTGCATTTTTATCCATCATGCGTAGCTAAATTCCATTGAGGGATTCAGTTTAGTGAATTCCCTTATGGATTAAATAGCTTGAAAGTTATTTATTTACCTAAGTTCTATTTTATGCATGTCATCTTTTATTGATTATCACTCTGAATCTTGTTGAGTTTACTTGACCACTTAGACTTAGCATACTATGTTAGTTTGGTACTGAAATGGTCAAACAACATCGGTTCTCATAAAGGTGATATAGGAGAAAGGACTCGAAAGAGTGTATTCGGTTGTATAAGGGATGGTCGCTTATAACAACTACAGTGTTATAGGTTGCATGCGTGAATAATCTATGTCAGAGTCGAGTCACAGAAATGTGCATAACGATACTCGCTTATCCTTCTAACGGTTCTTGGGAGCAAGTCCAAATAGGAGTTAAACCTGACCCAGTGCATATCTAGACATAGGTCAAATAAGCTATTACTAGAGTTATTTGCCTTTGAGATGAAACTTTACTAAATTCCTCGCTTTTATTATTGTTTGTTTAATCTTTTCAATGTTTGCTTTATTATTCGAAAAAACCCCATCATCAATTATTTTATCTTGGTTATCTTCTTAAGCAATTTAAGAGCAGTTTCTTTTTCAAATCTGTGTTTAATTAGTCCCTGTGGGATCGATACTTTTGGAATACTTTAAGAGTTTTATTACTACATGCGATAGTGTATACTTGCACTTAGCTTTACTGAATTAATCTTTAATCATTATTTTCCATCTTATTCCTACCACCATCTTCAGTCAAAACCCGCATTAGTGACCATCCCCTGATTCAGGCAGAATGCAGGCTGGTCACTTGCCCTTTCGCATCCTTCCTTGGGAAGTGATTATCTCCTACTTTAGGTGGAATTCAGGCTAATCACATGTCCAATCTTGTGCTTCACCTCGAGAAGTGATCATTCCCTAATTCAGGTGGAATATAGGTTGATTACTTGCCCACTCTTGTGCTTCACCTTGGGAAGTGATCATCCCCTGATTCAAGCGGAATGCAGGTTGGTCACTTGCCCCCTCGCATCCTTCCTTGGGAAGTGATCATCCCCTGACTCAGGTGGAATTCATCACAAATCCTTTCAATTTGAAGAAGGAATGATAACGGTGGAGAACTTTCAAACTTTGAGGAAGGAACAACAACAGTAAAGGACCTTCGAACTTGAGGAAGGAAAACCACAGTAGAGAACCTTTGAACTTGGAGAAAGAGCAACAGAGAGAATCACCTTCAAAATTTGAAGAAGGAGAACCACAGCGAAGAACCCTCGAACTTGGAGATGGAGAAGCACAGCAGAGAACCTTCAAACTTGAAGAAGAAGAACCACCTTTGAACTTGAAGAAGGAGAACCTTGACAGAAAACCTTCGAACTTGGAGATGGATAACCACAGCAGATAACTTTCAACTTGGAGAAGGGGAACCACAGTGGAGAACCTTCGAACTTGGAGAAGGGGAACCACATCGG
The DNA here is from genome assembly GCA_017139565.1 of Luffa aegyptiaca. Lineage (NCBI taxonomy): Eukaryota > Viridiplantae > Streptophyta > Magnoliopsida > Cucurbitales > Cucurbitaceae > Luffa > Luffa aegyptiaca. Next base: position 33,114,735 of record CM029407.1, on the reverse strand, counting down.
TGAACCTTCGAACTTGGATAAGGAGAACCACAGTGGTGTACCTTCAAACCTAGAGAAGGAGCAATGGAGAGAACCACCTTTGAAATTTGAAGAAGAAGAACCACAACGAAGAACCTTCGAACTTGGAGAAGGAGAATCACAATGGATAACCCTCGAACTTGGAAAAGAAGAACCACAGTGGAGAACCTTCAAACTTTGAGAAGGAGAACCACAGCGGAGAGAACCACCTTCTGTGACGCCCCCAAAATTCGACCTAAATTAGGGAACATTACTAAACATTTACTCTAAGGTCATCCTAATGCCTTGAAAATTTCGGCAGCATAACAACACAATTACAACTAACCACAAATTTTAGATACCTGAAAAGCAAAAATGCACACTTCTAAAACCATAACACAACCTCTTCTTCAATTGACAACATCCCCAAGCATACTCAATAAACTAAGAACTACTCCACAACTCAAGTAAATGCAATACAAGTCAGATCTCGTAACAAATGCAATTAATAAAACTAACACGCCTTAAACAAAAGAAACCACAAACTCAAGTCTATTACAACTGCCAAACGGGTGAACCAACAACCACATTGGTTTAATAGAAACCAACCAAAACTCTAACCATAAAAATAAATCAACAAAACTAGATATCTAATGGTCTTTTCCTTCAAGCCTCCTCTTCATCACCAAGTCCGAGTATGGTCTCATCACCTGCAAAACCTGGTGGTGGGTCAGTACAAAACCACGGTACTGAGTTAGTGCCTCACACTTCTAGAGCCATCAAACAACATACATATACGGAACAAGTATCAGGCTTTTCAACTACAACATCATGCCTCATGTACAAGACGAACAATCAACACATAGAAGCATACTCAACTAATACAATCATGCAACAACCATGCACCTAAGACATGAATTTCCGCACCATACCATGCACACTCAAAACACATGAATTCCACATCATGCCATGCATACTCGATTTCCTTTCAAGGCCCATGAGCTCGCTCAACACTCATAGCCCTAACAAAGCTCTCTCAGGCTGACTCCTTCGAGTCACACTGACCCCTGACCATATTACCTAAGGCCTTGACGTTTCTCTACAGAGCTCAACGTTCGACCTTTGACCATATTACCTAAGGCCTCAAACTGTTGCATCGCCTCTTGGCCATATTACCCAAGGCACCCAATGACTTCAAACTCTCGTAACCCTCACAAAGCTCTCCAAGACGTCTTCGAGCCACACTGTCCTCTGACCATTTGTACCCAGGGCCACAATGCTCTCTAGGAAGCTCGGCGTTCGACCCTTGACCATTTGTACCCAAGGCCTCGAACTGTTGCGTCGCCCCTTGGCCATATTACCCCAGGCACCCGATGACTTTCACAATGTATAGACTCATCACATTGCCCCTTGGCCATTGACCCAAGGCACCCGATGCTCCTCTTAAACCATTGGTGACATACCACCCCTCGACCATTTGTACCCGAGGCACCTGGTATTCACCCAACTTTCTTTTATTACATACAAGGTCCTCTGACCTCACAGCCTTGCTATCACACACAAGATCCTCTGACCTCATAATCTCACTATCACTCAATGTCCTTTGACCATTCTTACTTTTAGAAATGACGGTGAAATGACGCTCAAGGTCGAAATAGGAGACGTCGTTTCAGCTAAAGCAGTGAGAGCTGTAAAGTTATTTTTTAGAAATAGATTCTTATTTTAGAAAGTTTGTTAATTGTTCCTAAGATCAAGAGGAACTTAATTTCTATTTCATGTTTGATTGAACAATCGTATACAATTACTTTTAATATGAATGAAGCGTTCATTTATAAAAATGGTGTACTTATTTGTTCAGCTAAATTAGAAAATAACTTGTATGTATTAAGACCAACCGAAACCAAAGTACTTTTAAATCATGAATTGTTTAAAACTGTTGAAACTCAAAGAAAAAGACAAAGAATTTCTCCAACTAGTAACAATATCTATCTTTGGCATTTAAGACTTGGTCATATAAACATCGATAGAATCGGTCGTTTGGTAAAGAATGGACTTCTAAATGAGTTAGAAGATGATTCACTACCACCTTGTGAATCTTTTCTCGAGGGACAAATGACCAAAAGACCTTTTACTGGAAAAGGTTATAGAGCCAAAGAACCCTTAGAGTTAATACATTCTGATCTCTGTGGTCCAATGAATGTAAAGGCTCGAGAAGGGTAGAAATATTTCATCTCATTTATAGATGATTATTTAGGATATGGTTACTTATACCTAATGGGACATAAGTCTGAGGCCCTTGAAAAGTTTAAGGAGCTTAAGGCTGACGTTGAAAACTTGTTAGGTAAAACTATTAAAACACTTCGATTTGATCGAGGTGGGGAGTATATGGATCAAAGATTCCATAATTATATGATAGAACATGGAATCCAATCCCAACTCTCAGCCCCTAGTACACCTCAGCAGAATGGTGTATCAGAAAGGAGAAATAGAACCTTGTTGGATATGGTTCGATCAATGATGAGCTATGCTCAATTGCCTAGCTCGTTTTGGGGGGTATGCAGTAGAGACTGCAGTACACATCCTGAACAATGTTCCCTCGAAAAGTGTTTCTGAAACACCTTTCGAGTTATGGAGGGGGCATAAACCTAGTTTGCGTCACTTTCGTATCTGGGGTTGTCCAGCACACGTGCTTGTGACAAATCCTAAGAAATTGGAACCTCTTTCAAGACTGTGCCAATTTGTTGGTTACCCGAAAGAAACGAGAGGTGGTATTTTCTACGACCCACAAGAAAATAAGGTGTTTGTATCGGCAAATGCCACCTTCTTGAAGGAAGACCACATGAGGGATCATAAACCACGTAGTAAATTAGTATAAGGAGAAGCTATTGAACAATCACAAGGAGTTGTTGACGAAGCTGGACCTTCAACAAGGGTTGATGGAGGAGGTAGTTCTTCAGATCCGTTTCGTCCTTCTCAAACGTTGAGAATGCCTCGACGTAGTGGGAGAGTTGTATCACAACCTAATCGCTACTTGGGTTTAACTGAAACTCAGGTTGTCATACCTGATGATGGCATTGAGGATCCATTGTCCTATCGACAGGCAATGAATGATGAAGATAAGGACGAATGGGTCAAAGCCATGGACCTGGAAATGGAGTCAATGTACTCTAATTCTGTATGGGAACTCACAGATCTATCAGATGGGGTAAAACCCATAAGGTGCAAATGGATCTATAAGAGAAAAAGAGATGCGGCTGGGAAGGTACAGATCTTCAAAGCTAGACTAGTGGCAAAGGGTTATACCCAAAAGGAAGGGGTTGACTATGAGGAAACCTTTTCTCCTGTAGCCATGTTAAAGTCCATAAGAATTCTTTTGTCCATAGTCACATATTATGACTATGAAATATGGCAAATGGACGTCAAGACTGCCTTTCTGAATGCTAATCTTGAAGAGAATATCTTCATGTCTCAACCCGAAGGGTTCGTAGCCCAAGGTCAGGAACAAAAGGTTTGTAAGTTGAATCGATCGATTTATGGATTGAAACAAGCATCCAGATCTTGGAACATTAGATTTGATACTACGATCAAATCTTTTGGTTTTGACGAAAATGTTGATGAGCCTTGTGTGTACAAGAAAATCAACAAAAACAAAGTAGCTTTTCTAGTACTTTATGTAGACGATATCTTACTCAATGGGAATGATGTAGGATATCTCACTGACATTAAGAAATGGCTAGCAACCCAATTCCAAATAAAAGATCAGGGAAAGGCTCAATATGTTCTTGGGATCCAAATCATTAGAGATTGTAGGAACAAAACATTAACACTGTCTCAAGCAACGTATATTGACAAAATGTTGTCTTGATATTCAATGCAAAACTCCAAGAAGGGATTGTTACCCTTCAAACATGGGGTACACCTGTCTAAGGAACAATGTCCTAAGACACCTCAAGAAATTGAGAACATGAGACACATTCCCTACGCCTCAGTTGTGGGCAGCTTAATGTATGCTATGCTCTGCACTATGCCTGACATATGTTATGCATTAGGAGCAGTCAGTAGGTACCAGTCTAATCCAGGGTTAGACCACTAGGGAGCGGTTAAGAATATCCTCAAGTATCTTCGGAGAACGAGGGACTACATGCTTGTGTATGGGGGTAAGGATTTGATCCTTACAAGATACACTGACTCTAACTTTCAAGCTGATAAGGATTCAAGGAAATTCACATCAGGGTCAGTATTCACCTTCAACGGGAGAGCTGTAGTTTGGGGAAGCATCAAATAAGGATGCATAGCAGACTCAACCATGGAGGCTAAGTATGTAGCAGCTTGCGAAGCAGCTAAGGAAGCAATTTGGCTTAGAAAGTTCTTGACTGATTTGGAAGTTGTTCCAAATATGAAAGTGCCCATAACACTATACTGTGACAACAGTGGGGTTGTAGCCAACTCAAAAGAACCTCGAAGCCATAAACGAGGAAAACATATAGAGATGAAGTATCACCTGATACGGGAGATTGTGCAACGAGGAGATGTGATCGTCACCAAGATCGCTTCGGAGCACAACATCGCTGATCCATTTATGAAGACTCTCTCGGCTAAAGTGTTTGAGGGTCATCTAGAGGGTCTAAGTCTACGAGATATGTATGCCGTCTGATCTAGGGCAAGTGGGAGATGTATAATGGGTATAAGGATGCCCTAGTTCATTGTATTATTTTAGTATATTCACTTTATGTAATATACAATACACATGACATTTCCAGCTTTAGATTATTGCATTTGAATCCCACTAACTAGAGCTTTAGTTCAAGTGGGAGTTTGTTGGGTTTTATGCCCTAAAACTCGTAGATAGTGAATGTAACGATTGACCGAATATTAATGAAATAATATTGATGTATTTTTCCATTAAGTATTGTTAGTTATATTATGTTTGTCTTTGCCTAAATAACCCTAATCCAATAAATTAGACATCCTAAGCTGTAGTATGAGTCTTGAACTGTATGTGGAGACATATGGAGATCACTGTTCAAGATACAACCTAAAGAGCCTATAGTATAGGGATAAGATTGGGTGCCTTATCCTGGTAACACTATGGTTATGACCCACTTTGTATTTGATACAAACGCCATGATCCAACGCATTCGTGTAGAAGACATGCGAGTGGGGGTATCCTATGCAATGAGTTTGCATAAGACCGAACTGCGAAATAGTGACCACTGGTTATAACACCGTTAACTAGTTAGGTTTCTATTTCACTAGGACGACCTAGACAACTTAATCTTAATCCCTTGGTTGATTATGGACTCCTGCTCATGAGGGATTGTCCTTTGATTTGTATGGGTGAGAGTGGCCAATACGCCGACTCAATAAGCTTATCATTTTGGGGATAAGACCGAATGAAGAGCTGAGAACATAATCACACAAGATGGAATTCACTCCTTCCCGACTTTAGGGAAGCAGATGAGTGTTCCCTTAAGTGGTGACTCTGAGTCTTGAACAAAGAGCCCTGCCCTCTCAATGGCATGAGAGGGTTTTCTGTTTGATGGTTGGACCAAAAACAGGATGTTCATTAGAAGAGAACTGGTACTTAAGAAAATAGAAGTAACCTAGGGGTAAAACGACAATTTGACCCAGTAGGTGTTACGGACACTCGTGAAGGACTAACTAGTCGTTATTGGTTTATATCCGTGGATACAGAAATATGTCTGCAGTGAGAAGAGTGCAACTGTGAGTCTATAGTGGAATGTACACATAGTTAACAAATATTGATTAATTTTGTTAATGAGTTTGACCAATTAATCTCACATCGTTGGAGCTTCTGATCTGCAGGTCCATTAGGTCCCACTGGTAGCTCATAAAGTATTTTGAGGCAACTAAGTAATGAATGTAAATTGAAAATATTCAATTTACAAGGGAAACAATATAATGTATATTGATATATTATTGTGAGAGAAATAAATATTTTAAGAAATTCAAATATTAATATGAATTTGATTCATATTAAATTTATAGGAATTTGAAAGAGTTCAAATATGAATGAATTAATTTAAGGCCTAAAATTAAAATGAGCAATTAATTAATTCAAGGTCGGAAATTAAATATGTGATATTTAATTCGTGATTAATTAATTAAAGAATTAATTAATTGAAAATTACTCAATTATGGAAATGATTAATCACTTATGGAAGTAATTAATCATTTATGGAAATGATTTAATCACTTACGGAAGTGATCGATCATTTATGGAAAAGATTAATCAATTATGGAATTGATTAATTATGGAAAATATTAAATCAATTATGGAAGTGATTGATTTTAAATGAATATTTTATTCATGGTCTTTCCCCTATAAATAGAACACTAGACCTAAAGGTTTGTGTGCCCTCTTGCTCTTAGATTCACAAGACAAGACTCGTGCATTCCCTCAAGCCTCCCTCTTAGGGAAAGACTCCCACCAGTCCATTGCCTTCTAGACCTAGAGATATAACGGTGTAACCTCTGTGGTTGTGTGTTCTTGGAGAAGAAAATTCCAACAAAGACTCTTAAGGGGCTGCTGCGTTTTTCAACGTTAGAGCGTCGTTGGCGAGAATCGGTCAAGTCTACAACGAAGGTTTGTAATGGTTACTCTTTTCTTTAGAAAAGCATGAAAAATAAAGTAGTTTTATTTTTCTGTATTTTCAGCATGTTTATAATGATTTTACAGCGACTTTAAAGCATGATTAAAGTAGTGTTTTGCCTTTTCGTATTGGTATTTTAATGTTAATTAATACACGGTGTGAGATCCTCTCGCTTCCGCTGCGCTGGGACTTTTGTCCCTACAATATATACATCCAACATATATCGAAACTAAACAAATAAATCACACAACATACTAGCACACAAGCAAACAAACTCAACAGGTAGAATCCACTTACTAATAGTTCTAAAGCGCTCCTAAATAATTCTAACAAGATCATGCAACAAGAAAATCTAGGTTTCAAGGCCAAACTCAAGTCTAAACCTTAGTTGAAGTTAGAAAAGTATTTAAGAGGGAAGATCTTACCCAAATACAACTTTAGAAGTTAGCTCGAACTCCCTAAATTAGCCTGAAACTACAACAAAGAGTTTCTAAGTGCGAGAGCCTAATTTACCACACTTAAAAAGAGTTTAAAGAGTCTAGAACGCCTTATTACCTAGGAAAAGTCACCAAATAAGCTCACCTCTTGCTGGAAAGTACTCGAACGAGTTAAACTCTACAAGTAGGGAACTTCCAAACGTTAGGGATCAATCTAAAAACTTTAAAAATACGTTTTAATGGATTCGAAAGGCCTAAAGCATGCTGGAAATTGTTGAACCTTACCAAAAAGACTTGAATACTTGTTGGATAGTGATCGAAAGACTCCAAACACGTTGTTCTAAAGCCACATGACTATGGGCAGTCTGATCCAAGACCTTTCGGGCTATGGGTAAAAGCCAAAAGCCAGATTCGAACTTAACAGCTTGTTGGAAATTGATTCAAAGGGGCCTAATCCTGCAAATTTGGAGTTGTTAGAGAGTGGATAATTCATATCAATGTTATTTGGGATATGGGTAATTTGATTCGAAGCTTAACAACACGTGGGTAAGAGCTAAACCTCACCAAAAGAGGAAAGACGTTGATGTTTGCCCACTGGATCACGAAATTGAGCACCACCACAGGGAAGCATTCACGCCACTAGGACCGAAACGTGCACCAAATCTTCATGGTCGCTGCGAGTGTTGTGTTCCTAGCTTTCGATCACAACTCTGGGCGAGATTGAAGTCGTTCGAGAAGGAAGGCATTGGCGATTGCAAGTGAGGACTTTATCTTGACTCGCCATAGCCGTGGGTGCTCACGGATACGCATGCAAAGAAGGGAATGGAAGGGGAAAAATCGAACAGGTTGTCACGTGCAACGAACAAGACGACGGCTGGGTTCGAGTTTGGTACTGGAATCGAGTGGAGTCTGCTACGCCAACGTGTTGGCCACGATTTGAATCTACCATCCATCGAAGGAAGGTAGATGAAGGTTTGCGTCATGGGTTTTCGCTCGAGAAGGAGCAACCGTCGGAGCTACAAGCCTCGCACCGTCGAGCTGCACGTCGGGGAAGAGGAAGAAAGGACGCGGAGGATGACAACGACTGAAGAAGAAGCAAACGAGAAATGGGGCTGGCGTGCGGCGATTCAAGGGAGAAGAAGAAGAAGGTACAGCGGGGGTGTGCATGAGTGAAGAGAAAGAGAGGGAAAGAGAGTTCTTAGGGTTGTTTTTTTTATTTTCTTTTCTTTTCAATTTCTCCAATAAAAGAAAATGATCTAATAAATAGAATGAGGAAGAAGGCCTAGAGATTTTAATTTTCCAAATGAACCCAATCAATTTAGAAAAGAAAAATTCTAGAGCTTTCTAAAATTCCAATTAAGGAACCTAAGAGATTTGGGATAAAATTTAATTGAAGGAAATTTGGATTAGATTTTGAACTTAGGGGATAAGGTCTAAAATTAAATTCCCACATTAGAGAAATAAGGATTTAAGAAGATCTCTTTTCCCTAAATTTGAAGAAATTTATTTTATCAACTTAACTACTAGCATTAAATTCTAGATACAACTTTAGGGGATAGACCCAAATGATCTAGATTTAGCTTAATTTTTATAACGTGGGACGTTACACCTTCGAACTTGGAGATGGAGAACCTCAGCAGAGAGAACCACCTTTGAACTTGAAGAAGGAGAACCTCAGCGGAGCAACAGCAGAGAGAACAACCTTTGAAACTTAAAGAATGAGAACCTCAACGAAGCAGCAGCCAAGAGAACTATCTTCGAAACTTGATGAAGGAGAAATAACAAACTTGAGGTGAGCGGAACATCGAACTTGAGGCTAGCGAGACTTTGCTGTGTTGCCCCCAATAGTGATGCATTTCTTCAATTTGTATTGTCGTGCTTCAATGTTTGTTGTAGAGACTGAACTTAAAGTTTTCTTTAAGATGCCTATGTACCTTAAAGAACAGGGATCAAGTCATAACGTAGTTCAATTTTTTTTTTTTTGCACTCACCTTTTAAGCTCGTGTGGGCTAGGAGCATCATGCAGTTTAGGCTCTTGCGATGACGAGTTTTTATATTTTAAAAGCCTTTATCTTCATCATGGTCTTGATCAGATCCTTTGCTAGTAAGATTGGTCAGGATAGTGAGATTTGGCTTCACTGTTAAGGAACCTTTTGTGTTTATGAGAATAGATAACTTTCTTTTCATGCGAGACGGGACAATACTATGAAGCTTCCTGTCTTTGTTTACTTCACCGAATAGTTTTGCCTCTGAGGGGTCCATCTTTCTTTTAGGTCGATCACTTGTCACTTTGAAGTGATCAAAGACAGATGTAGCAGGTCGACTTTCCTTCAATGTAGAAACACTTAGCCTTTGGAAAGCTGAAGGTCGAGTGGAGGTGGACACTGAATAATGGGTTTCTTCTTCTGTCGTGGACATACTCATTCTTTGGAATACCGAAGGACGAGTAGTTGAAGGCTTGATGCGATCGAAGACGAAAGTCCTTTGTTCACCCTTCTTGGAATTGCCATCTTCTTCTACATCGATGCAGTAGGAAGTTGCAAAGTTTCCCTTTTCCTTTTTGTGGAAAGTTTTGGAGAAGAATTCATTCAAAGTCAACGATTGTCAAGGTTGAGAAAACTCTTTACTTTTCTTCCTCTTAGGTTGAGTTTTCCTAGGATTCTTCTTTCTTTAATGTCTGTCTTTTCCCTTGACTGAAGCATGATTTAATTGAGCTACTTCATCACGGTTGAGTTTAGTTTTTCCTTCCTTAGCTAGCCTTAGGATTACCTTTTTTAGGACAAAGCATTTCTCCACTGGATGGCTGACAACTCGATGATACTTGCAATACTTGGGATCATCGACTTTCTCCATCTCTTCCGGTCGTTTACACTTAGGAAGTTTTATCAACTGTGTTTCCAGTAGTTGTTCCTGTTGGGTTTAAATACCAAGCGCAACAAAAATTGACCAGACCATTAACTCAGTTTTTAATTAGAATCCAAATACCAGTACGAAGGCAAAATATAGTAAGCACAAACATTTTAATCTACTGTAATCTAAGGTATAAGCATGCTGATTTCAGAATCGAATTCTAGAAAAAATAATACAGAGAAGAAGATCTTGAGTACAAACCTACATTGTAACTCTGGAGGGCTTCACCAATTCTCCAACTAGAAGATCTTTTTCTACCTCTCTGCAATTCACCACGAATAAAACCAAGACACCACTAATATGTCTTCACTGGTATATCTTAGAGGCAATTTGAGGCAAGGAGGTGGGATCCTTTTCTTGCGGTGATTTTTTTTGGGATTTTTCTACAGAGAGAATAACTGAGAGCGAGAGTTAGAGAGAATGAATGATCGATTCAACAAAACTGGCCCTTCATCTCCCTATCAGGCGTGTGCAGTTAGTAGAGGAAGGAGAGAATCGTGGAACACCTTCCACGATTAAAAGGATAATTGACATCTCAGTTATTAGAATTTTAATTTTAAAATTAAAATTGAATTTAAAATTAATTAATTTGAGTAATAAAAAATTATTTAAATAAATAATGATTAATTAAATCAAATTTAATTTATCAATACATTAAATCATATTTATATAAATATTCCCCACATAACCTATAGTTTTAATTCAATCAATTAAATTAAATTAATTCTCTAATTAATTAATCGTTAAATTAAATATCTTATATTTAATTTAACCCTATAATTGAATCATATTCAATTATATTTCTCTCATATAACCTATGGTTTTAATGTGCATCTAATGCGCATTAATTTTAACCTATAGTTTTAATATGAATCCAATGAAGGAATTGAATCCCAACGGAAGCGGATTTAATAGAGCGTGAATGAATTTTAGTGAATTAGAAAACCAATACATCGGGCAAAACAGAAACAATTTCTATGAATTATAGATTAAGCATGCAAAAACGTGATCTAAACAATTTAGATTTGAGGGCTTACGTGATGATGGAGACGAAATAGCACTATGCTCCTTGTCAATTTGTAATTCACGTACTGTGATCTTCTCCTCCAAGAACACTACCATCAAGGGATCACCCGCTATAACTCTGGGTCTGAAGATCGTGATGGTGGGATCATCGTCTTGGAAAGGGAATGAGAATTGCAGCAGAATGATGTTGCAATCCTTGAGAGAATTTTAGAGATCTTTACCTTCTGTAAAAACGTACTGAGAATGCCAATCTTGGAGAGAGAGTTTTTTTTTTCGTTTTTCAAAAACTAGAGAACTCCCTTATGTCAACGTGCCACACGATGGATGTTGGGTAAAAGGGTAGTTACTTTTTAACTTCCCTGATTAATCTTGGCCCTTGATTGTAATCAACAAGATCTGGACCATTAATTATTATCATATAATAATTAATGATCCAAATAACTATATATTATATAACTTTTTTTTTGACAAAGGGAAAATGTATTCATTAATCACAATAACAATTGAGAGTACATTTGCGATGAGCGACATCGTTCATTGAAACTAACCATTGTGGAAAGTCATTAACCCACAATGTGGACCTTTGGTAGAACAAAGCATCTTTTGCAAGACGATCTGCTCTAGAATTTCTAGATCGAGAAACAAAGGAAAAAGTCAAGGAAGTAAAACTTTCTCTAATCTCCCTGATGTCCAAGATCCAGTGATAAACTTCAGAGGCAATGTCCATCTCCCCATTGATCATTCGAATCACATTAAGCGAATCCGAAAGCACATGAGCTTTAGTAATCTGAAGTTGTTGCAGTAACCTCAGCCCCTGAAAAATAGCATAACACTCCGCTGCTAATGGAGAAAAGGAAGAAGGATCGTAAGCTTCTAGCGCGCCCACTAGGATGCCATTTTCATCCTTTATCAAGGTGCCGCAACCCGAGCCCACAACTGTGGGATTGACAGCAGCATCCGTAGCCAACGTGACTGTCACACCCCCTCTCGGACCACCTGCTAGCTTAGCCCGAAAGATGGCGTGAAGCCAACGGACATCGTCCTCCTCTAACGATACCCGCTGACCCTCCTGAACGTTGAACCTGATAAACATACTAATCATAGATATAAAACATTCTACATGAAACAGAACACAGCGGAATCCCTGAAAAAAAACTTCCAACAAACACGAGGTGTCGCCCTGACATAACTTGGCTCGGATAATAACCTGATATAGATATCACAACCAAAAACACATACAACTAGGGTTTATGCAACCACGACCTCTAGGACTAAATTATCCAATCCTTACAAAACATTTACAATATGAACAGACTCAATATACAACTCCACCCACGTACTGGAGCTTAATCTGGAACTTTCAGCAGACGTTGGCAGTGTATCAGGCACCGGGAGCTCGATCTCTACCTGGAATGTGGAAAAACATTTTGAAAGAATGAGCTACGAAGCCCAGTGAGTGACTAACTTTAAAACTCTAAATCCGGAAGTCAAACACGTGATAAACCTTTAAACGTATAAATATGCTCAATCAAAGCGTTTAACATAAACGTGTAATGAAAAAGGCTTTCTAAAATATATCGCAAGTCCGTCTTTAAAAATCTAGCAAGACATATCAAGTACATCAAACGTTTTAACTAACATGACCGATCTACGTTGTGTAGGGCACGCCCAGTACAACCAACGTTTGCTAGTCCTACGATGTAGTGGGGCCCGCCCAGCACTCCCATCGTCTTTGTCGTAGTGGGGCCCGCCCAGCACTCACGACAGCATCGTTGTCACGGAGTACACTCAACGTCAACAACGGAATATAACCTGTGTGCACACGGTACCATATAGCCTCGGGCTCAATATCTCAGTCATGTAGTCAATAGAAATCTTAGAAAATCACATGAAAACATTAAAACATGCCTGCTTATCGTTATCTTTCGTAAAACGTAAGCTTACTCAGCTTGCTCGTGAAAAACTGGAAATCGTTTAAAAGTACTTGCTAATCCATACTTTACATTAAAAGATATCGTTTCAGCTACTTTTCATAAAGTCATTAGCCACGTGCTCGTATATAAACCTCATTAGAAAATCTATGCTCAAAACTCATGCTTGAAACTGTTCATAAAAACCATGTATCATTCATAGAAAAGCATGTAAACATCTAAATATGAACAACCGTTGGAAACCATTTTCGAAATTCATTTTGTCACTCACTGTCTTATCTAGTTCCCTGGTTTGTAGACTCGACCTATTTCCTCTTGGCCTGTCAAACAACCAAAACCGAGCATTAGAACCATAGATGGCTTTGTCTTTCCATGCTCATGAATTTTTAAAAAATTGGATTAAGAATCACATTCACATTCTACTTTCCAGATTTTCCAGATTCTATACCCTAACTTCCAACACCCATAACTTCCTCAATACTTAACCAAAATTAATGAAATACACACCAAACTATTCATTTTCGAACACTCTACAACTTACCTGAAGAAATGAAAATGAGATTCCCAACCGATATGCCCAGAAGTGCCCCGAACACAGACAACACAGATTCGAGGTTCTCTGCTACCCTTTATCTAACTCCTGAAATTAACCCTACTTAAAGTCATTTTTGGCTCACAACATCTTCATGAAAGTTGTAGGAAATTTAATAAGCTTTCCAACCATACCAAATAGAGCTTCTGATTCGACTTGTACACCCCAGAATGCTCAAAACACCAGAGAACACCAGAGATCCTCCTGGTTTGCTCGAGAATCCTGTGCTCTGTTTTCCATTCAAAAATCCATTAACTTCTCATACGATTTAGCTCAAGCTTCCTTCATGAATTTTGTTAGAAAATGAACTAACTTTCAAGAAAATCAAATCTCTTCTCTTATTTCCTTCTGTGTAGCTCAAACCGAATAAAAAACCAGAGGTTGACAGTTTTGCACCCAGATTCTGCAATGGCTGGCTTTGCATGAGCTTTTTCCTATCTTCTTCAACCTCAAACCCCGAAATTCTTCTTCTTCTTCCTCCTTCACTCTCTCCCTCAAGTGTTCTGTAACTTTTGGAATGAAAAATGATAAGAAATGGGCTGGTAGTGGGCTAAAAATGAGTGAAGCGGTGGTGGAAGGTATTTGCTGTCCTTTCCCACTTGCTTTCTTTTTCTTTCTTTTTTCTTTTTTTTTTTTTTCCTTTTTCCCTTTTCCTTTTCCTTTTCTTTTCTTTTCTTTTCTTCACTTATTTAATTCCTTTCTTTCCTTTCTTTTTAAATTGATAATTCCCCACAACTTAGTCCAACAATGAAACCACCAATAGATGACAAGAGAAAATTATCTAAGGAAAGTCTCCGGTTTACAGTGACGCCCTGGAAGCAGACGGTTCGGATGGGATCTTCCACAGCCATAAAGGAATTATTAAGCCGACCAATGTGACGATATTCTTCCCAATATTTACTTATCCATTCACATCGTTGAGACCAACTCGGGATAGATGAATTGTGAAGAAAACTGTTCCGATCATTCCATATAGACCAAAAAGCAGTACATACTTTTTCGAAAAGATCTTCTTGTAAATGCAAAGCTAAGAATGAAATACGATCGGAAAAATTGTTTGCAACAACAATCTTGCTATCAATCCGATGGAAGAAAAAATTGCATATTTGGGAAGCACGCATACAACCACACAAAGCATGATCTACAGTTTCACATTTTAGTTTACAAACATCGCAAGTGGGAGATAGATCAATACCTTTCTTACGAAGGCTAAACTTCGTTGGCAAACAATCATGAAAGGCTCTCCAAATAAAGAGCTTTACCTTTGGTGGAATTTTAGCCTTCCATAAAGTATGCCACCACGAAGCCTCATGATTAACACTTGTGGAACCATTGCTCTGAGCACTTATAATGTCTGCTTTATAACCACTTTTAACAGAATATTCCCCATTAGAAGTATAATGCCAAATCCACTCATCACCACGATCTGCTCGACTAATGGGAATAGATGTTATGATGTTAGCATCCTCTGCTGTCACAAAGTTTCGAATTTTCGCCACATTCCAGGTATGTGAGGAAGTAATGAATTCAGCAACAAACATTGGTTCCTGTAAAACAACGTGAACTTCCTTTAGAGGTTTAAAAGTGGATTCTTTGGGGATCCAAGGGTCGTTAAAGAAATCAATAGAGTGGCCATTGCCAACTCGTTTTCTCTTGCCCAATTTCAGGAGATCACGAGCCCACACAACACCCCTCCAGAAAACTGAACAATTTGCTTTAATAGAAGCCTCTAGCAAAGAAGAGTTCTGAACATATTTGCCATTAATAACTTTAGCTACCAGGAGATGAGGATTAGTAAATAATCTCCAAACCTGTTTAGCTAATAGAGCTTGGTTGAATAGGCCAATATTTCTAAAATTTAATCCACCCAACTCTTTTGGAAGACAAAGGGTATCCCATTTTTTCCAATGAATCTTTCTATGAGAAGCAGTTGAACCCCACCAATATCTTGCCATCATTTTGTGAATATCGTCACAGAGAGTAACAGGAATGCGAAAGCAACTCATAATAAAGGTGGGGATCGCTTGGGCAACACTCTTGAGCAAAACTTCCTTCCCTCCAACCAAAAACAAATTACCTTTCCAACCTTTAAGAGTCTTCCAAATCCTCTGTTTAATGTCCTTGAAATCATCCCTTCGACATCTAGTAAAGGTAGACTGAACTCCCAAATATTTTCCAAGCTGATTAACAACTGGCATATTCAAGATATTTGAAAGGGTACACCGAAAATCATCAGGAACATTAGGAGAAAAATATAACGCCGATTTGGCAACATTAACCTTCTGACCAGACGCTAACTCATAAATTCTCAATATAGATTTCATCACCCAAACATGCTCAATTGAGGCTTTGCAAAAAAGGAGACTGTCATCAGTAAAGAAAAGATGGGAAATGACAGGGCAGTGCTTGCCAATCCTAATACC
The DNA here is from genome assembly GCA_017139565.1 of Luffa aegyptiaca. Classification (NCBI taxonomy): domain Eukaryota; kingdom Viridiplantae; phylum Streptophyta; class Magnoliopsida; order Cucurbitales; family Cucurbitaceae; genus Luffa; species Luffa aegyptiaca. The sequence continues at coordinate 33,098,805 of CM029407.1, read as the reverse complement.
AGAAATATTATTGCGAGAGATGGCACCAGATATCAACGAAGAAAAAGCCTCTAAACATAATAGAAATAGATAAGAGGAGAGTGGATCACCTTGTCGAAGACCACGTTGTGGGGAAAAATTTCTAGTCGGGACGCCGTTCAGCATAACTGAGAATTTAGTGGTAGTTATACAATCCATAATCAAATTTACCCAGCGGGAATGAAAACCAATCTTCAACATTAATTGCTGTAAGAAACTCCATTCTACCCTGTCATACGCTTTACTCATATCCAGCTTAAGAGCTAACCAACCTGTTTTTCCCTTTTTCCTGGACTTGATGGAATTGAGACATTTGTGGCCTATAATAATATTATAGAAAATAGAGCGACCAGGTACAAAAGCAGATTGGTTCTCAGAGATTATATCCTGCAAGACCCATTTCATTCTGTTTACCAGGACCTTAGCAATGATCTTGTATGAGACACTACATAAGCTAATGGGCCTGAAGTCAGATACTAGTTTCGGTTGGTGCACTTTTGGAAGGAGAGTAATGAAGGTTTCATTCCAATCACGAACAGATCGCTTTTGGTTGAGAATATCCAAACAGTTGTGAATTGTTGTCTCACCCACTTCATTCCAATACTTCTGATAAAATAAGGCAGGAAAGCCATCTGGGCTAGGGGTCTTGGATGGATGCATTTGCCGAATAGCGCGCACAATTTCATCCCTAGAAAACGGAGCTAGGAGCTGAGAATTCATCCCATCAGTAACTTTTTTTGAAATGTCCCGTAACGCGTTACTAATAACATCTGACGATGGATTAGCCGAGGAAAAAATCGTAGTGAAATAGTTAACAAAAATTTGCTCCATCTGGGATCGATCTGTAGTCCAATCATTGTTAATATTCAAAATCCCAACTATCTCATTACGTTTCTTCCTCATTGATGCTCGTTTATGGAACCATTTTGTATTTTTATCGCCCCACTTTAACCAATTCTCCCTTGATCTTTGCTTCCAATAAATTTCTTCAGATTCCATAGCATGATCCAAGTTACACTACAAGAAAAATTGTTTTTGCCGACGCGTTTTCTCTCGACGCCGTTAACTGCGTCGGGAGAAGAACCTTCTGCCGACGCGCAAACCATCTCTGCCGACGTCGTTAAGACCGCGTCGGCAAAGGTCTTCTCTCTCGACGCCATTTATATTTGCATCGAGAGAAGCAAGACTTCTGTCGACGCTGTGTTAATCGGCGTCGACAGAAGTGACCTTTGTCGACGCGCCTAGACGGCGTCGGCAGAGGGTCATTTAAAATTTCGATCGTAAATTTTTTTTCCCTCCAAACTTGGACTTTTGCCGACGCCGTTTTCAAATGCCGTCGGCAGAAGTCACTTCTGCCGACGAGATTAAAATGGCGTCGGCAGAGAGTCATTTAAAAATCCACAACCAAAATTTTTCCCTCCAAACTTGGATTTCTGCCGACGCCATTTTAACTGCATCGGCAGAAACTCATTAAAAGCCCTAATCAAAATTTTCCCTCATTTCGTGTCTTCTTCCTCATTTTAACCCCTCCCCTCTGCGTTTTCTTCTTCTTTTTCCATCACCAACTCCGTTTCTCTCCATCTCCGCAACTTTCACCACTTGATTCCACCACTACCACTCTCCCTCTCCGCAACTTTCACCACTTGATTCCACCACTACCATTTCTTTCACTGTTGTATGAGTCGTCATCTCCCTCTCATTTAGTAAGTAATTTTTTCTTCCTTGTTTCTCTCTTTTTTTTTTGTTTTACATTTCTTTGATGGTTTTTTTTTTTGTGTTGTTAGTTATTTTTTTTTTTCATTTCTTTGCATCTATATTGTCATTATTTTGTTCTCTCTAGATTGTGTTATTTATGGTTGTGTGCTATGTGCATTAGGGATTGTGAGTCAACAAAAGCTTGTTTGATGTTTGTTCATTTGGTGAAAAGAGGTGAGAAAAGAAAGTATAAATATGGGTGATTTTTTTTTTTTTTTTTTTTGTGTGTATTTTGAGCTTTTGGTTTTTGTTGATTAAAGTTAATGGTTTTGATGTTAAGTGTAAATATGGTTTTTGTTTTTGTGAATAAGGAAGATTAGTATATGTGTTTACTTGGTAACCTTGATTATTTTCGATAAATTTAGTGGTTATATTTATAAATTTATGAAATTTGAGAAGTTCGTTTTATACGTTATTATTGTATTTAGTTTGAATGTTTACAAATTTTTTTCATTGGGCTCATAGATGTCATATTGATGTGTTTGAAGCAAGTGTGTGGAGAAGAATTAATAGAGTGTGAGAGAAGTAGTGAACTAAAGAAGAAAAACATGTGTTTGTTTGGCGATATTGACTTCTTTATTCGACGACAAAGGTACATCGGCGGAAAATTTTGAGGTATGTTTGTTTGAATTTTATTTTTAAAGTATTGTAGTTTGTTGTTGTGAGAAAGTTGAAAAAAATGAACTTACTTGATGTTTGCAAATTTCCCTCTCTGTAGGTTATCTTCCATCCAATAAAATGTCATATCGACGAGCTCATAGTGCCTTTGTGAGTTGTTTTTTCTCTTTATTTTAGTGTTTACTTATAAATTTGGTTTATAAATGTTGAGATTATAGTTGTTTGTTGGAGTTTGGAGTTTGAGATTGAATTGATGCTTATATGATATTGAGATTGTTTTTGTTTGGAGGATGTGTGGTAAGAGATGTAGAAAAGTAAGAATTCCTTTTCATGATGAGTAAAAGAGTAAATCAACTTTGGAGGCTTAGGTGATTTTGAGTCTATTCATTTTCATGATTATTATATTTTATTTTTGAGTCTATTCTATGTTTAAAGTTTCATTTGAAGCTTGTTTGTATGATTGAAGTTAGTTTAATTGTGACATTTATAGGTTTTGATTTGAGTAAATTTAGTTGTTATGTTTTAAAATTTTGATAACTTAGTTAATTAGTTGTGATGATGTTATATTAATTAGTTTTAGCATGAGTTTGATAATGAGTGATTGTTTGAGTATAGAGGTGAATAGAAATTCTTTGTTATGTTCTTAAGTTTTGAAAATTTGATAATTGGGTTATGTTTTCATATTATGTTCATTAAGTTGAAAATTTATTGACTTTGTTATAGTTTGATGAGTTTATTATTTGTTTACTTAGTAAAGTTAGATTAATTTAGTTGTTTTGATTGTTTTAGTTCATTATGGTTGGAGGAGTTTAATATTTGTTTACTTAGTAAATCAGATTAATGTTTGTTGCTTTTAGCTTTTTAGTTCATTATGTTCATATGGATTGTGTAACTTTGGAAGTTAGTTTAAAGTTTTGATTGTTTTTGTTTTTTTTTTTTTGTTAGGTTTCAATGAGTTTAATTGTGAACATGATATAACTTGTAAGTTTAAGGTTGGATTGTTTTAGTTCTTTATAATTTGTTATAAGTTAGATGATTTAGTTGGTATATATACACTTCATTAGTATTAGATGTCTATAAGTTAAATTTTTGGTAAATGTACATGTTTGTGTTTTACTTAATAAAGTTAGATCAACTGGGTTGTTTTTTCTTAAATTTGGTGTTTTGTTTGTATTGTTTTGTAATTTCATTAGTTAAGATTTGGATTACTGTGTTATGCGAGATCCGACTCGCTTGTATTTGGAGATTGTGGTGTTGCCCATGTGTTATGAGGGCTGTAGTTGGGTGTTTCTAGCTATATTGAAGTGCATTTCTCTTGTTTAGCAGGTCTAAAAAAATATGGATTACTCTTATGTATGTCGTTATACTGCCGATTTTTTCGGAGCATCTAATTAATAATTTAGATGGTTTAAATTAGTTTAAAACTTAGTGTAAAACTTAGTTTCAAGTTAAGACTTTCGCTTCTAGCATCTAATTGATTTTCTTGCTTTGATTTTTTGTAGATGATTCGACTCAATCTTGATATGGAAGGACACATTTGCATTTGGAGGCAGCCACGAGCTTGTTAGATGTTTTTCCTGTAACTAAAGTCTTTCGCTTCTAACTTTTTATTAGAATTATGTGTACTGAACAATATTTTTAATTTCGTGTATTTTTTTTATACTTTTAGTTTTATGTACTTCAATTTATAATGCAGGATTTTATATCTCTCGACTTTCATGTATATGTGTAATATCTTGAATTTAATTGAATGCATTTTGATTTTATGTATATGTGTAATATCTTGAATATATTTCTTTTAGACTTTCAAAACAGAAAAAATAGCAAAACGAAAAAAAAAAAGATAAATAAAGGCTCTGCCGACGCGTTGACTTCCGCGTCGGGAGAGACCATTTCTCCCGACGCACGGTCAACGCGTAAGTAGAAAATCTAGTCCACCGCTTTCTGCCGACGCTTTGACCACCGCGTAAGCAGAAATGCTTTCTGCCGACGCGATAGTCAACGTGTCGGCAGAAAGTGCCCATAATTGCTCCCCACATTATGCGTCGGCAGATACGTCTCTGCTGACGCATGAAAAATACGCGTCGGCAGAGCCTCTGCCGACACGTTTTTCCCGACAATTCTCCCGACGTCTGAATACGCGTCGGGAGAACCTTTGCCGACGCGTATTCCGATCTTTCCCGAAGCATATGCGCGTCGGGAAAGACCTTAATTGTTGTAGTGTTATCCTCGACATGTTTAATTAAATTGAAATCCCAAGGCGACGATTGCTTATATAAATCCTGTAATTGAGATTGAAATTTAAGAATAGTACGGTGTAGAGTAGCATAAGTACCTTTGCCCCAACGTTGAAGACCAATTTTGCACTGTTGTAAACATGTTTCCAGATTAGGAAATGCCGCTTGGTTGATACCCCACGAACCTTGCTCGATAATGATCTTCTTGCACTCTGATTGGTGTGACCAAATTTCTTCAAAACGAAAAACTCGAGATCTTCTTGCTCCCACATTATTTGAATGGGATTCAGGCAAATCATAAATCATAATGGGGCGATGGTCTGATCTTGCCCAGTTTAGATGCTGTACCATAACATTATGAAAAAGGTGCAAGAATGCTTTATTAGCTAGGAATCTATCAAGACGTTCATTGATCTGTGCAGTTGCATCTTGTCTATTGGACCAAGTAAAAGGATCACCTTGATAGTCCAGATCTTGAAGACCACAATCGTCGAGGACATCTCGAAATTTGTCCAAAAAAGACTCTCGCAATGGCCTACCACCCACTTTTTCCTCATGTAACAAGGTAGCATTAAAATCGCCACCTATGATCCAGGGTGAATCATCATGATTGTATAAACGTCGAATTAAATCCCAAGTATGATGACGATGACTTGTGTTCGGATCACCGTATATACCAGAAAAGCGCCATAACTTAGAGTTCCATGTTACTGAAGCATCAATATGAAAAGATGAGTAAGATCTAATGGAGACATCTATATCATCCTTCCATAATAGACAGAGCCCACCACTACGACCAAAACTATCCACTATGAAGCAACTAGAATAATGCAAAGACACTTTTATTTTATTGAGATAACGAGACCGTGCATTACACTTTGTTTCTAGCAGAAAAATTAAATGAGGATTAGCGTGACGGATACCATTACTTACGGCACGGAATGACGAGGATTCCCCAGACCACGGACATTCCAACAAAGTGTTTTCATGGCTCCCGATGGGGCTGCTCAGCAGCCTCCACCGATGCTTCAGTCTGATCAGAGACAGGGTCCTCATCTGTCCGAATCCTCTTCTTTGAAACGTTCAGAAGACCAAACCCCAAGCGCTTCCTAAAGTTATCCACGCCTGAACTGCCACCATGATTTGAAGAAACCAGCCGAGCCCAACGCTTCCAACTGCGAGGTTGCCGGATAATAGCGAGCAGATCGGGCTTGGTCAGTACATTCGACTCCAGCTGGACCGGATGCTGTGATTGATTCGGTTCATTATGATGTGAACCATTTTTGAATTCTGGAATAACTGGCGGTTTAAACGGGCCCATCTGACTTGCCAAATCTGGAAAACTCGAAGGAATAGGAGCGTTATGAGTCTTATCTTTGCCAGTTGGATCCGAAAAAGGAGGAATTAGATTGAATGAAAATTTGGATGACAGAGATGAAGAACCCAAAAATTTCTCCTCCACTTTGGCACTATTATCCTGCAAATTAAATGATTGAGAACCCATAACTGACTCGTAACTTAATTTCTTCTTGACCGTGGACGTTTCTCCAACATTAAATACTGGAGGATTTTTAGTAACTCTTGTGGACTGCATTAATGGCGGCGGTGCGCCCGTTTCTGCCAGAATTGGGGAGATGTCCATAGGCTTGTTGCCAGAGTCCGGTAATGCGGAAGTTGTTCCAGTCGAAGCTAAAGGGAGAGGCAGTCCGTCCGACGAATTCACCACATCTGGAATAGAGGAGTCTGAAACCATCTTATTTTTATTCAATGGACTGGAGCTTGGAGATCGATATAGCATGGAAGATCGTCCAGTAAATTGCATCCATGGCCCATATTGATGTTTTTGGGAGGAGGGGTCGTCCGCAACAAAAAAAGCACTGCACTCCTTTGAAGAATGGCCAATTATACCACAAAAAGATCATAGATCAGGAAGTTTTTCGTACCTAATTGGCGTCCAACAGCTGCCCATAGGATCGTTAAGGTTGACTTTGATACATCTACGAAGAGGCTTGGTGATGTCAATAGTAACTCGAACTCGAAGACTTTCTTTCCCTCCGAAATCCCTGGAACCGGAATCAAACGCTTCAAATCGTCCAATAGCATTCCCAAGCCTTTCTGCGTAGAAAGGTTATAAACATCCATCGGGAGATCACAGAAGTGCACCCAAAACATGACAAATTTGAATTCCATAGCTGATGGTTTGACCATAGGGATGGGCTTGGATAGAACCAAAAGAAAACGATCAAATAACCAAGGACCTTGACGTAAAACGCGTGTTTGCTCCTCTTCAGATTTGAGGGAGAATAAAAAGAGATTCTTCCCCACTTTTTCGACCATAAGGCCACTAGGAATGTTCCACACCGCTTTGAAATTTCTTCTCATAACATCACCGGCAATAATCCTGGGGGCCATTAACTTTCCGAACAAAGAGAAACCCAAAGATTTGCCTGTAATTGCTGCCTCTTGCCTATCCACATCGATCTCAGTTTCTTCTTCGTCGTTCGTAAGATTAAATCGATCCCAATTTTCTAACATTTCTTTGAACGCCATTTCTGGATCAGAAACTCTACAGAAGAAATCTAAGATTGTTGAAAAACTCCCGGGAGCAATGCTGAACAGTGCGTGACGATGAGAAACCATGAGGATCAATTTAAAGGATACTGGAGAGTGAAGGAAAGATCGACTAGAATCAGGGAATCAATGGAGTAGAATCTGGGAGGATTACACAAATCACCCCAAATTGATACCAAGAAACGTAAAGGGTAAAACGAGAAATTAGCGTGAAGAAAGAATCAAGATCACATCCAGCAAGTTGGCATGCGAATTTCCGGCGAAAATTCACCGACTTGGTGCTAGAGAGAAAACTCGGCGAAAAAATCCAATCATCAAATCTATATATTATGTAACTAATTAATTTAATTAAACCAACTTTAATTAAATTAATTATAACATATAGTTTTAATTCAATTAAATCATATTCAATCGAATTAATTAGGCCAACCAATTAATTCTCAATTAATTGTTCCCCATATTAATTAAATATCATATACTTAATTAATTTTACAATTGAATCAAATTCAAATGTATCTCTCTCTTTTAACCTATAGTTTTAATATGCATCAAATGTACATTAATTATAAAATATGGTATTAATTTGATTAAATCATGTTTAACCAAATTAAATTAAATTAATTAATTCATGAATTAATCAAATATCACATATTTAATTAATTTCATATTTGAATCATATTCAAATGCATTCTCTCATATACTATAGTTTTAATATGAATCCCTATTCATATTAATTTTAACCTATAGTAATTTTATGAATCTAATTCATATTTAATATTTGAACTCCTTCAAATATTTAATTCTCTTACTAATTAATTTTGAATCACATCCAAAATCAATTTTATTATAAAGTTTAATTCAATAATTAAACTTATGCATTATAATGTATCTCCATACATTATATTAATTGCATCGCATACAATTAACTAAAATTACCTTAATAAATTTGAACACTTCAAATTCTATTCAAGACTATTTAATCTCAGAACCCTTTACGAGCTAGCAGGTGGATCTAATGGACCTACAGATCAGAAGCTCCAACGATACGAGATTAATTGGTCAAACTCTTTAACCAAATTAATCAACATTCGTTAACTGTGGGTCACTCCACTAAAGACCCACAGTTGCACTCTTCTCACTGTAGAATATTTTTGTGTCCATGGATATCGACCATACCGGTAAGTCAATCCTTCACGAGTGTTCGTAATGTCAGCTGGGTCAAATTATCGTTTTACCACTGGGTTACCTCTAGAACCTTAAGTACCACTAATCCCTCTAATGAACAAGTTGTTTAGAATCCAACCACTAAACAGAAGTTCCTCTCGGGCCAAGAGAGGACAGTGTGCGCCTCTGTTCAAGACCTGGAATCAACCCTTAAGACAATCCCTCATGATTGTAACCACTAGACAAACCTATTGAAATAGAAACCTAAACTAGTCCATAACGTTACATCTAGTGGTTACTATTTCGCAGTCTGGTCTTATGCAAACTCATTGCATAGGATACCTCCACTCATGTCTACTACATGGATGCTTTGGATCATTGCATCTGTATTGTATACAAAGTGGGTCGTATCACATAGTGTCACCAGGATAAGGCACCCAACCCTATCCCTATACTATAGACCTTTTAGGTTGTTACTTGAATACTAATCCCCGTATGTCCCCACATACTAGTCCAAGTTTCATTTAAACAACCTTGGATCTTAGTTTATTGGATTTTAGGGTTAATTAATGCAAAACTCGATTATTCAATAACATATTACTAAATCACTCAAATAACACTTTATTGAGGTTAATTAATTTGTTTCATTTACTATCTACGAGTTTTAGGACATAAAACCCAACATCCAATTCATATTAAATCTAATATTTGAACTCCTTCAAATATTTAATTCTTCCATAAATTAATTTTGAATTGAATTGAAAATAAATTTATATTATAAAGTTTAATCAAAATATAAACTTTATATTATAATGTATCTCCATACATTATATTATTTCTCTTAGTAAATTTGAACATTTCAAATTACTTTAATTACCTCAATACTCTTTATGAGCTACAAGTGTAATCTAATGGACCTACAGATTAGAAGCTCCAACGATATGAGATTAATTGGCTAAACTCATTAACCAAGTTAATCAATATTTGTTAACTGTGGGTACACTTCACTATAGACCCACAGTTTCCCTATTCTCACTTACCGTTTTACCCCTAGCTTACCACTACAGCCTTATGTACCAGTGCTCCTCTAATGGACAACCTTTTTGTGATCCAACCATCAAACAGAAATCCATCTTGGGCCAGTGAGAGGGTAGGGCCCTTTGCTCAAGACCCGGAGACGCCACTTAAGGGAACACTCATCTACTTACCCTAGAGTAGGGAATAAGTGAATTCCATCTTGTGTGATTATGTTCCCAGCTCCCCACTCGGTCTTGTCCCCAAAATGGTAAGGTTATTGAGTCCGTGTACTGACCACTCTCACTCATACAAATCAAAGGACAATCGCTAGTGAACAGGAGTCCATAATCCACTCAGGATTGAGACTAAGTTGCCTAGGTCATCCTAGTGAAATAGAAACCTAACTAGTCAACGGTGTTACATCTAGCGGTTACTATTTCGCGGTCCAATCTTATGCAAACTCATTGCATAAGATACCCCCACTCGCATGTCTCCTACACGAACGCGTTGGATCATTGTGCTTGTATCAAATACAAAGTGGGTCGTATCCATAGTGTCACTAGGATAAGGTACCCAACCTTATCCCTATACTATAGACCTTTTAGGTTGTATCTTGAACAGTGATCCTCGTATGTCTCCACATACAGTTCAAGACTCATACAACAGCCTAGGATGTTAGTTTATTGGATTAGGGTTTTTTAGGCAAGATAAACATAATATAAACAATAACACTTTATTGAAAAATACATCAATAACATTTTATTAATGATCGGTCAAATGTTACATTTACTATCTACGAGTTTTAGGGCATAAAACCCAACAGTTCCAACATGTCTGCAATGTCAAAATTATGGAAAGGATAGACTTTTTCTGTCTTTCCTTTAAAGTTAAGCGATGTGTTTCATTTTCTTGTCGCTTTTATTTTGAAGATGACTAGTTAGGGAGTAGAAGGCCTTTGTTTCCCGAACTAGCAATACTTAGCTCCATATCATGGGCGCGAGTTTCTAGTTCTTCAAAGGTTCGAGGCTTTATACCTTGAAGGATGTAGAGGAGTTTCCAGTGCATGCCTTGAACACACATCTCAACGGCAGAGAGTTCAGTGAGGCGATCTTTGCAATCTAGACTCATGGCTCTCCAGTGATTTATGTAGTTAACAACGAGTTCACCTTTTCGTTGCTTAGTATTTGTGAGCTCAAACATGCTAACTATTTGTCTGGTGTTGTAGAAGCGATTTAAGAACTCTCTTTCGAATTGCTCCCAACTGTCTATCAACTTAGGTTCTAGATCAGTGTACCAGTCAAAGGCATTTCCTTTAAGTGTTCGAACAAACTGCTTGACTAGTTGATGCGGTGTTGTCTGAAGGTGGATGTAGGCATAAGATGGAAAACAATGATTAAGATGAATTCAGCCAAGCTAAGTGCAAGTATACACTATCGCATGCAGTAATAAAAACTCTTGAAGTATTCCAAAAGTATCGATCCCACAGGGACTAATTAAACACAAATTTGAAGAAGAAACTGCTCTTAAATTGCTTAAAAAGGTAACCAAGATAAAAGTAATTGATGTTGGGGGTTTTTGTAAATAATAAATCAAACAATGAAAAGAATAAACAAACAATAATAAAAGCGAGGAATTCAGCAAAGTTTCATCCCAAAGGCAAATAAATCTAGTAATAGCTTATTTGACCTAAGCCTAGATATGCATTGGGTCAGGTTTAACTCCTATTTGGCCTTGCTCCCAAGAACCATTAGAAGACTAAGCGAGTACCGTTATGCACATTTCTTTGACTCGACTCTGACATAGATTATTCACGCATGCAACCTATAATCCTATAGTTGTTATAAGCAATCATCCCCTATAACACCGAATACACTCTCTCGAGCCCTTTCTCCAATATCACCTTTATGAGAACCGATGTTGTTTGACCCTTTCAATATCAAACTCACATAGCATGCTAAGTCTAAGTGATCAAGTTAAACTCAATAAGATTTGAGTGATAATCAATAAAGGATGACATGCATAAAATAGAACTTAGGTAAATAAACAATTTTCAAGCTATTTAATCCATAAGGGAATTCACTAAACGGAACCCCTCAATGGAATTTAGCTACACATGATGGATAATAATGCAAACAAATGACTTTCCATTGAATAAATGAATGATAAATACAAGAAATGATAGAAAGAAATAGGTGCTAGAAAAGTATTGTGCAGTAGCTAAAACTAGGGTTTTTCAATTTATCCAATCCCTCTAGAGTTCTCACAACACTCTACTCTCCCTTTTACAAGGTGGAAATAGGGTGAAATCTCTACAAACACAAGGTTTGATGTCTAACTAAGGTTAGAATTTCGTCTTCTAGCAAGGACCTCGGGCATCCCTACTCATGGGCGTCTACTAGGGTTCTGTCACCACCCTCTTCTTCCCAGTGAGTTCTGCTTGCATTTCTCTTCGATTTGAGGCCTTTTATAAAGTGGGGAGTCATTGAGGAGTCACAAAAATGGTGCTTGCAGGTAGCCCAATCAGTTTTGGAGTCAAACCAGCCGGTTAGGTGCGAAGAAAGCTCGTTCAAAATGACCCCGACGGACTCGGACTTTTCTGTTTCTGCCCAGAAATGCGATCTTGCCCTGTTTTCTCTGTTTTTCTACAGCACATAAAAGTAAGTCAAATTCTTACCAAAATGAGTCCAATTAAGCACAAATATGTATAATTTTACACACATGACTCTCAAAGACCTAACTCACCAACTTTTACACTTTTTAGCCTCGGGAATAGTAAATTTGATCTAAAACATACAAGTTTCACAAGAAATGAGCTAAGAATGAGGGGCAAAATAGGTACAATTTTGGCACTTATCACTAGTAGATCTCCTCAAGTACCAACGTTCTCGCATGTCTTGATGAAGTGGGCAATGTGCTGTTTAGGATTGTTTTTTACAGCAGGGATTTGACTTGATTCAGCAATATTTTGGTTCTCAATCTGGCTCTTTAGGTGCGCGATTTGAGAATCTCTTTCTTTAATCGCCTTCATCAAGGTGCTTATGTGCTTCTGCATCTCAACCATTCTTTCTTCCATAGTTCTTGTCTCTGTCATCATGACAGTCACTACATCAAAATCAGGTTCAAACAAAAGGTTATACTTTAAAAGAAACTTGTCATTAGTATATTCCTTTTGCAGTATTGTTTCTTTTATTATAATGGTAGGAGTTTTATCTTCTTTCAACTTGAGTTCATTCGAGCAACTATGGGTAATAGTGTTAGGTTTTATGCCCTAAAACTCGTGGATAGTAAATGTAAACATTTGACTGAACATTAATAAAATGATAATTCATGTATTTTTTTTCTTGAAACTAATTCATGTATTATTCATTTGTTATTGTTTGTATTGCGTATATCTTGCCTAAATTACCCTAATCCAATAAACTGAACATCTTAGGCTGTTAGTATGAGACTTGAACTAGTATGTGGGGACATACGGGGATCACTGTTCAAGTTACAGCCTAAACGGTCTATAGTATAGGGATGAGGTTGGGTACCTTATCTTGGTAACACTATGGATACGGCCCGCTTTGTATTATGATACAAACGCAATGATCCAACGAGTTCATGTAGGGGACATGTGAGTGGGGGTATCTTGTGCAATGAGTTTGCATAAGACCGGACCACGAAATAGTAAACCACTAGCTGTAACACCGTTGACTAGATAGGTTTCTATTTCACTAGGATGACCTAGGCAACTTAGTCTCAATCCTGAGTGGGTTATGGACTCCTATTCACAAAGGATTGTCTTTTGATTTGTATGGGTGAGAGTGGCCTACTTGCCGACTCAATAAGCCTACCATTTTGGGGACAAGACCGAGTGGGGAGCTGGGAACATAATCACACAAGAAGGAATTCACTCCTTCCCGACATTAGGGTAAGTAGAGGTGTGTTCCCTTAAGTGGTGTCTCCGGGTCTTGAACAAAGGGTCCTGCCCTCTCTATGGCACGAGAGGGACTTCTGTTTGTAGGTTGGACCTCAAGCAGGTTGTTCATTAGAGGAGCACTGGGGACTTGAGGATGTAGAGGTAACCTAGGGGTAAAATGGTAATTTGACCCAGCTGGAGTTATGAACACACGTGAAGGACTGACTTGCTGTTATTGGTCAATATCCGTGGACACAGAAATATATCTGCAGTTAGAAGAGTGTAGTTGTGGTTCTATAGTGGAGTGAACCACAGTTAATGAATATTGATTAACTTGGTTAATGAGTTTAGTCAATTAATCTCATATCGTTGGAGCTTCTGATCTGTAGGTCCATTAGGTCCCACCAGTAGCTCATATAAGGTGTTGAGGTAAAAAATTTCTAAGGAAAATAAATATGAGAGGGAAGTGGATATTCGAAGGAGTTCGAATATTAAATTTAAATATGAATTAGATTCATATTAAAACTATAGGATAAAATTAATGTGCATTGGATGCACATTAAAACTATACATTATATGAGAGAGATATAATTGAATATATGATATTCAATTTAATGATTAATTAATTAATTAATTAATTAATTTAATTTAATTAAATTGGATTTAATTAAATTGCATTAAAACTTAATGTTATGGGAAGGATATTCATTTAAATGTGATTTAAATGAATTGGTTAATTAATTTTGATTTAATTAACCATTAATATAATTTAATTAATTTTATTATTAATTAAATTAAATAACAAATTTGAAAATGCATATTTGAAGTCATCAGTTTTGCTGATCGTGCGTTAGACCCACGGTTTTTCCTCCTTCATGCCTAAAAGAGAGGAGAATAAGCCAATATTGGTTTCACTTATTCGAAGAACTCTCGTCTCTCTCTCAGTATCTCTGCAACTCTTAGAAGAAATATTCTCCCTCTCATCCCCTTAGAGAAAGAGATTGCTCCCACAAGCGAACCTCAGAAAAGCCTTCAGAGAATACCGGTGACTCGTTATTGGTAGTGTTCATGGAGGATTTTCCAACGAAGGTGTTTCTTGTGGTTGCTGTAATTTTCTGCAAAACCCCAAGAAAAAAGCGTTTTCGGTCAAGATCTACAACGATAGTAAGGTTTCTTGACTCCCTTTGAATTCCTTAATAAAACCATGATTAGATCTAGGTTTTATTTAAGAAATCAACATGTTTATAACCTATTTTACAACCTTTTTATGTGATATATATTGTTGTGATTTTGTGAACTGTATTGGTATTTCAATTAAAATAAAACACAGTGTAGGTTTTTTTATTTCTTCCGCTGCGTTAGGGTTTTTATCCCTTCAATTAGAACCCATGTAAAAGTTCCTCATGACGGCAGTCATTGAAGAAGTCTTGAACGACATGTTTTCATTTATGTTTTGAGATAAGAGAAAGAGATGAGAGGTAGAGATGGTCCCACTGGGTGTGCCAATTTGTTCACACTTAACTTCAAAGATGAGACACATGGAATAATTTTGATTTGTATTTATGTTGTATGCGTGTGAGTGTACAATTTCTAATACATAGTCCTCTGATTCTCTCTCTTGTGTGTGTGTGTTTCACTCGAGGGCTGGAACGCTTGTTCTCGAATTTGAAGTCGTCTCAAGGGCTTTGTAGCTTGTTCTTGAGATTGGAGTTGTCTCTAGGGCTTTGCAGCTTGTTCTTGAGATTGAAGTTGTATCAAGGGCTTTGTGAGCTTCAAGAAGTCTTTTGATGTTCTGAAAGTCTTCTAGAAGCTTTAGTCTTCAGAGTCTTGAAGGTTTGTTTGTTCTTCAGAAGGATTTGAGTTCTTCTGGATGGCTTGACATAGACTTCAATCGGTTTTGCAGTAAGATTTGAATAGGATTTGCGCTTCGATCTTCAGTTTTTCAATAGAACTTAAAGAGGATCTGAGTTTCGATCTTCAGTTTTGCAGTGGGATTTGAAGAGGATCTGAGCATCGTTCTTCAGTTCTGCAACTGGATTGAAGAGGATCTTAGCTTTGATCTTTGGTTTTGCAAGACGAGATTCAATCTTCAAAGTCTTCCTGAGAGCTTTCTAATCTTCCTCTTCTTCCTTTCCTTCTGCCCCCCCCCCCCCCCCCAGATGATAGGCAAGGTCTCTTCTTTATAGAGTTTTCAAAAGGCCTTTGTGGGCTTGGGCTTGATTGCATCTGGACCCATCCACAAGCTTGAGCTTGATTGCATTTCGGCCCATTCATGGGCTCGGGCTTGAAATTTTGGGCTTCAGGCCCAATTACCTTATTGAATTTGGATTTAAATTGAACCCAATTTAATATAATTTCATGAACTTAGCACATTTTAATTTCATGAACTTAGAAAATTACTTGAAAATTTTTTACGCCAACAACCTCAATAACATATTATTGATTATATCAAAATGTTTACATTTACTATCTATGAGTTTTAGGGCATAAAACCTAACACTTTCATTTGCATGGGTGAGAGTGGCCAGAGTTGCTGACTCAATAAGCTTACCATTTTGGGTACAAGATCGAGTGGGGAGATGGGAACATAACATCACAAGATGGAATTCACTCATTCCCGTGCTTAGGATAAGTAGATGAGTGTTCCCTTAAGTGGTGTCTCTAGAACTTGAACAAATGGCCCGACCCTCTTATTGGCCCGAGAGGGACTTTTGTTTATTGGTTGGATCATAAACAGGTTGTTCATTAGAGGAGCACTGGTACTTAAGGACACAAAGGTAACCCAGGGGTAAAACTATAATTTGATTCAGCTGGAGTTACGGACACTCGTGAAGGATTGACTTACTGTTATTGGTCGATATCCGTGGACAAAGAAATAATCTACAGTAAGAAGAGTGCAGCTGTGGGTCTTTAGTGGAGTGACCCATAGTTAACGAATGTTGGTTAATTTGGTTAATGAGTTTAATCAATTAATCTCGTATAGTTGGAGCTTCTGATCTATAGGTCCATTAGGTCCCCCTGCTAGCTCGTAAAGGGTATTGAGGTTATTAAGTCTTGAATAGAATTTGAATTGTTCAAATTCATTAAGGGAATTTTGGTTAATTGTATATGACAATTAATATAATGAATGCTGATACATTATAATATAAAGTTAAGGGAAAAATACACTTTTGGTCCCTGAGGTTTGAGTTAGGTTTCATTTTGGTCCCTGAGTTTTCAAACTCGACAATTTGGCCCCTGAGGTTTGAATTTCGTTACACTTTTAGTCCTTCCGTCAAATTTTCTGTCAAATACTAACAGATTGCTGACGTGGCATTAAATTATATTAAAAAATATTTATTTTTATCAATTTCTTAAAATAAAATAATATTGAATACTTTTTTAATATTTTTCTTCTTCCATCTTCTTCTTTACACCCTTATCTAACCCTAAACTCAACTAACAGCCTCTATCGTCGGACCACCGCGACTGTCGCTGTCGCCAAACCACCATCGCCGCGTCGTCTGCTGCCGCATTCTTCTTCTTATTTTCCTTCTTCTTCAGACCAGTGTCGGAGTCGTCGCAAACCACTACCAGAACCTCCGCATACTACTGTCGAAGCCGCCGCAAGCTGCCGCCCTTCTTCAGACCATTGTCGGAGCCGCTGCCGGAACCCACACGACAGCACAAAGTTAACCCACACAGTCGAGCCGTTGTCGAACTCGCACAACTGCACAAAGTAAACCCAAATAGCTTGAGCTGTCGTTGGAACCTCATGCGAACTCACGCCAACTCAGAAGAAGAAGAAGACCCACACCAACTCAAAAGAAGAAGTCGAGCGCCAGATCTGGAAAACTCGGGAACTTAGATCTAGAAAACCCACAGGAACTCAGATCTAGAAAACCCACCTTGCGAGAAAAGTGTAACGAAACGAAGAGAAAAGAAAACAAGAAGAAGGGAAAGGGAAGGCGATTTCGGTAGCTGTACAAGTTCTGGCAATGATGTCGTCGGCAGAACGAACCTAGATCTGGGCACCCATGACGATCTTCTCCTTCTCTCTCTTTCGGTCAGTGTAACGAAAAAAAAGGGAAAAGAAATCGAGAAGAAGGGAAAGAGAAGACGATTCCAGCGACTATATGGGTTCTAGCGACATCTCCGGCGACGGCAGATAGTGGGTCCGACGGTGGTCTGATGAAGAAGAAGAAAGGATGAGAGATAAATGAAATAATAAAAATATATAATATTTTAATTATTATTATTATTTTATTTTAAAAAATTAACAAAAAAGTAATTTTTTAATAAAAAATGGTGCCACGTCAGCAATCTGTTAGGATTTAACGTAAAATTAGACGGAAGGACCAAAAGTGTAACGAAATCCAAACCTCAGGGGTAAAAATGTTGAGTTTGAAAACTCAGGGACCAAATGAAACCTAACTCAAACCTTAGGGACCAAGAGTATATTTTTCCCTAAAGTTAATTATTGAATTAAACTTTATAATATAACTTTAATTTTGGATATGATTCGAAATTAATTTATGAGAAAACTAAATATTTGAAGGGGTTCAAATATTAATATGAATTAGATTCATATTAAAACTACAGGTTAAATTTATGGAAAAATACACTTTTAGTCCTTGAGGCTTGAGTTAGGTTTCATTTTGGTCGCTGAGTTTTCAAACTCAACAATTTAGTCCCTGAGGTTTGATTTTAGTTTCATTTTGGTCCCTCCATCCATTTTTCCGTTAAAAACTAATGGACCGGTGACGTGGCACTATTTTTTATTTAAAAAAAATATTTTAAAGATTTTTTAATTAAAAAATATTAATATAATAAAAATATTATTATTTTTTTTTATTACTTCTCTCTTCCTTCTTCTTCTTCTTCTACCACTTCATTTTCTTCAACCCACCATCAACCATGGCCGGCGGCCGGCGACTTTGTTTTTTTTGTTTTCTTTCTTTCTCATTCTCTTCTCCTTATCTTTTCCCTTCATCTCCATCTTTTTTTTTATCTTTCTTTCTTCTTCTCTCTTTCTCTCTCCCTCACCATCTCCTTCTCTCTAACCATCCCTCTCTTTCTTTCCCTCACCGTTCCTCTCTCTCTCACCGTCGTCCCTCTCTGTCGCTCCTCTGTCACCGTGCATGCTGGAACTTACTCACCGTCCCTCACTCGCGGGTTTCATCCCAGCCCGAATTTCAACGTCTGAAGAAGAAGTTCGTGGGTGCCGAACAGATTTGGAACTCTCTCACCGTCTGCGATTTCAACCCAGCCCGCACAGATCTGGAACTCTCTCACCGCCGGTCTTCATTTTTTCCTCCAGATCGAGACCCACGAACTTCTTCACACGCCGGCCTTCATCTTTTCCTTCAGATCGAGACCCACGAACTTCAGATCTAGAACTCACAAACCCACGCGAACCCACCGACCCACGACAGTGCAACAACAATCCAGACGACGGTGAGAGAGAGAGAGGGACGACGGTGAGAGAGAGAGGAACGGTGAGGGAAAGAAAGAGAAGGATGGTGAGAGATGAGGAGATGGTGAGGGAGAGAGAAAGAGAGAAGAAGAAAGAAAGATAAAAAAAATAAAAAATAAAATAAAAAAAAAAAGTCGTCGGCGGTGGTCGGTCGCCGATGAGCAGCGGTCGCCGGTCGGTGTGCTTAAAGAAGGAGAAGAGTCGGTGTGCTTGGAGAAGAAGAAGGAGAAAAAGGAGAGAGAGGGGAAATAAATAAAAAATAAAAAATAAAAATATTTTATTATTATTTTAATAAATTTTTATTTTAAAAAATTAAAAAAATAATTTTTTAATAAAAAATAGTGCCATGTCAGCAAACCGTTAGTTTTTAACGGAAAAATGGATGGAGGGACCAAAATGAAACTAAAATCAAACCTTAGGGACTAAATTGTTGAGTTTGAAAACTCAGGGACCAAAATGAAACCTAACTCAAACCTCAGGGACTAAAAGTGTATTTTTCCCTTAAATTTAATATGAATTAGGTTCATATTATAACTATAGGTTATGAGAAAGATGTGCATTTGAATATGATTCAATTGTAAGGTTAATGAAATATATAATATTTAATTAAGAAATTAATTAATTGATTAATTTAATTTAATATGATTTAATTAAGTTAATTAAATTAATACCTTAGGTTATATTAATTTGATTAATGTAATACATATAATTAATTAAATAGTTTAATTAGTTATAATTTAGATTAATTAATTTAAAATTAATTAAATTAAATTAACTACCCAGACGTGTTTGGGTAGTGGGGATGTGGCACAGAGGGAGTTATGTAACTCCCTCCCTCTCTTTCTCTCTAAAATACACAAAATGTCTGTGTATGAGAGGTTACTGGATTTTTCCATCTGTAGAACTCCTCCCAAGCAAAAAGTCTCTCTCATTTTTCTCTAAAAAATAACTAACAAACCATTCTTTTGTGACTTGCAAGTTCCCTATATTTCGAGGTTGGTTCCAAGAAGCCAAGATCTCAATTACCCAGAGAATATGAGGGTTTCACTAATGGTGGTGTTCTACTGTGATATTCCTGTACATGTGGGTTGTTGTTGCTCGTGAACTTTCTTGGTACGAGGGTGGTTTTATTGTACGATCTACAACATGTAAGTGTACACGAACCCCTCATAAAATACATGATTAATCTAGGCCTTAATTATAGAATGTGTTCTGTAATTATTCTGCAAATACAATGTACTAGTTTCTTTAGAAAACAAAATTGAATTACATGTGATCAATCGCTTCCGCTGTGGAATTCAATCCCTTCATAAAGCATGCAATAGATGTGAAAGAGTAGGAAGTATTTCCCGTAGGAATGAAATGTCCCAGATGCATGTACTTTTCTATGATGTCTTTAATGTACGAGGTATTGACTTTATGGGTTTGTTTTCTACTTCATTGGGCTTTACTTACATTTTATTGACCGTGGACTATGTCTCCAAGTGGGTGGAGGCAAAGGCCACAAAGACTGACGACTCTAAAGTTGTTTCAGGGTTCTTGAAATCTTACATCTTTAGTAGGTACGACATACCACAAGCAATAATTAGCGACCAGGGGACTAACTTTTGCAATAGAACCATTGGATCCTTGCTGAGAAAATATGGAGTGTAGCACCGGGTGGCTACTGCTTATCACCCCCAGACAAATGGCTAGGGAGAAATTCCAAACAGAGAGGTAAAGTCTGTCCTTAAGAAGACAGTCAATCCGAGTAGGAAAGACTAGAGTCTGAGGTTGGACGATGCCTTTTGGGCTTATAGGGCTGCTTACAAAACCCTTATAGGTATGATCCCATATAGGATGATTTATGGAAAAGCGTGTCATCCGTCGATGGAGATTGAACATAAAGCATAATGGGTGATAGAGCGGTGCAATTTCGAAACAGACAAGGCTGGGGAGGAAATGAAATTCCAGTTGCAAGAATTAGAGGAGTTGAGGATGGAGGCCTATGAGAACTCTAGAATATACAAGTCAAAGACGAAACTGTTTCATGATGGTATGATTATTAGGAAGCAATTTTAGGTCGATCAGAAGGTGCTCCTTTACGACTCAAGGCTGAAGCCCATATTAGGTAAGCTTCTTTCTCGATGGCAAGGTCCCTTCATTGTCACTAATGTTTTACCATATGGTGCAGTGGAAATCCGAAGTCCAAATTCAAACAAGTCAATCAAGGTGAACATCCACAAGTTGAAGATTTTTCACGAAGGCGGTTCTATTCCAAATCTAAGGGAAATTGATCTGATTCCTCCAGAGTATGACGTCAGTTGAAAATCAAGGAGAATCCCGTCAAGCAACCGACATTAAAAATTTGCGCTTCTGGGAGCTAGGCCAACGTAAAAAAATTTACCGCTTTCTTGTTTTTAGTTTTCCTTAGTTTTGTTATCTTTAGTTTGTTGTTCTTATCTTGCTTGCTTTTGTTTTTCTAGGATTTCAGCTAGAAGGAATGGTGTACGCGCCCATCCAACCTTGTGCTTCAAATTCATGGGAGTTCTCTTTCTTCCCCTCTACATCTATCCTCTAATTTTTGGGTTCTATAGTGTTGAGCTTTATGTCCTAAAACTTGTAGTTTGTAAACATTATTGAACATATTCTATTTTACCATAAAGATGTTATTGAGGTTAGTCAGTAAATGTATTATTGAATAAAGTGAATTGCTTGTTATTTAACCTAAATCCAATAAACTAAGAACTCCTAGCTATTATATGAATACTTGAACTATATGTAGAGACATAAGAGTGGATCAAGTTCAGGTAAATAGCCAAAACGGTCTATGGTATACGGATAGGGCTGGGTACCTTATCCTGGAGACACTATGGACGCGACCCACTTTGTATTTAGTACAAACGATGTGATCCTGAATCGTACATGTGGAGACATGCGAGTGGGGGCTGAAGGATTGGAATTCCCAATTCCGTTACAGCGGAAGCAATTGGACCGTTCGTAAATTAATTTTTGTTCTACAAAATACCAATACATTGGCAAAAGGTTAAGCGGTGAAAAACATACATCCGTTGACGACTCTGAATATTCAACGGACACCACCACGAGGCTATCCTACTATTCTCTGAGATTAGGAACGTAGTTGTGGGACTACTAATCTTGATTGGGAAAAACTCTTAGAGAGAAAATTTCTCTCTAGAGTTCTTGAGAGAATACGTGAGGGAGGCTAGAATGAGACCTTAGGGCTAGGGTTCTCATAACCTTTCCTTTTATAAGAGAGGAAACTGTAATGTGAGGTTAGGAAACAATCTTGACCGTTAGATCAAGATCAATTAATTAATTGATTAAATCAATTAATTAAATGATAATTAACTAATCATATTAATTAATTAAATGTTAATTAATTAATCTCATGCACATTTAAATATTATTTAAATGTAATTTCCTCACATAATATATTTTAATTAAACTTAATTAAATCACATTTAATTAATTCAATTAAACTAATCAATTAATTAATTTCAATAATCAATTAATTAAATATCTCCCATATTCAATTAATTACATATTAGAATCATATTCTAATAATTCCCTCATAGACTAAATTTAAACTAAATTGAATAATTAATTAATTCATAATTCCCTCGACATGCAGGAGGACAGAGAAGTACCCATTATTCTAGGCAGACCTTTCTTAGCAACTGGTAAGGCTGAAATTAGTGTGTATACAGGTAAGCTTACCTTGAACATTGATGATGAAAAAGTCGTGTTTAGTATTTTTGGCCAGGATGAGTCTGTATGTAGTCTGCATACTTGTTTTTCTATTGGTCCTGAATACTTGACTGACGATGATGAGGAGGTAGAGTATAATCTTGGCCTAAGCTTAGGAGAAGTGCTTATGGATGATGGGGGTTTCAATCATAATGCTTTATTAGATGACCCTCTGTTTGAGAATGAGCTGAATGATTTAGAATTGCTTAACTTTGAAAATGAATTGGAATTGCCTGCTTATGAGAATGAAATATCTGCAGTTGATGATTTACCTTCTTTTGAAAATGAGTTGGATTTGCCTGAGATGGATGATTTTGATGATGATATTGATTTGCCTGACATTGAGAATGAGCATGTTTTGCATAAAAAGGATTACTTGATAGATAATTTTGAGTTTGATCATGATAATGCTGAATCTATTGAGTCTGATCTTGATATTCCTGAGTGCATGAAATCTGACAATGTTAATAAATTTGATTCGTGTCCTGATGATGTATATAGCATAGAATCTGACCCAGAGGAACTCGAATCTGTGCATAGTATAGAATCTGACCCTGAAGAGCTTGAATTCTTTAATTCTGATAGTGAGTCATATGATAGCTTAGTCGAATCATTTTTTAATTCTGAGTATGAGGAATCTTCTGAGCATATAGATATTGAATCTGATGAATGGACTGGCATGATTGATAGGCCATCTTTAGATCCCAGACCAGTAGATATCATAACGCTTGATGACTCTGTTAACAATTGTTTTGAGAATAGAGATTTAGAAAAGAGATTTGATGCTGTTGCATATTTTCTGAAATGTTATTATGATAATCTCTTTAGCGAAGATGGGCCAGGGGAAAGTTTTTTTTCTCCCCTGTTTGCAGGGTGCAATTCGGTGCGCGATTTTTCGCAGGGCCCGAAGGATGATGAAAACTTTTATTTCGAGCCTCCGTGAGCGTGCCGAGCCTCGTCTAGCTAAAGACGTTAAAGAAAGCGCTGCTTGGGAGGCAACCCAAGGATTTAAGTTTAAGTAGTTGTTTTTGCGGTAAATAAATTTCTTTGCTTCGTGATCCAATTTTGTTTTGCTGGATCACCTTAGCAAATCCCAAAGCTCCAAAAATCCCATTTTTTGAATCCAAAAGGAAGAGGAGGAAGTGCTCCTAGCTCAGGGAAGTCTCAGTATCCCTCTATTTGCTTTATTGTTTTTTTAAAAACATTGGGGACAATGTTTAATTTAAGTTTGGGGGGGAAGCTTTCGTTGTGTTGAGCATATTTGAATTCTGTTGGATGCATGAATAAATAGCCATGATAGCCAAGGATGTGATTTTAGAAGTTTTGGGAGAAAATGGTTTATATGTTGTGGAATCTGGGAGCACGGCAGAAATTGTGAAATTTAAAAATTTTTTGATACTTAGTTTTGATGTCTAAAGCATGCAATAGTCTTATCTAATGACATCTTTGAAAATCTAGATTCTTATTATGATTTTTAAAGTTTATTGTCACCCCGATAGGCTTAGTTTCTAATACTAGGAAGTTCATGCTTGATTGTTCTAAAGAGCTAGGTAGAAAAAAAAAATGTTATGCCTGCTGAGAGAAAAGCAAAAGCAACAAAAGAAAATGAGAGAAAAGAAAAATCTGTTGAAAAAGAAATTTTTTGCTTGCACAAAAGAAAAGGCCTAGGGGTAAAAAGAGCTACCCGCGGTGTGATTGTTGGGTTTTATGCCCTAAAACTCGTAGATAGTAAATGAAACAAATTAATCGATCTCAATAAAGTGTTATTTGAGTAATTCAGTAATTTGGTTATTGAATAATCGAGTTTGCATTAATAAACCCTAAATCCAATAAACTAAGATCCAAGGTTGTTTAAATGAAATTTGGACTAGTATGTGGGGACATACGGGGATCAGTGTCCAAGTAACAACCTAAAAGGTCTATAGTATAGGGATAAGGCTGGGTACCTTATCCTGGTGACACTATGTGATACGGCCCACCTTGTATTCGATACAGATGCAATGATCCAGAGCATCCATGTAGGAGACATGCGGGTGGGGGTATCCTATGCAATGAGTTTGCATGAGACCGGACCGCGAAATAGTAACCACTAGATGTAACGCCGTTAACTAGTTTAGGTTTCTATTTCAATAGGATGATCTAGGTAACTCAATCTCAATCCTGAGTCTGTTATGAACCCCTTTCAGGAGGGATTGTTCTTAGATTTGTATGGGTGAGAGTGGCCAGTTCGCCGACTCAATAATCCTACCATTTCAGGGGCAAGACCGAATGGGGGCTGGGAACATAACAGTACAAGATGGAATTCACTCCTTCCCCTATTTGGGTAAGTAGATGTGTGTTCCCTTAAGGGCTGATTCCGGGGCTTGAACAAATGCGCGTCGTCCTCTCCTGGCCCGAGAGGAACTCCTGTTTAGTGGTTGGACCCTAAACAACTTGTTCATTAGAGGAATCAGTGGTACTTAAGGAACCAGAGGTAACCCAGGGGTAAAACGGTAATTTGACCCAGCTGGTGTTACGAACACACGTGAAGGATTGACTTACTGCTTGGTCGATATCCGTGGACACAGAAATGTTCTACAGTGAGAAGAGTGCAGCTGTGGGTCTGTAGTGGAGTGACCCACAGTTAACGAATGTTGACTAACTTGGTTAATGAGTTTGGCTAATTAGTCTCGTATCGTTGGAGCTTCTGATCTGTAGGTCCATTAGGTCGCACTGGTAACTCGTAAAGAGACTTGAGGCAATTAAGTATAAATTGTAAATTGAATGTGTACAATTTATTTGGGGAATCGTATAATGTATATTGATGCATTATAATATAAAGTTTATGAAACTTTATAATATAATTTTTGAATTAATTTCAAAAATTAATTCTTGAGAGAAAATATTTGAAAGAGTTCAAATAAATTTAATATGAATTGGATTCATATTAATTTTAATAAAATCCCTAAGATTAAATATATGATATTTAATTGGGTAATTAATTAATTATGGAATTAATTAATTATTTATTAAAATTAGAGACCTTTTCCTATTAGGAAAGAAAATATTTGAAAGAGTTCAAATAAATTTAATATGAATTGGATTCATATTAATTTTAATTTTAATAAAGTCCTTAAGATTAAATATATGATATTTAATTGGGAAATTAATTAATTATGGAATTAATTAATTATTTATTAAAATTAGAGACCTTTTCCTATTAGGAAAAAGGTCTTGGCCTTTACTATATATAGGACCCCTGGGGTGGGGTGAAAGGCATCCCATTTATTCTCCTACTCTCAGAGAATTCCCCTCAAGGCTTCCTCTAGACTCCCACCAGTCTCCTGCCTCTAGAAGTCTCAGAGTCATACCAGTGTAGCCATAGTGGTGGTGTTCGCACTAGTTCATGATTAATTCACAAGCAGTTGGTGAATTTAATCTGAGTCGTCAACGAGAGTAAGTAATTTGTTACTGTATAAATTAGATTTAGATCTAATCTTTTGTATGCTTAGCCTTAATATAAATCTAGAATAGTTCTAAATTTATTGCCAATGTATTGGTATTTTAGATTAAACAAAATTAATTACGAATCGGTCCCAATCACGCTTCCGCTTTACGGAATTACGGAATTCCAATCCTTCAGTGATCAGTTAGGCCAACCAAAGAATAAAATTTGGGTTAAGGGTCCCTACACCGTAGTGTGAAAGCTAGTGCCATTAGATATCAAAATGCAAGTTTGGGGGAGTAGCAAAAGAAAAAGAAAAAGAAAGTAAAAAATCAATTGAGAGTTTTGCTCCCCCATGAAAAAGAAAAATATCAGGCACCCTAGTTTCTTTTTTTTTTTTTTGCATGATAGAAGAACTCCGACCTATTAGGAGCTCTTAGCCAGTGTAGGGGGAAAACAAATGGAGAAAGCCATAAGACTAATCTAGGTTAGTAAAAGAATCAATAGATAAGTCTTGAGCATGCTATTCATTAATCTTAAGTTCAAACTAGTTTAAGATTTCTTCATGAGTATGCGGTGCTTGCTTACTCCACTTGCATGTTTTCCATTCTATCTTAAGAATTCCAAAATCATTGAGGCTTGAGCGATTCTAATTCATGCATCTTTAGAATTTATTTTGCTCGGGACTAGCAAAAGTTTAAGTTTGGGGGTGTGTGTTGGTCGCTACCGCAAGCGCACGGTATCGCAAGTAATATAAAACGGTAGGTAATACCGAGTATCGAATCCACAGGGAGGCGAAGCGAAAATTAAGCGAGCAAAAATCTCTTGAGCACTAAAAATAATTAGGCGAAATAATATTTAGGGGACAGTTCATGCAGTAGAAAATATTCCAAAAATCAAAGCAGTTAAAGAAAATAATTTTGATCAATCGAAAAGAATAAAATGGAGCGAAAGAGTTTTCTTAATGGGAAGAGGGGTCTTGAAAATCAATTATTAGCCAAACAATTGTTATAATTATCCTATCTCATTGCCCAACTAATTATAATCCTAGAATCTCCGTTAATCGCATAGGTTCTCCTGTCGATTTCCCCTAATTGTAATTAATTCATTTTAACAACCTAAGTGTCCTTAGCGCTATTAAAAATCATTAATTATTACGCTCTGATTCATTTTAGGAATCTAAGTTTAATCAACTAATCCCGGTGTCACGACGGGCAATTAAACTAGTTGCATGGATTATGATCTATCCTAACTTCTCTCCGTCGAGTTTCCATTAAGAATCGAATCATTACACAATTGGCCAGATTGAATAAAGCATTAAGCACATCCATGCAAATAATTAGGACAAAAGGGCAAGAGACATGTAATTATAACAACATTTCAACTATAATTTCATTCCAAGACCCCAAATTGGGGTTTAGCTATACATAGCTAAAATATCCACAACATTTACAATAGAAAGCATAATTAAGAGCATAAAAGGAAAGGAATTGACCGTCGAAGAACTCCGCTGACGCTCAGAGCTCCGCCGAACACTCCTTGAGCCTCCTAGGATGCTCCCCAAAATTCCCCAAATATTTCCCACTAAGAAATCTCTCAAAAAGGCTAGAAAGCCTTGAGAGAGGCTCCAAAGGAGCCAAAGGAAGGAAAGAAAGAATGGATTGAAGAATGATTTGATTGATGCAAAATGAGGCACCAAGAGGTGCCTTTTATAGGCCCGGATTGGGGGTAGCA
Source organism: Luffa aegyptiaca (assembly GCA_017139565.1). Taxonomy (NCBI): domain Eukaryota; kingdom Viridiplantae; phylum Streptophyta; class Magnoliopsida; order Cucurbitales; family Cucurbitaceae; genus Luffa; species Luffa aegyptiaca. Next base: position 33,071,161 of record CM029407.1, on the reverse strand, counting down.
TCGCGACGCTACATTGCACAGCGTCGCGACGCTGCAACGCACACGTCTTGTTGCCCAAGAAATGGGTAGCGTCGTGACGCTACCTTCACAGCGTCTCGACGCTGACCCAATTTCCAGAATTTCCCAGCTTCGGTTTGGGCTGATTTTTGGGTCTTCTCTTCACTTCTTTTTGGACTTTTCCATCATGATTGGCCTCTTTGGATCCCCTTTTGATCCAAGCTTGGATTTGGGCTTTATTAGCTTCATTTTTGGCACTTTTTCTCCCAAAATCACCGACTTTGCTCCTAAGGACCAAATAACAGAATACATTAAATATTTTCATTAATAACACGATTAAAGCACAGAAAAGCTTAATAAATTGGGACTAAAATAGCGACATTTTTGCTCGCTATCAGTGTGATAGCGAGCAGAAATGTCGCTATTTTAGTCCCAATTTATTAGGCTTTTTTTGTGCTTTAATTGTGTTTTTATTGAAAATATTTCATATATTGTGTTATTTGGTCTTTAGGAGCAAATTATGGATTTTGGAGAAAAAGTGCCCAAAATGAAGCCATTCAAGCCCAATTTCCATGCTTGGGTCAAGGGGAGTCAAAAGAGGACAACTATGAAGAAAAGCCCAAAAAGAATTGAAGTTGGCCCAAGAAAAGAAGCCCAAATCACAGTTGGAAGTTCTGGAAAATGCCTAGCGTCGAGAAGTTATAAGGACAGCGTCGTGACGCTGTCCATTTCTTGGCCGGCAAGTCGATGACGTCACAGCGTCGTGACGCTGTGCCATGTAGCGTCGCGACGCTACCCCCTTTCCGAGCCTATAAAAGGCGCCCCTTGGTGCCTCAATTTAACATCAATCACCATTCCATTCCTTCTTTCCTTTCTTTCTAAGGCTCCTTTGGGAGCCTCTCTCATGGCTTTCAAGCCTTTTTGAGAGTTTCTTTAGTGGGAAACTTTTGGGGAATTTTGGGGAGCATTCTAGGAGGCTCAAGGAGTGTTCGGAGGGACTCCAAGCGTCAGTGAGGGGGTCTTCAACGGTCAATTCCTTCCCTTTTATTATGTTCTTAATTATGCTTTCCATTGTAATTATTGTGAATATTTTAGCTATGTATAGCTAAACCCCAATTTGGGGTCTTGAAATGAAATTATAGTTCAAATGTTGTTATAATTGCCTATCTCTAGCCCTTTGTCCTAATTATTTGTATGGATGTGCTTAATGCTTTATGCAATCTGGCCAATTGTGTACTGATCTGATTCTTAATGGAAACTCGACGGAGAGAAGTTAGGATAGATCATAATCCATGCAACTAGTTTAATTGCCCATCGTGACAACGAGATTAGTTGATTAAACTTAGATTCCTAAAATGAACCAGAGCGTAATAATTAATGATTTTTAATGGCGCTAAGGACACTTAGGTTGTTAAAATGAATTAATTACAATTAGGGGAGACCGACAGGAGAACCTATGTTATTAACGGAGATTCTAGGAGTATAATTAGTTGGGCGATGAGATAGGACAATTGTAGCAATTGTTTAGCTAATAATTGATTTTCAAGACCCCTCTTCCCATTAGAAAACTCTTTCTCCGTATTTTATTTTTATCGATTGATCAAAATTTCTCTCTAATTGTTTTGATTTTTAATTTTCTTTGATTGCATGATCTGGTCCCTAAATATTGTTTATCCCAAGTATTTTTAGTGCTCTAGGAATCTTTGCTTGCTTAAATTTCGCTTCGCCTCCCAGTGGATTCGATACTCGGAATTCTTCCATTTTATATTACTTGCGATACCGTGCGCTTGTGGTAGCGACCAACAGGGAGTGCAGCTACTGGGCTATAGTGGAGTGATCCAGTAGCTAACAAATGTTGGTTAACTAGGTTAAAGAGTTTAGCTGGTTAATCTCGGATTGTTGAAGCCCATGATCTGTAGGTCCATTAGGTCCCCCTGCTAGCTCATATCAGACTAAACCTTAGGGACAGTGTGATGGAAGAGTTTGAATCATTCAAATTCGGTTTAAGGAGTTAATGTCGATTATGTGCGACGATATTATCGACATAATAGTTTAATTACGGATTAAACTATAATTTAAGAGAGTTGGAAGTATTTAAATATTTTACACGTGAATAGGGATTCATGTTTGAGAGATCGGGTTTTGAGAGAAGTCGGGATTGAAATGAATTATTAATTTAATATTTGTTATTAAATTAATATAATTAATTAAATTGTTTAATTAATTATTTAAAATTAATTTTATTTAAATTTAATTATTAGAATTAAATTTTATCTAAAATTAATTATGAAATTCATTTAAATTGATTTTATGAAAATCAAATTAAATTGAGAGGTGATGGACCATGCATTAAGCCTTCTTGAGACACGCAAAAACCCACCTAATTAATCTTTGATTAAGTGTCCAAATGTGGGTTAATTGGCTTGCATGAAATCCTCTTTAAATAGAGGATTGAAAGGTGCAAAAACACAGCCTTGATTTATATTGTTATGATGTTGAATTGGTCTCTCAAAGCCAAGCATTCAAACTCTCACATGAACCTTCAAGCATTTCACTCCCAATTCCCTTCGCAATTGGATCCCACAATCCGTTCTAAGGCCGGAGAATAGCGGGGAAGATCCTAGCGGTGGTCCATCGATCAGTGAAGAATAACAACCCTCGAATTGCATCAATTTGGAGCTACAACCAGGTTGGTAAAACAGACCCTGTTTTCGGTTTGAAAACCAAACATGCTTAATTACTAAAATTGATGAAATTAAATGTCTTAGATCCTAAATTACTTTCACATGTTTCATATTTACTCTTTCATATATTACATTGAGGACAATGTAAGATTTAGGTTGGGGGTGGGGTGTGCGTTGCTTTCTGACTATGTTGAGGCTTGAGCACTTAAGCATCGGGTTATTTTGTGCTACCATTGTTGTTTTGTATGATTGGATATTTTCTGGATGTTCTTGCATGATGATGATTTCCTAGGATTAGCTCTTGTGTCAATATTTTAGCTTTTAATGAGTTGTAAGCATGAGTGCCCCAAAAGGGAGCCTTTTTAAAATTTTTGTGGAAATGTCTTGCATTAGTAGAGTTCTTGCTTGCTTTAGAGTAGGAGTCGAATGCTTAGGAGAGGTTTATTAGGTTCATATTCCCATTGTCACCCTGATAGGTGTAAGCATGAGCTGAAGAGTAGAAATTTTTGGAAATTAGCATGTTGAACCACAAGGAGAAAGAAAGAAATTTTGCCTGCTTGAAAAAGAAATAGTGGTAAAAAGGAGATAATGAGCCTGCTCTATAAAAGAAAATCATTTTAGCTCTACATTCTTGTCAAAATTTTGAGAGAATAACATGTTTGCAATGTTCATGAGTGATAATGGGTACAAAGAGCTACCTTCGGTGTGATCAGTTAGGCCAGCCAAGGGTTAAACTCGAGTTATGGGTCCCTACATCGTAGTGTGAAAGCTAGTGCCTCGATTCAAAAGAATGCAAAAGTGAGGAGCTCCCTGTTTGATTTCCAGGCACCTAGGTATTGAGAAAACAGTGTTCTATTTTGCTCTTTAGTAAGTCCTTAGTGCCAGTGTAGGGGGAAGATAGGATGAGAGCTTGATAAACCGATCCCGAATTAATAAAGTCTGCCCTAGGTGAGTTAGAGCTCTCTTATGCAAGATAATCTAGGAAAAAAATTAATTTGTCTCCCCATTGGGTCTCATGTGCATGTCTCTTGATTGCTTCAGTATTGACATTTGAGCTTTGAGGATTAAGTTGTGAAATTGCATCCATTTATGTTCTTATCCTATGTTTATTTGCCTTGCTTGAGGACTAACAATATTTAATTAAGTTGGAGGTATTTGATAGCACCTATTTCTTGCTATCTATTTACCTCTAATTTAAGCTTGTTAGAGTGCTTTTATTGATTAAATTGTTAATTTTGTAGATGTTCGAGCTTAAGAGGTTCCAGAAGCCAATAATTCAATTTGGCGTTAATTCGGGGAAATTAAGGAGTTTTGGAGCCATTGTGGAGTCCTTGGGATGAAGAAGAGGTGAAAAGTCCAAGTTAGAGCGTCTCACCTCTGAAAGACGACATCCCAACGCTTCAAAGTGTTGATTTTGGCTTGAAGACCTGAAAGCTTAGCATTGAGACGCTAGCTCAGAACGTCTCAACGCTAAGCGTGCCCAGATTCACGTTTTATTCCTGAAGCGTCGAGATGCTAGCCTTAGCGTCGAGATGCTAGCTCGAAATCACGCATCCAGATGGCATTCCAACCGAGAGTGTTGAGACGCAATCTAATGGCGTTCGACGCTATAACTAGTATATAAATACCACTCATTCATTTTTTAGCCGAATTAGGTTAGATTTTTTCATTTTCTCTTGACTCTTGGTTGTATTTCTTTCCTCTTTTCAGTATTCTATTGTTTCTTAGCTTTTCTAGATTGATTTGGATGATGTATCTTTGATTATTTTAGCGTTTTTCCTCTAAGTATGTTATGCTAGACTTCTTTTATCGTTGGATTGGGTTAAATTCTTGAATTGCTTATGATGTTTGGTTGAATTTGCTGGATATATGAGGTTTTTATGAATGAATCTTGATTTCATCTTAGATTCTTGTTTAAACAATTGTGTTAGATGAATTTCCTATGAATTGATCTCTTAGGATTTTGATTCGAATGTAATTTGTCCGTTATTTTAGATAGCCACTAGGCTGAGGCTAGTCCATCGCTAGTTCGATCTAGAATTTGCATAGACTCTTGATAGACCTAAGAATCTAAGAGAAATTAAATTAGTTTAATTAGATAATTTTAGTTCCTGATTAAATTAATTAATTTTGGGCCTTAATCGTAATGCAATTCATTAGTGAATAATTTTGATGACCCATCTGGTTATTTTTCTAATCAATTAGATTTAGTATGAGGAGTTATCGGGCTAAGCATGAGGGGACGTGTGCGTCGTGTTGCTATTTCGCAACAGCCTGCTCGAATGCAAGTATACACTATCAAGTAATAAAGTATAAAGTATTCCAGATATCGTACCCAAGGGAGATGGTGACTAGTCAAGTGAACACACAATTCTGCAAAATATGAACCTCCTCTAAATTTGCGGCCACGTCGGTAACCAAAAGAAATAGTTTGATTGAGGTTTTAGTTTTAAGACAAAAGTAAAGAATCAAGGAAATAAAGATAGATAAAATCTATGAGATAAACAGGGAAATTCAAGTAGCTTCAACCTTGAGCTTTAGATTACCCTCACCTATGCACCCGCAAATCACTTAGACATTGCAGACGGCTGAGAAACACTATCTATGTTGCCCACATATACATGGTGCAGATAACCTCTCCCAGTTGCTCTCGCAACTACCTTGACAACTAGATTGTGAATTGAGTCCAACTTCTATTCAGCTCCGATGTAGGTGCCTTTAGAAGAATAAGCCAACTAGACATTTATTTCTAGGGCTAGTTGAAACTTATATGAATAACGCTCACGACTCTTAAAACCCTAGTGGTTCCAGTCCTATATCTAGGATGCAAGAGATCAAAGTCCTATTTCTAGGATCTTTTCCACTATTGTTTTGTGAACCCGCGTCTTTAACTCCAACCTTTCGGCCATCAGCTAAATACAAACTATGTTAACCTAAGTGATTAGTTTAAATTAACATTTAAACCTTAATTTCAACAAAAACAAACAATGCTAAGAGGGAGCAAAGTTGCTTTTGCATAGGCGGGGCTTTCTTCTATTCAAGGAATCCACATATTTGAACCCTTAAATAGAAGCTTAGCTCATGATTGAAAATAAATTTCAAAACATAAAGAAAAGCAAACTCGACATGGAGAAAAGATATTAAAGAATGAGCTGAATACAAAAGATTAACTTACAGCTGAAAGTAAATGAAAAACAACAACAATTTGCTGGAAATTAAAGAGTGCAAAACAGAGAATAAAGACAAGACTCTACTAAGGATCTCTCTCTCTATCTAGCTAGCTTTTCTCTTCTTCTTCTTTCGAATAAAAGCGCCGACAGAGACTGAGGGATCCAGAACTCGGAGTGGTTACAAGGTGCGAAGAGAGAAACAAAAGAAATAAATCCTAAGGACGAAAACTCCCAAGCACCGAGCTCTCTTTGCTTCTTGCACCTTGGTCCCTTTTTATAGACCTTGGAAGGTAAGGTTGGCTGCCAAGATCAGTGTGAGAAGACCTTGGAAGGTAAGATTCCATGATCCTTGGAGATTTGATACGAGATTTGGGATTTTCGGATGATTCTGTGAAGATCCCACGAATCTCGGTATTCTGTTGGAAAGCCCAGTTGCGGCAGCATCTCGGGCGCATTTTCCACTGTGTTCTGCTTGAACAATTATGTCTTCAGCATGAGGCTTCTTTCCTTATATGGCTTTGCGGGCGCATCTTGATCGCATTCCTCACATCCTCAGGTCCAGATGCAGGCGCAATATTTTTGCTTCACCGTCTATTGCTCTGCTAACCTTTTATCTCCTCTTGTGGGCGCATTTGCAAAGACTTCTGAACAAAACATTACTTGGATAAATTCTTTACAAAAATAATCTCTTTTTGTACAAAATACGCTTAATTTCTATAATTCTAAGATTTTCTTCATGATTCTACAACTTTTGCTAAAATGACTTAAATGATAAGATTTCAGACGTAAAGTCATTGCTTTCCAAACAATTACCTAATCTTTTAAGGCTAAATAACGTACATAAATGCGCGTTATTAGCGGGCACAAAATTAATAATTAATTGGTTGATAAATTCATGGAGTATTGGGTGAATTAATCATTAGACTCGGATTTAGTATGATGGAGTATTTTGAATAACCAAGAAGCACGTTGGGCAATCAAGTTATTCGTAAATTCGATCTTTAGAGAAAACTATGAAACCAAATGAATAGGCAATTCAATGAAATTCCTAATCCTACGATCCTTTGATTTGATTGATTTCTTTCGCTATTTTCTGCTCTTATTTTCATTGCATGCTATTAACTATTTCTGGCTTTAATTTTACTTTTCTGCAATTTTATTTTTATTATTCGCGTGTGACAAACCCTCGTTTTTACACTACCCCTTTTCCATTACTAGCAAGTGCCCAATCTTAAAAAGAGAATACCTTTTCCCTGTCGACGACTGATAAGTGCAAAAAATATTCATATTTTGTCCCTCATTCTTAGCTTATTTCTTGTTAAACTTGTATGTTTTTTTTTATCAATTTGCCTTATCCCGAGCCTAAAAAGTGTCAAAATTGGTAAGTTGAGTCTTAGAGAGTCATGTTTGTTGCATTATGCTTATTTGTGCTTAAATGAACTCATTTTATATGAATTTGACCCAATTTTACATGCTGTAGGAAAACAGAGGAAAAACAGAGTACCAGCAGAAATGCAACCCGCATTTCTAGGCAGAATCTGTTTTCCAGAATCTTCACGAGTCAGTGTTGAACGAGCTTTCCACGGACCTACCTGATGATTTTGACTCCGAAACTGACTGGGCTACCTGCTAGCATGATTTTCGTGACTCCCCAAAAACTCCTCACTCTATAAAAGGTCACCAATCGAAAGGAAAAGCAAGCATAACTCACAAGGAAGAAAGGGTGGTGACAGAACCCTAGTTCATACCCATGAGTCATGATGCCCGCAGTTCCTGCTAGAAGACCAAATTCTAACCTTAGTTAGACGTCAAACCTTGTGTTTGTAGAGATTTCACCCTATTCCCACCTTGTAAAGGAATAGTAGAGTGTCGTGAGAACTTTTGAGGGATTGGATAAAGAGAAAAACCCTAGTTTTAGCTACTGCACATTAATTTTCCAATATCTATTCTTTTAATTGTTTCTTGTATTTACGAATTTCTATTCAATGAAAAGTGATTTATTCATATTTTTATTCATCATCCGTGGCTAAATTTCCATTAAGGGGTTAGGTTTAGTGAATTCCCTTGTGGATGGACTAGCTTGAAAGTAGCTTGTTTGCTTAAGTTTTATTTATGTATGTCATCCTTTATTGATTATAATACTATCTTGTTGAGTTTAAACTGATCACTTAGACTTAGCATGCAATGTGAGTTCGGTACCAAGAGGGTCGAATAATATCGGTTTTCATAAAAGTGATATAGGAGAAAAGCCTAGAGATAGGGTATTCACTATAGGGAAGGTCGCCTATAACAACTGTAGAGTTATAAGTTGCATGCATGAATCATCTATGTCGGATTCAACTCACAGAAATGTGCATAACGGTACTCGTTTAGCCTTCTAACGGTACTTGGGAGCAAGGCCAAATAGAAGTTAAATATGACTCAATGCATAAATAGACTTAGGTTAAAACAAGCTGTTAATAGAGTTATTTCTACTTGGGTTGAAGCTTAAACTAAATTCCTTGTCTTTTATTATTGCATTCTTATTCTTTATTATTTTCTCCTTATTTACATTATTTTCCAAAACCAATCAAATTGTTTTGTCACTTACCTTTGCACTTGAGAGCAGTTTCTTCTTTAAATCTGAGTTTAATTAGTCCCTGTGGGATCGATACTCTGGAATACTCCATTGTTTTTTATTACTGCATGTGTATACTTGCACTTAGTTGACTGAAAGCATCTTTAAATCTTATTTTCCATCATATTTTCTACCACCTTCAGTCCACATCATCAACGACCCGACCACTACTTACTGCAAAGTAGCATAGAGTCAGAGTTATAAATTTTATTTGATTACGATCTTCGACAAGTCGTCTCATCAGATCTTTACTTAAATTCAACAAAAATGATTTACAAGTAAGAAATTCCAAAAATTATTCAAAATTCATAAATGAATTGAATGGTTAATTCTCCAACTTCTGGTTTGAATAAATAACAACATAAAAAAAAGGGTAGCATCTTTTGAAATACTATATTCCAACCGATTAGGATATTCAGTGAACCAGACTGGATTAAATCGTCTTGACTGTGAACCAAATTTCTTCATTGGAAAAGTATGATTTCGAGGCTGGCAAGGTCCTTTCTGTAAATATGTTCTACGAACTTGGTCTCGAATATTACTATTGTAATCAAGAATTCTAATTCTTAAACCAGGATCTGCTGGTAACTCTTCTAAATTTACTTATGTGAAATTTCTATCCGAGCTATTATTACTTTTCTTCAATAGAGATGATAACCTAATAGATTTTCTTTTATAATATCTCTCCATTAAATTTCAAATTAAATCTACAATACATTAATAAAAATAAATAAAATAAAGAAACTAAAAACTAAAAATAAGAATGATAAAAACTAAGGCCCCGTTTGATAACCATTTGGTTTTTGGTTTTTAAGATTATAAACACCACTTCCAACTCTAAGTTTCTTTGGCTTTTTACCTACCTTCTTCCCATGTTTTCAAAAACCAAGTCAATTTTTGAAAACTAAAAAAAGTAGTTTTCAAAAACTTGTTTATGTTTTTATAATTTGGTTAGGAATTCAAGTGTGTCTTTAACAAAAATGAAAACCATGGTGACAATATTTAAACAAAACAAGTCTAATTTTCAAAAACCAAAAACCAAAAACCAAATGGTTATCAAACGGGGCCTAAATGTATAGAAATAATGGAAACATGACTTTTAAAAAAAAATAATGGAAACATGACAACTAAAAGTATAAAAGTAATTGAAACATGAAAACTAAATGCATACAAAGTAATTGAAATATGAAAACTAAATGTACCTTATAAAATTAATCTCTAAATTCTTGACTTCTTGAAATTGTCGGCAACAATTTGACTTGAGAGGAGTTTCTTTTAGGTTCAAAACAATATGTGGTGGCTACACTACTTGAATAGTGAAGAACAATGTTTGTATAGTAAATAAATTTTTAAGTCAATTTTAATCCTCCGAGAAGATAAGAAGAATTTGGGTCCCTTCTGTTGTTCTCTGTAGAAAGACGGGTCTGTGGACAGTAGAGGGCAACGACAGGTTGCATTCAGGTGGTGGAGTCTTGTTGATCTCCAGGGCTTGGCAAAGGATGGAGGAACCAACTTCAATGAGAGTGAAGGAGACAGAAGCGGAAGCATCTAACCCGATAGCGGAGTTAGCTATTAGCGACCAGCTGGAAGGACTAAGCTTAACTGCAGAAGAGAGAGGAGTTTTTACACGCATGGATGATGAGGAACTCAGCAAGAAAGTACAAGATCTGGAAAACATGGTAGTGTGTAAGATAGCCACGGAAAAGCACATAAACTCGAAAATATTTAAGAGGATGATTCCTAAAATATGGAACCTGGAAGATAGAGTTAACATAAAGAAAGTGGGAGAGAATATGTTTGAATGCTTTTTTAACTCCCAAAGAGAGAAGAAAAAAGTTATGGAGGGAGGTCATTGGATATATGACAGAGCTCTAATCCTGTTTGAAGAAATTAAAGGAAAAGAGAGATATTCCCGACTCCAATTCAGGTACGCATCTTTTTGGATCCATTTTATGGAATTACCAAGAGTTTGTTTTACTAGGAAGTGGGCGGAAGCTCTAGGAAACGCTGTTGGAGCCTTCAAAAAGGTAGATTTTGACGAAGACGAGTTCGAAGTATGAGGGTCGATGAGAGTTTGAGTGAGAATCGATGTTCAGAAACCATTGAGAAGAGGAACGATAATCAGAATTAGGTCAAACGCTGAGGAATAATGGATAGATATAAAATTTGAAAAGCTCCCCGACTTTTGCTACGGATGTGGAATATTGGGGCACTTAGCGAGGGAGTGTGGCAAACCAGAGACGAACAACAATGATAAACTCCCATACGGTCCATGGTTAAGAAGAGAGAGCATAACAAAAGGGAAGATCACAAATGAAAACAAAGCAAACAAAACAGACCATGTAAAAGAACAAAAGGAAAAAAGCAACGGAGCTGAAAGTAGTAGGGAAATTCCAGAAAGAAAGAAGTTTCAATGGAGGGAGGGAAACAGAACAAACCATACAGGGAATTGGAGAAGCAACTCGCTGGAAATATAGGGGAAACCGCCGAAGATGGAGGAGATCAGGACAAAAAAACGGCTAGTTTAAGGAACCAAGGAAAGTCGGAAGACATGATGATTGACCAGGGTGGCAGACACCTCAAAGAAGAAAAAGATGGAAAAGGGGAAAGAAAAAGCTGACACAAAAACCCAACCGACATGATGGGTAAAAGAGAATGAGGACAAGAAAAGGGAAGGTCAAAATAACAGCAGGGAAGGACAAGCACAAGGGCCCAAATCTGAAGCAGGCCAAGAAAAAGATTTGGGCCAAAAATCTCAAAAAGAAAAGGGCCAAAATAAAATTATATACCCAGATATGGAACAAGCCCTTAGTCAAAGAGAGTCTTCTTCAGACTTGATCATAATAGATGGGACACAGGAAAATTGCAAAGAAACGAGAGTTTTAACAACCAAAACCGTCGATAGGAAAAATGGAAAATCTTGGAAAAGACGGGCTAGAGAACATCAAATGCAAGACAAGAGGGTTGAAGAAGATAGCCAGAAAAGTGAAAGAAGAAAACACAACAGAGAGGAAGAAGGGGATGAAAAAGAAAGCAAAAGAGTGTGCAAAGATTACTTCGGGGAAACCGTTGGGATATCGGCGGAGGCTGAGAATCAGCCCTGCCGGACGCCATGAAGTTATTATGTTGGAACGTTCAAGGGGTGGGGAATCCTCGGGCGATCTGTTCCCTGCGACATGTGGTTCGCAAACATAACCCCATGATAGTGTTTTTGATCGAGACCAAGGAAAGGAACCCTATAGCAGATACTTTGAAGAGGAAACTGGGTTTTAGTAACATATTCAATGTTGGTGGCGAAGGTATGAGTGGGGGCCGGGTTTAAGCCTCCTTTGGTAGAACAATCATGTTCTAGAAATCAGCTCATTCTCAAAAGGCCACATTGATGTAATAATAAAAGAGGTTGATGGGTGGTGGAGATTTACGGGCTTTTATGGTAATCTGGACCAAAACAGGAGAAAAGAATCATGGCAACTGTTGGAAAGATTAAAAGAGGCATCGAAGCTTCCTTGGGTCGTAGGAGGCGATTTCAATGAAATTATGTACAACAAAGAGAAAAAAGGGGGGAATCCTAAACCTTTAAATCTTCTAAATGATTTTTGTGACTCTATTCACAATTGTGGCCTTATTGATGTTAGTTTCTCTGGTGACAGGTTTACGTGGTCAAGGAACAAGAATAGCTTCGAAGCAACCAAAGAAAGACTCGACAGATTCTTTGCAAACTCTGAGATGCTCTCTAAAGCTACAAGAATAAAAGTGGTGAAGGGATAAAAGCCCCACGCAGCGGAAAGTATTACCGAACCTACTCAGAGTCTTAGATTCTGATTGAAATACCAATACAATTTGCAAAATATTACAGCAATAAATCTCTATTTAAAGGGTTGTACACAGGCTATAAACATGCTAAAAAATCAACTAGATTGATCCTAGTGATCAAGGATTTCATAGAAAACTTACTTTTGTAGAAAGCCTTGATCAATTCGCCTTTTCTTGCCAATAAGATCGAAAACGTAGCAACCCTCTTGTGCGAACACCACCAATCGGCTACACCGGTATATCTCTAAGACTTCTTGAAGCAGGAGACTTGTGGGAGTCTTTTGGGAGATATCTCTGAGAGAAAGAGAGACAATGGGATGCCTTTCACCCCACCCCAGGGGTCCTATGTATAGGTAAAGGCCAAGACCTTTTCCTAATAGGAAAAGGTCTAGGAATAAGTTCAAATCTATTATCTGAACAATATCTAATTTTAATAAATAATTAATTAATTACCCAATTAAATATCACATATTTAATCTTAGGGAATTTATTAAAATTAATATGAATCCAATTCATATTATAAATTTATTTGAACTCTTTCAAATATTTTCTTTCCTAATAGGAAAATGTCTCTAATAAATAAATAATTAATTCCATAATTAATTAATTACCCAATTAAATATCATATATTTAATCTTAGGGATTTTATTAAAATTAATATGAATCCAATTCATATTAAATTTATTTGAACTCTTTCAAATATTTTCTCTCAAGAATTAATTTTTGAAATTAATTTCCAAAATTATATTATAAAGTTTCATAAACTTTATATTATAATGCATCAATATACATTATACGATTCCCCAGATAAATTGAACACTTTCAATTTACAATTTATATTTGTTTGCTTCAAGTCTTTTTACGAGCTACCAGTGGGACCTAATGGACCTACAGATCAGAAGCTCCAACGATACGAGACTAATCGGCTTAAACTCATTAACCAAGTTAGTCTTCATTCGTTAACTGTGGGTCACTCCACTACAGACCCACAGCTGCACTCTTCTCACTGCAGAATATTTCTGTGTCCACGGATATCGACCAATACTACAAGTCAATCCTTCACGTGTGTTCGTATCCCAGCTGGGTCAAATTACCGTTTTACCCCTGGTTTACATCTTTGTCCTTAAGTCCCCAGTGTTCCTGTAATGAACAACCTGTTTGAGGTCCAACCAACAAACAGAAGTCCCTCTAGTGCCATAGAGAGGGTTGGGCCCATTGTTCAAGTCCCGGAGACACCACTTAAGGGAACACACCTCTACTTACCCTAGAGTCGGGAAGGAGTGAATTCCATCTTGTGTGATTATGTTCCCAGCTCCCCACTTGGTATTGTCCCCAAAATGGTAGGCTTATTGAGTCGGCGTGCTGGCAACTCTCACCCATACAAATCAAAGGACAACTCCTCGTGAACAGGAGTCCATAATCCACTCAGGATTGAGACTGAGTTGTCTAGGTCATCCTAGTGAAATAGAAACCAAGCCAACTAACGGTGTTACAGTTAGTGGTTAACTATTTCGCGGTCCGGTCTTATACAAACTCATTGCATAGGATACCCCCACTCGCATGTCAACTACATGAACGCGTTGGATCATAGCGTTTGTACCATAATACAAAGCGGGTCGTATCCATAGTGTCACCAGGATAAGGTACCCAGCCTTATCCCTATACTATAGACCTTTTAGGTTGTTACTTGAACATCGATCCCCGTATGTCCCCACATACTAGTTCAAGTTACATAAACAACCTTGGATCTTAGTTTATTGGATTTGGGTCAAATAGTGCAATATTTAACAATAACATTTTATTGCAGAAACTAAATAACACTTTATTAAATACAAGTATAAAATTTGTTTACATTCATTATCTACGAGTTTTAGGGCATAAAACCCAACAAACTCCCACTTGAACTAAAACTCTAGTTTAGTGGGATGTACAACAATCTATTCAGCAGTGGGTGTATAAATACATGTATAAAACATATACAATGTACAAATACAATAAACTAGGGCATCACTATACCCATTACATAATGGTATCACTATACCCATTACATTTCTCCCACTTGTCCTAGATTTCATCTTTGTACATAACTCGTAGACCTAGACCTTCTAGATGACCCTCATACCCTTTAGCCGAGAGAGCCTTCGTGAATATTTCAATTTAATTCAATGTGCTTGCTTGTCTTGGGCTACAAAGTTCTTATGAATTTGCCACAGCACCACTGTATCACTATAAAGTATGATAGGCAAGTTCACATTTGGAACGCATTCCAAATCAGTCAAGAACTTTCTAAGCCTTACAGTCTCTATCGCTGCTTCAAAGCAGCTATATTTTCGGCCTATATGGTCAAGACTGTAATTATGCCACACTATAGCTCCTTTGTAAAGTTTGACCATGGATACTGATTGATATGTGCTGACTATCCCTACAGCATAACAGATGTCAGGCCTCGTGCAAAGCATTACATACATTAAGCTGCCCACAGTGGAGGCGTAGGGAATCTGTCTCATATCCTCAATCTCTTGAGGTGTCTTAGGACACTATTCCTTAGACAAGTGAACCCCATGCCTGAAAGGCAATAAGCCCTTCTTGGAGTTCTGCATCGAATATCGGGACAACATTTTGTCAATATACGTTGCTTGAGACAGGGCTAGCGTTTTGTTCTTCCGATCCCGGATTATTTGGATTCCAAGAACATATTCGGCCTCTCCTAAATCTTTCATTTGGAATTGAGCCGCTATCCATTCTTTTACGTCAGACAGATATCTTTATCAGTCTTAAAATCCATGTCAGTGTATCCTGTAAGGATCAAATCCTTAGTCCCATACACGAGCATATAGTTCCTTTTTCTCCTCAGATACTTGAGGATATTCTTAACGGTTTTCCAGTGATCAAATCTTGGATTAGATTGATACTTACTGACAATCCCTATTGCATAGGGCATTCATCTCATGTCCTCAACTTCTTGAGGTGTCTCAGGAAAAAGTTTCTTAGACAAAATGAATTCCACGCCTGAAAGGTAATGAACCCTTCTTGGAATTCTGCATCTTATATCTAACTAACATCTCGTAGATATAAGACACTTGAGACAAGGCTAGCTTTTTGTTCTTACGGTTCCTAACGATTTGGATCCGAAGAACAAACTTTAGCTTCTCCCAAATTTTCATTTGGAAATGAGCTGCTAGCTTATTTTACTAGTCAGTAAGATAACCTACATCATTCCCAATGATTAGGATATCAATCACATACAATACTAATAAAGCTACTGAACTATTGACGATCTTCTTGTAAAGACAAGATTCATCAATGTTCTTGATCAAAGGCAAAAGATTTGATCACAGTATCAAATCTTATATTCCAAGATCGAATTGCTTAGGTCAATCCATGAATGGATCACTTAAGCTTGCAAACCCCTTTTGCTTCTGATCTTGCTAAATGAACCATTCTGCTTGAGACATGTAGATACTATTCTCAAGATTACCATTCAAAAGGGTAGTCTTGACATCCTTTCTAAATGGACAAGAGTTCTAACAGACTTCAACATGACGACAGGAGATAAGAATTTCTTACAGTCCCCTGTCTTTGGGTATAACCCTTTTGCCATAAGTCTAACCATAAGATTATGTCTCGTTTCTTCTTGTAGATTTATTTGTAATCCATAGGTGTTACCCCAATAGATAGATCTACAAGATTCTAGATGGAATTGAAATCACATATTTCAATTCCGGGTCCATCACTTTAATCCAATTGGTTCTTATTAACATCATTTATCGCCTTGCTCTAAGACAATGAATCCTCTAAATCATCATCAAGTATGATGATTTGGGCTTCAATTAAGCCCATGGAACGGTCAGATTGTAGAACAACCCTCCCACTTCATTGAGGCACTCTCAACTCTTGAGATAGATGTAACTAACCAGTTGTATTGGCCTTATCAACAACTCTTGTTAAAGGTCCAGCATCATCAACAACCCTTGTTGATTGATCAACAACTCTTGTTGATATTTTTGTAGCTTCATTAGTTAGTTTACTTAAAAAATGACCTTACTTTGTGGCTTATTAATTTTTATGTTGTATTCTTCTGAGAATGTAGCATTTGTCGGTACAAATTCTTTATTCTCTTGCGGATTGAAGAAGTATCCACATCTTTCGTTTTCATGGGGTAGCCTACGAATAGGTATATTGTTGAACAGTGTTCCAATTTCTTTTTGGGTTAGCCACAAGCACGTGTGTTGAACTCCAAAAAATAACGTAAACTACTTTTACGTCTTATCCACAATTCAAAAGATGTTTCAGAAACATTTTTTATGGAACGTTGTTCGAAATATGTGCTGCAGTCAACACTGCATGACCCCAAAACGAGTCAGGCAAATGAGCAAAGCTCATAATGAATCGAACCGTATCCAATAGGGTTCTATTTCTCCTATCTGATACACCGTTTCCTTAAGGTGCTTCAGGGGTAGTTGAGATGTAATTCCATGTTCTATCAAATAGTCTTGAAATCTCAAGTCTCATCTACTCTACACCTCGATCAGATCGAAGTGTTTTTATCATCTCACCTAACAAGTTTTCAACTTCAGTCTCAAACCACTTTGAATTTCTCAAGAGCTTTAGACTTAAGCTGCATTAGGTTGAGATACACATACCTTGAATAATTATCTATAATATAGATGAATTATTCATGCCCTCCCACTACTTTAACATATTACACCACAAGGATCCAGATGTACAAGCTCTAAGGGCTCTTTGGCTCTTTTTGCTCTTTTCCAATAAAAGGTCTATCAGTCATATTGCCCATAAGGCATGAGTTAATTGGTATTAGAGAGTGTTCTTCTAACTAACTTAGAAGTATACTCTAGACTAAGCTCCCAATCATATTGAGATCAAAACTAGCCTAACACCTTAAGAACCAAAGGAAGGTATTTCCTTTAGGAGAAATCTTTTGCCTTTCATTTCTTTGAGTAGTAGCAGCCTCAGGCAACGTAGTGTTTATGACTGCCTTACTCTTAATTAGTCTTATAAAAATTTATGTTATTTTTCAATTCAGCTGAACAAAAGTTAGCTCCCTTTCTTGAAATGAACTGCGTTAGCAGGGAAAGGTAAAGAGTAACATTGTTCCAGCCAATAAGATACAGAAATCAAATTTCTTTTGATCTTAGGAATTATATACACATTATCTAATAATATGTATTTGCTCCCACTGGAAAAAATAACTTAACGTTCCCCATTGCTACAGCAAAGATAACCTCTCTAGTTCAAAACTTTGAGAGTTATCTCAATAGCATCAAGCTGTTGCCAGGAATTCATTCCTTTCAATAAGAAGAACAAACGTGATTTGTGACTATGAATCAAGTATTCGGGTAGAATCACCATTCTTCACAAATTACGCTTCCAAGACTAGTAAATCGAATTTACTGTCTTTGGACAAGTCTTCTTTGGCTGAGCAAGGCTCAATGTCGCATTCATTAATAACACTTCTTAATGAATTAAACATTTGGGGCATGAGAACATTTCTCTGTTAAGACTAATCTTAAAATATTCACCACAAATTAATCATTTAAGTTTGTTGTATAATCACCATTATAGGCGTAAGACTATGCACATATTTAATCATTGAATTGCTGAAATAACAAATTACTTGATTATTAATCACACTAACCCATTACAAGAGCAATACAAACAATTGCATACAATCCAATCAGTTTATCAAAAACAAACAATCATAGAACCCTAAGACTATTGATTTAGTTTTGCAATGATGTTTCAGACGTTTAGAGCAACAGCCACCGAAGGGTGATCAGCTACTCCTCCTTTAAAATGAGACACATCTCAGCTAATTCTAATTCCGGAATAACTCATATTCCTATAGGCATTAGCCACCGTTATTTGGTCAAGGATTTGTTAACACACTTAACTCATCCTCGTAAGTGTAACCCTCCCACTTTCAGATCCCAGAGGCACGCACCAACAGGCTACCGAAGGGAAAGACAACTGTTGGTAATTAGCCTAAGTGACCCTATCCTTTCCAGGAGTTCACGGTGTTACGAATCTTATGATCAGACCCTCCAAAGGGATGGTTGCTCCAAGACAACACGCAGGCGGATCATAAGACTCTCACGGTGTGACCTATGGGTGGAGACCGAGGGATACGTTGACACGTGTCCCACCCCCACTTACTATGGGCACTTTCCCCATTCACCTTGTTATTGACTCATGCAAACACTTTCCGAAGGGAGGTCGCGCTAAAACGACACGAAGCCGAGCATGGATCTCACGTTGTAAATATAGGGACGTAGGAGTAAAAAATTTACCTCCCACTAAAGTGACCTACCGTACATTTTAGGGTTTATTAACCTAGATAAATCCGGCTAATTCAATTTATCTAAGTCTAATCCTATTATAACTATTATAATGAGAATTGTAATGTTCTAGGTGAATTAAACTCTTTTAACAAACCTAGCAACACCGTATGCTAACATGACTATGGTTATTTCAACTCAGGTTTCGGGTTTGTTCCCAGGTAGCAGGTGTTCCGTAAACCGTCAGCTTAAATACCTCCAGCCTTAGACAGAACGTAACCGGGAGAGTTCCCTTTTAACCATAGTAATGTAAAGTCTTTACTCTGAAGATCTAGGTGTATTAAACTCTTTTAATAAACCTAGTGACATTGCATGCTAACATTTAACCATGATTAATTCAACTCTGGTATTCCGGGTCAGTTCCCAGGTAGGAGGTGTTCCGTAAACCGTCAACTTAAGTACCCCCAACCTTAGACAGAACTTTACCGGTAGAGTTCCCTTATAATCATAGTAATGTTTGTCCTACTTAGTAGGTTAAAACTATTTTTAAAAAACTAAGCAAGACTTAATTCTAATCCTATTAGAATTAACGAGATCTTAGGTCTAATTAATTTTAAACATTTAAAAATTAATTCATTTACCTATGATCCTATGTTTGCATGCAATCTTTATTATAGGTTGACGGTTTCTAATCATCAATTTTAAACTATTCAAAATTTTAATGATTAGCCCTATAATCATGCATACTATAGTTTTCAAATAATTAACAATCATATTCAAGTTAATATAATAAAACTATATATATTGTCTTGCATTGCATGAAATTAATATAACAATTATATTAAACTATGGATATTTCATGTCCAATGCAACTTTGATTTCCATTATTAATAAATTAACAATTAAATTATTGCCAAAAATGGTAAATCAAAGTAGCATGCTGCAAAAATTTTTATTAAATATAACTATTTATATTTAACCAGGTAATTGTATGCATCATGCTTATCCTTTTTCATGATATTAATATAACTCAACTAGATATTAAAAACTCATACATTATAACTAATTATAATATATATAAAATGCAATGGCACGCTTTTGTGTCATTAACCGGTTTTATTTATATATATATATATATATATATACTTTTTAAAAATTCATCCGTTCCGCGCAATTCCTCCGCTTTTGCGAAATCGCGATAGCGTCGCGACGCTTGATGGACAGCGTCGCGACGCTGTTGCGTTTGGAGGCAAAAATCGGAAATTCCAGCGACTGCTCTTCGTGTTTGGCTTCGATTTTGGACGTGATTTTCAACGATCTTCATCATGAAACACCCTAGTCTAGACCCGGACTCACAGAGGATAATAGATTTACAAAATATGCCCAAAAACGCAGGGGCCTTTACATTGAACCATTCAAGAAAGCGTAAATCTATGGCCAAATTAATCGAAACCATTTATACGCAAACCATAACATTCATAATGCATAAATCCCACCAAGAACAAATTGCAAATGTCAATTTAAAATCAAGAACAACTGAGTTGGCTCTGATACCAATTGAAGGGATAAAAGCCCCACGCAGCGGAAAGTATTACCGAACCTACTCAGAGTCTTAGATTCTAATTGAAATACCAATACAATTTGCAAAATATTACAGCAATAAATCTCTATTTAAAGGGCTGTACATAGGCTATAAACATGCTAAAAAATCAACTAGATTGATCCTAGTGATCAAGGATTTCATAGAAAACTTACTTTTGTAGAAAGCCTTGATCAATTCGCCTTTTCTTGCCAATAAGATTGAAAACGTAGCAACCCTCTTGTGCGAACACCACCAATCGGCTACACCGGTATATCTCTAAGACTTCTTAAAGCAGGAGACTTGTGGGAGTCTTTTGGGAGATATCTCTGAGAGAAGGAGAGACAATGGGATGCCTTCCACCCCACCCCAGGGTCCTATATATAGGTAAAGGCCAAGACCTTTTCCTAATAGGAAAAGGTCTAGGAATAAGTTCAAATCTATTATCTGAACAATATCTAATTTTAATAAATAATTAATTAATTACCCAATTAAATATCACATATTTAATCTTAGGGATTTTATTAAAATTAATATGAATCCAATTCATATTAAATTTATTTGAACTCTTTCAAATATTTTCTTTCCTAATAGGAAAAGGTCTCTAATAAATAAATAATTAATTTCATAATTAATTGATTACTCAATTAAATATCATATATTTAATCTTAGGGATTTTATTAAAATTAATATGAATCCAATTCATATTAAATTTATTTGAACTCTTTCAAATATTTTCTCTCAAGAATTAATTTTTGAAATTAATTTCAAAAATTATATTATAAAGTTTCATAAACTTTATATTATAATGCATCAATATACATTATACGATTCCCCAGATAAATTGAACACTTTCAATTTACAATTTATATTTGTTTGCTTCAAGTCTTTTTACGAGCTACCAGTGGGACCTAATGGACCTACAGATCAGAAGCTCCAACGATACGAGACTAATCGGCTTAAACTCATTAACCAAGTTAGTCTTCATTCGTTAACTGTGGGTCACTCCACTACAGACCCACAGCTGCACTCTTCTCACTGCAGAATATTTCTGTGTCCACGGATATCGACCAATACTACAAGTCAATCCTTCACGTGTGTTCGTATCCCAACTGGGTCAAATTACCTTTTTACCCCTGGTTTACATCTTTGTCCTTAAGTCCCCAGTGTTCCTGTAATGAACAACCTGTTTGAGGTCCAACCAACAAACAGAAGTCCCTCTAGTGCCATAGAGAGGGTTGGGCCCATTGTTCAAGTCCCGGAGACACCACTTAAGGGAACACACCTCTACTTACCCTAGAGTCGGGAAGGAGTGAATTCCATCTTGTGTGATTATGTTCCCAACTCCCCACTTGGTATTGTCCCAAAAATGGTAGGCTTATGGAGTCGGCGTGCTGGCCACTCTCACCCATACAAATCAAAGGACAACTCCTCGTGAACAGGAGTCCATAATCCACTCAGGATTGAGACTGAGTTGTCTAGGTCATCCTAGTGAAATAGAAACCAAGCCAACTAACGGTGTTACAGTTAGTGGTTAACTATTTCGCGGTCCGGTCTTATACAAACTCATTGCATAGGATACCCCCACTCGCATGTCAACTACATGAACGCGTTGGATCATAGCGTTTGTACCATAATACAAAGCGGGTCGTATCCATAGTGTCACCAGGATAAGGTACCCAGCCTTATCCCTATACTATCGACCTTTAGGTTGTTACTTGAACATCGATCCCCGTATGTCCCCACATACTAGTTCAAGTTACATAAACAACCTTGGATCTTAGTTTATTGGATTTGGGTCAAATAGTGCAATATTTAACAATAACATTTTATTGCAGAAACTAAATAACACTTTATTAAATACAAGTATAAAATTTGTTTACATTCATTATCTACGAGTTTTAGGGCATAAAACCCAACAAGTGGAGCATCTCCAGTTCCATTATTCTGACCATAGGCCCTTATTTCTAGACATTAGCTAGGAGAAATTCCAAAGACAAGTGGCTGCAAGCAGAAGAGTTTTAAAGTTTGAGGAAAGTTGGGTTTCCCATGAAGGCAACAAAAATGCTCTTGCTGATTCCTGGAAAGACACAGCCGAAGCTACAAACTTTAATTTCAATATGAAGTTTCATAAGGGGTTAGCAGCCATGAATAGATGTAATAGAGACAGATTGAAAGGGTCTATAAAAGAAGCCATTAGATCGAAGGAAAGAGAGATCAGTATTCTTTCCAACCTTACAAGTCAGGAGGCTTTCGCAAAAATGGTCAAAGCTGAGAAGGACCTTGAAAGCTTACTGGAAGAAGAGGAAAGTTACTGGAAAATTCAGTCAAGAGAGGATTGACTCAAAGGAGAGACAAAAACACTAAGTGGTTTCACTCCAAAGCCTCCTATAGAAGGAAAAGAAACGAAATAAAAGGTATTTTCAACAAGGATGGTAAGTGGATAGAATCAGACGAGGATATAGGAAGAGCTGCAACCATTTTTTTCAAATTTTTGCTTAACTCCAGCAGCCCCGAGAAAGAAAAACAAATGGAAGTCATTAATGCCATTGACTCAAAGTTAACCGAGGAGTAAAGACAAAAGCTTGATTCCCCGTTTACTAGAGAAGAGATCGAGTCAGCGCTTAAGAGCATGAACCCGTCAAAAGCTACTGGTCCAAATGGGGCTCACTGATAAGGGTAAAAAATATACCTATTTCGCCCCTATATTTAGCCCATTTCTTGGTCAAATGTTGCATGTTTAAATCAATTTTACTGTTCCCGAGCTCAAAATATGTTAACGTTGATAAGTTAGGGTGTTGAGATTTACATTTGTCAAATTGTACTCATTTATGCTTAAAAAGACTTGATTTGAAGAGAATTTGACTTAGTTTGTTGCTGTGCAGGAAAACAGAGGAAAAGCTGGAAATTCCCAGAAATGCGACTGCATTTCTGGAAAAACTGAAGTTGTTCCGAGTCATCCGTGGGTCGTTGTTGACGAGTCTTCTTCGCACCTAACTGGCTGTTTTGACCCCGAAACTGACTGGGCAACCTTCCAGCACCTATTTCGCAGCTCCTCAACCACTTTCTACACTATATAAGCTCAAGATTCGAAGTCAAATTCAAACAGAACTCATTGGAAGAAAAGGGTGGTGACAGAACCCTGGCTCGACGCCTATGAGTAGGGATGCCCGAGGTCCTTCTTAGATGACTGAATTCTAACCTGAGTTAGACATCAAACCTTAGGGTTTGTAGGGATTTTCACCCATTCCCACTTGTAAAAGAGAGAGAGTGGAGTGTCTTAGCGAACTCTAGAAGGATTCAGTAAATAGAAAACCCATAATATTTAGCTATCTCCTTTATTTCCACCTCTTGATTACTTTTCATTATTCTGTATTATTTACATTCTTATTTCAATGAAAATGTATTCATTTGCACTTTATCTCACCATGAGTAGCTAAATTCCATTGAGGGGTTCAATATGGTGAATTCCCTTATGGTTTAATGGCTTGAAAGTGTTTTATTTGCTTAAGTTTCTACTCAATGCATGTCATTCTTTATTGATTGTCACTCTAATCTTGTTGAGTTTAACTTGATCACTTAGACTTTGCATGCTATGTGAGTTTGATCTCGAAAGGGGCAGACAATATCGGTTCTCATAAAGGTGATATAGGAGAAAAAGCTCGAAAGAGATTGTTCGGCGGTATAGGACAAGCTGCCTAAGGCACCCTATATCGACTATAGGGTTATAGGTTGCATTCGTGAATTATCTATGTCGGAGTCGAGTCACAGAAATGTGCATAACGGTACTCGCTTAGCCTTCTAACGGTTCTTGGGAGCAAGGCCAAATAGAAGTTAAATCTGACCCAATGTATTGAATAGGCTTAAGTTGAATATTGCATGACTATGGTTATTGCCTTTGGGATGAATCCATGTTGAATACCTCGTTTATTTCTTATTGTTATTTTTTAGTTATTTGCATGTTTTATTTATCTTTTCAAAAATCCAATCAATCAACTTATTTTCTTTGGTTACCTTTTCAAAAGCAATCATTTGAGCAGTTTCTTCATCAAATATGAATTTCTAGTTTAGTCCTCGTGGGATCGATACCCTTGGAATACTTCTGTTGATGGAGAAATTTTGACTAATCACGAATCGCCACGTCGTTACATAAAATTAATGACAAAATTAAAATTAATTAAATTTGGGACCAATTATAAATTGACATGTGTCCCATATTTAATTTTAAGACAAGGTTGGCCAATTAATTATTTATAGAGCCAAATTTATATTTGATCAATTAAGTAAAATTAAATTATTTTGATCAAATTACTTAATTTGACCAATTAATTGAAAAATAATAATTATTTGGATCAAATTTGGGTTTTTTTAATGTTTGGGTTATGTGGTTTTTGGGTCAAATATAAACCAAACCCAAGACTAAATGGTTCAGCCCAAGACCAATAAAACCCAAGCCCAAGTTGTTAGGCCCAAAAGTTATCAGGGCCCATCCTGCGAGGACTCTATAAATAGAGGGGTTCACCACCATTTCAAGGGTTCAGATTTTTGGAGCTCTCAACCAGACTTAGAGAATTCAAAGAAATTCCCCCAAAACGGAAGACTAAAGACTCTCTGAAATCTACAAGTTTCCAAGCACTGAACACTTCTTGAAGACTGAAGACTCTTTCAAACTTAGAAGACTTAAAGCTCCAAGAATCCATCGAAGCTTCAGACTCGAGATCAAGCGTTCCAGCCCTCGAGTGAAACACATTCACACACAAGAGAGAGAATCAGAGGATTATGTACTAGAGATCGTATACTCACACGCATACAACATTAATACAAATAAAAGTTTATTCCACGTGTCTCATTCATTTGAATTTACGTGTGAACAAATTGGCACGCCCAGTGGGACAATCTCTACCTCTCATCTCTTTCTCTTGTTAAAAGATCCAACCAACGTGATGGCACCAAAGAAAGCTCCCGCGAAGGTTACAACATCAAGCGACTCTTACACTGGTCCTATCACTCGTAGTCGTTCCCAAGGAATTGAGATCAGGGAGGATCATACTCCTCTTGCTGTTGCAAGCAGGATCTCAAAGCTGATCGAGGAATCCTCTAAGGATAGGGTTGCGGTCAAAGACAACCCGCTATTTGAATCTGTCATTCCAACATCTAAGCGGTCAAAGGATACACTAAATCCTGATGTGATGTCCGTCATGATGGCTGATATAGACCAAGATGAAAGAATGACAGAGATGGAAAGAAAACTCAATCTCTTAATGAAGGCAGTTGATGAAAGGGATCTTGAGATTGCCTATTTGAAGAACCAGCTGCAAAACCGAGAAACGGCTGAGTCTAGCCAGACCCCTGCTGCAGGAAAGAATGATAAGGGGAAAGCTGTCGTGCATGAGGACCAACCGCAACACTCTGCGTCAGTTGCCTCTTTGTCTGTCCAACAACTGCAAGACATGATCATGAATTCCATCAGGGCTCAATATGGTGGACCCACTCAAAGTTCCCTCTTGTATTCTAAACCTTATACAAAGAGGGTTGACAATCTCAGACTGCCCACTGGGTATCAGCCTCCCAAGTTCCAACAGTTTGATGGAAAGGGCAACCCAAAGCAGCACATCGCCCATTTTGTTGAAACCTGTGAGAACGCTGGTACTCGGGGAGATTTGCTTGTTAAGCAATTTGTCCGAACACTAAAAGGAAACGCGTTCGATTGGTACACTGACCTAGAGCCTGATACAATTGACAGCTGGGAACAGATGGAGAGAGAGTTTCTGAATCGCTTCTACAGTACGAGGCGGACATTTAGTATGACGGAACTCACGAGCACAAAGCAGCGAAAGGGTGAGCCAGTCATCGACTACATCAACCGTTGGAGAGCCTTGAGTCTCGACTATAAAGATAGACTTTCTGAGGTGTCCTCTGTTGAGATGTGCACCCAAGGCATGCACTGGGGACTTCTTTACATCTTGCAGGGGATAAAACCCCGAACCTTTGAAGAATTAGCGACTCGCACTCATGATATGGAGTTGAGCATCGCTAGTAGAGGGAATAAAGATCCCGTAGTCCCAGACATGAGGAAGGAAAAGAAGGAAGTCAAAGGCACTGAGAAAGTTATGAAGAGTGCCACGAAAGAGTCCATGGTCGTCAACACGACCCCTGTGAAACTTTCCGCCAAAGGAAGGGAAAACAAAACAAATAAGCGAGTAGAGACAGGCGAGAGACGCCGCCTAACTTTAAAAGAAAGACAAGAAAAAGTATATCCATTTCCAGACTCCGACGTTCTAGATATGTTGGAACAACTGTTGGAGAAGCAGCTAATTGAGCTCCTAGAGTGCAAACGACCAGAGGAGTTAGGAAAAGTCAATGATCCTAACTATTGCAAGTATCACAGAGTCGTTAGTCACTCGGTGGAGAAGTGTTTTGTATTAAAGGAGCTAATCCTTAAATTGGCTCGCAAGAAGAGAATTGAGTTAGACCTTGATGAGGTGGCTCAGACGAATCATGCAACAATAGCGGCAAATGTAAGGGATCAACTTCCTCTAATCTCCTCATGTGATTATGAAGAAAAGTTGATGATTCAATTTGGGACCCTTGATCCCATAGTGGTTCGATTCAAAAAAGAAGCCACGATGAAGGGATCCCAAGAAAAATATGTTTCCATCGAAGATGAGAACAAAGGTTGGACCCTTGTCGTTCGTCGCAAAAAGCAAAAGCAAAGTTACGCACGAAAAGAGTCCCTCCTATTTCGAGACAATAAAAGAAAGGCTAGGTCTCAAAAGAAGAAAGGAAAAAAGAAGTCAAGGAGGTTAAAGCCTGTCATGGAGGAAAGTGAAGATTTCTTTTGTCCTCCACAACCCATAACTTTGGCAGAATACTTCCCAAGGCGCTTTCTCGATGATAGTCAAGGAGAGGCACTTGAAACTGTCACGTGTCACATTGTGGACGTGGTGGAGGATGATGATGTCCCTGCTAGCTCATCGGGAACGGTGGCAGGTCCAGGAGACTTATCCTCCTTCAGCATAAAGGACTTACTGTCACTTCCTCAGGAAGCTAAAAGTGTCCTTATTAATGCATTGATAGAGTCTGATGGTACAAACATCCCAACCTCCGAGTCACGCACATGTGCTTCGTGTTGCATGTCTATCGGATTTTCTGATGAAGATTTGCTGCTAGGGTCAAAGCCTCATAATAGACCTCTATTCGTCTCAAGATACATTCGAGAACAAAGGGTTAGTCGGATCCTCATCGACGATGGATCAGCTGTCAATATAATGCCTAAATCAACCATGAAACAATTAGACATCTTGATGGAGGAACTATCAAACAGTAAGTTGGTGATCCAAGGCTTCAATCAGGGTGGACAACGGGCAATTGGCATGATACGCCTTCAACTCATCATTGGAGACTTAAAAGCTGATACTTTGTTCCATGTAATAGATTCTAAGACCACCTATAAGCTGTTGTTAGGTCGTCCTTGGATCCATGGTAATGGAGTCATAACCTCCACATTGCACCAGTGCTTCAAATTCTATCAAGATGGCATCAAGAAAGTCGAAGCTGACACCAACCCATTTTCAGAAGCTGAGTCTCATTTCGCTGATGCAAAGTTTTATCTGAAGAATGAAAACACAGGGGAAACCATACCTGCAGAAATCCCCTTGATAAAAAAGAATGATAAACTCGATTTGGAGCCACATGCAGATGCAAGAAAGGAAACTGTTGAAGATGTGAATACTTCCGACCTGAAAAAGGGTGAAGCGTCTACAAGCCTTGTGAAACCTAAGGTTGTGAAGGATGAGAAATGTTCGAATTCACCTATCCTACGATACGTCCCCTTGTCTCAACGTAAAAAGGGTGAATCACCTTTCACTGAATGTTCAGAAAGCATAAAGGTCGGTGACGTTGAAATTTTGAAGGAAAATTTCACTACGCCTCTTACAAAGATCACGAGACAAGAGGTTAAGAAACCCGAGGATGATCAGATAAAAGTGATCTTGCCTGATAAACGAACTAAAGACGGGTTCGACCCCAAGGCATACAAACTTTTAGCGAAAGCAGGTTATGACTTCACAACTCACACTGAGTTTAAAAGTCTAAGGGTTTTTTATGAAAGATCTGAGCTCTCTGCAACACAGAAGAAGCTTCTAAAGGAAGATTAGTCTGCCAACAACAAGAAAAGGGCTTGGATATAAGTCGCCAGAGCCGATTCGCATAACAAGAAGAGGGAAGGCGAAAGTGGCAGACACAAATCATATAACAGTAGAGGAGGTTAATGACTCGAAAGAAAAAGAGAGTGTCGACCAACGAACTTCTGTTTTTAGGCGCATCAGGCCACCGGTTGCTCGTGTCTTAGTCTTTCAGAGATTAAGTGTAAATGAAACGGAAGAAGAAAACACACAACCTACCAATAGCTCCACTCGACCTTCAGTTTTTCGAAGGCTAAGTATGCCCAGTGGGGAAGAAGAGAGTACATTTTCAACTCCGGATATCACTCGACCTTCAGCTTTTCAAAGGTTAAATATGCCCATTGGGGAAGAGGAGAGTGCATTTTCAACTTCAGATGTGACTCGGCCATCAGTTTTTCAGAGGTTAAGTGTTACCACGAGAAGAGACAAAAAAGAACAGTCTGCTTCATCGATACCTCACCGACTTCAATATAAAGATGCGATGAAAAATGAAAAGATCACGAGGGCCAATGGAGAAATTCGTAGTGCAATTCCTTCACGAATGAAAAGAAAAACCTTTGTTACTGTCGATACGGATGGTTCCTTGAAGGTAAAGCGACGTGATGTTGTCATCACCAATCCTTCGGAAGAAGATAGTGACCAGGAAGAAGAACAAACCTCTTGTCTTCATATCACTGTTGAAGAAGAAACAGAAGTCGAAACGTCTGAAGTAGATGAGGACGAAGCACCTTTATCACTTGAAGACGGCAGCGAATCCACAGTGGATGAGCTTAAAGAGGTAAACCTGGGTACACCAGAAGAGTCGCGCCCAACTTTTATAAGCATGTCTCTTACTCCTGAAGAAGAGGGTGAATATATGAGTTTACTCGCTTCATATAGAGACATCTTCGCCTGGTCATATAAAGAGATGCCTGGACTTGATCCAAAAGTAGCTGTCCATCATCTCGCAATTAAAGAGGGGTATCGACCAGTCAAGCAAGCTCAACGACGCTTTCGCTCGGAACTTATCCCTCAAATCGAAATGGAGGTCAATAAGTTGATAGAAGCAGGATTCATCCATGAGGTAAAATACCCTACGTGGATAGCCAACATCGTTCCTGTTAGAAAGAAGAATGGACAGCTTCGCGTTTGCGTTGACTTTCGCGATTTAAATAACGCATGTCCCAAAGACGATTTCCCACTGCCAATCACAGAAATCATGGTGGATGCCACCACAGGGCATGAAGCTTTGTCTTTTATGGATGGGTCATCGGGCTATAACCAGATTCGAATGGCTCTTGTAGATGAAGAAATGACAGCCTTTCGAACTCCAAAAGGGATATACTGTTACAAAGTGATGCCCTTTGGATTAAAGAATGCTGGAGCTACTTATCAACGTGCTATGCAAAAGGTTTTCGACGATATGCTGCATAAACATGTCGAGTGCTATGTCGATGATCTTGTTGTGAAGTCAAAGAAACGACAAGATCACTTGAAGGATCTAAAAGTGGTCTTTGATTGTTTGAGAAAGTATCAATTGAGGATGAACCCTCTCAAATGTGCATTCGGTGTTACTTCTGGGAAGTTCCTGGAGTTCGTCGTTAGACATCGAGGAATCGAAATAGATCAGTCAAAGATTGACGCCATTCAAAAGATGCCAAGGCCTAAAAACTTACATGAGTTGAGAAGCCTGCAAGGTCGTCTGGCCTACATTCGAAGATTCATCTCTAACTTAGTCGGTCGATGCCAACCTTTTCAAAGGCTAATGAGGAAAGGAGAAAAATTCGAGTGGGATGAAGCATGTCAAAACGCCTTCGAAAGCATTAAGAAATATTTGCTTAACCCTCCTGTCTTAGGAGCCCCCATAGTTGGAAAGTCATTGATTCTGTACATCGCTGCTCAAGAAAGATCACTGGGAGCGTTATTGGCACAGGAAGGTGAGAAGGGAAAGGAACGAGCCCTTTATTACTTAAGCAGGACCCTAAATGGAGCTGAGATAAATTACTCACCCATTGAGAAAATGTGCCTTGCCCTTTTCTTCGATATTAACAAATTAAGACATTACATGCAAGCTTTCACAGTGCACCTGGTCACGAAAGCTAATCCTATCAAATACGTTCTATCGAGACCAGTTATTTCTGGGGGCCTAGCTAAGTGGGTCATCTTACTTCAGCAATATGACATCGTGTATGTACCTCAAAAGGCGGTCAAGGGGCAGGCATTAGCCGACTTCTTGGCGAATCATCCAATCCCGTCGGATTGGAAGTTATGTGAAGACCTACCTGATGAAGAAGTCTTCTATGTTGAAATCACGGAACCCTGGACTATGTACTTTGATGGTGCAGCACGAAGAAGTGGGGCAGGGGCAGGAATCGTCTTTATTTCGCCTGAGAAACACATGCTCCCCTACAGCTTCATGCTTGGTGAATTATGCTCAAACAATGTGGCTGAATATCAAGCGCTGATAATTGGCCTCCAAATGGCCTTGGAAATTGGCATAACATATATAGAGGTCTATGGCGATTCAAAGTTGGTCGTTAGTCAACTCTTACTCCAGTATGAAGTGAAGCATAAAGACTTGAAGCCTTATTTCATCTATGCAAGGCAACTGCTAGAAAGGTTCGAAAGTATAGTACTGGAGCATGTCCCGAGATCAAGCGTTCCAGCCCTCGAGTGAAACACATTCACACACAAGAGAGAGAATCAGAGGATTATGTACTAGAGATTGTATACTCACACGCATACAACATTAATACAAATCAAAGTTTATTCCACGTGCACCATTCATTTGAACTTACGTGTGAACAAATTGGCACTGACTCTAGGTGTTTGCACTGATTTTCTACTTTCTTGTTGGCACTGACTCTAGGTGGGGGTTTGACAAATAAACCAAAGCAATGTTGCGAAGAAACATTCGACTGAGGAGGGAGTATTTGTACCGAAAGAGTTTAGAAGGCAAGGAGCGTTTGCTCTATGAGAAGAAGCGGAAGATTAGAGAAGCCCTCGAAGAGGGAAAACCTATTCCTACTGAACTCAGGAATGAGGAAGCGACACTTCGTAATGAAATTGAACTTGAGGATGATCGCATAGCAGTCCCAAGGACACACATTGATGATGAGTATGCAAATGCTTCAGAAATTGATCCTAAAATTTTGATAACTACATCTCGGGATCCAAGTGCACCTTTGACACAGTTTGCAAAGGAATTAAAAATTGTTTTTCCGAATGCACAACGAATGAATCGTGGTGGTCAGGTGATCTCAGAGATTATAGAGACCTGCCGTGCTCACGAATTTACAGATGTCATTTTAGTTCATGAACATCGTGGTGTGCCAGATGGTTTAATTATCAGCCATCTTCCTTTTGGTCCAACTGCATATTTTGGATTGTTGAATGTGGTTACCAGACATGAAATTAAGGACAAAAAAGCTATGGGAACGATGCCTGAGGCCTACCCGCACATAATTTTGAATAATTTTACCACGAAGTTGGGTGAAAGGACGGCCAACATCTTAAAGCATCTATTTCCTGTGCCGAAGCCAGATACCAAACGTGTGGTTACTTTTGCTAATCAGTCTGACTATATTTCATTCAGGCATCATATTTATGAGAAGCATGGAGGTGTTAAATCAATTGAGCTGAAGGAGATTGGTCCTCGGTTTGAATTGCAACTGTATCAGATAAAGTTAGGAACTGTTGATCAAACGGAAGCACATAATGAATGGGTGATTAGACCATACATGAAAACAACCAAGAAACGCAAGTTCCTTGGTGATTGAGAAATGGCAAAAGAAGCAGATTTTGTATTCTATATATATATTCTTTTTAAATTTCTTTGCATAATCACATTTTTATTAAAGATTAAATTTTGTTCGGTTGGGGATACCGAATTTTCTCTAGATTATTGATAGATTTAGTTCAGTCTTGATATTAGTTGTTTTGTTACTGACATGATTGTACAAGTTTGAAAGAGAAGTGCAATTGGCAAGGGGTTGAATAGAAAACAACATCTTTTTGGTAAAAAAAAAAAAAAAAAAAAAAAAAGGAAAACAAAAAGGGTTTTTTTTTTCAACCAAAGTCTCAGTGTCGTCAGGAGTCTGTGAAGCATTAGAGGCACTCTTGATGGACTTGTCAGCGAGATCAGAATCTTTCCTAGGTCTTTTGCCTCTTTTCCAGTGTCGATCTCCAGTGCTGTTTTGACTCTCTTCTTCGGTTGAATCATCTAGAAGCCTGGTGACCTTGAGCAGACGGAGTTCTTTGCCCCCAAATTTAGAATCATTTTTTTTAGGTAGCTTAGGCTAGGTTCGAGAGGGAGTGATATTGTCAACCAACTTACTTATGTCATCCCCTAGGTAATTGTCATACTTTTCATACCACCAACTTCGATAACGTGAGGTGACATGGTCCTGAGGATTCAATATACGAGCTGGAAGAAATATTTGAAACTCCGCATTAGTTCGCAAGCAAACCCGCCAGTGGTGTAAAATGTTTTCCAAGGTGACTAGAGGCAAAGCTTCTCCTAAGTCATTAGGTATGTCTTGATAAAAGTCGAACTGGCGGCCGAATCGGTGGGGGTTGTAGGGTTCGATAACTAATGAATCTTTACATCGCGCTGACAGATAGCATGAGCGAAGGCTCGAAAAATAGGAAAAAGGTATGAATTTCGCAGTCTTCTCATACTTCATGGTCTCGTTTTTGTTCCTACTGAGGTTCGTGTGCCATGATATGGATGCACCCCCATGGATCAGTTCGCGAGCCTCGAGCTCATCAAAATATATAGCTCCACCTTCGCCGGAAAAGTCAACCATGCTAGGACCTCGAACTTTTGCTGGAGTCTTATAATTGGTACCAAAATAATGGGCGAGCCAACCAAAAATGTAATGCACGGGGAGAGAAGCATCTATGCGTCAAACTGAAACAGGAGCATTGGAAACTTTGCCTAGCCCGTGGTAAATGTTGGCAAGGACAGGGACTGCAAGACTGAAAGTTTTCCCCTCGGCCATTAAGCTGGTAGCCTTGAAAACACTAGGACGAATGTGGTTAGAATTCCTTTGGGGAAACACAAAGGCGCAAAGCCAGCAAGATAAAAAAGCCGCCAAGTATGTCTGGTCTCTATGTCTCATGTCAACCTTTAGCTCGTGAAACAAGTTGTTTTCCTCACCTGACCACTCGTGACGCTTGATATTTGTGCCGTCTGGGTTATGAGTCGTGCTAGGGCGAGAGGTCTTCTTGGGTCTCCGTTGAGGAGGCTTTGCGTATCTCTGTTCACCTTTGAACCAAAAGGAAGTCCAGGAGCTGATTGGAACATGGGAATGGTCAGCTCTTGAAGCGCTAAGCAAGTAGAATGCATGGAAAAGGTGTTCGCAACTTTTTGGAAGATGTTTTGCTTGGTTGTGGGACCCAGTTAACTCTTTGAAGCTAGGGATAACTTCCTCATAAAATCTACCTCTGATGGGCAGACCCCCAAATGTCCAAAGGTCCCATAAGGAAATTGAGAGTTCTCCCGCACGAGTGTGAAGTGTATTGGTTGCAGGACACCAAGCTTCACAAAAAGCCCGGACTATGTCGTTGTTTCGATCGCAAGTGTAAAGGGAAGCCACCACTGCATCTAATAAATGAGCAGTTTGAAGCACCTCTTCACTCCGACCAACGACAAATTCTAACCACTCCCAATAGCGAGGAATAAAAAGAAATTCGCTTGAAATTTTCAAGGCGGATTCCCAACGAACTAATCCGTCAATTATTCGGCGCCCTAACGTCACCTCTGGATGTCGATTAGGATTTTGTGTATGGATTGAAGATTCTAGGAACCAAGCCTTAGAATCTTGGTCTAGAGGCCTCTCTACGGACAAATCAGAAATGGTATGCAAATTTAGTGGTGGGGGCCATGGGGTTGCAAGACGTCTAGTCTTAGGCTCTTCTACTAAGAAGCTGAGTCCGCTTCTTATGGGTTGATTGTTGTCTTTCAGGAGAACGAGGTACGTCTTTTCAGAGACAATATGTTCTGCAAAGCACACCATGACTCTGCAAAATTTAAAGAGTTGAGAGTTAAAATAAGTCAAGAGAATAAGATATTTACGAAGATAAGTTAAAAATGATAATAATAATGCATCAAGGAAAATTTCCTAAGACTAATGTTGCGAAACGTCATAACAACAAGAGTTCAAAGACGTCAATTGTCCTTGTACTCATGCTGAGAGACATGGCAGCGGCAAAAGTCCAAGGAACATGTCCCTGCACTCGTGCTGAATGACGTGGCGGCGACACAAGTCCAAGGAACATGTCCCTGCACTCGTGCTGAACGGCGGGGCGGTGACACAAGGCCAAGGAGCATGTGACTGCACTCGTGCTGAAAGGCGGGGGGGCGACACAAGTCCAAGGAGCATGTCCCAGCACTCGTGCTGAAAGGCGGGGCGGCGACACAAGTCCAAGGAGCATGTCCCTGCACTCGTGCTGAAAGGCGGGGCGGCGACACAAGTCCAAGGAGCATGTCCCTGCACTCGTGCTGAATGGCGGGGCGGCGACACAAGTCCAAGGAGCATGTCCCTGCACTCGTGCTGAACGGCGGGGCGGGGACACAAGGCCAAGGAGCATGTCCCTGCACTCGTGCTGAAAAGGCGGGGCGGTGACACAAGTCCAAGGAGCATGTCCCTGCACTCGTGCTGAACGGTGGGGCGGCGACACAAGTCCAAGGAGCATGTCCCTGCACTCGTGCTGAACGGCGGGGCAGCGACACAAGTCCAAGGAGCATGTCCCTGCACTCGTGCTGAAAGGCGGGGTGGCGACACAAGTGCAAGGAGCATGTCCCTGCACTCGTGCTGAAAGGCGGGGCAGTGACACAAGTGCAAGGAGCATGTCCCTGCACTCGTGCTGAAAGGCGGGGCGGTGACACAAGTGCAAGGAGCATGTCCCTGCACTCGTGCTGAACGGCGGGGCAGGGACACAAGTCCAAGGAGCATGTCCCTGCACTCGTGCTGAAAGGCGGGGCGGCGACACAAGTCCAAGGAGCATGTCCCTGCACTCGTGCTCGTGTTGAAAGGCGGGGCGGCGACACAAGTCCAAGGAGCATGTCCCTGCACTCGTGCTGAACGGCGGGGCAGGGACACAAGTCCAAGGAGCATGTCCCTGCACTCGTGCTCGTGTTGAAAGGCGGGGCGGTGACACAAGTCCAAGGAGCACGTCCCTGCACTCGTGCTGAAAGGCGGGGCGGTGACACAAGTCCAAGGAACATGTCCTTGTACTCGTGTTGAAAGACGTTGTACCTGCAAATAAAAAAACAACACTACAAAAAAATATAGGAAAAAAAACCGTTCACCTAATTTACCTTTTGGTGAATGAAAATTTTGTTCCAAGGAGAATATTGGCAATGTGGTGTTAGTTCAGAAAAGTAAATGTTAAGGAAAAAAAAACAACAAAGGAAAAAGAAAAAAATTACTTAGAGTTTGTCTCTCGAATTGGGGCAAAAGGCGGTCAGAGTATAGATGTATTCTCCATGTCTCTAACGTCGAAGCTTCCTTTCTTCCTTCCTTAAAAAAAGGCAAAAAAAAAAAAAAGAAAATCATGAAGTC
Source organism: Luffa aegyptiaca (assembly GCA_017139565.1). Classification (NCBI taxonomy): domain Eukaryota; kingdom Viridiplantae; phylum Streptophyta; class Magnoliopsida; order Cucurbitales; family Cucurbitaceae; genus Luffa; species Luffa aegyptiaca. The sequence continues at coordinate 33,035,275 of CM029407.1, read as the reverse complement.
GAATCAAACAAGAGATGTTTGAATTTGTAAAAAATTTCAATGTTCAATTACTTTGAAAAAAAAAAAAAAAAAAACCCCTTATGAGCTATAAGTAAGGATCAGGAAGAGTGTTCCTACAAAAAAAAAAAAAAAGGAAAGAAAAAGTGTTGAAATTATATGCATATGTATAAATATTGCTTAAATTAAATGTTGCATATGTATATATATCAAGCAAAGCAAAAAAAAAACTTGAAATTGTGAAAATAAAAAAAAAAAAAAAAAGAGGAAAAAAAGATTCCTGACGTTTGTTAAAAAATAAGTTAAAAAAAAAAGAAAGAAAAGGAAATCAGGAAGTAAAAAAAAAAGCAAAAAAGAAAACTAAATAAGGGGGGAAGATTGATTTCACTAAAAGATAGAATTGGAAAAAAAAGAAAAGGAAAAAAAAATGATGAAGAAGGTCACGCGTTTTTTTTTCTCCCCCCTTTTCTCTTTCCCCTCTCGTCTCTCTCTCCACATTCTCTCTCTCCTTCTCGTTTTGCAGCGCCGCACAAAGACCCGCCACACCGCCGTTACTCACGCGGCAATAACGCCGGTGTCCCTCTCGTCGTTGCCGCCGCCGTGTCTCTGCAAGTAGCGGCCCGACTAAAATTAAAAAAGAGAGAAGAAAACGACCCGTTTCTTTTTAACTCTCTCTCTCTTTCCTCTCGCCGTTGCCGCCACAAAAGGACCAATCGTCGCCGCTGTGATTCTGCAAGCAGCGGCCTGATGCACCAAAAAAAAAGGAAGAAGAAATACGCAAGAAGAGAGAGATTTCATGCTATGATTTAAAAAAAAAAAAAGAGAAGGGATGTACCTACTGTGAGTGTTAAAAAAAGGGGAAAGATTTGTTTACTGTGATGTGAAGCAAGGAAATAAAAAAAGAGAAAACCAAAAGAGGGAAAAAAAAAGGGGAAGGGAAGTCTGCTGTATGAGTGCCAAAAAGAAAAGAAAGAAGTTAAAAAAAAATGGTTTATTGGATGAATCGGAAAGAAGGAAAAAAATAAACCAAAGAAAAAAAGGGGAAAAGGAACGTACCTACTGTGAGTTGAAGAAAAAAAGAGGGATACTCTATGGTGATTTACAAAGGAGCATCTGGATTCAAATATTGAAGACAAATATCCTAATTTGATTTGAATTAGGACATTTAGTTTTGCTCAAAAAAAAAAAAAAATTGATTTGAATTTAAATCAAATTCAAATCAAAATCTATACTCCAAGATCCGTATCAAGCAAGATATTTTGAGTTAAGATCAATTTAATTGAGAGTTAAAATTTCATCTACTTCAAACTATTAAGAATTCAATTTTCAAGCAAATCAAAATTGGATGAAATTCAGATTTCATGTGAATCAAATGTCGAGAACTTTTTGGCCTAATTAAAATTTGGGCACAATCCATATATATATATATATATATATATATTTCCCAAATTAAAGTTTTGAATAAACTCCAAGCCAAATCCTAATCCAAGTGTGAAATTGGATTCAAATCAATTTGAAAGATAAATTTAAATTAGTTCAATCTTAAATCAAAAGATAATTTGGATAGGTTTCAAATTTGGTTCAATTTGAATCAAATTGAATTTGGATGTAACTAAATCCTTATCCTAAATCAAATTGAAAGGGGTATATTAAAGTTCCATTCCTCTGATCAAATTTTGGGATAGAGCTTAGTATTTACCTCAATCAAACCTTATACCAAATTCTCTCTTTGAATTTGAGTTTATCTTGAGATAATTTGGGTGTAATCATGACTCTCTCCCAAATTAAACTTGAGTGAAATTCAAAATTAAAAAAATGTTATGCTTCAAATTCATATCACAATTGAATAGAATTTGAACATTACTCAAATTCAAAATTCCATTGAGATTCAAGTTACAACTCGTCGCCAAACAAGATCAAAATTTCGTGTAAAAAAATGTGTCGAATTTTTATTAAATTGGCATAAAAGACGTGTGAAAAAAAATCAATCAAAATTTTGACCCTATTTCATATTTTGATTGATACATCAAGGGGAGTCAAAATTTGAAAAAAAATATAAGTTTTGATTCCAGATAATTTCTTTTCGAGATTCATCCACACATGATCTGTGCCTAAATCTCGAAAAGGGGGATTTGTTGATGGAGAAATTTTGACTAATCACGAATCGCCACGTCGTTACATAAAATTAATGACAAAGTTAAAATTAATTAAATTTGGGACCAATTATAAATTGACATGTGTCCCATATTTAATTTGAAGACAAAGTTGGCCAATTAATTATTTATAGAGCCAAATTTATATTTGATCAATTAAGTAAAATTAAATTATTTTGATCAAATTACTTAATTTGACCAATTAATTGAAAAATAATAATTATTTGGATCAAATTTGGGTTTTTTTAATGTTTGGGTTATGTGGTTTTTGGGTCAAATATAAACCAAACCCAAGACTAAATGGTTCAGCCCAAGACCAATAAAACCCAAGCCCAAGTTGTTGGGCCCAAAAGTTATCAGGGCCCATCCTGCGAGGACTCTATAAATAGAGGGGTTCACCACCATTTCAAGGGTTCAGATTTTTGGAGCTCTCAACCAGACTTAGAGAATTCAAAGAAATTCCCCCAAAACGGAAGACTGAAGACTCTCTGAAATCTACAAGTTTCCAAGCACTGAACACTTCTTGAAGACTAAAGACTCTTTCAAACTTAGAGGACTTAAAGCTCCAAGAATCCATCGAAGCTTCAGACTCGAGATCAAGCGTTCCAGCCCTCGAGTGAAACACATTCACACACAAGAGAGAGAATCAGAGGATTATGTACTAGAGATCGTATACTCACACGCATACAACATTAATACAAATCAAAGTTTATTCCACGTGTCTCATTCATTTGAATTTACGTGTGAACAACTTCTAAGGTTTTTTTATTACTACGTGCGACAGTGTATACTTGCACTAAGTGTTAGCTGAATTTATCTTTATTATTAGGAAAAATACACTTTTAGTCCCTGAGGTTTGGGTTAAGTTACACTTTGGTCCCTTAGTTTTCAAACTCGACAATTTAGTCCCTGAGGTTTGAGATAAGGAGCAATTTGGTCCCTGCCATCCATTTTGCTGTTAGATTTTAACAGATCGCTGACGTGGCACCTATTTTTTTATTTAAAAAAATATTTTTTCATTTGTTAAAATAAAAAATAATAAAAATAATAAAAATATTAATTTTAAATATATTTTCTTTTTAATTTTTTTTCTTTCTTCTTCTTCAATCACTTCACCACCCACCCTCCTTATTCTTCTTCAACCTTCCTCACACCACCAACAACCGTCGGCGACCGACCGCCGGCAACCGCCGCTCTCCGGCCGCCGGCGGCAATTTTTTTTTCTCCCTCCTCTCTTTTTTTTTCTTCTTCTTCTCTTCCCTTTCTTCACTGTTTTTTTTTTTAAAAAAGACGTCGTCGCTCGCCTAGATCTGCGAAAGTCCAGATCGTCGCTGCCTAGCTCGCCCGCCGCAGCTCGTCGCCCGCCCAACTCATTCAGATCTCGCGAAGATCCACTCACCGCCGCTCACGAAGATTCGGTCGTGAAGATCCGCTCGTCGCCGCTCGTCTTCGTTCGAGAAGATCCGTCAGATCTCTCAAAGATTTGCTCGTCGTCGCTCAGTTCCGCTCGCTGTAGCTCAATTCTCTCGCCCTCGCTCAGATCTACTCGTCGTCGCTCAGATGTGCTCGCGTCGCTCGTCGTCGCGAAGATCGGCTCGCCTCTTCATTCCAGCCGCCGCGGTTCTAGCCGCTCGGAAGATCCACCGCCGTTCTAGCCTTCTTCGTTCCAGCCGCCGCCTTCGTTTTTTTTTTATACAGTGAAAGAATAGGAAAGAAGAGAAAAGGGAAAAAGACAAGAAGAAAAATTTTTAAAAAAATTGTCGGCGGCGGCGGCCGATCGTCGGCGAGCGACGGTTGCAGGCAGTCGGTCGCCGGTAGCTGGCAGCGACCGGCCACCGGAGTTGGAGAAAGAAGGAAGAAGGTGATGGGGAAGAGAAAGAAGAATGAGAAGAGAGGGAGAGAAAGAATTAAAAAAAATAAAAAAATAATAATATTTTTATCATTTTAATATATTTTTATTTAAAAAAAATAAAAAAAAATTAATTTTTTAATTAAAATAATATTGCCACGTCAGCAGCTCGTTAGATTTAACGGCAAAATGGATGGCAGGGACCAAATTGCTCCTTATCTCAAACCTCAGGGACTAAATTGTCGAGTTTGAAAACTCAGGGACCAAAGTGTAACTTAAACCAAACCTCAGGGACTAAAAGTGTATTTTTCCCTTATTATTATTATTCATCTTATCTCACATTCCATCCATTCAGCTGACGACGCACCAAGTTTTTGGCACCATTGCCGGGGACCAAAAGTGAAACTAGATTTGTATTTGAAATTGCGATCAGATTGTGACCGCATTTATGTCTCTAAGGAAATTTTGACTTTGGTTTGCATTTGTTTTTCTTTTGCAGGTTGAAGTTAGTGCATGAACAAGGGGTGTCCACTCCTTGACATTGATCCGGAGATAGAAAGAACCTTTCGTCGTCGAAGGAAGGAACAAAGACGAAAGAGAAAGGAACAACAAGAGTTGAGCGCACGGGAATCTCTAGAGGAAGCATCTTACATTCAAGAGTTTCCAATGGAACCTCCTGGAGTCGATCCTCAAGTTGATCCACAAGATCGTGGAAGGGAGCAGAATGGCGGGAGAATTCCTCCTGTTCCTCCAGTTCCACCGGTGCCACAACAAGAAAACCCGATTTACATTGCTCAAAATCGCAATAGAGCAATAAGGGACTACGCTTTACCAGTTTTCCAGACATTGAATCCAGGAATTTTGGAGCCACCGATTAATGCTCCACAATTTGAACTTAAACCAGTGATGTTCCAGATGTTGAATATAATGGGCCAATTCTCTGGACTTCCAAACGAAGATCCACACAAACATATTAAGCTATTTTTAAGAGTTTGCAATTCTTTTAAAGTAACAGGAGTGCCAGAAGATACCTTGAGGTTAAAACTTTTTCCATTTTCTTTGCAGGGAGATGCTGAAGCCTGGTTGGATTCATTCCCTCCAAACTCCATCACCTCTTGGAATGATTTGGCAGATAAATTATTGGAGAAGTTTTTTCCCTCCAATAAAAATGCCAAGTACAGAGCAGAAATCATTGCTTTCAGACAATCTTACAATAAACCTTTGGATGCAGCTTGGAAAAGATTTCAAAGGCTGGTTCCGAAGTGTCCACACCATGGATTGCCTGCTTGCATTATTTTGGAGCATTTTTATAGTGGATTAGATCAAGCTTCAAAGGCACTAGTAAACGCATCTGCAAACGCATCCTTCTTGAAGAAGTCTGCTAATGAGGCGCATGCTATTCTAGATACCATAGCCACCAACAATCGACATTGGGGAGAAAATGAACCAACAACCATTTTGAAAAATCCAGTGAAAGCAGTGGAAACAGAGGCCAACTCTACGATGCAAGCCCAGATCAAGACTATCCATAGCATGATGATGGGCATGACAATGAACAATCAAGCCAACATAGCCCCTGCCAATGCTGTCTCTTCTCTCTGTTGTGAGATATGTGGTGAGGAACACATCGCTGATAATTGTCCACTAAATCCAACATCTGTTTTTTATGTAGGTCCACAAGGAAATCAGAACCAAAATAGATGGAATCCTTATTCAACCACGTACAACCTAGGATGGAGACAACATCCAAATTTTTCTTGGGGAGGACAAGCCGGGTCGAGTAATTCCAACACTCATCAGTTTGGGAAGCAACCTACACAACAACAGCCACAGAAAAACTTCCAACAAGTTCCAGTGCAGAGTCAAGAGTCAAATCTAGAGACTCTTATGAAGGAGTACATGGCAAGGAACGATGCTGCAGTAAGGAATTTGGAAGTTCAGCTTGGAAAAATTACTCAGGAGATTAAGAATAGACCGCAAGAGATGTTGCCTAACAAAACCGAGACCCCACACAGAGAATGAAAGGAACAATGCAAGGCAGTGACCTTAAGAAGTGGATTAGAATACGATGGACCAAAGTATCCAGTAAGTCAAGAAGCAGAGATCCCAACTGAAGCTCGAGAAAAGATTTGTGAAAAGAAGTCAGACATTACCTCGGATAGTTTACAGAATAAAGAAGAAAAAGTAGAAAAGACCAGGGAGCATGAAGCCTTGGTAGAAAAAGAAGAAAAATCAAAGTTGGAGAAAAGATAGGGAAATGCGACCGCAAAACCTCAAAATTTTGTGATAGACCCAGATTACAGACCACCTCTTCTGTACCCGCAGAGATTCAAACATGTCTCACAAGATGTACAGTTCAAGAAGTTTTTAGATGTATTGAAGCAGTTGCACATCAACATACCATTAGTGGAGGCACTTGAACAAATGCCTACCTATGTGAAGTTCCTGAAAGATATTCTGTCAAAAAAGAGAAGGTTGGGGGAATACGAAACGGTTGCACTCACAGAATGTTCCAGTGCACTATTGAAGAACGAGATTCCTCCCAAGCTTAAAGACCCAGGAAGCTTCACCATTCCATGCTCTATCGGAGGCAGGGATGTAGGCAAAGCTTTGTGCGACTTAGGAGCAAGCATCAACTTAATGCCATACTCGGTTTTTAAACAGTTAGGGATAGGAGAAGCGCGACCGACAACTTAACTCTACAGTTGGCAGATAGATCACTCACACATCCCATTGGAAAGATTGAAGACGTATTGGTTAAGGTTGACAAGTTTGTTTTTCCTGCAGATTTCATCATTTTAGATTGTGAAGCTGACAAGGACGTGCCAATCATCTTAAGACGATCGTTCCTAGCCACTGGCAGAACCTTAATAGATGTGAAGAAGGGAGAATTGACCATGAGGGTGGTCAACGATCAGCAAGTCACGGTTAACATGATGAAGGCAATGCAATATCCAGGATACCTTGAGAGGTGTTCCATGATTGAAGAAGTTGACGAACTCTCTGTATCTATTTTGCAGGAAACATTAAAGGGAGAACCACTGGAAGGGAACGAGTTTGGAAAGGAGGAACCAGAAGAGAAGGGGATTGGAGAAATATCCGTCACAAATGATTCTACAGCAGCAAGGATAGAGGCATTAAGGGACTCATCAGATCACGAAGAAATCAGGTCGTTATAGCCATCTCTGATCAGTCCTCCTGAACTGAAACTCAAGCCTCTGTCAGAGCATCTTAAATATAGCTTTCTTGGTGAAAACAGGACATTACTAGTCATTATCTCAGCTTACCTTACTGAACAAGATGAAATTTCTTTGTTGCAGGTCCTCTCTAAACATAAAAAAGCAATAGGATGGACCATTGCAGACATTCAAGGCATCAGCCCCTCATTTTGCATGCACAGGATAAACCTTGAAGAAGGAGCTAAGAATTCCATTGAAAGTCAAAGGAGATTAAATCCCATCATGAAGGAAGTTGTCAGAAAGGAAATCTTAAAGTGGCTGGATGCAGGAGTCATCTACCCAATTACAGACAGTAGCTGGGTCAGCCCAGTTCAATGCGTTCCAAAAAAGGGTGGGATGACTGTAGTAGAGAACAAGAAAAATGAATTGATCCCAACAAGGACGGTTACAGGATGGCGAGTCTGCATAGATTATCGCCGCCTTAATAAAGTGACCAGGAAAGATCACTTCCCGTTGCCATTCATAGATCAGATGCTAGACAGGCTTGCAAGGAAAGACTATTATTGCTTCTTAGACGGTTACTCTGGTTACAATCAGATAACTATAGCCCCAGAAGACCAAGAGAAAACAACGTTCACATGTCCATACGGAACATTCGCCTTCTGGAGGATGCCATTTGGTTTATGCAATGCACTAGCCATTTTCCAAAGGTGTGTGATGGTTATATTCTCCGATATGGTAGAACGAACCGTGGAAGTATTCATGGATGACTTCTCTGTCTTTGGTGAATCATTTTCAGCATGTCTACGAAATTAAGACCAAGTGCTAGAAAGATGTGAAGGAACCAATATGGTACTGAACTGGGAGAAGTGTCATTTCATGGTACGAGAAGGCATAGTCCTTGGACATCGCATTTCCAGGAAAGGAATTGAGGTGGACAAGGCAAAGATCGAGATCATATCCAAGTTATCTTTCCCAAAAACAGTGTGAGATATCAGAAGCTTTCTAGGCCATACAGGTTTCTATAGAAGATTCATTAAAGACTTTTCTAAAATTTCCAAACCTTTGTGCAAGTTACTGGAAGTAGATAGACCGTTCAACTTTGATGAAGATTGCAAACAAGCGTTTGAGACTCTAAAGAAGGCACTTAGCGCATCACCAATCATAATTGAACCTGACTGGGCTCAACCATTTGAGTTGATGTGTGACGCCAGCAACTTTGCAGTCGGTGCAGTCCTATGTCAGAAAAGAGGAAAGATCGTGCATCTGATTTACTTCGCAAGCAAAACACTCAATGAGGCCCAGTTGAACTATACAGTCACAGAAAAGGAACTACTTGCTGTAGTATTTGGCTTTGACAAATTTAGATCCTACCTTGTGGGAACTAAAGTCATAGTGCACATAGATCATTCAGCCCTCAAGCATTTACTTTCGAAAAAAAGATGCCAAACTCCGACTAATTCGATGGATTATGCTTTTGCAGAAGTTTGACATAGAGATCCAAGACAGAAAAGGAACAGAGAATCGGGTAGCATACCACCTATCAAGGCTTGGAGAGGAAGCACAAAGAGAAAAGGGACTGGATATTCAAGAGTCATTTGTAGATGAGCAAATTCCGGCGGTCAGGACTGTTGAACTTCCATGGTTTGCAGATTATGTGAACTATCTAGTCAGTGGACTAAAACCACCAAAGGCAACCGCTCAACAACTCAAGAAGTTTTTAAAAGACGTCAAGGACTACTACTGGGATGAACCGTATTTGTATAAGCTAGGGCCTGATCAAATACTAAGACGGTGTGTATCGGAAGAGGAGATGCCTTTGATATTGGGACTCTGCCATGCAGCTCCATATGGAGGACATTTCGCAGGACTAAAGACAGAGGCCAAAGTCCTCCAATCCAATTATTTTTGGCCCAGTCACTTCAAAGATGCGCACCTCTTCACGAAAAACTGCGATCAATGCCAAAGGACAGGGAACCTGACAGCTAAAAACGAAATGCCTCTACACTTCATACTCGAAGTGGAAATCTTCGACGTATGGGGGATAGACTTTATGGGACCGTTCCCACCATCCTTTGGAAACATCTACATCTTGCTCGCAGTTGATTATGTGTCAAAATGGATTGAGGCAATAGCTACAGCAACAAATGACGCAAAGGTGGTGAGGAAATTTTTTCTAAAGAATATTTTCACAAGATATGGAACCCCTCGCTTCATCATAAGTGACGAAGGATCTCACTTCTTGAACAAAATGATAGCCAACTTATTTTCCAAGTACAACATTAAGCATAAAGTAGCCACTACTTACCATCCCCAGACTAATGGACAAGCAGAGCTCTCTAACAGGGAAATCAAGGCTATTCTAGAAAAGACAGTGGACCCTTCCCGCAAGGATTGGTCATTACGACTTAATGAAGCACTATGGGCCCACAAAACTGCATATAAGGCGCCATTAGGGATGTCTCCGTATCGCCTCATATTTGGAAAAGTCTGTCATTTGCCGTTCGAGCTAGAACATAAAGCTTACTGGGCATTGAAAAAGTTTAACTTCAACATGGACAAAGCAGGAATTAAAAGGAAGTTACAACTTAATGAGCTAGAAGAACTCCGACATTTCTCCTACGAAAATGCAAAACTCTACAAGGAGAAGGTCAAACGGTGGCACGACAGAAGAATCCACCCAAAGGAGTTCTATAAAGGCCAGAAAGTGCTACTTTTTAATTTGAGGCTCAAGTTATTCCTTGGAAAACTTAAATCGAGGTGGTCAAGGCCATTTAAAGTTGTGAAAATCTTTGACTATGGAACTGTGGTACTGACAGATAGTCAGGGCATGCACTTCAAAGTAAATGGACAAAGGATCAAACCATATTGGGGGAGAGGCTTCGAGGATGAGGAAGCCCATGTCTCCGTGATTGATTTGGTATGACTTCTATACCTTGAAAGAATTTATTTTTTTCATTACCTGGATCTATAAAATAATAATCTAGATAAGAGCTCTAAAATATCTGGACAAGAGTAAAGACTATGTCTAGAAAAAGATATTTAAGATGACCATTGGGAACACCTTTTCCTGGGGATTTACCTGGGAGTCTTGAAAAATCCATATTATTTTGTGTCATGTCTTGTGTTTGGAATAAAAGTAGAAAAAGTGTAAGTTTGTTTTGAATAAATGATTTTTGATCAAGAGGGAACTTTGTCTGAGGAAAGTCCTGACTAGGCTGAGGTATTTAAGCTGACCTTTGGGAACACCTCTACTTGGGGGCTTACCTGGAAGTTGAATTGATCAAAACATTTTGTCCTAAAAAAAAAGAAAAAATAAATAATAAATCATGATTAAGCATGTGAACTTTTCCAACATGTTTATGAGTGTTTCAGCAAAGAAGAAAAGTGAAGGAAAGTGAAAAAGTCAGAAAAATAAAGAAAGCAGAAAAACTGGGTGAAATGCGATCGCAATTCTTCCCAGTGTATTTGGGAATGCGATCGCATTTGTCAGAATAAAAAGGGAGTCACGAATTTCGTTTGACCTGCACGTGACCTAGTTGGAAAACTATAAATAGCTAACTTCAGTTCTTTTTTCTCTTCACCAAGCACTAAACCCTTTGCATTCAAGTCAAAACCTCAACTCTCCATATTCTCTCATCTTGAAACCGAAAAACCCACATTCAAGAAGATGAAGAACACTCCAAAACCCTCATCATCACGCAAGAACACTCGATCTCAGAGTGCTCAAGCAACCCACGAAGCTGAAGCTAACGTGTGACGGCAAGTGGAGCGATCCGAAACGCCCATGCAAAGCACGCGAAGGACGAGACCCACGGGATTCTCGCTGGCGGTCGTGAACGTTGGACCCAATGCTCAAACTCTATCTTCTTCGGCAATGTCGGCTAGTTCGAGGGAGATGTCGAGTTCATCTACGCCACGGAGGTTCACGTGCGCCACTGCCGTCCTCCAAACCCAAAAGCCCGCCACTCAACAGTTCAGGAAACGTTCGCGGGAATGGTTTGCGATGATCCGGGAGATGGGAGCTCAGAGACGTGCTGCCCTTGAAGAAGAAGGGAATCGGCAAGATGAAGAAGAAGCTGCCAAGGCAGCTGGAAGCTCTCAGCAAGAGGGAACTTCATCGGGTAAGCATTCTGAACCTTCGACTAACCCCTCTTCATCTTGCAGGACCAAACCATTCGTTACCTATAGAGCAAGAAAGAGGAGCCCGAAGAAGGTTGTGCCTGAAAAGCCGCTTGTAATTGAGCCCCTCAAAACCGCAAGGATGCCTCCGGACGTATTTGAAGGGATAATCCGCCAAGCAGTGGCAAAGGCCCTCGTGATTGCTGAAGGGTACAAGGCTGAACAGGATGCTTTGAAAGAGGTAGAAGCTGAGAGAGAGATGGAAAATCAGAAAATGGGTGAAGAAGACGAGTTTGCACAGAAAATAGATCGTGAAGAAGAGAAAAGAAGGAGAGAAGAAGAAAAAGAGGCCGAGAGGGCCTTAGAAGCTGAGGAAGAAAGAAAGTTTGAGGAAAACCTTAGGAGGGCAGCCATTGATTTGCAACTCCTTGAGGAAGAGAAAAAGAGAAGGGAAGAATTGTGAGAAGATGAGAAAAGAAGGAAGGAAGCTGAAGACTTCCTTGCAGCTTTTGAGCCACTCCACAAGGCTCAAAGGGAAGCTGAACTGCTGCAAGGAAGGGTAGCAGAAGAGGCCCAACAGGGGCCAAGAGAACAAAATTTAGAAAAAGAAAGGAAAGAGAAGTAGAAGAAGAATGACAGAATGCGACCGCATCTGGGCCGCATTCTGAAGAAGGCCTAGCCGAGGCCACCATTGATCAGCCAGCTGAAGAGGTTTTTGAGCCTCTATTCACGAATGACCCACCAGCAGCTGATAGCACCTCTTCGGGAGAGAAGAGGGACGAAGAGGAAAAAGAAGACGAGGAGGTCGAGACCTCCACTGACTCTGATACAGAATCCGACTCAGAGCTAGATGGCGACCAAGTCCCTATCTCTGCAGCGTTGAGGAGAAAGAGAAAGAGAGAGATTAAGGCTGAAAGGAGGACAAAGAACAAGAATGATCTGATATTTGCCAAGAGGCCGAGGATGAGGTCCATGGACGCCTCTCCTGCAGTTCCTCCTACCGTCTCACTCGCCAAGCCAAAGGGCAAATCATCCAAGGTTGCATCTCCCAAAAATCTGTTCCCTGAGGTATTTAGAGATGTTAATTTTCAGGAACGAATGGAGATCATGAGAAAAAGAGATTTCCTCAATGAGAAGGGATTCTCTAATAGAGCAGGAGCACTGCCTGAGTTCGTCAATAGAGTTATCTCCCAGTACAAGTGGCAGGACTTCTGTGCTCACCCTCAGGAGGCTGTAGTGCCTCTAGTTCGTGAATTTTATGCCGGCCTGAGGGATGAGAGCATCAGCTGGTGGTTGTGAGGGGGAAGATGGTCAGTTTCTCCTCAGTCAACATTAACAGGGTGTACAGGATCAAGACACCCTTGAATCCAAGAGGGAACGACATTATTAGGAACCCTTCGGCCAAACAGATGAAAGATGCATTAAAGCTTGTGGCCAACAAGGGGGTTCAGTGGAAAGCATCACACACGAAAGTGAAGTCTTTAGTGCCAAGCGACCTAAAGCCAGAATCGGCAGTTTGGCTTCACTTCATCAAAAACCGGTTGCTGCCAACCACCCACGACAGCACGATTTCAGTGGATAGAGTGATGCTACTCTATTGCCTTATGAAGGGGTTGGAGATCAACGTAGGGAGCATTATCAGGGATGAGATTTTAGCCTGTGGGAGAAAAAGAGCAGGCAAGCTTTCCTTTGGATCACTCATCACCCAGCTTTGCCAAAGGGTGAAGATCGTTCCGGGCAAGGACGAGGAGCGTCACTTCTTCAAGCCGACCATTGACCTATCCTTGATTAGAAAGCTCCAACAGAACAGTATCCATAGGAAAGATAAAGCCTCAGCATCTCAGGCTACTCCTCAATCAGGACCGAATATAGCTTCTCCATCCCAACACACTCCTTTCACAGGGCCTTCACCATCATCGAAAGCCCTAGCTATTGCCTATCGCCAGCTAGATCAAATCAGGGAGAACCTGAGAACATATTGGGCATATGCAAAGGAGAGGGATGAAGCCATTAGAGAGTTCTATCTCTCTATCGCCCCAAGTATTGCTCCGGTCTTTCCCAATTTCCCCCAGTCACTGCTGCCTCAGGAAGACAAGGATTCTGATGAAGAGGATGATGAAGAAGATAATGAGAATGATGAAGAAGAGAATGAAGAGAAAGAGAGTTCCTCGGACGAGGACTAGGGGAGTTTTCTGACCCCTTTACTTGATGTTTTTGTATATAATTCTGTTTTTGTTGCTTGCTGTTTTTTTTAGTTTTAGCATGTTTAAATTCCGTTTTTTAGTTGTTTAGTTGCTGTTTTGATTGCTTTAATTGTTTAGTTTGTTAATAGTTTTGATCATAGGGCAGTTTAGAGAGCTTGTTGGTAGTTTAGGATAGTTAAACTTGGGTTTTTAGCTTTTCTTTAAAAAAAAAAAGCTTCTTGTTATTTTTGAGCTTTGCCTATGAACTTTTTGAAGAAAAAAATCAACTTTAAAAGAAAAATTGCTTTAAAATGTTTTGGAAGAAAAAGCATGTTTTCAAAGGAGTTTTCTTTTAAGTCCTTGATGATGAAAACTAGAGCTTTGTTCTATCTCAAAAGTGTCACAGTCACAACCAATTTGTTTTCTAGTCATAGGTTTTCCATTAGTCTTTTTCTTTACAGAATTTTCTTAAGTCTAAACTTCCTCGTGTTTAAACTTTCTAACACTCTAGGAGAGTTTAGCCTTGAAGTTTTGGAAAAGAAAAAGCCTCATGTTAAGCCCATGCCTCAGAACAAGCCAATGAGGACATTGTCTAAATTAAGTTTGGGGGGTGCTTTATGCTTTATATGTTATACCATGCTTTTTGTAAATTTGTACTGCTGGAAAAAGATATGTGCTCAGTATAAAAAAAAAAAAAAGAAAAGAAAAATCGAGAGTTACTCCTCCTTCCTAGGGTTTACTGAGTAACTAGGGGCATTCATGACACCCATGGTTTGCCACTGCATGAAAGGTTTACCTAGGGAAGTGAGTATCATTCCGAACTTGTGAACTTTGCTCGTAGCTAGATATCTTCACCACAAAGTGTTGATAAGCTAGAACGAAGGTAAAGATGACAGCAAGGATGCTCTCGGGAGAAAAAGAAGTTGAATAAAAAGAGCACCAGCAGTCAAATAAGTTTGGGGGAGATAGAAAAGGTCTAGTAACTCATGTATGCTCATTTTTTTCCTCAAGATTGTTTTTCTTAACTAAAAGGACTACACTAGGCTCTATGAGTAGAAGTTAGGTAGTTTAAGCACATTGGTTAGAATGGATTAGGGAGAGTTTTGCTTTGAAAAATAACAATCGAAATCTTCATGCCTAGGAAACTCAGACGTTGTGACTGGCACTAGAGTAGAACCCTCTCCTGAAAGGCAAACTTTTGAGAAAACGATCTTGAAAAACATGTTTAATTGATTCCATGTCACTTGATTTGAAATTGAAAGTTGATACTAGTACCATGATTGATTACTATACATGAACCTTAACATTTTGATTTACAATTAGAGTTGATCTCTAACATTTTGATTGGCTATTGCTTGAGGACAAGCAATGAGTTAAGTTTGGGGGTGTGATAAGGGTAAAAAATATACCTATTTCGCCCCTATATTTAGCCCATTTCTTGGTCAAATGTTGCATGTTTAGATCAATTTTACTGTTCCCGAGCTTAAAATATGTTAAAGTTGATAAGTTAGGGTGTTGAGATTTACTTTTGTCAAATTGTACTCATTTGTGCTTAAAAAGACTTGATTTGAAGAGAATTTGACTTAGTTTGTTGCTGTGCAGGAAAACAGAGGAAAAGCTGGAATTTCCCAGAAATGCGACCGCATTTCTGGAAAAACTGAAGCCGTTCCGAGTCATCCGCGGATCGTTGTTGACGAGTCTTCTTCGCACCTAACTGGCTGTTTTGACCCCGAAACTGACTGGGCAACCTTCCAGCACCTATTTCGCAACTCCTCAACCACTTTCTACACTATATAAGCTCAAGATTCGAAGTCAAATTCAAACAGAACTCATTGGAAGAAAATGGTGGTGACAGAACCCTGGCTCGACGCCTATGAGTAGGGATGCCCGAGGTCCTTCTTAGATGACTGAATTCTAACCTGAGTTAGACATCAAACCATAGGGTTTGTAGGGATTTTCACCCATTCCCACTTGTAAAAGAGAGAGAGTGGAGTGTCTTAGCGAACTCTAGAAGGATTGAGTAAATAGAAAACCCATAATATTTAGCTATCTCCTTTATTTCCAGCTCTTGATTACTTTTCATTATTCTGTATTATTTACATTCTTATTTCAATGAAAATGTATTCATTTGCACTTTATCTCACCATGAGTAGCTAAATTCCATTGAGGGGTTCAATATGGTGAATTCTCTTATGGTTTAATGGCTTGAAAGTGTTTTATTTGCTTAAGTTTCTATTCAATGCATGTCATTCTTTATTGATTATCACTCTAATCTTGCTGAGTTTAACTTGATCACTTAGACTTTGCATGGTATGTGAGTTTGATCTCGAAAGGGACAAACAATATCGGTTCTCATAAAGGTGATATATGAGAAAAGGCTCAAAAGAGATTGTTCGGCGGTATAGGGCAAGCTGCCTAAGGCACCCTATATCGACTATAGGGTTATAGGTTGCATTCGTGAATTATCTATGTTGGAGTCGAGTCACAGAAATGTGCATAACGGTACTCTCTTAGCCTTCTAACGATTCTTGGGAGCAAGGCCAAATAGAAGTTAAATCTGACCCAATGCATTGAATAGGCTTAAGTTGAATATTGCATGACTATGGTTATTGAAATTGGGATGAATTCATGTTGAATACCTCGTTTATTTCTTATTGTTATTTTTTAGTTATTTGCATGTTTTATTTATCTTTTCAAAAATCCAATCAATCACCTTATTTTCTTTGGTTACCTTTTCAAAAGCAATCATTTGAGCAGTTTCTTCATCAAATCTGAATGTCCAGTTTAGTCCTCGTGGGATCGATACCCTTGGAATACTTCTAAGGTTTTTTTATTACTACGTGCGACAGTGTATACTTGCACTAAGTGTTAGCTGAATTTATCTTTATTATTATTATTCATCTTATCTCACATTTCATCCATTCAGCTGACAACGCACCACTCACGCCATGCTTTTCCAAAAATATTGGGACATTGTAGGGGAGGACACCACTAGGGTTTGCCTTGGGATCCTCAACAATAAGAAGGATATGGAGCCTATCACCAAAACTCATATTGCCTTGATCCCCAAGTCAAAGGAGCCGAAATACATGAACGAGTTCAGACCCATAAGCTTATGCAATGTGATCTATAAAATTGTTGCAAAATCGCTTGCAAATAGAATGAAAATGGTCCTTGACTCCATTATATCCATCTCTCAATCAGCTTTTGTCCTAGGGAGGCAAATAACAGATAATGTTATAGTTGGTTTTGAATGCATTCACTCCCTCATAAATAGAAGGAAAGGAAAGGAAGGGCACGTGACAATTAAGCTGGACATGAGCAAAGCATACGATCGAGTAGAATGGAGCTTCCTTGAAGAGATCATGAAGAAAATGAATTTCAGTGGGGATTGGATTCAAAAGATCATGAATTGCATCAAATCAGTCAGTTATTCTATCGTAGTCAATGTTTCCTCGCAAGAGTGGTTTACCCCAAGCAGGGGGATTAGGCAAGGGGACCCTATGTCTCCTTACCTCTTCCTCCTCTGCGCCGAAGGCTTTTCAACGATCCTAAAAAGGGAAGAACTAAACTCTAACTTGTCTGGTCTTAAAATTAACAAGTATTGCCTGGCTCTCACTCACTTGTTTTTTGCAGATGACAGCCTAATACTCATCAAGGCTAGATCTAAGGATCTCCACACTTTCAAAAAGGTGTTGGAGAGTTACGAGAAAGCCTCAGGTCAAACGATTAATATGGACAAGTCGACTTTCATGGCAAGCAAGAACATGGGATCAGAAAGGCTGGATGAGTGCGAAAGGATCCTCAAAATTAAAAGATCTGCCTCGTTGGGAACCTATCTTGGGATGCCCTCGCACGTGGGAAAAAAACAGAGGAGCTGCATTCAAGAAAATCAAAGACAGGGTGGAAAAAACGCTTCAAGGGTGGAAAGAGAACCTTGAAGCCTCCAATGGACTTTTCAATGGACTTTTGGACGTTGATCTTCAATGGACTTTTCAAAATGCTCCCAAAAGCCTCCAAAATCATCCAAAATCTCTCAAAACTCCAGTTTTGCTTCCTTGGCTCGGTTTTCTGAAATTTAAACATAAAAACACATCAAAGCACAGAATTCAAGCACAAAACTAGCTAAAAATAATAGGAAATTGATAGCATTTATGCATGCTATCATAGGGGTCGGCCGCGACCGATAGTCGGAGGTCGACGATGGTTGCCAGTCGGCGATGGTCGGTGACGACCGGTAGTCAGAGGTGGACGGTGGCGGTCGGTCGGTGACGGCCGATAGTCAAAGGTCTGCGATGACCGATGGTTGGAGGTCAACATGGCGACCGATCGGTGGAGGTCAGCGGCGACTGGTAGTCAACGATCGGCGGAGGTGATAAAAAAAGGAAAAAAAGAAAAAAAATAACATAAATAATAAAGAAAATGAAAGAGAAAGAAATAATGAAAAAATTAAAAAAAAAAAAAGAAAAAAAAAAAGAAAGAGAACGAAATAACGAAAAAGATTAAAAAAAAAAGACGTGGAAATGGTTAAAAAAAACTGAGGAAGAGAAGAGATTGGTTTACGAATGGGAGGGAGAGATGGATACATGCATGAAAGATAGAAAAAAAAAACAGAGACAGAATTTGATACATTTTAAGTATGTTGAAATGACAAGTTGGATATAACATTATTGCAAATGTACCAATCAAAATGTTGATTCATCTTGAGGAGAATAGCCCAGTTATTGACTAGAAGCAATTGATTTATGTGGCTTTTAGGCGTTGAAATACCCATCCATGGTCTTTTAGCACTGCTAACCACTGTCCTTTTAAGCCATAATGATTGTCCTCTGGCCATTTTCTAATGCTACAAATTATATTACTTTCAACTTACTTCCATGTTGAGTCGTGTAGATACATTATCAACATTATCTCTTTTGGTGTAAGTTTCTTTTTCGGTGGCTAATAAGAGGATAAATGCATTTTTTCATAGGATGTGTTAAGAGTATCATCTATCAAAAGACTTGTAAAATTCTTAACACTGGCTTCTGGAGTGACAAGAGCTGGCTTAGAGAGTTTTTTGGAGGAAGTTTTGGCTGAAGACATGTTTATAGGTAATTCTGCTTGCCTACATTTCAATCGTTAATTTATTGTAAACAAATTATTGCATCAACTTTTCTTGCCTACATGTTTTCACCCATTTGGAGATTCTAAATGCAAATACAACCTCTTCTATCTTTTAACCCCCTTCATTTCATTCCTTTGTCATAGGTTTGGTATGTTACGATCATAGACATGAAAAGAAAGTTCTTGGAAGCAATTATGATATATCTCAAATCAGTGGCGGATCCAGAACTTTATGTCAAGGGGGCTATATAGAAATAATTTGGTTAAAATAGCATCTTGGTCCCTATACTGAGTTTTTTTTTTTTTTTTTTTTTTCATTTTAGTCCATGTACTTTTAAATGTTCGGTTTTAGTCTCTATACTTTTAATAAAGCTTAAAATTGGTCATTATTGTAAGTTTAAAGTTAATTTTTATTGAAATTGGTTAAATAAAAATAATAATTTCCATATGATAAGGGACACAATGTGAACATATTTCTAAAGTTTATGAGAGAGATTCATAGAGATCAATGTTTTTTTAAAAGAAAAATTAACAATAAACTCACTATGGAGACTAATTTTAAGTTTTATTGAAAGTACATAGATTAAAATTGGACATTTGAAAGTACAAGTACTAAAATGACACAAAACATAAAGCACGAGAACCAAAGTGATATTTTAACCAAATAATTTAACATATTGATATATGGTGATATTAGTTCTGTATATTTTAATATTAAATTAGTTATATTAAAATTTGAGTTATTAAAATTTTTTAGACTATGCTAAGTCACTAACTTTAAAAAGTTTATAGTAAGTCCCTCAATTTTTATTTTCTTATCTAATAGTTCTCTGAACTTTTAATTTTGTACCTCATAGATCTTTGAACTAAAAAAAATCTATTAGAGTACAGATCTATTAGGCATTAAATCACAAATTCGAAAACCGACTTGATACATAATTGAAAGTTTAAAGAACAATTTCATATTTCTTTTTTAAATTCACAAATTTATTATTAAAATTCAAAAACATTTGATTGACTTACATTATTTGACTTCAAAAAAGAAAAATCAAATTAAGATATGTTTGTTATTATTTTATATTATAAATAAAAAAAAAAACTAAATTAAACTATTTTAAACCTATGAAAAGACACATAAAAACGAAAAGATGCGAAAAAAGAAAAAAAAAACGGAAAAACGGAAAAAAAAATAAAAGAAAAAACGAAAAAAAAATAGAAAAAGGAAAACAAAGAAAAGAAACGGAAAAAGA
This sequence comes from Luffa aegyptiaca, assembly GCA_017139565.1. Taxonomy (NCBI): domain Eukaryota; kingdom Viridiplantae; phylum Streptophyta; class Magnoliopsida; order Cucurbitales; family Cucurbitaceae; genus Luffa; species Luffa aegyptiaca. Next base: position 33,015,436 of record CM029407.1, on the reverse strand, counting down.
ATAGAAAAAGGAAAAGAAACGGAAATAGAAATAGTAAAAAAGAAAATATATTTGTTATTATTTTATATTATAAATAAAAAAACTAAATTAAACTATTTTAAACCTATGAAAAGACACATAAAAACGAAAAGATGCGAAAAAAGAAAAAAAAACGGAAAAACGGAAAAAAAAAAATAAAAGAAAAAACGAAAAAAAAAATAGAAAAAGGAAAACAAAGAAAAGAAACGGAAAAAGAATAGAAAAAGGAAAAGAAACGGAAATAGAAATAGTAAAAAAGAAAATATGTTTGTTATTATTTTATATTATAAATAAAAAAAACTAAATTAAACTATTTTAAACCTATGAAAAGACACATAAAAACGAAAAGATGCGAAAAAAGAAAAAAAAACGGAAAAACGGAAAAAAAAAATAAAAGAAAAAACGAAAAAAAAATAGAAAAAGGAAAACAAAGAAAAGAAACGGAAAAAGAATAGAAAAAGGAAAAGAAACGGAAAAAGAATAGAAAAAGGAAAAGAAACGGAAATAGAAATAGTAAAAAAGAAAAGGACGTGAACGCGCGCTCATCAAGGTTCGAACTGTAGATGTCAAGGATACCAGGAGGGGCTTACACCATTAAGGCAGGATAGAAACACATTAAAAAATTGCCATTTATATTATAAATATATTATTTTTAAAAGTTGAGGGGCCCAACGCACCTCCGCCGCTGTCTCAAATTGAAAAGAGACAAATATGAGATAAAGTAAGATTGAACATTTTTTTTTCATGGAATATTACAGGATTTTTACTGTGTGAGCTTGCCTTGAAAATTTTAAGAAGTTTTATAAACTCTAAAATATAACTTCATATAAAATAAATAAATAAAATTATAAAATATACATATGAATTTTAAATAATAATAAAAAGTATGTTAATATAAAAGATTAACTAATTTATGAAATGAAAATTACATAAATGAAGTTAAATTATTTATAAAATTATAAATTATATCACATTAGGTTAGCAATTAATCTATTGTTTATATTTTATACTAACAGTTATAAGGAAAAGTATACATAATTTGATATATAAACGTGCATGGTATAAAATTAGTATAAAAAAATTGGTTAGATTGTTGGCTAACAAATCATTTATTATACACAAATATGCTATTTGATATAGTGGTTGCTTGTTTAGAAAAAAATAAATTATCAGATTTACAATCCTAAATAGTCACTGTTGATGATCAAATTTCGCTAGGTAAACTACATTCGCTTCACGTGATAATCGACAGTGAATTTGTTTGTGAGCGGGGAAGACGTGGCCTGCAAAAGAGTAAACCTCCACACCGCCTCCGATGCTTAAGTCATAAAACGGAAGAGGAGAGCAAGAGAGTAAGAGGAGAGAAGAGAGAGTTCGGGTCCACTTCTTCAGTGGCGAAGAGGGGTATAAATACCTGCTCATGCTCCTAGGGTTTTTAGGAATTCAGAGGCGTTTCAGGACAAACTAGGCGGAACCGGGGCGGCCAGAAGCAGGAGGGACCGAGCGGAGGCAAACGGACTCGGCCCGCGCAAGCGGGCCAAGTGGTCGGCCTCGGCTACAGGTCGGGCCACGTTGGCCCGGCCCGTTGGTCCGATCTTCCTCTAGGTCATCTCCTGGTCCTCTCTCCTCCCGGTTGTCCTCGTCAGCTCCTTGTACACCATGGTGGTCCAAAATTACCTATAACAGTCACTAAAATGAATTCTATTTTTATTTATTTATATTATTTAGGATTAAAATAAATAATAATCTTTAGGAAAAAGGAAATAATACTTATATCAGTGATTTTGTTTCATACACATCTCAGTGACACATAAGGTAGGGGTGCAAGCGGCTCGGTTCGGCTCGGTTACTAGGCTAAACCGAAACCAAACCGTTTATTTGAATAGAAAATTTTTAAAACCGCAACCGAGCCGGTTACAATATAAAACCGCACCGAACCGACCGCCAAACCGACGGTTCGGATCGGTCATATAATCGGCGAACCGCGCACGCCTTGGACTGAGTGTCAAGACAGGTCGCGGATCGGATTGGGCCGCACGCACGCAAATGGGCCTTGGACTCCATCACTTGCGCACAGCTCCATGCTAGTTTAGTAGTTTGTAGCTATTTGTAGCTATTTGTACCATAGGTTCCTTTTTATAGCTTTGAGATTCCTACCAAGGTAGTGCCTAAGCGATGTGGGAATGGTTACTCACTATTTTCTTTCCATATTCCTAAAAAAAAAAGTATCAACTATGTATACTGTATTATGTCATGTAGTGTTTAAAAGGAAAAATAAAACTTGAATTGTTCTAATGTTTTAAATTATTTAGGGGGTTGAGAATGTGGCAAGTTAAGCACTCGCTTCCTCAATATCGATCTGCTATTAGTTGGAAACTAGTGAAGGTAAATTCACATTCATGATATTATAGACATTGAAATCTTGTATGCATACTCAAGTATGTTCTTTTTCATTGCAGTGCCCCCATCAATCAGGTTCAACAGAGTGTGGGTATTTTGTGCAAAAATATATAAGAGAACTAATGCACAACTCTACTACCCCTATAACTAAACTTGTAAGTATTATCACTATCCTTACGTGTTATTATAATTTATGTTTCTTTTCATTCTTTTGTCATGTAATTGTTTTTGTTTTGTTGTAGTTTAACACAAAGAATGCATTTACACAAGACGAGATCGACAAGGTTCGTATAGAATGGGAAAATTTTGTTGGAGGATTTGTGTAGGCTAGGTGTACTTGAATATACATTAATTAGCTTTGAAATGTGTCTATATATAGTGGAGGATTTGTTTAGGTGTACATACTTTTCAATAGTGAATGTTCATATGTGTTCTCTCTTCTGAAAATGCTTGATTCTGGAATATTTGGTTGGATCTAATTTGTGGAGGGACGAGTGGTCCAAGTATTATATTGTAAATGATATATGAAAGTGTTTGTATTTCAAGTTGGTTTTGTGACATAAAAAAATTGTGTTTGGATTGAGCTATTTGTATTGGAAGTTATAAAGTCAAATTCTATTTTTGTTTACAGGAAGGAAGAAATAGTATTGTTGGTTAGCTACGTTTGCAACCAACAATTTTTTTTTTATTTAATACTGAATAAAAATGATGACGGGCATTGCCTGTCATTGAAACATACAAAAACGGATTTTTAATGTCGGACATATTATATGGGAAAATTAAAATTTGCAAACTTTTAATGTCGCCACTTTTAATGTCGGACAGAGCTTTTAATGTTGGACAATGACCAACATTAAAAGCGACCGACATTAAAACCATCCTATCTATGTCGGTCAACCAAACAATAAAATAGTCTTTTAATGTCGGGTTATGACCGACATTAAAAGGATACTTTTAATGTCGGACAGGGCCTTTAATGTTGGGCATTGACCGGCATTAAAAGCGACCGACATTAAAACTTTTAATGTCGGTGTTTTTAATGTCGGTTAGTGACCGACATTAAAGACCTTTAATGTCGGGCAATGCCTGACATTAAAAGCCAAATTTGTTCTAGTGCGAATCACTAAGAAATTTGAAGCATATTCTAAGATTGAGAAGGAAATAGTAGTTAAGATCCAAAAGAAGTTGGATAAATGGAAAAATATCTGTAGAACTTATACTCCTACATGGTGCGGAAATATGAAATTTGAGGTTGAAGGACGTAATGATCAATACTCTGTTGAAGTAGATAACAAAAAATGTAGTTGTAGACGGTGGGATTTGACGGGAATCCCTTGCCATCATGTTGTTCAATGTATCCTCTACTTAAAAAAACGACCCGAAGAATTTGGGGAAAACGTATTCATTCTTTTTAGAGCCTGTTAATGGACACAACCTATGGCTTAAATCGAATTATGACTCGATACAACCACCTATGATACGAAGGCCGCCAGGGAGACCAAGACGACAAAGGAAGAGGGATGTGGATGAGGCTTCTTCTTCCCAACGATTTAATCGTTGTGGACCTACTATTCGATGTAGTAAATGTAAAGGGGTGGGTCATAATTCTCGATCATGTAAAGTACCCGTGGCCAGGAGGAGGAAACAAACTAGAGGAGAAATGACTTTTATGGGATTCACAATCCCAAACATGGTAAATAACTTGTTTAATTAATTATGCATTTTTTTATTTAAAATTCTTTCATGTAATTTAAATGTGTCCATCTTGCCTAGGAGGGAGATTCTTCACAACAACCTCAACTTCAAGATTAGACATCAACCTTCAATCTTTGGGATCCATACATACACGACAAGAGTAGGCATCAACCTTCAATTTTTGTCTCACAATCGACTCTCTAACTTATTCAAGTATTATTTTTCCATCACCTTTTCGACTTATTCGTGGTTGGCCGAATGACATTGCTTGTAGTAGGAACACTCATGCTTGAAATTTTATTATTTTATACATTGAAATGATGTACATTCTAGTTCTTATTAAATTACTGTGAATTATATATAGATGGTACTTCATATCATATAAGTTCAACAATCAGATTAGACCATGATCTAAAACATTAAAAATTGGAGTAAAACTTTATACAAGTTTTGAATAATTAGTCGTCGAACCATTCATTTACTTATAACTTTAGTCTTTGGATTCAAATTAAAAGTCATAAAGAAAGGGAACTCAATGACCATGAAAAAGGATTAAAGATAATAAACCAAAACTATCTCAAAAGTTCTGTTATTTTATTCCCATTAGCACTTACATATAAATTGATTGTCTCAACATACTAATACAATTAGAAAACTTCCTCAAGAAAAAAAAAAACTAAGGCGTTGCTCCAAGAACAAAAAAGAAAAGGTACTATGGTTTGCATTGCCTCAATATCAAACTCTTGGCTGGCCTAGCCGAATGACATTGCTTGTAGTAAGAACACTCATGGGTAGCCTTGGACTGTAACTGAGCATTGCTTTGAAGTATTATGCCCTAAAAAGCAATATAAAAGTATGAGATGTTGTAACAACTGAGGGAGAGTGTCGCTAACCTCTTAATGGAGTCACAAAATTTGTGTTAAAATCTGTAAGGAGAAGTGAGATTTACTTAGTAGAAGAATCGAGAACCCAACAGCAATGGAGTCACATGCACCTTCATCCTTCCAACCGATCAAGCAAGTTTGCTCATCATAACTGAAAAGATATGCACCATGTACAATGGTTTCCTTCTAATTGATTACATAAAATAGCAAGTTTATTGGCTAGGACAGTTTTGTGCAAATGGAAATTGAGGAAGTCCCTCTCACACTTTCGCATAGTAAAAGGTTTTAAATTCTTTACAACTTACACAGAACTAGTAATTCAGCTGTAAACTTTGGGATATTAAAAACCAACTGAATAAATATAGAAAGGAGTAAACAAGACTTTGGGATATAAAAAACCAATTGAATAAATAGAAAGGAGCAAACAATATAAAGAGAAAACCTGGTTGGTCATGTTATAGATCAAGTAATTTAAGTCAAGTTTACAACATCACTTCTTCATCATCATGACAATAAGGAAGCTCAAGTTACCCTACTGCTCTAGTGGTTATCAAAGTCACGAGCCCCTAATCAAAATCACGTTAAATAAAGATTTAAAGATTTCCTGAGGTCTTTAAGGGAGCTTTAGGCTCAATTAATCATAACAGAAGTATAAACACCAAGCAAGTAAGGAGGGGTGTGGGTGTGTGAGAAAATATGAGATTAATGGCAATGTTGGACAAATTTCTCAAAGACTTTGACTAAACTAAGTCCTCTAACCACAACTATGAGTCCTTGTTCAATATGAACCTAAGGGTCAAAGCAGAACAAACCATGAGAGAAAATAAAAAACAGAACCATGACAAATTTCTCAAAGATTTTAACTAAATTAAGTCCTCTAACCACAACTATGAGTCCTTGTTCAATATGAATCTAAGGGTCAAAGTAGATAAACCATGAAAGAAAAAAAAAAACAGAGGAACATTAGGAAACATACAACTTTCTCCAACATTTTAACTAAATTAGCAGTGCAAGGCTCTAACCACATACAAACCAACAGAGAAGAAAAAGGTTGCTGGTGAACGTGTTTGGCAGCTAACGATGGACAGCGGCTGAGGGACCGTCGGAGTACTGCGACGACGTCTGGGCATCATCGGCAGACTGCAATGGTGGATGGGCATCATCGGAGTACTGCGACCAGCATCACCGACAGACTGTAATGGTGGATGGGCATCATCTCATACGCCAAATAATCAATTGGGAGAAGATCCATCGAGAGATTAGGACTAGAAGTTAACGATTTTTTATTTTTTTTTCTTGAAAAATAAACGATTTTTTATTTGCATCTTATTTGTTTAAAACAATTTTAATTGGTAACCTTTTTTAAATAGTTTAGTTTTTTATTTTTATTTTTTAATTTATTTGTCTAGTACGCAAATGAAATAGCCTTGTCATCATATCCACGTCAGCAAATAACGGTCCAGTCAGCATTCCGTTAAGTCAAAGTTAAGTCAGGGACCATTTAGAATGATTTTACAAACCTGGAGGACTAAAGTGTATTTTTTGAAACCTTAGGGACCAAATAGACATCAACCCCAAACCTTGGGGACCAAAAGAGCATTTTGCCCATTTAATTAAATATGTGATATTTGATTAATTCATGAATTAATTAATTGGGGAATTAATTAATTTCATCTAATTTGGTTAAATATGATTTAATCAAATTAATACTATAGTTTATATATTTTTTTTTTTTTTGAGTACATCAACATTTGGGGGTGGGGGGATTCGAACCTCTGACCTCATGGTCGAGGATACATGCCAATTACCGCTGAGCTAAGCTCGCTTTGACATACTATAGTTTATATTAATGTACATTTTGATGCACATTAAAACTATAGGTTAAATGAGAGAGATAAAATTGAATATGATTCAATTATAAAATTAATTAGTGTAGGATTCAATTAATTGAGAATTAATTGAATGATCAATTTAATTGAATTAAATATGATTTAAATTGAATTAAAAACCTTAGGGAAAAATACACTTTTGGTCCCTGAGGTTTGGGTTAAGTTACAGTTTGGTCCCTGAGTTTTCAAACTCAACAAAAATACCCCTGAGGTTTGAGATAAGTAGCACTTTGGTCCCTGCCGTATATTTTTCTGTTAAATCTTAACGGTTGCTGACGTGACACTATTATTTTAATAAAAAAATAAAAAAATAAAAAAATAATATTATTTTATCTTTTTTTTTTTAATTCTTTATCCCCCTCTCTCTCTTATTCATCCTCTACCCTCATCTTCTTCTCAACCATTTCTTCTCCAACTCCGGCGACTGGTCAAATTTTTTTTTTCTTTCTTTCTCTCTCTCTGCTTCCTTCTTCTCTTTTTTTTTTAATAAAGAAGAGGGAGAGGGAGGCTCTCTGGTGCCGGCGACGGGAGGAGGGAGGGCCCTCCTCCCTCACGGTAAGTTCACCTTCTCCCTCAACTCCGGCGAGCTGCTGTTTGATGGCGCGGGTAGGAAGGGGCAGCGGTGGTTCGTGGTTGCAGGATGAGCGACCAGTGGGTTTTTTTCCTTTTTCTTCAAGCACCGTCGATTTTGTCCTTCTCCTCTTCACCACCTTCGGCGACAACAGCTCCCAGTAGCGGCGACGGCAGCGTATTCGCATGGTTGGACCCGACAACCGTCGGAGGCGAAGTCGCCGTACTACCGGAGGGACGTCGGGACCTGAGTTTCGTACTTGTTGAACATCGATTTGTTCAACGCGAAGAGGGACACGATTCAGATAAGGCTGGGGCCGGTGACGGCGGCGGCGGAGAGTATTCCGGAGACCTGTAGGGCGGCGGTGGAGACGGAGAGGTTGGGGTATTTGTTGGAGGAGGTGCTGTGTGAGGGATTAAGGCTGAAATCGGAGAGGCTGAAGGAGGTGACGTACGGAGAGGGGCGGATGATGGTGGGGCATTACTTAGAAAGCAGTTCCCCATGGGAAGTTGAGGAAGATGATACAAGAAACCGCAACTATTTTACTTCACCTTCAACTGGAATTTTGTGCTCGAAATATCTGTTGTGTTCGGAATCTCACTCGGGCGGCGGAGGAGGCGGAGATCGACGACCGGAATCCTGAAGTCTGCGGCGGATGGCGAAGAACAAATTTGTGAAAGGAATTATGGAAATGCTACTGAAGAACAGTTAGTGTGAAAAATAAAAATGAATTCGAACCTCATCTTTACAGGATAAAAAAGCAAATTCAGGAACTCCATATCCAAATGATGCGCTGAATTATGGAATACACGTGGTAGTTGTTCGTGAGTGCAATCCCTTATTTTACGGTGGGATTAAATCGCACACGGATCCTGGAGTTGTGACGGTGCTGCTGCAGGAACATATCAGCGGTTTACAGATCCGACACGACGGTGGGTGGGTGGATATCCCCCTCTCCCTCTTCTTTATTTAAAAAAAAAAAAAAGAAGAAAGGGAAAAGAAGAGGGAAGCATAGAGAGAAAGAAAGAAAGAGAAAAAAAAATTTGGCCGGCTGCCGGCCGCCGGAGTTGGAGAAGAAGATGGTTGAGAAGAAGATGGGGGTAGAGGATGAATAAGAGAGAGAGGGGATAAAGAATTAAAAAAGAAAATATAAAATAATATTATTTTATTATTTTTTATTTAAAAAATTTTTTAAAAATAAATTTTTATTAAAATAATAGTGCCACGTCAGCAACCGTTAAGATTTAACAGAAAAATAGACGGCAGGGACCAAAGTGCTACTTATCTCAAACCTCAGGGGTATTTTTGTTGAGTTTGAAAACTCAGGGACCAAACTGTAACTTAACCCAAACCTCAAGGACCAAAAGTGTATTTTTCCCAAAACCTTATGTTATAATTGATTTAATTAATATTGATTTAATTAATTATTTATTTATTATTTAATTAATAGACGACCAAGATCGTTTGGATTAGATCCAACGATCGAGATGCTGAGGGCAACGTCTTGACGCTGCTCCACTTCCAGATTGTTCTTCACAACGTGCTGGGGTCGAGACGCCATAAACTGGCATCGAGACGTCAGCCCTCGGACTCATCTTGGAATAATAGCCCTTTGGCTTCAATTTTGGGTCTCCAAGTTGCTTTTCTTGGGCTTTTGGGCTTGGATCTTCAATGGACTTTTCAAAATGCTCCCAAAAGCCTCCAAAATCATCCAAAATCTCTCAAAACTCCAATTTTTCTTCCTTTGCTCGGTTTTCTGAAATTTAAACATAAAAACACATCAAAGCACAAAATTCAAGCACAAAACTAGCTAAAAATAATAGGAAATTGATAGTATTTAAGCATGCTATCATAGCGGTCGGTCGTGACCGGTAGTCGTGAAGGAATTGAATTCCTTAGCGGAAGCGATTCTCACCGTTTGTGATTTAATTACAATTAAATTGAATACCGGTACGTTGGACAAAAATTCAGAAACTATTTCTAAATAAAATATAAGATTAAGCATGGTGTAAAAATGATCTAAACGATTTAGATTTGGATTACTTACACGATTTGAAAGCTGAAAAACGCCTCTGCACTATGCTCCAAATCACGTTCTTTGTTCTCCCAATGAACACCACCAAAATGGATCACCCACTATTCTCTTGGATTACTAAGATTTTGGCTTGTGGGAACCAAATCCGTCTTGGAAAGGGGAAAAATTCAGCAATGAAGAATGCTGGAATTCTGTGTTTTGGAGAGAAAGAATTGAGAGAAAAATGATCTCTTTTTTCGTGAGTGAGAGACTAACCACAACCATAGGGAACTCCCCTTCAACATATGATAAGTGGGGAAGAGAAGTTAACTTCCCTACTCAATCTTGATCATTGATTATAACCTAAACGATCTTGACCATCAACTAATTAAATAATAAAGGGAAAAATACACTTTTGGTCCCTGAGGTTTGGGTTAAGTGACACTTAGGTCCCTGAGTTTTCAAACTCAACAAAAATACCCCTGAGTTTTGAGATAAGTGGCACTTTGGTCCCTGCCGTCAATTTTTCTGTTAAATCTTAACGGCTGCTGACGTGGCACTAATATTTTAATAAAAAAAAATTATTTTTTAATTTTTTTAAATACAAAAATATTAAAATAATAAAATATTATTATTTTATATTTTTTTAATACTTTTCTCCTTTCTCTTTCTTCCTCTTCCCCACTTCCTTCTTCTAACTTCTTCCCAACTTCATCTTCTTCAACTCCGGCGGCCGGCCGCCGCCTGCGTTCGCCGGTCGGAAGTCGCCGACGTGTTTTTTTTTTTATTTAATTTCTTTCTTTCCCTCTCTTCTCTTCTCTCTTCTCTTCCCTTTCTTCACCTTTTTTTTTTAAAAAAAAAATATAGAAGAGGGAGAGGGAGGAGGGTCCTCCCTCCTCCCGTCGCCGGCGCCGGAAAGGGAGGGAGGACCCTCCTCCCTCTCCCTCTTCTATATTTTTTTTTTAAAAAAAAGGTGAAGAAAGGGAAGAGAAGAGAGAAGAGAAGAGAGGGAAATAAAGAATTTTTTTTTAAAAAAAAAAAAACCTCGCCGGCGGCCGGCGGCTGTCGGCCGGCAAACGGCGGCGGCGACCGGCCGCCGGAGTTGAAGAAGATGAAGTTGGGAAGAAGAAGTTAGGAGAAGGAAGTGGGGAAGAGGAAGAAAGAGAAAGGAGAAAAGTATTAAAAAAATATAAAATAATAATATTTTATTATTTTAATATTTTTGTATTTAAAAAAATTAAAAAATAATTTTTTTTAATTAAAATATTAGTGCCACGTCAGCAGCCGTTAAGATTTAACAGAAAAATTGACGGTAGGGACCAAAGTGCCACTTATCTCAAAACTCAGGGGTATTTTTGTTGAGTTTGAAAACTCAGGGACCTAAGTGTCACTTAACCCAAACCTCAGGGACCAAAAGTGTATTTTTCCCAATTATAAATAAATAAATAATTAATTAATTATAATTAATTTAATTAAATCAATTATAATATAAAGTATTTAATTCAATTGAATTGAATTGACCATTCAATTAATTCTCAATTAATTGTTTCCCATATTAATTAAGTATCAAATATTTAATTAATATTACAATTGAATCATATTCAAGTTTATCTCTCTCATTTAACCTATAGTTTTAATGTGCATCATATGTACATTAATTATAAACTATGGTTTTAATTTCGATTAAATCATATTTAACCAAATTAAATTAAAATTAATTATTTTTTTAATTAAATAATTTATGAATTAATCAAATATCACATATTTAGTTAAATTCATAATTCTCTTCTAAATTAATTTTGAATCATATCCAAAATTAATTATAAAGTTTAATTCTCTAATTAAACTTTATACTATAACGTATCTCCATACATTATATTAATTCCCTTAATATTCAAGACTAAATAATCTCAGTACCCGTTACGAGCTAGCAGGTGGACCTAATGGACCCACAGATCAGAAGCTCCAACGATACAATATTAACTGGCTAAACTCATTAACCAAGTTAATCAACATTCGTTAACTGTGGGTCACTCCACTAAAGACCCACTGCTGCACTCTTCTCACTGTAGAATATTTTTGTGTCCATCGATATCGACCAATACAGCAAGTCAATCCTTCACGTGTGTTCATAACACCAGTTGGGTCAAATTACTGTTTTACCCCTGGGTTACCTCTGGATCCTTAAGTACCATTGATCCCTCTAATGAACAACCTGTTTAGGGTCCAACCACTAAACAGAAATTCCTCTCGGCCCAGGAGAGGACAACACGCTTTTGTTCAAGCCCCGGAATCAGCTCTTAAGGGAACACACATCTACTTGCCCCAATAGGGGAAGTAGTGAATTCCATCTTGTACTGTTATGTTCCCAGCCCTCATTCGGTCTTGCCCCTTAAATGGTAGGATTATTGAGTCGACGAGCAGGCCACTCTCACCCATACAAATCTAAGGACAATTCCTCCTGAAAGGAGTTCATAACAGACTCAAGATTGAGATTGAGTTACCTTGGTCATCCTATTGAAATAAAAACCTAAACTAGTTATAGACCCCTAAATTTGTCCGATATTTTATTTAATTTTAATTTAGCCATTTTTCAAAAATGAGAAAAAAAAAGAGAATATTTTAGATCTTTAATTTAGCGAATTCAAATGTTTTTTAATTAGGTCAAATGTTTTATTTTGATTAATTAATTTGCCAAATCAAATATTAGGTTTATTTGGTACAATTAATTAAACAAAATATTTTGTTTCCTTGGATGATTGATTGTCAAATAATATTTTGTAAATTTTGAAGGTAGAATTTGTGTATTTATTTAATTCCCTTTTCATTTTTTATTTTATTGGATTTTTATTTTATTTGATCATCTTCCTAATATGTGGTGGTTGAAATTGGCTATAAGAAGGGAAACCTCTCCACACGTCTGGCATGACACGATTTCTTGGCCAAGGGAGACCTCTCCACACGTTTTTCTTGGGCTAATAATAGACTCCTCAACTCTCTCCCTTAAAACCCTAGATACACTTTTCTCCCATTCTCACCTAACTTCCCTCTCCTACTCCTCAAGATTTTTTTTCCCCTTCTCACGATTTCTCTCCCTCTCGCCATCACTCTCTCTCAATCTCACGTCGCCACTTCATAAGTCTTATTCCCAATCCAACGGTCACAAGCATTCTTTTTCTTTTTTTCGTAATTAAATATTTCCAAAATAAAAATCTTCCAACGATAGAATCTTGAATTTTTGTAATGCCGATATTTGAGTTTCTTGAGGAAAAATAAGATCTCGGGATGCCGGGATTTGATTTTAATATTTCTTTCCATTTTTATATTTTCATTTTAAAAAAACTTTTTTTTTTTCCAAAGAAGCATATTTCATAAAAGACATTTTCTTTTTAAAGGAATGTTTTAAAAGCTTTTTGCTAAATTTATTTCATTAACTTCATTTTCAAAATAATAAATCAATCCAAAATCCATTTTCCATAAAAGGTCACTTTCTTTAAAAATAAAATTAATTAAGAGTTTTCCTTAAAAAAAATATTTTTTTTACTCACATGATTTTCCAAAATTAATAAACCAAATGTTTTTTTTAAAAAAAATATAAACTTTCCTATGACGGAAATTAGGAAATCAAGATATTGACTTTTCCTAATATTCTTGAGGTGTAATGAATTTAAATTTGGGATGCCACATTAAATTCATACAAATTTTGAATGGCTTTATGCCACCCACAATTATTGCTCATTATTTATTTATGGAATAATGAGAATTAAAATATGAGACATTTAAAAATCAACAAAAAAAATCTTCTTTAGTATTTACAATAGCCAATTTCCTTAAATAGCACAAGAAAAAATAAAATTTCGTTTCTTTGAACGAGTGTTGTGGGGTGCTAATACCTTCCCCATACACAAAAGACCCCCGAACCTTCAATCTTTTATTTGCAGACCATTTTAGCATATTGTTGGGTGTCCAGTCGGTGCTCTAAATCAAGACTGGTGGCGACTCCATTTTCCTCCTGTTGGGAACAAAGTCGGTCGCTCTGCGTCGCAAACCCGTAGCGACGCTAGTTAACGGCGTTACATCTAGTGGTTACTATTTCGTGGTCTGGTCTTATGCAAACTCATTGCATAGGATACCCCCACCTGCATGTCTCCTACATGGATGCTTTAGATCATTGCATCTGTATTGAATACAAGGTGGGTCGTATCACATAGTGTCACCAAGATAAGGTACCCAGCCTTATCCTTATACTATAGACCATTTAGGTTGTTACTTGGACACCAATCCCCGTATGTCCCCACATACTAGTCCAAGTTTCATTTAAACAACCTCGGATCTTAGTTTATTGGATTTAGGGTTTATTAATGCAAACTTGATTATTCAATAACCAAATTACTGAATCACTCAAATAACGTTTTATTGAGATTGATTAATTTGTTTCATTTACTATGTACGAGTTTTAGGGCATAAAACCCAACAAGTCGAAGGTCGACGATGGTTGTCGGTCGACGGAGGTTGGCAACGACTAGTAGTCAGAGGTGGACGGTGGCAGTCGGTCGGTCGACGGAGGTTGGCGACGACTAGTAGTCAGAGGTGGACGGTGGCGGTCGGTCGGCCGATCGATAGTCAGAGGTTGACGGTGGCGACTAGTCGACAGAGGTCCGCAACGACCGATGGTTGGAGGTCAACGATGGCGAACGGTCGGTGGAGGTCAACGGCGGCTGGTAGTCAAAGATCGACGGAGGTGATAAAAAAAGAAAAAAAGAAAAAAATAATAACATAAATAATAAAAAAATGAAAGAGAAAGAAATAACGAAAAATTTTTTTTAAAAAAAAAAGAAAGAGAACGAAATAACGAAAAAAAATAAAAAAAAAAGACGTGGAAATGGTTAAAAAAACTTAAGAAGAGAAGACATTGGTTTACGAATGAGAGGGAGAGATGGATACATGCAAGAAAGATAGGAAAAAAAAAACAGAAATAGAATTTGATACATTTTAAGTATGTTGAAATGACAAGTTGGATCTAATATTATTGCAAATGTAGCAATCAAAATGTTGATTCATCTGAAGGAGAATAGCCCCAGTTATTGACTAGAAGCAATTGATTTGTGTGGCTTGTAGGCGTTGAAATACCCATCCATGATCTTTTAGCATTGCTAACCACTGTCCTTTTAAGCCATAATGATTGTCCTCTGGCCATTTTCTAATGCTACAAATTATATTACTTTCAACTTAGTTCCATGTTCAGTCGTGTAGATACATTATCAACATTATCTCTTTTTGTGTAAGTTCCTTTTTCAGTGGCTAATAAGAGGAAAATGCATTTTTTTCATAGGATGTGTTAAGAGTATCATCTATCAAAAGACTTGTAAAATTCTTAACACTGGCTTCTGGAGTGACAAGAGTTGGCTTAGAGAGTTTTTTGGAAGAAGTTTTGGCTGAAGACATGTCTATAGGTAATTCTGCTTGCCTAAATTATTGTAAACAAATTATTGCATCAACTTTTCTTGCCTACATGTTTCACCCATTTGGAGATTGTAAATGCAAATACAACCTAACCCGTATGGATATGTCTTCTATCTTTTAACCCCTTTCATTTCATTCCTTTGTCATAGGTTTGGTATGTTACGATCATAGACATGAAAAGAAAGTTCTTGGAAGCAATTATGATATATCTCAAATTGAAAAGAGACAAATATGAGGTAAAGTAAGATTGAAATTTTTTTTTCATCGAATATTACAGGATTTTTACTGTGTGAGCTTGCCTATTGAATGAAAATTTTAAGAAGTTTTTTAAACTCTAAAATATAACTTCATATAAAATAAATAAATAAAATTATAAAATATATATATGAATTTTAAATAATAATAAAAAGTATGTTAATATACTAATTTATGAAATGAAAATTACATAAATGAAGTTAAATTATTTATAAAAATATAAATTATATCACATTAGGTTAGCAATTAATCTATTGTTTGTGTTTTATACACAATTATTTTATTAGTTATAAGGAAAAATATACATAATTTGATATATAAACGTGCATGGTAAAAAACTAGTATAAAAAAATGGTTAGATTGTTGGCTAACAAATCATTTATTATACACAAATATGCTGGACTTTTTTTTATTAATATTATAATTTTCTAAACTTATTAGAATAATAAATTTACCTAGAAACTTATTATTTCAATATTGTTGTTTTTTTTCCAGCTGGAAAGGTCGTCTCTTGAAGAGACGACCTATCCACGTGTCAGCTTTCAGTTCATTTCTTAAAAAAAAAAAAAAAATTTGGTAGGTCGTCTCTTAAGAGACGACCTACAAACGGAATTTTAAAAAAAAAACGGAGCAGAGCACACCTATATTTTATGATTATGGGTTTGGCACCATAGTAAAGTGTGCTGTTAGCATCCTTGAGTGCGCAGGTTCAATTCTTGACCAGCGTGAACTTATCATTTTTTTTTCCTTTGCCTCTCTCTCTTTTATTTAATTTTTAATTTTCTTTCCCTTTCATTTTCTTTTCAAAAAAATGAAATAAACTTTTTTTTTTAAAATAGTAATTCCCCTCCTTTTTTTCTTTTATTTGTTTTTTAGATAAATTAGTTACCTTTTATTGTTTAATTTTTTAAACACATTAAATATTATATTGCAATTTATTATTTTTTTTAAGAAATTAAATTTTAATTAAGTGTTAATTATTATATTTTTTTCACAATTTGATGTTACTTGCAGTTTATTTATTTGATTTGATTTTTTTTCATTTTCTTCTTTAAACATTTTAATTTCATTACCGTTACTCATATAATTATTTCTTGATTTCATTTTACTTTTTAACATGACTTCAATTAAAGAAATAAAAAAAAAATCAATCGAAGAAATTTGATAGCGAGCATAGCTAGCTACTTTTACTTATTTAATTCAGCTAATTTTATTCTGCTTTATTGTTTATTTTGTAGGAAAGCGATGATTAGAGCTAAAACGTGGAATTGGAGTTAATCGGGTGTTCGGGACGTGAAAATATGCCAAAGAACCGGAAAGTTCAAGCAACAAGGAGCCAAGAGAGGGCATTCTGCCCATCAGCGTCGAGACGCCACTCTTGGAGGGTCTCGACGCTGGTTTTCCTTAATTAGAAGAGGCGGCAGCGTTACAGCGTCGAGACGCTGTGACAATAGCGTCTCGACGCTACCGTTATTTCCTTTCCAGAACGCGCGTGTTTAGCGACAGCGTCGCGACGCTATCTTGACAGCGTCTCGACGCTACGATGAAATTTCAGAATAAATAGTTCTTTTCGGCTAGGTTTTTGGGGGAACCAATTTTGGGACTTCTTGGAGCCGTAAACAGAGGAAAAACAGAGGAATTCAAGGCTGAAGCAAAGGGGAAAATTTGGAAATCAACCCATTGTTCGTGGGGATCGTGACGGGGACGTTCGGTCTCGGCCTACAACGAGTTTAATTCTTCTTTCCCTCACTTTAGTTAGATTTTTATGGCTTTTACATGTTTAGTTGAGCTTGTAATTTGGATCATGAGTAGCTAAACTTGTAAGCTTAGGGATTGATGTAGTTGATTGTGTTTATGGATTGATTTATGGTTTAAGTTGTGCAATGTTATTATGTTTGTAATCTTGATTTAATGCTTTCAATTAATTGGCCATTAGTTGAATGATTTAAGTTTCGAATCTAGCTCGGGAGAGGGGATTTGATTTAGACTTACTCAAGATTGCATGACTAAAGTTTAGTTTCTAATTCGTGACGGTTTTAGATTAACTTTAGAATTGGTTAAAAGATCTCATTGCCTTGCATTAGTAATAAACTTAGATAGGGATATCAAGTTGGTTAATTTGCATGAGAATCAATTATACTCGGGAGAGGTAGTTGTGATTAAAGGGTCTTTGGCTCATAATTTCATTGTGCATAATAACTTATTCCTTAAAATCAATCCTAAACTAAATCGGCAAAATCAATTCCCTAAGTAGTTTTCCCAATTGAAATTCCACACTTTTTACTTGCTTTGATTTGGTTTTCTTATCATTCATTCATCACTTTTTGATCCCTAAATAAAATTGGGCAAGATAATTCACAATACTTGATTTGCTTAAAAATCCAATCCAGAGGACGACATTCGATTTTAAATCACTATATTATAACTTGGGCCCGTACACTTGCGGTTAGCAATTTGCGCATCAGAAATTAAGGAAATTAAGAAAAAAGAGAGAAAATGATTAAATTTCAATGGAAGAAATTTAAAGAAATTAAAAAAAAAATTGAATTGAAGAAATTAAAGAAATTAGAATAAATGAGAGGGAAAAAATGAATTTCAATGTAAGAAATTGAAAAAATTAGAAAATAGTCATATTAGTGGACTTACCGTAAGAATACTTATGACATTTGACGATTAACTCCACTCATATGCTTTCATTTTCGCAAAGGAAAAAAAAAGGATAAGTTTTACGCTGGTCAAGAAGAATTGAACCTGTGCACTCAAGGTTGCCAACAGCACACAACCTTACCATTGTGCCAAAACCATAATCATGAAATATAGGTGTGCAGGTTGTGTCTTGAAGAGACGACCTGCTTTGCTCTGTTTTTTTTTTTATTCCGTTTGTAGGTCGTCTCTTGAAGAGACGACCTACCAAATTTTTTTTTTTTTTTTTTTTTTAAGAAATGAATTGAAAGCTGACACGTGGATAGGTCGTCTCTTCAAGAGACGACCTTTTCAGCTGGAAAAAAAACAACAATATTGAAATAATAAGTTTCTAGGTAAATTTATTACTCTAATAAGTTTAGAAAATTATAATATTAATAAAAAAAGTCTCAAATATGCTATTTGATATAGTGGTTGCTTTTTTAGGAAAAAAAAAATAAACTATCAGATTTACAATTCTAAATAGTCACTAAAAATGAATTTTATTTTTATTTATTTATATTATTTAGGATTAAAATAAATAATAATCTTTACGAAAAAGGGAAATAATACTTATATCAGTTGTTGATTTTGTTTCATACACATCTCAATGACACATAAGGGTTGGTGAATTTTTTTTCTTCTTTTTTTAGATTTACATCATGTCTAAAAAAACAAATACAATAATCTCCTTGGGAAAATTTTATAACAAATATAATCTGCACACAAAAAAAAAAAAAAAGAAAGAAAGAAAGAAAAAGAATACCCCTTATAAAAAGGGTCAAAAATCAAATATGTAACACAACTTTTACTTAGTGTCCATCATACTCATAATTGTACATAAAAATAACCAAACAATTATATCGATATAAATTATTAAAAGTGGAAATTTTACAAATTTAAAAACTTATTACACCAAAATTAAAAGAATAGTTATAATGATTTAAAAGATCAACATTTTTTTTTCCTTTTTATGAGTTTTACGTGATGTTAACATTTTTTTTTTTAAGAAAAAAAAAAACTTAGTGTGTAGGTTGGGGATAAAAGAACCAATTACCTTTCTTGATGTCACCAATCATAACCAAATTTTTGGACATTTTATTTATTTATTATTGAAAATAATTTTATTAATTTCCACGTATGTTTAACTCAAGAAAAGAAAATTAATTTTTTTTTTAAATTAAGAAAAAAAAATTAATCCGTGTTTGACAAAATTTAAACATACGTGTTTGAGCTAAGAATGCATTTTGGCAAGAGAAAAAAAAGAAAAGTTAAGATTGCATTTTGGCGAGAGAAAAAAAAAAAGCCAAAATGCATGTAAAAGAAATAAAAAGAAGAAAAACCAAAACGCGGCTAAGCTAGTAGGTTTAGGGCTCTTCTGTTTCGCAAATCGCAGCTGTTCGTGCATCTGTCTGGCGAAGGCAAACATAAGTAACCACCGGAGGTAATTAAGTTTGTTCATTTTCGTGTTTCTCAGTTTTTGTCTCCCTGTCGCTTGTTCTTCTTCTCCGTCAATGAGAAGCTCCATTTTCTTTGTTCATCTCCTGTTCATTTCCACCTGGACGGGATTTCTTGGGGGAGAAAACACAAGCGATGATCTTTCTCCGCTTTTTCTTGTGCCTTTGGCCGCAATACTTCTCACCGCCTCACATTTTCTGATTTCACTGGCTAGGTTTATCGATTCCACTTTTCATAGTCGAATTTTCGGTTATATTTTTAGCATCCTGTTAGTCGCTCTCTGCTTTTCTACGGCGAGAACTATGTCCATCATCCTCATACATTCTTATACTCATTTCTCCATTCCTTCCACCAGTCTAAGTTGGGGCCATCTCATCCTCATTTTTGTTATCATTGTTCTTATTTCTGTTGGAAGATATGAATTCAGTGAGAGAAAAAAAATCAAAACAAAATACTTCATGTTACTTTTATTATTTTAATATTTTGATTTTTTTTCCTCACAGTTTCACATGACGGAGGCTGGATCAAAACAATTTTCATTTGGTTCAAAGATCTACTGCTTTAATTTGGTTCAAAGATTTGTTCCTTGATGTTTTAATTTGGATCAATTCCAAATTGGACTCAGGTTTGTTTTAGCCTCTTTATTTAACATTATTGTTATTATTTTATTTTTTAATTTTCTATTTGAAGCCACTCGTGCTGCTCCTCTCCTTACTACTGCCTCAAATCGATATCTCCTTCGTCGATGAACAGGCTATTGGAGGTTAGTAGCATAAGATCTTTCCTCATTTTTTCCGGCTTCTCATATCATTTTTAGTTCAAGATCCAGACACGTCCCAAATGAGATGGGGCCCGTGATACTTTTTAAAATGAGGCCCTAAAATATTTTATAACAAAGACAAAATTGTAAAATATCAAAATTATATATATGTGGATGTATGTATAGATGTATGTACATATATACATATATACATATATACATATATACACATACATACATACATATACACATACATATATATATATACACATACATACATATACACACATATATATATATATGAAACTAAGAAAATGTCACCAAGCAACTATATAACAATGATATTTTATTTAAAAAGTGTTATATTTCAAACTAGTTAAGTTTAGTATAATTGAAGAAATATTTAAATTAGAATGAGGATAAATAAGTTTTTTTTTGTCTGTTATACCCCATAAATTTGGTGGTTTTTGTTAGGAATAATTGATTACAATTGAATTTTTAAGTCGACAAAAAGAGAATATCAAAAGGTTTTATGTTTAATTTAGTATAGGAGTCGACAAAAAGAGGAATTGGTAGAGTTACCACAACTATTAAGATTCAATTTCTAAAAAAATCCTAATTTGAAAAGATTTGTCATAACCATGGAGATTCAATTTCTAAAATTTCTAATTTGAAAAGATTTGTCATAATCATGGAAATTCAACTTCTAAAATTTCTAATTTGAAAAGATTCACTTAGCCTATAAATACCACGAGGAAGAGTTAGAAATTTGGGAGGGAAAAAGTTGTTATTGACCATTCAAAGACACATTTCCTCACATGGATCTACCTACATGCGAAGAGTAAGCGAATTTCATTTGAGTTTGATTTAATTATTTAATTCGTATCTCTTATTCTTTTGCTTTGAGTCAGGACCCATGAACAAGCTACTGAAAAATCTCAAATAACAAGTACAACTGAGGAAATTAATTGTCCCACTATTGTTCCTATTTGCTTCTTTCTTTCTATAATTTTGGGTTCGTATATGCTCTTGTATTCACCAATAGAAAGAAGCGCTCTTAGTTTTGAGGTGTATATACATTTATTGTATTGTATATTTGTATTGTATTTGTATCAATATATATCAGTCTCATTTGAATGTTCTATTTGCTGACAGCTCGTTTGCAAAACCACAAATGCCCACAAACTACAACAAGCTTTTCAAAGTATTGATGCATTATCCAAAAATAAATCATCAGGTTTCACTTTCAATCCTAATTACTCTTTCTAATTTTTATATTTCAAAACATCATTGTTGAAAGAGAAATTTTGACCAATCACAAATTGTCACGTCATTATTTAAAATTAATGACGAAATTACAAATAATTAAATTTGGGACCAATTATAAATTGACATGTGTCCCAAATTTAATTTGAAGATAAAGTTGGCCAATTAAAGGTTTATAGAGCCAAATTTCTGTTTGATCAATTAATTAAAAATAAATTATTTTGATCAAATTAATTAATTTGACCAATTAATTAAAGAAAATAATTAATTGGATCAAATTTGGGTCTTTTAAATATTTGGGTCATATGGTTTTGGATCAAATATAAACCAAACCCAAAACCAAATAATTGGGCCCAAGTCCAATTTGAGCCAAGCCCACAAAGGCCTTTGGAAAACTCTATAAATAGGAGGCCTTGGCTCACTTGAAGGGGTTCAGAAATTGTAGACTCTCACAAAGACAAGAGCTCAGAATTTTAAAGCTTTCAAGCAGAACCAGAGAATTTAGAGAGACTCCACCAAGTCTGAAGACCAAAGACTCTCTGCAATCCATATAATTCAAGTGTTGAACACCTCTCGAAGACCAAACACTCTTCAAGACTTCAACACTCCTTGAAGATCAAAGACTCTTCAAGACATCAACACTTCTTGAAGACCAAACATTCTTCAAAACTTCAACATTCCTTGAAGATCAAAAACTCTTCAGGACATCAACACTTCTGGAAGACTGAAGACTCCTTCAAGACTGGAAGACTTCAAGCTTCAAGAATCCATCAAAGCTTCAGACTCGAGATCAAGCGTTCCAGTCCTCGAGTGAAACACATTCACACACAAGAGAGAGAATCAGAGGATTAACATTAGAGATTGTACACTCACACGCATATTACATCAATACAAATCAAAGTTTATTCCACGTATCTCCATCCCTGAAGTTACGTGTGAACAATCATTTCTTTGCTCATTACTTTTTACATTCATTTCAATCCATCCAGCCAACCTATTTGCTCCAACTTTCCACACAGTTTTTATATTTCTCTGCTACAACATTTGTAAGTATTACTTCGTTATTTTACGTATTTTATTAATATTTGTTTTGGTCTTTATGCCATTTTATTTTTTTTTTCTAGACGAAAAAAAGTTTATCAGACAAGTTGTATGCCTATTAAGAATCTCTATTCGCTCAAGCAACTTATGAATTTTTCCAATTAAATTTAAAGATTAGTACAAATGATACACTCCAAGATAAGGGACTCGAAAGCTATATGCAATATGTTGCTGTAAGTATATAATTTTTCCTAATATCAGTTTTAATTTTAATAATGCATCGAAAGCTCAAGTACTTTAATTAATTAAACTTAATGGTTTCAAATAGGTAAAGTTATTAGTTGCAGTCGAAGGGGAGATGATCTACAAAATTCCAAATATCAAAACCTTCGAAGATGTCATTAGATCTTTGTGTGCTATCAAATCAATTTCTTATACACAACTCTTGGTTAGTAGACAGTTTTCCCCCTTGTCTTAACTCCTGGTTAGTACTTAATAGATGTTGAAGGATTGTACTTCTTTTTTTCTAATTCTAAATTCATTTGTATATGTTTGTAGGCCGAAGATCTATTTTGGAGTTATCCGCTCAATAATATTACAGATGTTCCATCGTTGAATTTAATTGTCCGACCACAACTACAACTGCAACAATTATTTGCTACAAGTTGATGTACTTCCAATAATGTAACTTCATTTGGAAATTCTGAAACGAAGAACCTGAATCATGTATTCGTTCAATATTAAAATCTCCATTTGATATCGTTAGAATCTCGTCGTTTCATATATCTTCTGGTACTGCACTATTTTATCTTCTTTCGTTTATTCTTCAACTTATAGTGTCTTAATTTATTCTAATGTGTCCTTTATCTTCTTAATTTCCCTTCAGATTTTGATCTACATGATTGTTATAGTTTCTATTATTCTTTTCTTAAAAAAAACAAAAAAACCACACATCCTTTTCAATTCAAGATCTCTAGATCTCAAAGCACTTTAAACAATATCAATAGATCAACTATACCTTCTATACTTAATTGATGTTTTTACCTCATTATAAAATTCATACCGCTTTGGCAGTCTTTTCATCATGAATTTGCCTTAGAAAATTGTTAGCAATGTTGGGTTTTATACCCTAAAACTCGTAGATAGTAAAATGTAACACTTGACTGGCTTTAAATAAAGTATTATTTCTATATATATTTCTTTTGCCTAAATATAACCACAAATCCAATAACCTAAGAACCCATGGCTATATTATGTATACTTGAAGTTTATGTATGACATAAGTATGGATCATGTTCAAGTAAATAGCCTAAATGATCTATAATACATGGATAAGGTTGGGTACCTTAATCTTGGGGACACTATTGGAGCGGCTCGCTTTGTTCTAAAGACAAATGATGTGATCCTAATCGTTCATGTATAAGACATGTGAGTGAGGGTGTCCTATGCAATGACTTTGCATAGAGATCGGACCAGGAGATAAGTCACTTTCACTTTACAACGTCGTTTACTACTGAAACTGAATATCTCATGCGTAGTAACCTAGGTAACTTGATCTTAATCCTGAGCTAACTATGAACTTCTTTTTATTTAGGATTTTCCTTTGTTTTTCATGGGTGAGAGTGGCCAAACATCGCTGACTCAATAAGCCTACCATTTTGGAGATAAGACTGGATATATAGCTGGGGACTGATAGCGGGCAAAAATGTCGTTATTTTAGTCCTAAATTATTAAGCTTTTGAGTGCTTTAATTGTGTTTTTATTGAAGAAATCTAAAATAATTCATTATTTTGTCTTAAGGAGCATTTTATGGATTTTTGGTGAAAAAATGCCCAAAAATGAGCATTCCAAGCCAAATATCCAACCATGGGTCAAAGGGGGAGCCCAAGAGTCAACCATGCAAGAGAAGATCCAAAAGAATTGAAGTTGGCCCAAGTTTCAATCCCAAATCCGCGCCTGATTGTTCTGGAAACCGCAAGCGTCGAGACGTTGTCCCATTTCTTGGCGAACAAGCTTATGACGTCACAGCGTCGCGACGTTGTCCCTATTCCGGGCCTATAAAAGGCCCCCCTTGGTGCCCATTTTTCTCATCAATCATTTCTCCATCCTTTCCTTCCTTTGCTCTCCTTGAGCATTCTCTCAAGGCTTTTTAGCCTTTTTGAGAGTTAAGAGTGGGAAAATTTTGGGGAGCTTTTTGGGAGCACTCTAGGAGGCTCAGATCGTGCTCGGAGGGACTCCAAGCGCTGGTGATAGCGGGCAGAAATGTCACTATTTTAGTCCTAAATTATTGAGCTTTTGAGCGCTTTAATTGTGTTTTTATTGAAGAAATCTACAATAATTTGTTATTTGGTCTATAGGAGCATTTTATGGATTTTTGGTGGAAAAATGCCCAAAAATGAGCAATCCAACCCAAATTTCCATCCATGGGTCAAAGGGGGAGCCCAAGAATCAATCATGCAAAGCAGATCCAAAAAGAAATGAAGAAATGCCCAAGTCCAAGCCCAAATCTGTGTAGACTGTTCTGGAATCTTCATAGCGTCGAGACGTTGTGGGGACAGCGTCGCGACGCTGTCCCATTTCTTGGCCAGCAAGTTGGGTGACGTCACAGCGTCGCGACGTTGTGTCGATAGTGTCGCAACACTGTCCTATTTCTGGGCCTATATAAGGCCTCCCTTGGTGTCCATTTTCATCATCAATCATTTCCATTCATTCATTCCTTTCCCTCCTTGCCTCTTTTGAGCCTTCTCTCAAGGCTTTTTAGCCTTTTTGAGAGTTCTTAGTGGAAAAATTTTGGGGACTTTAGGGAGCACTCTAGGAGGCTCAAGGCATGCTCGGAGGGACTCCAAGCGCTAGCGACGGGGTCTTCGACGGTCATTTCCTTTCCTTTTATTTTGCTCTTATTTATGCTTTCCATTGTATATCTTGTGGATATTTTAGCCATGTATAGCTAAACCCCAATTTGGGGTCTTGAAATGAAATTATATAGTTAAATGTTATTATAATTGCCTATCTCTTACCCTCTTTTACTAATTATTTGTATGGATGCTCGTAATGCTGTATGCGATCTGGCCAATTGTATATTGATCCGATTCTTAATGGAAACTCGACGGAGAGAAATTATGATAGATCATAATCCATGTAGCTAGTTTAATTGCCCGTCGTGACAACGGGATTAGTTGATTAAACTTAGATTCCTAAAATGAATCAGAGCGTAATAATTAACGAATTTTAATGGCGCTAAGGACACTTAGGTTGTTAAAATGGATTAATTATAATTAGGGGAAACCGACAGGAGAACCTATGTGATTAACGGAGATTCTAGGATTATAATTAGTTGGGCAACGAGATAGGATAATTGTAATAATTATTTAGCTATTAATTGAATTTCAAGACCCTGCTTCCCATTCAAAACTCTTTCTCCATATTTTATTTTTTTCCTGATTGATCAATTTTTAATCTTTAATTGCTTTAATTTTAAATTCATTTTAATTTCATGTTTTGGTCCCTAAATATTATTTCCCCCAAGTATTTTTAGTGTTCAAGAATTTATTGCTTTGCTTAATTTTCGCTTCACCTCCCTATGGATTCGATACTCATATTTTCGTTTTATATTACTTGCGGCCCGTGCACTTGCGGTATTGCGGTGTAATAGTCGGCAACAGCTAGCGACGGGGTTCTCGACGGTCATTTCCTTTTCTCTTATTTTGCTCCAAGTTATGAATTTTTTTTTATACATTGTGGATATTATAGTCATGTGTAGCTAAACCCCAATTTGGGGTCTTGAAATGAAAATTTATAGTTAAATGTTATTATAATTGCCTATCTCTTGCCCTTTTTACTAATTATTTGTATGGATGCTCGTAATGCTGTTTATAATCTGGCCAATTATTTACTGATCTGATTCTTAATGGAAACTCGACGGAGAGAAATTAGGATAGATCATAATCCATGCAACTGGTTTAATTGCCCGTAGTGACAACGAGATTAGTTGATTAAACTTAGATTCTAATAATGAATCAGAGTGTAGTAATTAACGAATTTTAATGGCGCTAAGGACACTTAGGTTGTTAAAATGGATTAATTATAATTAGGGGAAACCAACAGGAGAACCTATGTGATTAACGGAGATTCTAGGATTATAATTAGTTGGGCAATGAGATAGGATAATTGTAATAATTAATTAGCTATTAATTGATTTTCAAGACCCCGCTTCTCACTCAAAACTCTTTATGAAGGAATTGAATCCTTAAGCGGAAGCGAATTGAATCGAGCGTGATTTAATTTCAATTATTTCGAATACCGATACGTTGGGCAAAATTAGAAACTTATTTTCTAAACTAGATTAAGCATGCAAATACAGATCTAAAACAATTTTAGATACATGAAAACTTACATGTTGGAGACCGGGATTCTCTGCACGATGCTCCAATAATTGTACAACGACATCTTCTTCCAAGAACACGACCAATCGCGAACACCCGCTATTCTCTGGATCCATGAGGTAGAGATTGTGGGATCTCAATCTTGAAGAGTTGGGAATATTTTCAGCAACAAGGTTGCTGTATTTCTTTGAGAGAAAACCGTGAATGAGAGAAAAAACTCTTCCGTCTTTTTGCGTTAAACTGAGAGAGTCATACGTGAGTTGGGTAACCCCCTCTCCACTTAACGATAAGTGGGGAGGGAGTTAAAACCCTACTCAATCTAGATCGTTGGATCAAATCCAAACGATCTTGGCCGTCTATTAATTAAATAATAATAATCATTTAATTAATTAATTAATTAATTATAATTAATTTAATTAAAATAATATTAATTAAATCAATTATAACATAAGGTATTTAATTCAATTTGAATCATATTAAATTGAATTAAATTGGTCATTCAATTAATCTCATTAATTGAATCCACATTAATTAAATATCCAATATTTAATTAATATTAAAATTGAATCATATTCAATTTTAATCTCTCTCATTTAACCTATAGTTTTAATGTGCATCATAATGTACATTAATATAAACTATAGTATTAATTTGATTAAATCACATTTTATCAAATTAATTTAAACTAATTAATTAATTCTTTAATTAAATATCAAATATTTAATTAATTATCTATTTGAATCAAATTCAAATAATTCTCTCATATACTATAGTTTTAATATGAATCTCTATTCATATTATTTTAACTTATAGTTTAATATGAATCTAATTCATATTTAATATTTGAACTTCTTCAAATATTTAATTCTCTCATTAATTAATTTTGAATCATATCCAAAATTAACTTATAATATAAAGTTTAATTCACCAATTAAACTTATATTATTATGTATCTTTATACATTATTTTAATTGTATCAAATACAATAAAATTCCCTTAACGAATTTGAACACACTTCAAATTCTATTCAAGACTATTTAACCTCAGAACCTTTTACGAGCTAGCAGGTGGACCTAATGGACCTACAGATCAGAAGCTCCAACGATACGAGACTAATTGGCTAAACTCATTAACCAAGTTAGTCAACATTCGTTAACTATGGGTTACTCCACTAAAGACCCACAGCTGCACTCTTCTCACTGTAGAATATTTCTGTGTCCACGGATATTGACCAATAACAGTAAGTCAATCCTTTCACGAGTGTTCGTAACGCCAGCTGGGTCAAATTACCGTTTTACCCCTAGGTTACCTCTGGATCCTTAAGTACCACTGATTCCTCTAATGAACAATCTGTTTATGATCCAATCAATAAACAGCAATTCCTCTCGGGCCAGGAGAGGATGGACGCCCTTGTTCAAGACCTGGAATCAGCCCTTAAGGGAACACACATCTGCTTACCCCAATAGGGGAAGGAGTGAATTCCATCTTGTAATGTTATGTTCCCAGCCCCCACTCGGTCTTGCCCCTGAAATGGTAGGCTTATTGAGTCGACGAACTGGCCACTCTCACCCATACAAATCTAAGGACAATCCCTCCTGAAAGGGGTTCATAACATACTCAGGATTGAGATTGAGTTACCTAGGTCATCCTATTGAAATAGAAACCTAAACTAGTTAACGGTGTTACATCTAGTGGTTACTATTTCGTGGTCCGGTCTTATGCAAACTCTTTGCACAGGATACCCCCACTTGAAGTCTCCAATTGCGACGATCTAAACTTAGTTGGTCATCAGAATGCTCCAAATAAGCTCCTTGGCTTGATTAGCCATCCCAAAATACAATAAAACTAGCCTAAATTATAGTAGAATTCAAAGAAGTACAGAGAGAATGGGGAAGAAATCGGCTAAGAGGGAAAAAACCAAGAGAGAATTGATCGAAAAATGAAAATATCTCTTTTATATCCAGTAACAGCGTCGAGACGCTGTTAATAGCGTCACAACGCTGCCCCTATTTTAGGAAAAAATCTTGCGGCGCGCGAAAATCATAATCTAGATAATTTGCCTAGCGTCGAGATGCTAGGCCTCGGACTGGCAGCACATTTCGCAGCGTTTTGATGCTTCTTGCTTGACTTTTTGGCTTGGATTTGAGGCCTACACAGCATTGAGACGCTCTCCACAGGGTTTAAACGCTCGGCCTTAGGAAAAAAACTCAATTTTCTCCGGTTTTGCTCATTTAAGTTACAAATTGACTCAAAATCTCCGCAATAGACCTATACACATATTATACTCATTTAAAAGCATTTTTCGCAAGGAATTCAACAAAGATAAGAAAAAATATGAAAATATTACTATACAAGCATTTGATGCTATCAATCCTCTACTTATTGAGCAGCTTCATGCATTTCAAATGCACAAAAAATTGACAGCATTTGAAGGTGATTAGGGAGTGGATTAGGAGGTGGCTTCCTAAGCATGCTTGCATGAAGGTGGTGTAATCCACCACATCCAAAAATTCATTGAATTTTATTTTTTAAATTAATTTCTAAAAATTAATTTATTTAATTAAAATAATTCATAATTATTTAAATAATAATTAATTAATTTAATATCAAATATTAAATTAATATTTTGCATCCAATCACAACTTCTCTCAAAACCGTCTTTTCAAATGTGAATCCTCATTCACGTGTACAATATTTAAATCATATTTAAATATATCCAACTCTCAAATTTTAGTTTAATTCAAAATTAAACTAATATGTCGATAGTACCTAATATGATCGACATTAATTCCCTAAATAGAATTCGAACAATTCGAACTCTCCCATCATATTGTTCCAAGGTTTGTTCCTATATGAGCTAGTAAGGGGACCTAATGGACCTACAGATCATGAACTTCAACAATCTAAGGTTAACCAGTTAAACTCATTAACCTAGTTAACTAACATTCGTTAACTATCGGGATACTCCACTATAGCCCAGTAGTTGCACTTCCCTCACTGTAGATACATTTTTGTCCACTCGATATAACCATGATTCGTAATGTTGGGTTTTATGCCCTAAAACTCGTAGATAGTAAATGAAACAAATTAAACGATCTCAATAAAACGTTATTTGAGTGATTCAGTAATTTGGTTATTGAATAATCGAGTTTGCATTAATAAACCCTAAATCCAATAAACTAAGATCCAAGGTTGTTTAAATGAAACTTGGACTAGTATGTGGGGACATACGGGGATCGATGTCCAAGTAACAACTTAAATGGTCTATAGTATAGGGTAAGGTTGGGTACCTTATCCTGGTGACACTATGTGATACGACCCACCTTGTATTTGATACAGAGCGTAGTGGGTGTTCTCAAGTGGTGGTGTCCGTTGGGAGATTAAGGATCGCGATTTGGAGCATCGTGCAGTGTTATTTGGGTCTTCAAATTCTCATGTAAGTTTCTGGGATCTAAAATAGTTTTAGATTTATATCCAGCATGCTTAATTTGTATTTTATTTAGAAATAGTTTTTGAATTTTGTTGCCAACGTATTGGTTTTTTGTTTTTTGAGATTAAATTCGAGAACGGTCTTATATGTTTCCCCTGCTAAGGGATTTCAACCCTTCAAGTAAGTTGATCCTTCACAGGTTGTTCATAACTAGAGTTGGGTCAAATGTCCGTTTTACCCCTAAAGTTACATCTTACTTATTAAGTCTCATTGATCCTCTAATGAACAATTGGTTTATGGTTCTACCATTAAACCAAGTCCCTCTCGAGCCAATGAGAGGGGTGGGACCCCTTGTTCAAGTCATGGAGTCAGCACTTAAGGGAACAACCTCTCTACTATCCCTAAAACGAGTAGGAGTGAATTTCTCCTTGCAAGACTACATCCTCAACTATCTACCCTATCTTATCCCCAAAATGGTAGGCTTATTGAGTCGGCAAACTTGGGACACTCTTAACCATACAAATCAAAGGACAATCCCGAATAAACAGGAGTTCATAGTTAGCTTAGGATTAAGATCAAGTTACCTAGGTCAGGATTAAGATCAAGTTACCAATGAGAGGGGTGAGACCCCTTGTTCAAGTCATGGAGTCAGCACTTAAGAGAACAACCTCTCTACTATCCCTAAAACGAGTAGGAGTGAATTTCTCCTTGCAAGACTACGTCCTCAACTATCTACCTAGTCTTATCCCCAAAATGGTAGGCTTATTGAGTCGGCAAACTTGGGACACTCTTAACCATACAAATAAAAGGACAATCCTGAATAAACAGGAGTTCATAGTTAGCTCAGGATTAAGATCAAGTTACTTAGGTCATCGCATGAAATAGTCGGTTTCATCAATAAACGATGTTATAAAGTGAAAGTGACTTATCTCACGGCGGTCTTATGCAAACTCATTACATAGGACACCTTCACTCACATGACACTACATGAACGATTTAGGATCAC
Source organism: Luffa aegyptiaca (assembly GCA_017139565.1). NCBI lineage: Eukaryota > Viridiplantae > Streptophyta > Magnoliopsida > Cucurbitales > Cucurbitaceae > Luffa > Luffa aegyptiaca. The sequence goes on along the minus strand of CM029407.1, from coordinate 32,984,222 downwards.
ATCGTTTGTACTAAATACAAAGTGAGAGTCGCGTCCATAGTATCCCCAAGATAAGGTATCCAACTCGATCCTTGTACTATAGACCGTTTAGGCTATTTACTTGAACTTGATCCATTTTTATGTCATTACCGATTTATTGAAATGAGATAAGTGAGAGTCGCGTCCATAGTATCCCCAAGATAGTGGTTATTTAGGCAAGATTAACATGCATATAATCAATAATGATTTATTGAAATAAATAACTCTTTATTAATGAACAATCAAGTGTTACACTTACTATCTACGAGTTTTAGAGCATAAAACCCAACAATTATCGACATAATAGTTTAATTACGAATTAAACTATAATTTAAGAGAGTTGGAAGTCTTTAAATATGATTTAAATATTTTACATGTCAATAGGGATTCATGTTCGAGAGATTGGGTTTTGAGAGAAGTTGGGATTGGAATGAATTATTAATTTAATATTATTTGATATTAAATTAATATAATTAATTCAATTGTTTAATTAATTATTTAAATTTAATTGTTAGAATTAAATTTTATTTAAAATTAATTTTGAAATTCATTTAAAATTGAAATTCATTTAAATTGATTTTATGCAAATCAAATTAAATTTAGAAGGTGGTGGCTTGTGAATCACCCCATGCATTAAGCCTTCTTGAGACACCAAAAATCCACCTAATTAATCTTTGATTAAGTGTCCAAATGTGGGTTAATTCGCTTGCATGAAATCCTCTTTAAATTGAGGAGGAAAAGTGCAAAAACACAGCCTTGATTTATACTGTTATGTTGTTGAATTGGTCTCTCAAAGCCAAGCATTCAAACTCTCACATATCTTGAACCTTCAAGCATTTCACTCTCAATTCCCTTCACAATTGGATTTCACAATCTGCTCTAGTGGTCCATGATCGATCGGTGAAGAATAACAACCCTTGAATTGCATCAATTTGGAGCTACAACCAGGTTGGTAAAACAAACCTTGTTTTCGATTTAAAAACCAAGCATGCTTAATTACTAAAATTGATGAAATTAAGTGACTTAGATTCTAAATTGCTTCCGCGTATTTCATATTTACTCTTTCATATATTACATTGAGGACAATGTGAGATTTAGGTTGGGGGCGAGGTGCACATTGCTTACTAACTATGTTGAGGCCTGAGCACCTGAGCGTCGGGCTATTTTGTGCTACCATTGTTGTTTTGTATGATTGGATATCTTCTGGATGTTCTTGCATGATGATGATTTCCTAGGATTAGCTCTTGTGTCAATATATTTAACTTTTTATTAGTTGTAAGCATGAGTGCCCCAAAAGAGAGACTTTTTTTAAGTTTTTGTGGAAATGTCTTTCATTAGTAGAGTTTTCTACTTGCTTTAGAGTAGGAGTCGAATGCTTAGGAGAGGTTTATTAGGTTTATATTCCCATTGTCACCCCAATAGGTGTAAGGATGAGCTGAAGAGTAGAAATTTTTGCAAATTAGCATGTTTAACCTTGCCAAGGAGAAAGAAAGAAAAATTGCCTGCTTGAAAAAGAAAGAGTGGTAAAAATGAGATAATGAGCTTGCTCTATAAAAGAAAATCATTTTAGCTCTACAATCTTGTCAAAATTTTGAGAGAAAAGCATGTTTGCAATGTTCATGGAGTGATAAGGGGTAAAAAGAGCTACCTTCGGTGTAATCAGTTAGGCCAGCCAAGGGTTAAACTCGGGTTATATATGGGTCCCTACATCGTAGTGTGAAAGCTAGTGCCCCGATTCAAAAGAATGCAAAAGTGAGGGGCTTCCTGTTTGATTTCCAAGCACCTAGGTATTGAGAAAATAGTCTAATTTGTTCTATTTTGCTCTTTACTAAGTCCTTAGTGCCAGTGTAGGGGGAAGATAGGATGAGAGCTTGATAAACCGATCTCGGGTTAGTAGAGTCCGCCCTAGGTGAGTTAGAGCTCTCTTATGCAAGACAATCTAGGAAAAATTTTGATTTGTCTCCCCATAGGGTCTCATGTGCATGTCTCTTGATTGCTTTAGTATTGCTATTTGAACTTTGAGGATTAAGTTGTGAAATTGCATCCATTTATGTTCTTATCCTACGTTTATTTGGCTTGCTTGAGGACTACCAAAATTTAAGTTGGGGGTATTTGTTAGCATCTATTACGTGCTATCTATTTACCTCTAATTTAAGTTTGTTAGAGTGCTTGTATTGATTAAATTGTTAATTTTGTAGATGTTCGAGCTTAAGAGATTTTGAAAGCCAATAATTCAATTTGGCATTATTTTGAGGAAATTAAGGAGATTTGGAGCCATTGTGGAGTCCACGGGATGAAGGAGAGGTGAAAAGTCCAAGTTAGAGCGTCTCACTCGCGAAAGACGACATCCCAACGCTTCAAAGTGTTGATTTTGGCTTGAAGACCTAAGAGCTTAGCGTTGAGACGCTAGCTCAGAGCGTCTCAATGTTAAGCATGCCTAGATTCACGTTTTATTGTCAAAGTGTTGAGAACTAGCCTTAGCGTCTCGATGCTAGCTCGAAATCACGCTCCCATATAGTATTCCAACCGAGACTGTCAAGATGCTCTCATATGGCGTTCGACACTACAGCTTGTATATAAATACCTCTTATTCGTTTTTAGCCAAATTAGGTTAGACTTTTTCATATTCTCTTGACTCTTGGTTGTATTTCTTTCCTTTTTTCAGTATTCTATTGTTTCTTAGCTTTTCTAGATTAATTTGGATGATGTATCTTTGATTATTTTAGCGTTTTTCCTCTAAGTATGTTAGGCTAGACTTCTTTTATCGTTGGATTGGGTTAAATTCTTGAATTGATTATGATGTTTGGTTGAGTTTGCTGGATATTTGAAGTTTTTATGTATGAATCTTGATTTCATCTTAGATTCTTGTTTAAACAATTGTGTTAGATGAATTTCCTATGAATTGATCTCTTAGGATTGATTCGAATGCAATTTGTTTGTTATTTTTGATAGCTACTAGGCTGAGGCAAGTCCATCGCTTGTTCGATCTACAATTTGCGTAGACTTTTGATAGGCCTAAGAATCTAAAAGAAATTAAATTGGTTTAACTAGATAATTTTAGTTCCTGATTAAATTAATTAATTTAAGGCCTTAATCGTAATGCAATTGATTAGGGAATAATTTTGAGGACTCATCTGGTTATTTTTCTAATCAATTAGATTTAGTATGAGGAGTTGTTGGACCAGTTGCTTACCGTTTGGCATTGCCGATGGAACTTTCCAGGGTTCATGATGTGTTTCATGTTTCTATGTTACACAAGTATGTACCAGACCCATCACATATATTAGAGTCACAACTCGTGCAACTGAAAGAGAATCTAACTTATGTGGAGGAGCCAAAGAAAATTCTGGACAAGAAAGAACAGGTGCTACGAAACAAGACCATTCCACTAGTTAAGGTTTTATCGGGAAATCATGCAGTGGAGGAAGCAACTTGGGAAAGTGAAGAGCAAATGCGAGCTCAATATCCTCAGCTATTCTCTTGATTAGAGACGTCGAATTTCGAGGACGAAATTCCTAAAAGGAGGTAATATTTTGTAAGGCCCAGCCCATGTATGTTTTTATCTTTCATTTTAGTTAAAAAAATAAACAAAAAAGAAAGGGTTAAGGCTAGAAGTGAGGCGGAAAATGAGGATTAAAAAAAAGAAAAAAAGAAAAAAAGAAACAAACAAAGAGAAATGAAGGGTCTGGAAAGATACCCACGAAGAGAGAGAAAGTTTAAACAAAAAAAAAAGAAAGAAGAGGGAAGGAGAGCAAGGGTCGTCAGGGAGAGAGAAGAAGAAGAAAAAAAACGAGCGGAGGAGAGACTGAGAGATTGAGAACGTGAGAAGGAGAGAAGATGGATGCTTGGACCGATTTTTGGCGATTAGAGCTCTACCACGAGGTTTTTCCCAACGAATTTGGTAAGTAGCTTCTGAAGTTTCTTGGTTTTCTTATGATTTTGGATTATGGGTATTGTATATATGTTTGTGAGATAAGGAAGAAGAAGGAAGATGAGAGTGAAGGGTTGTTGGTTGATGGTTGTTGAAAAAAAAAAGAGAGAAGAAAATGAAGAAACTGAGAGTTGTGTGTAGAGTTGGAAGGTTGAAGAAAATGTAACAGTTGAGAGAGAAGAATGGGTTTAAACAAAAAGGAAAAGTTGGAAAAAGAAAAAAGAAAAAGAAATGGAGATGACCGTGGGTTGAAATGAGGAGAATGAGGAAGTGAGGTGTGGTTGGAAAATGAAAAATAAATTTAATGAAGTTGTACTTTTGTGTTAAATGAAGAGAGAGAAAGGAGGGAATGGTGCTTGGGAAGTTGGAAAAAAATAGTATTTAATTGTACAATGAGACAAAAGAGTACCTTGAATGGGAAATTGAGAAAGGTTGGGATTCATGGAATATCATAAGTATGTGGTTAAGCTAATTAGTCATTTTAATTGATCGGGAACTCATACATTGATTTAATTATTATTTCTCTCATCAATAGGACTGTGAGTGGTTGTTTAAAAATTATTTTCCATTATTAAAAGTACTATACTTTTAATCTTGAGAAAACTAGAGTAAAAGCATGTTAGAGAAAATGATTTAAGTTCCATTGATTTTGATGGTTTTCTTAGTTAGAATATGTGTTTCATAAGCATTCAAAGCATTGTGCGCTTATTTGAGATTTTCGGAATGATTTCGTTATTTGGAAACATGGCTTGAGTTTATGAAATGTTATTTTACAGGAGGAAATGATTTTAGATGAGTTTTGAGTAAATAAATTTATACTAGAAAATAGTTTTTAAGTCGCTAGCTCAATGTACCCTAGGTGATTACCCATGTGCTATGTGAATGTGTTTCCATGGTACATAGAGAGAAAGCCTCGGGATCCACTCCAGTGCATGTAGGCTTCGGGCCATGTGCTGGGATGGTTAGCCTGAGAGAGATTGATCTGCGTGCACGTATGACTAGAGATTCACTCTACTAAGTGTGGATTGTATTCCATGCTTAGTATGACAGAGTTTGCTCTGCTGTGCGTATCGAGAAGGCTCTGCGCCGGTATGACTAGAGATAAGGGTACAGGGTTAGTGAGTTATTGTTGATTCCTTAGTTATGCTTAAAAAGAATTTTTACTGCATTTTCCTTTGCAAGCTAAATATTTATGAGCTTCTGAGCTATACGTTTTACACGATCTTCTGTTAGTTGAGTTAAATATTTTCAAGAACTATGTTCGTAATAGAAAATGAATACCACTCACTGGGCGTTAGCTCATTCTTTTCCTTTAAATTTTTCTACCAGGTAGCGACTGAGTTTCGACAAGCCTACAGAAGCCGATCTTGCCACTCGAGTCTGTGTTTAGAATACCTTTTGTATGTATATGATGTTTTGGATGGAAGTTATGTAAAAGTTATATGTTGTAAGAGTAGTTGGTTGTAAATGATCGTATCTCGAAGTGTTGGGCTGAATATTGTGGTTGAGACGTCTGTGTCTCTAATCTGGTTTCTAGTTGTGATATAGTTTATAAAATAAGCATATATGTTGTTTCTTTTGATGTGTGTTTTAGCCAAGTTTTAGGGGAAACTCTGCAAAAAAATTTGGTCCCTCGAAAGCCTAAACATGGTTAAAAACATGTAGATGGCCTTGAGTCCTATAGTTAGTTAGGATTCATTGCTGGCACACCACGTCACTAGGTAGTTAAGAGAGAGCTGGGGCGGGGTGTGTCATGCTATTTACTATTTTCAGCTTTAATTTTACTTTTCTGCAATTTTATTTTTATTATTCGCATGTGACAAACTCTCGTTTTTACACTAACCCTTTTCCATTACTAGTAAGTGCCCAATCTTGAGAAGAGAATACCTCTTCCCTATGGACGACGGATAAGTGCAAAAAATATACATATTTTGCCCTTCATTCTTAGTTTATTTCTTGTTAAACTTGTATGTTTTTTTTTTTTTTTTTTTATCAATTTGCCTTATCCAGAGCCTAAAAAGTGTCAAAATTGATGAGTTGAGTCTTAGAGAGTCATGTTTGTTAAATTATGCTTATTTGTGCTTAAATGAACTCATTTTATATGAATTTGAGCAAAGTTTATATGTTGCAGGAAAACAGAGGGAAAACATAGTACCAACAGAAATGCGTGGGCAGAAACTATTTTCCAGAATCTTCTCGAGTAGTGTTGAACGAGCTTTCCACGGACCTACCCGATGACTCTGAAACTGACTGGACTACCTGCTAGCATGATTTTCGTGACTCCTCAACAACTCCCCACTCTATAAAAGGCCAGCAATCGAAAGGAAAAGCAAGCATAACTCACTAAGAAGAAAGGGTGGTGATTGAACTCTAGTTCATACCCATGAGTCGTGATGTCCACAGTCCCTGCTAGAAGACCAAATTCTAACCTTAGTTAGACATCAAAACCTTGTGTTTGTAGAGATTTCACCATATTCTCACCTTGTAAAAGGAAGAGTTGAGTGTCATTGAGAACTCTTGAGGGATTAGATAAAGAGAAAAACCTTAGTTTTAGATACTGCACATTAATTTCTCAGAATCTATTCTTTTCATTGTTTCTTGTATTTATGAATTTCTATTCAATGAAAAGTGTGATTTATTCATATTTTTATCCATCAAGCGTAGCTAAATTCCCTTTAAGTGGTTAGGTTTAGTGAATTCCCTTTGTGGATGGACTAACTTGAAAGTAGCTTGTTTGCTTAAGTTTTATTTATGTATGTCATCCTTTATTGATTATAATGCTATCTTGTTGAGTTTAAACTGATCACTTAGACTTAGGATGCAATGTGAGTTCGGCACCAAGAGGGTCGAATAATATCGATTTTCATAAAGGTGATATAGGAGAAAAGCCGAGAGATAGGGTATTCGCTATTATAGGGAAGGTCGCCTATAACAACTATAGAGTTATAGGTTGCAAGCATGAATCATCTGTGTTGGAGTCAAATCACAAAAATGTGCATAACGGTACTCCCTTAGCCTTCTAACGGTACTTGGGAGCAAGACCAAATAGAAGTTAAACCTGACCCAATGCATAAATAAACTTAGGTTAAAACAAGTTGTTAATAGAGTTATTCCTACTTGGGTTGAAGCTTAAACTGAATTCCTTGCATTTTATTATTGCATTCTTATTCTTTATTATTTGCTCGTTATTTACATTATTTTCCAAAACCAACCAAATTGTTTTGTTACTTACCTTTGCACTTGAGAGAAGTTTCTTCTTCAAATCTGAGTTTAATTAGTCCCCGTGGGATCGATAGTACTCTGGAATACTCCAATGTTTTTTATTATCACATGTGATAGTGTATACTTGCACTTAGTTGACTAAATCATCTTTAAATCTTATTTTCCATCATATTTTCTACCACCTTCAGTCCACATCGCATCAATGACCCGACCACTACCTACTACAAAGTAGCATAGAGCCAAAATTATAAGTTTTATTTGATTACGATCTTCGACAAGTAGTCCAATCAGGACTTTACTTAAATTCAGCAAAAATAATTTACAAGTAAGAAATTCCAAAAATTAATCAAAATTCATAAATGAATTGAACTGTTAATTCTCCAACTTCTAGTTTGAATAAATACCAACATAAACAAAAGGTAGCATCTTTTGAAATACTATATTCCAACTGATTAGGATATTCATTGAACTAGACTAGATTATATCGTCTTGACTGTGAACCAAATTTCTTCAATGGAAAAGTATGATTACGAGGTTGGCAAGGTCCTTTTTGTAAATATGTTCTATGAACTTGGTCTCAAATATTACAATTGTGATAAAAAATTCTAATTCTTAAACCAGGATCTGCTGGTAACTCTTCTAAATTTACTTATGTGAAATTTCTATCCGAGCTATTATTACTTTTCTTTCTCTTCAAAAAAAATATAGGGAAAAATACACTTCTGGTCCCTGAGGTTTGAGTTAGGTTACACTTTGGTCCCTGAGTTTTCAAACTCAACAATTTTACCCCTGAGGTTTGGATTTCGTCACACTTTTGGTCCCTCCGTCAAATTTTCTGTTAAATGTTAACAGAATGCTGACGTGGCGGTATTTTTTTTATTAAAAAATTATTTTTTGATTTTTTTAAATGCAAATATATTAAAATAATTAAAATATATTATTTTTTAATAATTTATTTTTTCTCTCTCCCTCCTTATTCATCTTCTTCACCATCCACCTAAGGCTACCACACACCCCACCACCATCTGTACTGTTGGCGGCAGCACCGGCCACCGGCGACTGCCATTTTTTTTCTTCCACCTCCTTTCTTTCTTCTCCTTTTCTAGTTTTCTTTTCTTTTTTTCTTCTTGCCGGCGACGAGGAAACTTCAAGACGTTTTCTTTTCTTTTTTTTTAATTTTTTTTTTCTTCTTGTCGGCTACGGGGAAACTCCAAGACGACCAACGGGGAGAGAGACGACCGGACGGCGACAGGGAGAGAGAAACCCACGCAACCGACGAGGAGAGAGAGAAACTCACGGGGAGAGAGACGAATGAGAGAAAGAAAAAAAAGATCTGGGGAAATCTCACGGAATCGAAGACGTGCTGGCGGAGAGACGCGGCTGCTCGTGCTCGTTCCAGATCTGGAACAAACCTCCGTTGCAAAGTCGTGGATGTTGCCGGAGAAGACGCGCGAGGAAGCTGCTGGCCGGAAATGCGGAACGTCGTCGGAGAGATCCCCACGAACGGACAGATAGCGATGGCTCACGAACGACAAACGAACAACGAAATCCCCCCACGAACGGACGGCGAAATCACGAAATCCCCACGAACGAACGGATGACCTTCTCACGATCTCTCTCTCCTTCACGATCTCTCTGCCCAGACGCGTCGTCTCTAGCCCGATTCTCTCTTCGATTTCAACAGCGGTGGCGGCTTGTGGTGGCTCGTGATCGGTGGTGGTGAAGGTGAAGGTTGGCATTAGGGTTTGGAGGGGGGAAGATGGGGAAGAGGGAAAAAAAAAGAGAAAGAGAGAAAAAAATAGTTGCCGCCGGCGAGCGGCGGCGAGGCTAGGGTTAGTTGGTGGTGAAAATGAAGAAGAAGAAGGGTTGGTAAAGGTCAAAAAAGAAAATATATTTTCATTATTTTTAATAATATTTTAATATATTTATTTTAAAATTTAAAAAAATATATTTTTTTTAATAAAAAAAATGGTGCCACGTCAGCAAACTGTTAGAATTTAACAGAAAATTTGATGGAGGGACCAAAAGTATAACGAAATCCAAACCTCAAGGGTAAAATTGTTGAGTTTGAAAACTTAGGGACCAAACTGTAATTTTACCCAAATCTAAGGGACCAAAAGTGTATTTTTCCCAAAAATATATTATTACTTTTCTTTAATGGAGATGATGACCCAATCAATTTTATTTTATAATATGTCTCCAGTATATTTCGAATTAAATCTACAATACATTAATAAAAATAAATAAAATAAAGAAACTTGATAGCGAGCATAGCTAGCTATTTTTCCCTAATTAATTTAACTAGTCTTTGATAATTAATTGGCCAAAATTATGCATTTTTGTGTTGTATTTGTAGGAAATATGTTTTGGAGCGAAATAGAGAAATTGGAGCTAATTGGATGTTCGGGATGTGAAAAAAGGCAAAAGGAACGAAGAGAATCGAAGTTGGAAGCACACAATTCAGGCCTTGTCGAGGACTATCGTCAAGACCCTTGCTATAGGGCGTCTCAACGCTACTCCATTCCATTTCTGATTAGAGATTTTCCATTCCAGAATCTGCGTATCGCGACAGCAGCGCGATGCTAGGGCAATTTTTTCCCTTTTTATAGATTGCGATTAGGTCAGATTTGGGGACTTCTTTTGGTGCATTTGTGCCCGAAAACTCAGAGAATAAGGGGCTGTGGAGGCTAAACCAAGTGGAGGAGAGCAGGATTCAAGGCTTTGTTCGTGGAGATCGTGACGGGGACGTGCGGTCTCGGCCTACTTAGCGTTTAATTCTCTTTTCCCTTTACTTTAGTAGTTTTAATGGTTGATTTGTACTTAGTTTATATCGTTACACGGATTATGAGTTGCTAAGTTTAATTCTTAGGGATTGATGTAGCGATTGGGGCAATTATGGATTGATTGTATGGATTTTTGCTATTGATTTCATTTATGCATAATGTACTCTTAATGTTGTCAATTTACCGGCCATGAATTGAATGTTGTTTGTGTTTAAATCTAACTCGGGAGAGAGCATTTAGCTTAGAAATCTTTATGCATAACTGATAGCGAGCATAGCTAGCTATCTTTACTTATTTAAATTAGCTAGTCTTTGATGATTTTTGGGCCATTTTATTGTGTTTTATTGTTTATTTGTAGGAAAGCGTTGATTAGAGCTAAAACGTGGAATTGGAGTTAATCGGGTGTTCGGGACGTGAAAATATGCCAAAGAACCGGAAAGTTCAAGCAACAAGGAGCCAAGAGAGGGCATTCTGCCCATCAGCGTCGAGACGCTGCTCTTGGACGGTCTCGACGCTGGTTTTCCTTAATTAGAAGAGGCGGCAGCGTCACAGCGTCGAGACGCTGTGACAATAGCGTCTCGACGCTACCGTTATTTCCATTCCAGACACGCGTGTTTTAGAGGCAGCGTCGAGACGCTGTCTGGATAGCGTCTCGACGCTACGACGAAAAATCAGTATTTATAGTTCTTTTCGGCTAGGTTTTAGGGGATTCAATTTTGGGACCTTTTGGAGCCGTAAAACAGAGGAGAAAACAGAGGATTGAGGCTGAACAAGAGGGAGAAAAGCGGAAATCAACCCATCGTTCGTGGGGATCGTAACGGGGACGTTCGGTCTCGGCCTACATTGAGTTTTCTTTTCCCTTTCCTTTTCTCTAGTTAGATTTATGGCTTTATTATGTTTAGTTGAGCTTGTAATACAAATCATGAGTAGCTAAACTTGTAGCTTAGGGATTGATGTAGTTGATTGTGTTTATGGATTGATTTATGGTTTAAGTTGTGCAATGTTTATTATGTTTGTAATCTTGATTTAATGCTTTCAATTAATTGGCCATTAGTTGGATGATTTATGTTTTGAATCTAGCTCGGGAGAGGGGATTTGATATAGACGTACTCAAGATTGCATGACTAAAGTTTATTTTCTAATTCGTGACGGTTTTAGATTAACTTTAGAATTGGTCAAAAGATCTCATTGCCTTGCATGTTAACCAACTTAGATAGGGATATCAAGTAGATTAATTTGCATGAGAATCAATTATACTCGGGAGAGGTAGTTGTGATAAAAGGGTCTTAGGCTCATAATTTCATTGTGCATAATAACTTAATCCTTAAAATCAATCCTAGACTAAATCGGCGAAATCAATTCCCTAAGTGTTTGTCCCAATTGAATTTCCACACTTTTTACTTGTTTTGATTTAGTTTTCATATCATCTATTCATCACTTTTTGATCCCTAAATAAAATTGAGCAAGATAATTCACAATACTTGATTTGCTTAAACATCCAATCCAGAGGACGACACTCGTTTGTACGAACACTTTATTATTACTTGACCCGTGCGCTTGCGGTTAGGAAAAGTCCACATCAAGTTTTTGGCGCCGTTGCCGGGGATTGGCACATTTAGCTAGATTGATATTGTGAAAAAATTGTTTGATCTTAATTTAGGGTGTATTTTTACTTTCCTAGGTTGTTTGCATTTTTTTTCCTTATTTGTTTTTCTTTCCATATTTGTAGATTAGTTTTTCTTTATTTGTTAGATTCCTTATTTGTGTTTTGCCATATTTATTTTGCATTCCATATTAGGTCATTTTGGTGTCCTTTTATAGATTGTATTTTTCCATATTTAGATTAGTTGTTCTCTTTTCTTTGTTTCTTTCCATATTTGTTTTCTTTTCCTTTTAGGTTAGTGTAGATTGTTTATGCGAAGTAATAAAGATTTAGTTTTGGAACCTTTGGATCCCGAGATCGAGAGAAAAATTCATAGGATTCGAAGGGAACTTAGAGAAAATTTTCAAATGGCCGACCCAAATCCACCTGAGGAGCCTAGGCCTATTAGAGATTACTTTCAGCCCGTGTTTCAGGGGCAGCAGTCGGGGATTGTCTATGCCCCGATCAATGCCAACAACACTTTGAGCTGAAGACCGGTCTCATTCAGATGGCTCGAGACTGTGCATACAGAGGATCGCCCATCGAGGATCCAAATTCTCATCTTAAATCATTTTTGGATATTTGTGGGACGGTAAAAATTAATGGAGAGTCTGAGGATGCTATTCGCTTACGTTTATTTCCCTTTTCTTTGCAGGATAAAGCACGAGATTGGTTGCAGTCCATTCCCCCTGGGAGCATCACCACTTGGGATGCTTTGGTCCAGGCCTTTTTAAAGAAATTTTTCCCTCCTGCAAAGACGGTCAAGCTGAGGACCGAGATTGGGACATTCCAACAACAATATGATGAGCAGCTGTTCGAGGCCTGGGAGCGATTTAAAGAGTTACTGAGGAAGTGCCCTCAGCATGGCTACCCCGACTGGCTCCAGGTTCAATTGTTTTATAATGGTTTAACTCCTAGTACGAAAACGATTGTTGATGCAGCTGCAGGTGGGACTCTGTTGTCCAAGACCGTGGAAAATGCTCGAACATTATTAGAGGACATGGCCACCAACAGCTATCAGTGGCCATCTGAGCGGTCTACACCCAAAAAGATTGCGGCTGGAGTGTTTGAGGTTGATGAAGTAAGTGCACTCCAGGCCCAGATGACCTCCCTTGCTAATGCTTTTATGAAATTTTCAGGTACAGGGAGTGCACAGTCAATTGAATCAGCTGCTGCTTTAGCATCTAGACCTCAGGAGGAGACCATTGAACAGGTTCAGTATGTATCAAATTCTAATTTTAGGGGATATAATAATAATTCTACACCTACACATTATCACCCTAACAATAGGAACCATGAAAATTTTTCTTATGCAAATACTAAGAATGTTCTTAACCCTCCTGGTTTTGTCCCTCAAACTCAAGAAAATAAAAAGTTAGAAGATCTTGTTGGAGCTTTCATTGCAGAGTCTAGTAACAGGACAACCAAATTAGAGGAGGCAGTCTTTGCCATCAACACCACGGTGAATGGCCACGGTGCTGCCATCAAGAATATTGAGACTCAGCTGGGACAGTTGGTAAGTGTTGTAAGTACCATGAATAAAGGTAAGGCCCCAGCTGAACAGGAGAAAACTCAGATGGAGTACTATAAGGCAATCACTGTGCATCAGGAGGAAGCTGAAGAGGAGCCTGAGTCTGAGGATTATGAAACGCCCACAGGGGAAGCTGAGGAAGACACATCAGCAGATGAGGCTGAAAAGCCTAACCTTGAGCCTCCTATTCCTTCTCCCGCACTGATGGTTCCCAAGGAAAAGAAAAAGAAAAAGAAGAAAAAGAACAATCAGGTTCAGTTTGATAAATTTATGAATGCTTTTATGAATCTGAACATTAATATTCCTTTTGCAGAGGCATTAGAGATGCCACAATATAACAGGTTCATGAAGGAGTGGTTAGCAAAGAAGCGAAAGGAAAAGAAGGTTGACACCGTATATCTCGCTTCCACATGTAGCACCAGAGTACAACAGAAAGTACCTAAAAAAGTAGCAGATCCAGGGAGTTTTTCTGTTCCTTGTAGTTTTGGTACTTATTCTTTCAGAGCATTATGTGATTTAGGTGCTAGCATCAATATCATTCCTCTATCTCTGTGCAAAAAGTTAGACATAGGTGAGATTAAATCTACTCCTGTAAAGCTCCAATTGGCTGATCAGTCTGTGGTTAAACCAGTTGGTATTGTAGAAAATGTTTTAATCAGAGTAGGTAGATTTTTCCTCCCTATTGATTTGTATGTTATGGACATGATAGAAAATCCTTCAATGCCTGTCATATTAGGAAGACCATTCCTCGCCACTGGGCGAGTGATTATTGATATTGAGCGCAGGGAGCTCACTGTAAGAGTTCGGAATGACAAAGAAATATTTAAAGCAGTTGAAGACTCTAAGGGACACTCAGACGTGCTTTTCATGGGATACAAGAAAGGTGCAAGAAAGAGCACCACTGTTGGATTCACAGAAAAGAAGCCTCCTTGAAGCACGGCAACACGTCGAGCTAATGACGTTAAACAAGCGCTTATGGGAGGCAACCCAAGTAAGTGTAGTTGTGCTTTTCTGTTTGCTTTTGATTTATTGTTTGTTTTTGTGTTGTAGGTCTTGTTTTCTTTCTCTCCTTTGCTTTTTAGCTTTCAAGATCTCAATCAAGAAGTCATCATCATTCCAGGCCAGTATTATTCACTCCTCTCATTCTTTTATTGTTCTCATGCTTGTTTATGCCTTGTTTTCTTTATACATTGAGGACAATGCATGTTTTAAGTTTGGGGGTGGATTAGCATGTTTGTGGAGCCCTTGAGCATCTGAGTTCGGGCTATAGTTTTGAGCTTTCTTTGAATTGAGCATATGGTTGTTTTCTGGATGCTATTTTTGCATGACTATGATTTCCTAGGATCGGCTTTCTTGTCAATTTTCAAGCTTGTGATGAGTTGTAAGCATGAGTGTCCAAAAAGGGAGATTTTTTAAAATTTTTCTAGGAGATGGCTTGCATGAGTAGAGTATTTGTCTTGGCTAGATTTGGATTTGAATGCTTAGGAGCGAATTATTGGGTTCATATGCTTGTTGTCACCTCGATAGGTGTAGGGTAGAGCTAAAGAGTTAATTTTTTGCAAATTAGCATGTTTGATCTTGCTTAGGAGAAAAGAAAAGAATATACGCTTATCTTGTTCATAACGAAAAATCATTCTTGTTGTTATTATTGAAAAAGTAAAAAAAGTCATGACTTATGCGCGCAATATGCAATGGTTAATTAAGGTTAAGGCAAAAAGAGCTACCCCTGTTGTGATCAGTTAGGCCAACCAGAGAAAACTCAGGTTAAGGGTCCCTGCAATGGGTGTGTGAAAGCTAGTGCCACATATACATGCTTCATTTAATTGTACTTATAAGCACCTAAGTTGGGAGGAAAACAAACTAATTTGTTTCATTAACTCATTAGTGAAACCTTAGTGCCAGTGTAGAGGGAAGATGAGCTGAGAGTTTAATAATCCAATCCCGGGCTAGTAGAGTCTGATCTTGTTGAGTTAGATCTCGCTTGTGCAAGTTAATTTTGGAAAAATTTTAATTTGTCTCCCTCATTGGTCCTTATGTGCATGACTCTTGCTTGCTTGACTATTGACTTTTGAGTCTTGAGGATTGAGTCATGATTATTGCATCCATTCTTCCATTGTGTGTTTGATTTGTAGTTTGCTCGAGGACTAGCAAAAGCTTAAGTTTGGGGGTATTTGATAGCGAGCATAGCTAGCTATCTTTACTTATTTAAATTAGCTAGTCTTTGATGATTTTTGGGCCATTTTATTGTGTTTTATTGTTTATTTGTAGGAAAGCGTTGATTAGAGCTAAAACGTGGAATTGGAGTTAATCGGGTGTTCGGGACGTGAAAATATGCCAAAGAACCGGAAAGTTCAAGCAACAAGGAGCCAAGAGAGGGCATTCTGCCCATCAGCGTCGAGACGCTGCTCTTGGAGGGTCTCGACGCTGGTTTTCCTTAATTAGAAGAGGCGGCAGCGTCACAGCGTCGAGACGCTGTGACAATAGCGTCTCGACGCTACCGTTATTTCCATTCCAGACACGCGTGTTTAGAGGCAGCGTCTCGACGCTACGACGAAAAATCAGTATAAATCATTCTTTTCGGCTAGGTTTTTGGGGGAACGAATTTTGGGACTTCTTAGAGCCGTAAACAGAAGAAAAACAGAGGAATTCAAGGCTGAAGCAAAAGGGAAAATTCGGAAATCAACCCATTGTTCGTGGGGATCGTGACGGGGACGTTCGGTCTCGGCCTACAACGAGTTTAATTCTTCTTTCCCTCACTTTAGTTAGATTTTTATGGCTTTTACATGTTTAGTTGAGCTTGTAATTTTGATCATGAGTAGCTAAACTTGTAAGCTTAGGGATTGATGTAGTTGATTGTGTTTATGGATTGATTTATGGTTTAAGTTGTGCAATGTTATTATGTTTGTAATCTTGATTTAATGCTTTCAATTAATTGGCCATTAGTTGGATGATTTAAGTTTCGAATCTAGCTCGGGAGAGGGGATTTGATTTAGACTTACTCAAGATTGCATGACTAAAGTTTAGTTTCTAATTCGTGACGGTTTTAGATTAACTTTAGAATTGGTTAAAAGATCTCATTGCCTTGCATGATTAATAAACTTAGATAGGGATATCAAGTTGGTTAATTTGCATGAGAATCAATTATACTCGGGAGAGGTAGTTGTGATTAAAGGGTCTTTGGCTCATAATTTCATTGTGCATAATAACTTATTCCTTAAAATCAATCCTAAACTAAATCGGCGAAATCAATTCCCTAAGTAGTTTTCCCAATTGAAATTCCACACTTTTTACTTGCTTTGATTCGGTTTTCTTATCATTCATTCATCACTTTTTGATCCCTAAATAAAATTGGGCAAGATAATTCACAATACTTGATTTGCTTAAAAATCCAATCCAGAGGACGACACTCGTTTATACGAACTCTTTATTATTACTTGACCCGTGCGCTTGCGGTTAGGAAAAGTCCACATCAAGTTTTTGGCGCCGTTGCCGGGGATTGGCACATTTAGCTAGATTGATATTGTGAAAAAATTGTTTGATCTTAATTTAGGGTGTATTTTTACTTTCCTAGGTTGTTTGCATTTTTTTCCTTATTTGTTTTTCTTTCTATATTTGTAGATTAGTTTTTCTTTATTTGTTAGATTCCTTATTTGTGTTTTGCCATATTTATTTTGCATTCCATATTAGGTTATTTTGGTGTCCTTTTATAGATTGTATTTTTCCATATTTAGATTAGTTGTTCTCTTTTCTTTGTTTCTTTCCATATTTGTTTTCTTTTCCTTTTAGGTTAGAATAGATTGTTTATGCGAAGTAATAAAGATTTAGTTTTGGAACCTTTGGATCCCGAGATCGAGAGAAAAATTCATAGGATTCGAAGGGAACTTAGAGAAAATTTTCAAATGGCCGACCCAAATCCACCTGAGGAGCCTAGGCCTATTAGAGATTACTTTCAGCCCGTGTTTCAGGGGCAGCAGTCGGGGATTGTCTATGCCCCGATCAATGCCAACAACTTTGAGCTGAAGACCGGTCTCATTCAGATGGCTCGAGACTGTGCATACAGAGGATCGCCCACCGAGGATCCAAATTCTCATCTTAAATCATTTTTGGATATTTGTGGGACGGTAAAAATTAATGGAGTGTCTGAGGATGCTATTCGCTTACGTTTATTTCCCTTTTCTTTGCAGGATAAAGCACGAGATTGGTTGCAGTCCATTCCCCCTGGGAGCATCACCACTTGGGATGCTTTGGTCCATGCCTTTTTAAAGAAATTTTTCCCTCCTGCAAAGACGGTCAAGCTGAGGACCGAGATTGGGACATTCCAACAACAATATGATGAACAGCTGTTCGAGGCCTGGGAGCGATTTAAAGAGTTACTGAGGAAGTGCCCTCAGCATGGCTACCCCGACTGGCTCCAGGTTCAATTGTTTTATAATGGTTTAACTCCTAGTACGAAAACGATTGTTGATGCAGCTGCAGGTGGGACTCTGTTGTCCAAGACCGTGGAAAATGCTCGCATACTTTTAGAGGATATGGCCACAAACAGTTATCAGTGGCCATCTGAGCGGTCTACACCCAAAAAGATTGCTGCTGGAGTGTTTGAGGTTGACAAAGTAAGTGCACTCCAGGCCCAGATGACCTCTCTTGCTAATGCTTTTATGAAATTTTCAGGTACAGGGAGTGCACAATCAATTGAATCAGTTGCTGCTTTGGTATCTAGACCTCAGGAGGAGACCATTGAACAGGTTCAGTATGTATCAAATTCTAATTTTAGGGGATATAATAATAATGTTACACCTACACATTATCACCCTAACAATAGGAACCATGAAAATTTCTCTTATGCAAATACTAAGAATGTTCTTAATCCTCCTGGGTTTGCCCCTCAAACTCAAGAAAATAAAAAGTTAGAAGATCTTGTTGGAGCTTTCATTGCAGAGTCTAGTAACAGGACAACCAAATTAGAGGAGGCAGTCTTTGCCATCAACACCACGGTGAATGGCCACGGTGCTGCCATCAAGAATATTGAGACTCAGCTGGGACAGTTGGTAAGTGTTGTAAGTACCATGAATAAAGGTAAGGCCCCAGCTGAACAGGAGAAAACTCAGATGGAGTACTGTAAGGCAATCACTGTTCATCAGGAGGAAGCTGAAGAGGAGCCTGAGTCTGAGGATTATGAAACGCCCACAGGGGAAGCTGAGGAGGACACATCAGCAGATGAGGCTGAAAAGCCTAACCTTGAGCCTCCTATTCCTTCTCCCGCACTGATGGTTCCCAAGGAAAAGAAAAAGAAAAAGAAGAAAAAGAACAATCAAGTTCAGTTTGACAAGTTTATGAATGCTTTTATGAATCTGAACATTAATATTCCTTTTGCAGAGGCATTAGAGATGCCACAATATAACAGGTTCATGAAGGAGTGGTTAGCAAAGAAGCGAAAGGAAAAGAAGGTTGACACCGTATATCTCGCTTCCACATGCAGCACCAGAGTACAACAGAAAGTACCTGAAAAAGTAGCAGATCCAGGGAGTTTTTCTGTTCCTTGTAGTTTTGGTACTTATTCTTTTAGAGCATTATGTGATTTAGGTGCTAGCATTAATATCATTCCTTTGTCCTTGTGTCAAAAGTTAGACATAGGTGAGATTAAATCTACTCCTGTAAAGCTCCAATTGGCTGATCAGTCTGTGGTTAAACCAGTTGGTATTGTAGAAAATGTTTTAATCAGAGTAGGTAGATTTTTCCTCCCTATTGATTTGTATGTTATGGACATGATAGAAAATCCTTCAATGCCTGTCATATTAGGAAGACCATTCCTCGCCACTGGGCGAGTGATTATTGATATTGAGCGCAGGGAGTTCACTGTAAGAGTCCGGAATGACAAAGAAATATTTAAAGCAGTTGAAGACTCTAAGGGACACTCAGACGTGCTTTTCATGGGATACAAGAAAGGTGCAAGAAAGAGCACCACTGTTGGATTCACAGAAAAGAAGCCTCCCTGAAGCACGGCAACACGTCGAGCTAATGACGTTAAACAAGCGCTTATGGGAGGCAACCCAAGTAAGTGTAGTTGTGCTTTTCTGTTTGCTTTTGATTTATTGTTTGTTTTTGTGTTGTAGGTCTTGTTTTCTTTCTCTCCTTTGCTTTTTAGCTTTCAAGATCTCAATCAAGAAGTCATCATCATTCCAGGTCAGTATTATTCACTCCTCTCATTCTTTTATTGTTCTCATGCTTGTTTATGCCTTGTTTTCTTTATACATTGAGGACAATGCATGTTTTAAGTTTAGGGGTGGATTAGCATGTTTGTGGAGCCCTTGAGCATCTGAGTTCGGGCTATAGTTTTGAGCTTTCTTTGAATTGAGCATATGGTTGTTTTCTGGATGCTATTTTTGCATGACTATGATTTCCTAGGATCGGCTTTCTTGTCAATTTTCAAGCTTGTGATGAGTTGTAAGCATGAGTGCCCAAAAAGGGAGATTTTTTAAAATTTTTCTAGGAGATGGCTTGCATGAGTAGAGTATTTGTCTTGGCTAGATTTGGATTTGAATGCTTAGGAGCGAATTATTGGGTTCATATGCTTGTTGTCACCTCGATAGGTGTAGGGTAGAGCTAAAGAGTTAATTTTTTGCAAATTAGCATGTTTGATCTTGCTTAGGAGAAAAGAAAAGAATATACGCTTATCTTGTTCATAACGAAAAATCATTCTTGTTGTTATTATTGAAAAAGTAAAAAAAGTCATGACTTATGCGCGCAATATGCAATGGTTAATTAAGGTTAAGGCAAAAAGAGCTACCCCTGTTGTGATCAGTTAGGCCAACCAGAGAAAACTCAGGTTAAGGGTCCCTGCAATGGGTGTGTGAAAGCTAGTGCCACATATACATGCTTCATTTAATTGTACTTATAAGCACCTAAGTTGGGAGGAAAACAAACTAATTTGTTTCATTAACTCATTAGTGAAACCTTAGTGCCAGTGTAGAGGGAAGATGAGCTGAGAGTTTAATAATCCAATCCCGGGCTAGTAGAGTCTGATCTTGTTGAGTTAGATCTCGCTTGTGCAAGTTAATTTTGGAAAAATTTTAATTTGTCTCCCTCATTGGTCCTTATGTGCATGACTCTTGCTTGCTTGACTATTGACTTTTGAGTCTTGAGGATTGAGTCATGATTATTGCATCCATTCTTCCATTGTGTGTTTGATTTGTAGTTTGCTCGAGGACTAGCAAAAGCTTAAGTTTGGGGGTATTTGATAGCGAGCATAGCTAGCTATCTTTACTTATTTAAATTAGCTAGTCTTTGATGATTTTTGGGCCATTTTATTGTGTTTTATTGTTTATTTGTAGGAAAGCGTTGATTAGAGCTAAAACGTGGAATTGGAGTTAATCGGGTGTTCGGGACGTGAAAATATGCCAAAGAACCGGAAAGTTCAAGCAACAAGGAGCCAAGAGAGGGCATTCTGCCCATCAGCGTCGAGACGCTGCTCTTGGAGGGTCTCGACGCTGGTTTTCCTTAATTAGAAGAGGCGGCAGCGTCACAGCGTCGAGACGCTGTGACAATAGCGTCTCGACGCTACCGTTATTTCCATTCCAGACACGCGTGTTTTAGAGGCAGCGTCGAGACGCTGTCTGGATAGCGTCTCGACGCTACGACGAAAAATCAGTATTTATAGTTCTTTTCGGCTAGGTTTTAGGGGATTCAATTTTGGGACCTTTTGGAGCCGTAAAACAGAGGAGAAAACAGAGGATTGAGGCTGAACAAGAGGGAGAAAAGCGGAAATCAACCCATCGTTCGTGGGGATCGTAACGGGGACGTTCGGTCTCGGCCTACATTGAGTTTTCTTTTCCCTTTCCTTTTCTCTAGTTAGATTTATGGCTTTATTATGTTTAGTTGAGCTTGTAATACAAATCATGAGTAGCTAAACTTGTAGCTTAGGGATTGATGTAGTTGATTGTGTTTATGGATTGATTTATGGTTTAAGTTGTGCAATGTTTATTATGTTTGTAATCTTGATTTAATGCTTTCAATTAATTGGCCATTAGTTGGATGATTTATGTTTTGAATCTAGCTCGGGAGAGGGGATTTGATATAGACGTACTCAAGATTGCATGACTAAAGTTTATTTTCTAATTCGTGACGGTTTTAGATTAACTTTAGAATTGGTCAAAAGATCTCATTGCCCTGCATGTTAACCAACTTAGATAGGGATATCAAGTAGATTAATTTGCATGAGAATCAATTATACTCGGGAGAGGTAGTTGTGATAAAAGGGTCTTAGGCTCATAATTTCATTGTGCATAATAACTTAATCCTTAAAATCAATCCTAGACTAAATCGGCGAAATCAATTCCCTAAGTGTTTGTCCCAATTGAATTTCCACACTTTTTACTTGTTTTGATTTAGTTTTCATATCATCTATTCATCACTTTTTGATCCCTAAATAAAATTGAGCAAGATAATTCACAATACTTGATTTGCTTAAACATCCAATCCAGAGGACGACACTCGTTTGTACGAACACTTTATTATTACTTGACCCGTGCGCTTGCGGTTAGGAAAAGTCCACATCAAGTTTTTGCACGCACGGGTCAAGTAATAATAAAGAGTTCGTATAAACGAGTGTCGTCCTCTGGATTGGATTTTTAAGCAAATCAAGTATTGTGAATTATCTTGCCCAATTTTATTTAGGGATCAAAAAGTGATGAATGAATGATAAGAAAACCGAATCAAAGCAAGTAAAAAGTGTGGAATTTCAATTGGGAAAACTACTTAGGGAATTGATTTCGCCGATTTAGTTTAGGATTGATTTTAAGGAATAAGTTATTATGCACAATGAAATTATGAGCCAAAGACCCTTTAATCACAACTACCTCTCCCGAGTATAATTGATTCTCATGCAAATTAACCAACTTGATATCCCTATCTAAGTTTATTAATCATGCAAGGCAATGAGATCTTTTAACCAATTCTAAAGTTAATCTAAAACCGTCACGAATTAGAAACTAAACTTTAGTCATGCAATCTTGAGTAAGTCTAAATCAAATCCCCTCTCCCGAGCTAGATTCGAAACTTAAATCATCCAACTAATGGCCAATTAATTGAAAGCATTAAATCAAGATTACAAACATAATAACATTGCACAACTTAAACCATAAATCAATCCATAAACACAATCAACTACATCAATCCCTAAGCTTACAAGTTTAGCTACTCATGATCAAAATTACAAGCTCAACTAAACATGTAAAAGCCATAAAAATCTAACTAAAGTGAGGGAAAGAAGAATTAAACTCGTTGTAGGCCGAGACCGAACGTCCCCGTCACGATCCCCACGAACAATGGGTTGATTTCCGAATTTTCCCTTTTGCTTCAGCCTTGAATTCCTCTGTTTTTCTTCTGTTTACGGCTCTAAGAAGTCCCAAAATTCGTTCCCCCAAAAACCTAGCCGAAAAGAATGATTTATACTGATTTTTCGTCGTAGCGTCGAGACGCTGCCTCTAAACACGCGTGTCTGGAATGGAAATAACGGTAGCGTCGAGACGCTATTGTCACAGCGTCTCGACGCTGTGACGCTGCCGCCTCTTCTAATTAAGGAAAACCAGCGTCGAGACCCTCCAAGAGCAGCGTCTCGACGCTGATGGGCAGAATGCCCTCTCTTGGCTCCTTGTTGCTTGAACTTTCCGGTTCTTTGGCATATTTTCACGTCCCGAACACCCGATTAACTCCAATTCCACGTTTTAGCTCTAATCAACGCTTTCCTACAAATAAACAATAAAACACAATAAAATGGCCCAAAAATCATCAAAGACTAGCTAATTTAAATAAGTAAAGATAGCTAGCTATGCTCGCTATCAATAACTAGGATTTAGCTAGAGATCGGGAGATAATAATTAATTCTAGAAATCGGTAAAAAAGACTAACCTTAATGCATTGCATGTTTAATGAATTTAGATAGGGATATCGGGTTTATTGCATGTGAGAGGATTCTATATACTCGGGATAGATATTTATGATTGTAGTTTCCTTGATTTATGAGTCATAGCATGTTAATAATCCATGAATTAATCAATAATCCCAATTGGTGAAATCAAATCCCTAAGGGCGTGTTTGGGGGCCCATGTTCGGAAGCCCGATGTTTCTAAAACACCCCGTTTTTAAAAAGAAGGTGTTTGGGCCGCTAGTTTGGGAAAACACCTGGTTAGGGTTTCCCAAACCCCCGTTTTCGTTTCATAATCCGCCGCTCTCTCACCCCCCTCTTTCGGTAACACGCTTCCTCTCTCTCTCCGTTTTCCTTCGTCTGTTTGCTTTTCTCTCTCGCCAAAGGTTTGTAACCTGGTTTCTTTCTTCGTTCTTCACATATTCTTGCCCTCTCTCCTTCTCTTCTCTAATGGGTTGGCAAATCTGAAGGTATAGTGAGTTTTTTCCTTCTTTTTTTTTTTTTTGCGATCTGAAGGTGTTCTTCCTTCATTTTTTATTCTGATCTGACCTTGGATTTGTGTTCTTTCTTCACATTTTGTTCGGATCTGAACATCATACTCCCGTTCCGTTACGTCTTGGGGTCTTGGATCAACTGCATGGATCTCCGTCTTCATCAATCTCGGTTTAAGTTTGTTTCCTCCTCGCCCCTTCTTTTGGATCTACGACTCTCGGTAATTTTTTTTTGTTTTGGTTTTTTTTTTTTAGCATTCGGTCATCTAGTTTTTTCTTCTCGTCCGTTTTTGTTCTTCGGTTTAATCTTTTTGTTGTTTGGTTTTTTTCGTTTTTACAGAAACCCACCCCATGCCGCTTCAACTTGTCGTGGGTGTCGACAATAGGAATCGATATCCGCCTAGTAGATTGGGGCACGGTGAGGGGTGGGACGAAGGTCAGGGGTAACCGGCCAATGATGTCTTGGAGCAAGCAACCTGAAAACATCTTTAATTTTTTTTTTTCTTTTTTTGATCTGCCTTCTTGTTCTAGTTTTTTCCTCTTCTGATTTATCGTTTTTTAATTGGTTTTGTTTGTACGTTTTTTTTTCCACTTCTTGTCGACTCCGATTGTTCTTCTTGTCTTCCTACTGTTTTCATGTGATTTTTTTTTCCTATCTTCTCATGCTCTGAAATGATGTCGTTTCATATGGTTAATTTCATTTGTTTTCCGCACAAACACATTGATAACTTGTTTTGAATTAATGTTTTCTCTCATGACCCCCCCCCCCATTTGTATTATGTGTTCATGCTTAGTGTTGTGTAAATTTGATTCCTCTCATGACCCCCCCCCCCAATTCATATTATGTGTTCATGCTCACTGTTCTGTAAATTTGTTTTCTCTCATGACCCCCCCTCGTATTATGTGTTCATGCTCACTGGTCAGTACATTTGTTTTTCTATTCCCCTTTCAACTGTTCATGCTCACTGTTCTGTGTTGCATTCTTGTTTTTTCCTTCTCGTTTTTTTTTCTGATCTATTTCCTTCTTATTTCTCCTGTTCTGCCCACATAATTTGATTTAAATTTGTTTGCTCGCCACATTATTTGATTTGAATTTGTCTTCTTTTGTCCACAATATTTGAATGAACTTTGTGTTCTTCATTTACATGGCAGTGTTCACTAGATTGTGTTTTTTCCAATTGTTTCTTATTTCATACTTCTGTTTGTCCGTTTCTTTTTGGCTATATTTGTTTGACTTCCATTGTCTTTTTTGTTCCTTCATGTGAAGTTCATGTTGTTTTCCAAATTTGAAAATGTTTTATGCATTGAACAAAACCATGGTTAAAAAAAAATTCCACCTAAGGCCGGTTACAATTTTTTTTCCGTATTAATCTATTTTTTTGTTTTTAGTTTCTGACATTTGGTTACTTTCTGACTAATCACATTGTGGTTGAACCAATTTTGTGTAAATCAAGTTTATGTGTGATGGAAGAAGTCTGATATTGCATTTATTTCACCATACTCACCATATCTTTCTTTTTAAATATTGGAATTGGTTGCATTTATGTTGACTTCATTAATGCAACCAACCTTCTGATTTAATAAATAAGGCAGCCAGCAACCATCATGTACATTTATATTGGTTGGTTTAATTTTCCAACCACCACTTGTACTTTAATTCAACCACCTCCTTCAATCCTTTCCTTATTTAAATAAGACTATCGGAAAAATATCCATAGAGTTCACTCAAAAACCAAACCTACTTTACTAACATCCATAGAGTTCACTCAAAAACCAACGGAAAAATATTTCACATCCAACCATTCGAAAACATTTCTCAGTTACTCCAGAGAAGCTTCAAACACAAAAAGGGAGAAAATGATGGCAATTTACTCACAAGGGTTTTCAAACATTAATGTGATGCAATCGTTACTATCTTTAGCCTTCAGCATAACAATGTCATCGTTGCCAGCGCAACGAAGCATCTTAGCCATGTTGTTGAGGTTCATACCCATGGATATTTTGTGGTCGCAGCGATAGTGCTCAAAACCCTCAAAGCGGAGAAGGAAGAGACCAAAGCGATATGACTGGAATCCATAGCTTGGAGCGAGAAACCAGTAGCGGGACAAACAATTTCTTGAATCGGACGAAGACGATGCTCAAAGGGTGGATGATCGTTGGTGGAGTTGCTTGAACCGAACGAAGGAGAAAACGATGGAGAAGACAAAGGGACAAGTTTGAATGGCGGATGATCGTGAAAGTTGCTCGAATGATGGAGATGCTCGAACAAACGAGATGGAGGAGAGAACAACGGAGCTGCTCGAACTGCAGTCATCGAAGGGGGAGGAGTCGCAAGAAGAAAGGGAAAAGGGTTTTGAGAGAGGAGACGCACTTCTTTTTTAACTTTTTGTTTTTCTTTATTTTTTAAATAAAAAATTTATAAAAAGGAAAAAAATGTTATTCTTAATCCATGACAGTTAATCAAAATCATATATTCATGACATTGAAAAAATGTCAACAATATCCGAAAATACGAAATTTTCTGTGTTTTCCCGCCAAAAACGCGCCTTTAGCTATTTATGACGTTTTTTTTCTTTCTTCCCTTTATTTGTTTTACCCTTGGTGTCATGGAAACTCAATTTTGTAGTAGTGATCCTTTCTTATTTTCTTTGAGGAAAGTCTTCACTGCATTGGATAGTCCCTCTAAACGGTGAGTCATTTTCCAACTTCCATACTTTTATTTCTTTCTGTTGCTATGTATAGTACGTTTGTCGTTACACTAACTACACTCTCTTCTTATCTTCTGCACCTGAAGACAAACCTAAACCTGATCTCCACCTTCTTGTGTTTCGTTTCACGCATCTCGATCTCATATAACGGTAAGTTTTCGTTCTCTGCCTTCGTTCACTTCGTTTGTACTTAGTCTACATTCATACGGTCATATCTTAATAACTTTCTCCCTTTATGTCATATGCTTGCAGGTTTACTCCAAAAACACCGTTATATTCGAGGTTCGTTCGCTAATTTTAAATACCCTTATACTGTTCAGTAAATTATGTATATTATTTGTTGTGGACATTACAAACGGCTTGATTTGTATTACTGAATTTCGGACATTCCGTTGGTTTATTTTGTTTTTGCACGTTGTAATGTTCATTACGTTAGTATTTTTGCTTATGTAATGATATCATTTTCTGTATAAATGATTTTTTTCTTATGAAATGTTGACGAATATTTTAAATAAATGGTAGTAAAAAACATGTCACGTTGTTTGAATGAATATTGAGTTGCTAAAATTCATCATGGTTTTACTATCATTCTTTATTTTCAATGTTGACAAAAAGATGCCGTAGCAATTTTGTAATGACATGTTCACTAAAATGTTGAAAAAAGATAGAAAATTGGAATTTGAAGTTTACTATAACACAAGTTAAATTTAGTAGCAATTATGGAAAATGGTTTTGATAAAGTTAAAATTTGTTTGACTCCCTCTTACTTGCTTCTGGAATTTTAGTTTAAAAAAAATTGTGACCTCACTATAATATGAAAAATGTTCGGTTTTTTTTTTCTTCAACACTATGCTGAAAAATTAATTTTAAGTGGATAAATGCTAAAAGAAATTTAATTTGGATTTCAGTTTTCATTCAAGTTTTTCAACACACTGATTAATAGCATATTTGTACTAACAAGGGAAAAGGGAAAGAAATTAAAAAGTAACCACATTCATGTAACTCTATTAAAATGAATAAAACTGATTTGAGAAAAAAAAAAATAAACAACATACATCATGTTAAAGTAATCTGTTTTTTTTTTTTTTACAAAATTGAAGTCATGAAAATAACATTTTTATATGGTTTCAAAAAAAGCTACTCTTTATCAATTTAAACATCAATGAACTTTAGTAAAAGCATTTCTTTCAATTAGAGTTATTATGTTCAAAATTCTAGGAAAATAAATTTTCTATCTTCAATTAGAGTTAAGAAGTTCAACATCCAAGTAAAATAAATTTTGTACTTTCCCTTGGAGTTAATAATTGCAAAATTCAAGTAAAACAGATTTCCTAATTTCAATTAGAGTTAAGAAGTTCAAATTTGAAGTAAAATAAATTTCCTAATTCCAATTTGAGTTAAAGAAGTTTAAAATTGAAGTAACCAAAATATTGATATTGTTTTGTCATTGAAGAGCATTTCATATCCTTAATTTATATGAGTTTAATTGAAGTAAGTCTTGTTCATGTTATTATCTTTATTCAAGGGTTTTGCATATTATTTTATTTTCATTTTTCATTCGTTTCATTGGTAATTTAGGATTTGTGCATTTTGAACGTATACTTCTAAACCCCAAAAGATAGATTCAATTATTTGGTAAAATAATACACAATTGTTTTGTGACCAAAGAACAAATTATATAAATTACCTTTTCACCCTAAACCCCAAATCCTAAATTACCAAACCCGCCCTAAACCCTAAACTACTTAACCACTAAACCCTAACCACTAAACGCTAAACCCTAAACCCTAAACCTAGTCCCTAAACCAGTTAACCACTAAACCCTAACCACTGAACCCTAAACCCTAAACCACTTAACCACTAAACCCTAAACAACTTAACCTTCCAGTTAACCACTAAACCCTAAACCCTAAACCACTTAACGACTAAACCCTAAACCACTAAACCTTAAACCCTAAACCCTAAACAAACCCTAAACCACTAAACCCTAATCCCTAAACCACTTAACCACTAAACACTAAACCCTAAACTTTATAACCTAAATCACGAACCCCAAACTTACCGAACCCTAAACCCTAAACCCTAGATTAAACCCTAAAACCCTAAACCGGAAACCATAAACCCTAAAACCATGTACCCTAAAACCACTAACCCTAAAATCCGGATTCTTATAATCATAAAACGAAATAACACGCTTTAAATATAGACGATAGGTGACTGATTGACTTGTTACATTTTGAATAATAGGACTATGAGGACATCGAAATTCTATGTCGTGTTTGTTGGTCGCAACCCAAGAATTTACACCTCGTGGGTTGAATGCCACAAACAAGTTAACCAATTTAAGAGAGCACTACACAAGTCCTATCCAACATTTCAAGAAACAGAGTATGCATTTAGGCATTACGTTACGGGCACCCGTGGCGAACCAAACCTCATTGACCAACATGAAGTGTGTCCTAACCTTTCTGTAGGGGGATATGGTCGCGTACGAAATTGTTATAGTATTAGCCAGATGTTTGTAGAGGAGTTCGGAATAATTGTAACTTACTTCATCGTTCATTATCTTTAGAATGCTAGTCTATACCCATGTACGATGAGTAAAGCTTTGAACTAAATAAAAGATGGTTTATGTTTTGTCCAGGCTGAAGTAGTACCGTTCCTAATGGATTCCATAACCCCACATGAACTTGTGTCCGTACTTTCAATAATGGCTGACTCTCAGCGCCAACTATTCAACCTGATTAACTCTTTCATGAACAACCACCGTAGGATAGAAAACCAAACTCCCTACATCAGACACCAGATAAGGCAGTTAGCCTGCTTCCGGTTGATTCATGAAAGTGACCTATGCTATCGAGAAAACACCAGGATGGATAGGAGATGTTTTGCCATTCTATGTAGTTTGTTGAGAACGACTTCCGGGTTGGTAGGAACAGAAATCATAGATGTCGAAGAGATGGTCGCGATGTTCTTGCACATCGTTGCTCACGATGTTAAGAATCGAGTCATTAGAAGACAGTTTGCACGGTTGGGCGAAACCGTTTCTCGGCACTTCAACGCGACTTTGAGAGCCGTACTACAATTGTACGACGTTCTACTTAAGAAACCGAAATCGATCACGACTTCTTGCCAAGATGGGAGGTGGAAATGGTTCGAGGTATGGATACTATACGTTTGTACACATCGTGAAGATTTTACAACGTCCTTCTGACATTTGTAATGCGATGTGGAAATAGAACTGTTTAGGTGCATTGGAGGGTACATACGTAAAGGTTCATGTTAGTGCGGCTGATCGACCAAGGAATAGGAAGAGTAAGGGTGAGATTGCAACAAATGTATTGGGTGTTGTGTCGTCAAAAGGTGAATTCATTTTCGTTATGCCGGGATGGGAAGGTTTGGCTGCTGATTCTCGTGTACTCAGAGATGCAATATCACGCCCCAATGGACTAATAGTGTCGAAGGGTATGGAAACCAGTATCAATGTAAAATAGGATCGCTTACGTCATCCTTAGGTATTAACCATCTTTTCTGAACATGTTACTACTACCTCTGTGATGCTGGGTACCCAAACGCAGAGGGTTTCTTGGCACCTTACAGAGGAGTGCGGTACCACTTAACCGAGTGGCGTGGGGGAGGCAATCCACCTACTACACCAAGAGAGTTCTTCAACATGAAGCATTCTTCTGCACGTAATGTTATTGAGAGAGCATTCGGTGCTCTGAAAGGACGGTGGGCGATACTTTGGGGGAAGTCATACTACCCTGCTCGGACCCAGTGTCGAATCATAACAGCGTGCTGTGTACTCCACAACCTTATCATCCGGGAGATGGGTCTGGATGTTGGATTGGATGAAGGTGATTTTGGTCGGTCCGATCCCGTACCTCTCGATGGCGAGAACATTACCTTCATTCAAAGCTCCACTGAATGGACGCAAAAGCGAGATGACCTAGCGAACAGGATGTTCAACGCGTGGGGGCAACAACATCCCTGATCTAGTTTGGACATACGACTATCTGCTATGTTGTAATTTAAATATTTATGACATTTCTTGGGCCGTACATTTTTCTACAATGTAAACGATCTATTTCATGTAACTCAGTTAGATTTATGGAAAACCATCATTGATGTTGTTATTCTACATTATGTTTCTAACTTTGCGTCTGCGATTACTTCATAAATAACTCTTCTACATTATGTCGCCGATAGTGTGACTTGATCAGAATACATACTTTCCAAATCTAATGACACAATACTCTATCCATGTAGACTAATGGCAGGTGCAGATAAACACCCGAAACACATATGGATGAGGCAGGACGAGGCAAGGTTGGTGGAATCCCTCGTGGAGCTCGTCCACGAAGGTGGTTGGAGAGGGGACAACGGGACCTTCAGGCCCGGATACCTCGCCCAACTGAAGCGGATGATAGAAGAGAAAATGTCGTCCTGCACCATAGATTCAATGTCCATAATAGATTGCAAGGTGCGGTCCTTGAAACAGCAATACAGTGCCATCTCGGAGATGCTGGGTCGGGGCTGCAGTGGATTCGGTTGGAATGACGAGTTTAAATGCATCCAGGCTGAGAAGGAGGTCTACGACCATGGGTATAGATACGGTCATTAGTCATTCATTGATGTAACCCATGTACACTATCATTGCTAAAACACTCTTCAATACATGTAGTCACACTCCAGCGCAAAGGGACTGCTGAACAAGCCATTTCCTCACTACGATGATCTTGCTTTCGTGTTCGGCAAAGACAGGGCGAGTGGCGACGCGTACAATGTTCCAGCGGAACAGGCTGACAGCACCCACAGGGACGACGAGGGTGATCAGAATGTCCAGGCAGAGCAGGATTGTTATGTCCCCGCTCCTCTGGACATTAATCTGGCTGCGAACGTGGAGTTCGAGGACGTCTCCATCACACCGACAAGCCGACCAAGCACTGTAGGGTCCTCCCAGAGTCGGAAGCGGAGTAGAGCATCATATGAAGCGGAAGCCCTTGATATTATGAGGCAGACAGTGGCTATGCAGGAGACACAGTTCACTAAGATCGCTGACTGGTCGGACGCCCAAGATGCACGAGAGTTCAAGAGGCGGGACACGGTCAGAGAGATGCTCCTGGCACAGCAGGAGCTATCGGACGATGAGAGAGTTGCTCTTATGCGCATCCTCTCCGTCGACCCCAAGATGACAAATATGATGCGTCTGTGCCACCGACCCTCAGGCTTCGCTTTCTACGAGGACTACTGAACGAACGCCGGTGACTTCCTACCAGACTTTCCTCCAACCTACTTTTGATTTGTAATTACGAAAATATGTATCTTTGACTGACATTTCATAATTTTTTGTTAATTGTAATATAGTCAACTCGTCGTCAATTTTTTGTATAGGGTTGATCTTCCAGTTACTAATGTATATGAAATCAATCTACTTACAAATGTCAATGAAATTAGTCCACGAAGTTTCTGCAGTATCTCTTATCCCATGTAGAATGATTGTTTAAATGTTTTGCAATTCGTTCTCCTCATCTAATGTCACCAATAACACACAAATGTGTGTAAGTCTAACTTAAACAAATTAGAATGGTAATAAGTGTTATTAATTTTCAAACATTTTTTAACCATCTTATCCATACATGGTTATGCATTTAAGGACGTCCCTAACATTAACCTTTTGTGTATAACGATCATACTTAGTCATAGCGATCTCTGACTGAATGGCATCACATGTAACAGATGAAGTGGATGAGGATATGTCTGACACGAGCAGTAAAGTCGGGCCAGAAGATGCATCATCAGTAGGGAGTAGTAGGAGACGTTCTTCCTACAAGAGAGAGATAGTTGAGATCATAAAGGATGCAATGGACAGTCAAATTACCAGTCTTCAGAGTATCTCATTGTGGTAGGAACGAAAGAACGAACGGGACGCTACACGCCGTAAGTTGGTGGTCGAGGACATAGAAGAAATGACACACTTCGATGAATGAGATAAAACTCAACTTCTCAATGTGCTGCTCGCTGATATGCAACAAACCGAGCTTTTCCTAGCAATGCTAGGTCTTTGAGAAAAATACATTACATGCATCTTCTTGGAAGGAATGAATGATGTAAAATGGCTGCCAATATTATTCTGTGCGTGTTGTATGTACTATGCTTCATTGTTGCTTGCGCTTACTTTGTCATTTTCATGGAACTTAGTTTGTATTAACGAATATTTTCTTCATGTAATATGTACCAAAAACGAAGGTCTACATGATTCCAGTGAATATTGTAATGAACAGACAATATCGTTTTGCAATGCTTATTCTAAGAATGGAGAATGATTTTTACTTTTTTTTTTTTTTTCGTTTATGGGGTTTTGATGAAAAGCGACTTAGAAGCCCAATTTTCCAATGAATAGAATGGTCATTTACATTACTCCATTTTATAACAATTGTGTAGCATTGAAAAGTTAAAAAAAAAAAAAAACAAATAGTAAAATCAAACAAAATCATAAAAACAGAGTTCATAGCTATGTTGTTTTAGGGGGTGCAACAAGTGTTTGAAAAAATTGAACAATGTCAAATGATTATTTTTCGTTTTTCAAATTTGGTTTTTTTTTTTTTTTTTTTTTTTTTTTTTTTTTTTTTTTTTTTATCAAAATTCTGACTTAGCATCCCAATTTTACAATTAATGAAAAAGAAAATTTTCATTTTTCAATTTAACTATTATTGAAGATCAGACTTCAAGACTAAGTTATGAATAAATATAGGAAATGCAACAATCGTGGGAAAAAATTGAACAATGGAAAATGGTTTTCTTTCTTTCTTTTTAATTTTTAATTTTTTTTAATCAAAATAGTGACTTAATATCCTAATTTCACCCTCAATGGAGAGAACATTTTCATTTCTTTATTTCAGAATAAATGTTTAACATTGAACAAAAGTAAAATTGGAAAAAAGAAAAATGAAACAGAGACTCAGCCTACAAAACTAGATTGAGAGGAAATATATGAAATGCAACAAGTGTGGAAATAAATTGAAGAAGGGAGATTGATTTCTTTTATTTTTCTTTTTATCCAATTTTGTATGTTTGATCAAAATTGTGTCTTAAATAACCATATTTACAATTAATGGAAAGAAGATTTTAAATTATTAATTTTAGAACAATTGTATAACATTGAAAAAAAAAACCAGAAACTCAGACTTCAGAAACCAGCACCCCAAACACAAACTTCCTAAATTAGACTTCAGAAACCAGCACCCCAAACATAGACTTCCTAAACAAACAAATTTCACAAAACACCCTATTTCCTAAACCCCCACTTTCAAAACCCAAACCCTTGCCTCAAACACACCCTAAGACCTTTGCCATCAATTGTTTGTCATTCTTTTAGTTTTGTGTTTAATTTTGCATTCTTTGTCACTAAAGTTTATTCCCTAGATAAAATTGGACAAAAGTATTTTCGGTAATTAAATTGGTTAGAAACTCAATCCAGAGGACGACATTCGAAATTATTTTCACTATATTATAACTTGCCGTACACTTGCGGTTAGCAATTCGTGCATCAAGTTTTTGGCACCATTGCTGGGGATTGGCATATTTAGTCAATTTAATATCATAGAAAAATTGTCCGATCTTAGTTTAGGGTGTATTTTATTTTTTGTTATTTTTGTTTTTAGGTAGATTGCATTTTTTTTCTTTTATTGTTTTTCTTTTCCATATTTAGATTTTTCCATATTTGTTTGAATTTTCCATAGATAGAATTTTCTTTTTAGTTTTTCTCCTTATTAGATTAATTTTTCCTTATTTGGTAGTTTCCTAATTTGTTTTTGCCATATTTGAGTTTTGCATTCATTATTTGTTTATCTTTTCCTTTCATAAATTAACTCTTCCTTATTTAGATTTATTTCTTTCCTTTCCTAGATTCTTTCCTAATTTATTTTCTTTCCTTTTCTTTTATTTTCCTTTTTAGGTTAGTTTAGTTTGTGCATGCGAAAGGTTAGGGAGTTGGCCTTAGTTCCCTTTGACCCGGAGATAGAAAGAACGTATAATAGACTTCGAAGGGAAAATCAAGTTAATCCAATTCAAATGGCCAATCCTTACCCCGTGGAGCCTAAGCCAATTAGGGACTATTTTCAGTCGGTCTTTCAGGAGCAACAGTCGGGGATTGTCTATGCCCCGATCAATGCAAATAATTTTGAGCTGAAAACGGGTCTCATTCAAATGGCCCGAGATTGTGCTTATAGAGGATCACCCACGGAGGATCCCAATTCTCACCTAAAATCCTTCCTAGACATTTGCGGGATGGTAAAATTAAATGGATTTTCTGAAGATGTCATTCGCTTACGTTTGTTTTCTTTTTCTTTGCAGGACAAAGCTCGTGACTGGTTGCAATCGATCCCACCTGGAAGCATCACTACCTGGGATGCTTTGGTCCAGACATTTTTAAAGAAATTCTTCCCCCTGCCAAGACGGTCAAGCTGAGGATCAAAATTGGGACATTCCAGCAACAATTTGATGAGCAACTCTTCGAGGCGTGAGAGCGATTTAAAGAGCTGCTGAGGAAGTGCCCTCAGCATGGTTATCCCGACTGGCTTCAGGTTCAATTATTTTATAATGGCTTAACTCCTAGAACAAAAACTATTGTTGATGCTGTTTAAAAAAAAAAAAAAAAAACTATCGTTGATGCAGCTGCAGGTGGGACTCTGTTGTCCAAGACCGTGGAGAATGTGCGTGCACACTTTAACCGTTTCCATCCAAAAATTAACAGCAAGGGTATTTTCGAAACATTTTTCAAAATTTAGAGATATTTTTGAAATTTTTCAAAGTTCGGGGGCATTTGTTTAAAAAAAAAAAAGTTCTGGACATTTTTTAAACAAACACCATAGTTCAAGCGTATTTTTTGTAATTTACCCTTAAAAAAACCTGATTTTCTCATCTCCCTCTCTTCTCCTCTCTCGTTCTCGCGCCGCACCCCTGTGTCATTTTCTTCCTTCGCCCGCGAACCCCACGTCATCTCCTCTCTCTCCATCGCCCGATTTTTCCCGCCGGTATCTAGAGACCCACAAAACTGCGATCAGCCCCGATTTCTTCTTCTTCCTTGCCCGAGTTTTCCCTTTTTCCCTCTCCACGGTTTCGTGCGGCAACCACCCACGAGCGTCGTTCCTCTTCGGCGATTTGCGAAACCAGGTGCCGAACTCTCTCTCTCTCTCTTTCTTGTTTGCGGCTGCAGCACCGAACACGCAAGAACCCACACGTCAGGCCCCATAGCTACGCGATTTTGGTGTGGTTTCAGGCCTCCTCGACGCCGTCCCATCCTCGTGTGGCTTCAATCCGCGACTCCAGCGCGATTTCCCCTTCTCTTAAGCGATTTCAGTGAGTTTCGGTACTGGCCCATGTTGAAATCAAACTCGAAACCACTCTGGTATCGAATTTGACTTGTAATTTGGATTACCCACCCCCTAACGTCATCGAATTTGCAGGTTTAAGCCTTTTTGAGCGCCAATCAGCAAGCTTTTGGACTTGGGTATCACTTTTAGCGGATTCCCACAACCTGTTTGGCCCCAATTTGGTTTACCCATAGCTCATAGAGTTCAGATATATGAAATCGAACCAGTTCGGATGCCAACCAGCAGGTATTTAGTTCTTTAGGGTAAGTTTAAAGTGGTAAGAAGGCTAAGTTTAAATCCTTTTGAACTCTTTTAAAGTGCCTTAGATTGATCCTTAACTATTGGAACTCTTTTACATTTAGGTTCAAATCAGTTTCAGAGTGGTCGAACTTGGTTTAAGGGTGACTTTAGGTAAGAACATCCTTTATAAGAAGGCTACAATAAGCTCAATGAAAGGTCAAGAAAGATTTGAGAAATACCTAGATCCTTGAAATCGATGAACGAAAACTGGTGGATGTGATTTTGGAGACAATGATGTCGTGGATCGCCGTTGAGAGTCACCGATGTCGTGGATGGATGCTGAAACAAGCTGTTCGCAGGTCAGACGCTGTGGGTCCGTTGTGTTCAAATGCTGTCGCGGGTCAGATGTTGCCGGCGTTGGTGTTGAAGGAGATGATTGCACTCGTGGTTGGCCGGAATCGCGCCAACTTGCTGCAGAACACTTGGGCGATATCGATTGGGAAGAAGGTCTCTGTGGCGACGGCGGCAACCATCAGTGTGAGGGTTTTCTGGAGGAAGGAGATCTCACTCTTTATCGAGGGAAAGGAGAGGAAGGAGAGAAGAGAAAAGAAATGGCCGCTCACAAACCCCTTTACAACATGATCTCCCACCATTTTTCCACCAAAGCCAAGCTTCCAAGCTTTTCCAACATTCCGTCCAAGTACAGGCCCCACTCCATCCAAGAAGCTCAGAAGGTTCTTATTGATTATCTTCACACCACCAGGTCCTTGCCTTACACCTTCGCCGAGAACATTGCCAAGAACTCCCTCTTCTCGCTCTCCAATCTCATTCAAAGCATTCGATTCTCCACTCCAAATTTCTCCCACACCTTCAGGAAGGTCCTCAGGTACGATCCTATTAACGAATTTGAATTCTTATTCAAAAGCATAGGGTTAGATTATGATGAAATCAGTGAGTTCTTGCTGCCGAACAAATTCTTCTTCTATGAAGATCAGAGCGTTTTGGATGCTGCTTGTACGCTCTCTGGATTTGGATTTCCATGGATTAAGCTCGGGAAGTTGTATAAGGAGGAGCCATCGATTTTTTGTAGAAGTTCGTCTGAGTTGAAATCTAGGCTTGATGGATTTAAACGTCTTGGATTCACTACGGTCTCTATAATTGGTATTTGTTTGGCTTTTCCTCATGTTTTAGCTGCAAGGGAGGCGGATCATATAGAATTGCTCAATGGTTTGAAGAAGGATATTTTTGAATTTTGTATGGGGGAGTCTGGAATTGAGGGAGATGTTGATTTTTGTTATGAAACCTGTAAGATATTTCAATTTTTTTTACAGTTTGGGTCTTGAAAAAGGTAAAATTGGGGCTCAAATGAGCAAAAAGAAGAGTATATTTATTGAATTTACTAAAGAAATGTTGGGGCCTAGAGGGTGGAGTATTTTTGTAGATTTGATGTGAAGAAAGAGGATGTAGGCTTGTGTTAGGCCCCCAATTACTAAAGTATATGCTAGGAGGGGCAAAAAGGGGAAATAAGTAGTTAGTTAAATGTTGTGGGTTATGGGAGGAAGTTATGTAAGGGTAAGGGTAGTTTATAAGTATGTTGTGGGAGGTAGTTTCTTTTTATGCTTTGTTTTAGTGTGAAGTCTCTGCAAGAGAAGGAGAGATTCCAGCACTCTTGAACTTGCTGGGTTTGTAAAGCCTTTTGGCTGTTATATTACATCTATATACTATCATCTTGTAAGGAGATACCTTACAAATTGGTATCAGAGCAATCAAACCTGGATAGGTGGTCGAAGATGACGCAGAAAAAGATGGAGGAACGGCTAGAGGCCAATGAGCGTGAGATGTTTGAGTTGAAGACTGACATTGAGGAAGGAATGCAGGACGTGCGGAAGGCCATTGCTACTCTAGCGGCGAAAGTAGCCAACCTTCGTCGACCTGAGCCTTCAGGAATCACTGATGGCGCGAGTCTCTGACACAAGGAGCCGGTAGAAACAGGGGAGCACTCGGGCGCAAGCAACGATGGGGAGGGTAAACTTCAGCCCGATCATGGGGTGGATGCCGTGAGCGATCGTCACAAGTTTAAAAAAGTTGAAATGCCTGTTTTTGGAGGTGATGACCCGGACAACTGGAAGTTTCAGGCCGATTGGTACTTTCAAATACATAAACTATCCGATATTGAGAAGTTAACAGTGTCAGTCATTAGTTTTGAGGGGGTCGCGTTAAATTGGTATCGTGCAAAAGAGGAACGAGAGCCATTCAAGGATTGGATGGATCTGAAACTCCGGTTGCTCAAGCGGTTTTGGAAGAAGAGAACTGGGACGGTTTGTGGACAGTTCTTGGCGGTTAAACAGACGTCTACCGTCCAGAAATATTGTGTCGAGTTTGAAGCGTTGGTGGCGCCTTTGCCTCATTTGACCAATGAAGTGTTAGAGAATACGTTTATGAATGGCTTGTCGCCGGTGATGCAGGCCGCCATTCGTTGTTTTCGCCCAGTGGGACTTGATGATATGATGGAGAAGGCTTAGTTGGTGGAAGATCGCGAGACTACTCGTGTGGAAGAAGAGGGCCCGCGTTCCTATCCGTCCAGGGGGTAGCTGAAGTCCAAAACTGATTACGTCCCCAAGAGGTTCAAGGCCCACCTGACTCGTACCATTACTCTGGCCCATAATCCTCCTGCACATCCTCGAAGAGATGGGGGCACCAGAAGGATAACAGACGCGGAATTTCAGGCACGGCGAGAAAAGGGCCTTTGCTTTAAATGTGAAGAGAAATATACAGTCGGCCATCGATGCTAGGCTAAGGAATTGCGAACGTTGGTGGTGCAAGCTAACGGTGAAGAGTTGGAAGTTTGTGAAGACGACTATATTCCCAAACACGAAGAGGCGGAAGCGACTGAGGAGATGGATGATGCCGTTGAACTGTCTCTCAATTCGGTTGTTGGTTTTACTGGACCTGGTACGATCAAAATGCGAGGCAAGATTGATATGGAGGAAGTAACGGTCTTGATCGACAGTGGGGCTACCCACAATTTCATTACCCAACGGTTGGTTGATGACCTGAAACTTCCTCTGACCGAGATGACACATTATGGGATCCTTATGGGCTTGGGACCACCAATCAAGGGCAGAGGCGTATGCAAAGGTGTGGTCTTGTCTCTTGGGGATCTTACAGTCGTTGAGAATTTTCTTCCATTGGACTTGGTGGGCGTTGATGTGGTCTTCGGTATGCAATGGCTCCATACTTTAGGAGAAACAAGGGTGAATTGGACCACTTTGACGATCACCATTGAGCGAGATGAGGGGGATGTAGTCCTTAAAGGCGATCCTAGTTTGACTAAGACCCGTGTGTCCTTAAAACGGATGATGAAAGCATGGGAAGAGAATGACCAGGGTTACTTGGTTGAGTTCAAATCCATGGAGGCATTGGTCGATTATGCTGAGTTTGCGCTCTTACTCTAACCGAGCCTGTCCCTATCTCCACTCAGCAACTCCTCAACCAGTATGTCGATATATTCCAGATGCCTGACGGATTACCACCACAACGAGGGATTGATCATCAGATCCACATGAAAGAGGGAGCTCAGCCGGTAAATGTCCGCCCGTATCGTTATTCGCAGGTTCAAAAGAATGAGATCGAATGCTTAGTATCTGAGATGCTTCTTGCTGGGGTCATTCAGCCTAGTGTTAGTCCTTTTTCCAGCCCCGTGCTCCTCGTTAAGAAAAAGGATGACAGTTGGAGGTTTTGTGTTGATTACCGAGCTTTGAACAATGTCTCCGTGCCGGACAAGTTCCCTATACCTGTGGTGGAGGAGTTGTTGGATGAGCTACATGGCTCCAAGGTCTACTCCAAGATTGATTTGTGGGCCGGATATCATCAAATTCGCGTCCACCCCGATGATACTAAGAAAACAGCCTTCTGAACTCACGAGGGCCATTATGAATTCTTGGTTATGCCTTTTGGACTCACGAACGCTCCCTCAACTTTTCAAGCTTTGATGAACAGCATTTTCAAGCCTTATCTCCGTAAGTTCATCCTGGTTTCCTTTGACAACATATTAATCTATAGTTTGACGTATGAGGACCACTTGCAACATTTGACCGTGGTGTTTGATGTTCTGCGGAGCAACCAGCTGAAGGCCAACATGGCTAAATGTTAGTTTGTGCAGGCGAGAATTGAATATTTGGGGCACGTTATTTCGGCCCGCGGTGTGGAAGCTGATCCAGAGAAAATCCGTGCCATGATGGAGTGGCCTACGCCATGGAATTTGCGGGAGTTGAGGGGTTTCTTGGGGTTAATTGGATATTACAGACGTTTTGTGTGCAATTATGGGAAAATTGTTGCTCCATTGACACAGTGGCTCAAGGTTGGGGCGTTCGAATGGGGGGCGGCAGCGACAGAGGCTTTTGAACAACTGAAGAAGGCAATGGTCACATTACCTGTCTTGGCTTTACCAGATTTTTCCCAGGCTTTTGTTGTAGACACCGATGCTTCTGGGACCGGTCTCGGGGCGGTTTTGACTCAGAATAAGAGGCCAATTGCATATTTTAGCCACACGTTATCAGCTCATGCCCAATTTAAATATGTTTTTGAAAGGGAACTTATGGCTATTGTCTTGGCTGTGCAACGGTGGAGGCCATACCTGTTGGGTCAAAAATTTGTTGTCAAAACTGATCAAAAGTCCTTGAGATATCTCTTGGATCAGCGGGTGGTTCAACCGCAATATCAAAAGTGGTTAGCAAAGCTGCTCGGCTACGATTTTGAGGTTCATTATCGACCGGGACCAGAGAATAGGGTAGCGGATGGATTATCTCGCGTGCTGCCTGCAGTTCACATCACTCAGTTGGTGGCACTAGCCATCTTGGATGTGGGAATAGTGGGAAGAGAGGTGGCTCAAGACAGTAAACTGATGAGCATCATCCAAAAGCTGCAGGATGACCCTGATAGTGTCCCTAAATTCGAGTGGAGTCAAGGAAAGTTGCTATACAAGAAGCGGTTAGTTCTCTCTAAAACTTCTTCACTCATTCCTTCAATCTTACATACCTTTCATGACTCAGTATTGGGAGGTCATTCGGGTTTTCTGAGAACTTATAAGCGTTTGACGGGAGAATTGTATTGGGAAGGAATGAAAAGTGACGTGAAGCAGTATGTGGTTGAGTGTTTAGTTTGTCAACAAAATAAAACCATGGCCGCATCTCCAGCAGGTCTGCTGCAGCCTCTAGAGGTCCCATATCGCATTTGGGAAGAGATTTCCATGGATTTCGTGGAAGGGTTGCCGAGATCGAAAGGGTTGGATACGATCCTGGTGGTTGTGGATAGACTGAGTAAGGCAGCGCACTTTCTATGTTTGAAACATCCATTCACTGCCAAGACTGTAGCCGAGATGTTTGTGAAAGAAGTGGTTCGCCTTCATGGATTTCCCAAATCCATAGTTTCGGACAGGGATAAGATATTTCTTAGTAATTTCTGGTCTGAGCTCTTCCGTTTGCAGGGTACTAAATAATGTCGAAGCACAACTTATCATCCACAGTCGGACGGACAAACAAAGGTGGTGAACAAAGCTGTGGAGCTCTATCTGAGATGCTTTTGCAGCGAGCAGCCTCAGAAATGGAGTCAATGGATTTGTTGGGCGGAGTATTGGTACAACACTACTTATAACAGCTCAATAGGAATGAATAAGCTAAAATTTCTACATGGAATTGGGTATGGAGAGAATATTTTGACTATGAAGGTCTTATCTAGTTTGCACGGTACTGACCAAGAGCTACAAGAGCGGTTCGATTGCCTTCTTCGAATGGGGATCGAGTTCTCGCGGCTATGTTTGATGATACAAACAACTCCAAAGATTCTGAACCAGAAGTCAGAAATTCTTGAACAGAAAGTGAATTTTCTTTGTTGGGAAATTGGATCGTCGTTGCAATACCTTGATATTTTCCCAGCATTTTTGTGTTTTGATCTGGAGAAGCGTATGAAGCCAAGATATAGGTTTCACATGTGGCTTAAAAAGAAGGGTTTGTGCTCTAGAGATTACTTCATTGCTAGCATAATGGCTACCAGTGAAAAGAACTTTGTAGCAAGAATTTTTGGTATTCACCCGGATGCACCAAAACATTGGTTTGAGTCTTTTTCATACAGAACTACTCACAATTGACCAAGAATACTGTCTTCTGGTATTCTTCCATTGGACTTTTAGGACTCTACGCCTGTTCCCTTCTGTGGGCTCATTTTTTGGATGCTATTGTATTCCTTCAATTTTTTCTCCGTGAAAGTTGGTTGTTTCATAAAAAAAGAAGGTAATTATAGCATTATAGCTAAACTAGCCATTCAAACATAAAGGAGCCAAATAAAATTAGGTTGGGTTCCTCATTTTTGTACATATCTTCCTTCTCCC
Source organism: Luffa aegyptiaca (assembly GCA_017139565.1). Classification (NCBI taxonomy): domain Eukaryota; kingdom Viridiplantae; phylum Streptophyta; class Magnoliopsida; order Cucurbitales; family Cucurbitaceae; genus Luffa; species Luffa aegyptiaca. The sequence continues at coordinate 32,941,978 of CM029407.1, read as the reverse complement.
TCATCATTGCCCAAAATCCGCTATTTTTTCTCTGAAAGCTCTTGAACTGTTGAATCTTCCGAATGACAATGAAATAAATTGAAAGGTGAATAAGGTGGAAAAATCAACTAGTTCAAAGGTGATAAGAAATCGATTGGTTCTTGAAGACCTTGCCCTATTTGATTGAAGTGTGGCTGCTTCTCAAAAGAAATTGTTGGATCTATTTTTGGCTATTTTCTTCCATCAAAGTCTGGCTGCTTTTTGAAAGACTGCCTTGTTTGATTGGAGTCGATCTATTTTCTTCCATCTTTCCTTCAGTTGGGAGACTGGTTAAATCTAAAAGGAAATTGATTGGATCTTGAAGGAAATAGAGATGGAAGCTTTGTTTCAGGCTGGATCTTGAAAGAATTGGTATGAATCTTGAAAAAATTGATTGGGTGGCCATGCTTCTTTCCTTTATTTTCCCAACTTTATTGTTGTTTTTTTTTATCCTTTGTACTTGTCAGATTTAAGTAAATGTATAACATTTTTTTTCTTTGTTGTTATAGGTTGAAACCTCTACGTTTATGTAGAAACCCAAAACCAGAATGTATGCCATGATTTCTTCTTTGTTGTTATCGATTGAAGTCTCTCGTGTTTATGTACTCTACTCTCTACAAAAACACAAACATAGATTCATCTATCCCACATTCTCGCTCCTTTCTTTCTTTTTCTCTCTACAAATCGAAACAAAATTACATAAATTTTCACAAATTGAAACAAAATTACACAAACAACAAAACCAGTGAAGAAATTCAGATAGCACCTACTTGAGAAACTAAGGAAGCAATCACAAATAAATTAAGATGTTGCAATGGTGAGGGAGGAGAGCCTTAATCGAGAGCCTTCAGTTGAGAGAGAGAAGTGGGCTAGGGCTGGAAATTTTTCTTTAAATATAAGGGGTAATTTTGGTATTTCCTCCTTCAAATATAGCAAGGTTAACATTTGGAAGGTGATTACCAATCCATCACCATATCCAAAATCACCTCCCAGCTAAGTCTTCAAAAATCAATTTAAATTGATTCCAAATTTTTTCAAAATCACTCTATGTCTTTGCCAAACATGTTCATTTTAGAGGAAATTGATTTAGACATTGGTGAAATTGATTTTGACCATGCCAAAATCACTCCCAAACATAGCCTATCCCCACATTCTCACTCATTTCTTTCTTTCTCTCTACATTCTGTGTAATTTAAGCAAATCCCCTCAAAATCACTACCATCTTTCACCATCAACAAAGTTCACATCCAAATACTTGAAAAGTTATATGGATTTGAAGTCTAGTTCTTTTTAGTTTCCACTAAAAGAACGTTAATATTTTTTATGAAATCCAAGAGCTATGAATATAAGATAACTTTGGGAAATCCTCCCACTCCCCCTCTATGAATAAGCAAATTACATGGTAAATATCACATAAGCAACAGAAGAGTCCCTTGTAAAATTGGAGACAAATAAACCATAAAAAACAAAATAGAGAAGAAGTACTCGATAAAACCATTAAAAACTATACTTTTTTGAAATTGATACCAAACAACTGAATAACTGTCTTTAGGGATGAAAATGGGTCACTTTCATCCACTAACCGAGGGAGTTTTAACTATTTCTATCATTCTTCTCAACAAAAAAAAAAAAAAAAAAAAAAATCTATGAATATGGAAGAAGCTAGTGAATATGAATAAAAAGAAGCTAGTGAATATGAATAAAAAGATAAATGTATGAAAGTAATGTTATTCATATATTTTAGGAAGAAATATATCTATGTAAAAGAATTAAACAACTACTATTCAATAGAAAGAGAGAAGTTCACACCAAAAAGAATTAGAATGCTCTTAGACTATTAAATAAGAACAAACCATTCAAAAGTCACTTGGCGTATATATTGCATCTACTTGGAGTGTTCACCATAGACACGTGCTCTTTTGTAACTATTCGAGTGGCACCATCTCTTTAGATTTTTGGAATCCTTCCTTTTGGGGGTGATCATCGGTCAGTCGGCGCCGATTTTGGACTCAAATCAACGCGACCACCAATATGTTGATTTTTGACTGTCGGTTTGAAAGAGGTTGGTTACGCCGACCAACGAACTACATCGGCGGTTGGTCAATTATGGTCGGTTTAAGAAAATCAAATAAAGTGAAAGAAGAAGATTAAGAAAAAAAAAACACAGAAAAAGAGGTTTGAATAAAGACAAGAAAAAGATTTTTTTTTGGGCAAAATACACTTTTGATTCTTGAAGTTTGAACTTGATGTCTATTTGGTCCCTAAAGTTTAAAAAGTTACACTTTAGTCCCCGAGGTTTGAAAAATAGTTCTAAATGGTCCATAAGTTAATTTGACCATTAGTTGACTAACAGAAAAATGATGTGACATGTTGAGGTGACACATTTTAATTGAGGTGGTCAATTTAATAATTTTGTATTATTTTTTTTATTACATGTGATTTTCTTTTTTTTTCTTTTTTTCCCTCTTTCACTTTCTCTCTTTTCCCTTATCTTCCTACTCCACTCCATTCTCCTTCTTCCCTTTCCCTCTCCTCTGATATGATCTTCTTCCATATATATCCAATCGAACGTCAGCTCCGACAAATGGGGCAAGCAAAAACCCTAACCAACCATATTTCAAAAAAAAAAAAAAACCCTAACCAACCACGAATTGATGCACTTCCGATGATAAACATGGCTGCACCCACCAAGTTTTGTACACCACCGGCCTTTTCTAAAGCCATCAAGGCAAATAGGGCAGTCAATTTGCGTGTGGGGATTGACCCAATTGGAGAATCGGAACTGGAGGAGCTTTTTGAGGTCAGAGGGGAGAACCCAGATGAGGAATCGAGGAATTGGAAATAGCGACGATAGCGGCGGTGGAGGGCACTGACAATGCAGAGGTGGATGAGAAGGAGGGTGGTGGCGAGGCCTATTAAAATGAAGAAGAGGGTGGTTAAGAAGATCATGATGGCGACCTTGAGGAGCAGAGACTGGACTCTGGTCTCTAGCTTTGATTGCAGCGTCGAGTCGCCACTGTGGGCGGCGACAAAATCTTGAAGGGGCATTTGTGGATTGTTATTGTGGAACATAGAGTTCCTTTTTTTGATCTCTGCGTTTTTCTTCTTCTTGATGAAACAGAGAGGTTCTCCGTGTTTGTGAAATTCTTTTGGGGCTTTGCATGTGGGCTAAGAAGTTGCAGTTAGTGGGTTGTTGAAGTGTGTGATCTAGAGCCATCCACGTAGCCTACAATAACAGTTATGCGGTCGGTAATCTGGGAGAGGGAAAGGGAAGAAGGACAACGTGAGGGAGAAGGAATATGAGGGAAGAGAGAGAAAGAGAAAGAGGGGAAAAAAAGAAAATGACATGTAATAAAAAATAATAATATAAGATTATTGAATTTGCCACCTCAACACGCCACATCATTTTTTTTTGCAAGTCAACTAATGGTCAAATTAATTTAGGGACCATTTAGAACTATTTTTCAAATCTCAGAAACTAAAGTGTAACTTTTTAAACTTCAGGGAACAAATAGACATCAAGTTCAAACTTCAGGGACCAAAAGTGTATTTTGCCATTTTTTTTAAGAAAAAGGAAAGAAGAAGAAGACAGAAGAAGAAAGAAAAAACGGAGAAAGAAAAGGAAGAAAATAGAAGAAAGAAAGGAAGAAGTGAAAACAAAAAGAAGAATGAAGAAAAATAGAAAGAAGAAGAGTGGGAGTTATAAAGAATAAAAGAGAGAAAGGAAGAAAAGAAAGAAGATGAAAAGAGAAGTGGGAGATGAGAGAAAAAAAGACAGAAGGAAAAAATTTGAGAAAAATAAAAAATTTTTTTTTTTAAAAAAATAAAATCTTGGGAAGGTCATTGGTTGATGGTCTTCCCAAGACCACAAGCAACGCATTGATGCTGCTTGCAACAACATGCTATGAGTTGACCTTTTTTTTGTCATTTTGGACGAGCTAACCGACCAATGGATGTAAAATCGACCATAGTCGAATTTATAAAAAAACCAACTGACTGACGTCGGTTCAGTTGGTTTCGTAGACTCAATTTTTCGGCTTTTTTTGCTCACCCCTACTTCTTTTGGGGAGAGCGATGGCTTATCCCTCTGTCCCCTAAGTTGTTTTATTGACTGTGGTTTTGAAATAAATTTCTCTCAATTTCTTATAAAATAAAAAAAATAAAGAAAAAAGAAAACAGAGAACAAACCATATCATTTTACGTAATTAATGCTTAATAAAATCTTTGAGATTTTGATTTCAGTTCGGGTTGGTAATCAAATATTGATATAAATATAACACTCAACCTACGAGGGAAATTGCGGGAATTGACCTAAATCTTAAAACTTTATAAAGAATGACCTAACATTTTGAAAATTGGGTTTTTTAACCTTTTGGAGGTGTAAAATTTCCTTTGTACCCCTGGGTTCAAAAACATCAAATATCCCAAATTTCTCTCTCCTGTCTCATCTTTGTCTTGGTTTTTTCTTATTTCTTGTCCATCACATCCATCTTCGTCTCTCTTTCATCCGACCATAACTTTCTTTTTAATCTTTTTTCATATTCTTCCCTCTCTTCTCTATGTTCTCCTTCTCTCTCATCTCACCGTGGCTGAAGTAGGACAATTCAAGAAGATGAATTTTTTTAAAAGAAAAACATCGTGTAATCCAAATTGAGGGAGGAAATGGTCGTTTTGGGTAAAAAAAAGTTGAACAATGTAGATAAGTTACATGAAATTTTTAAAAAATCATCTAATTTGGTAAACAAATAAAACACCAGCTCATCCTAATATCCAAACATCTACCTTGAAAATGAACTCAAAAGCGCAGTGTCATCAGGTTTTTCATTATGTTTTTAATGATATAGGATAAATTCTTCTCACATCAAGAAAAATTTTAAACTAGCTCATGTATAATTCAAAATCCTAGCATAATATTCTCACACGAATTTCAGTTGATTAAAAATCCTAGCATAATATTCTAACACAACTTGCACTCCTCAAACACTTACCTTCAATGAAGTTTTACACTGTTTTATCCTAAGCTAAAATGCACAAGAAAGCAATATAAAAAAAAAAACTCAAAACACTTCACTTCAGATCATTAGATATAAGACACCAACCGACTAGATTTAAACACTGAATGTGAGTAAAACCTGAATAAGAAGATACTAACCTCTGATAGCCTATTCATCCACGAAGGAGAAGATATCGATTTGAGGTAGTAAATGAAGAAGCAGCTTTAGTGGCTTCAAATAGAAAATTAAAAAATAAAATAAAATAATAACAATAATGTTAAATAAGGAGACTAAAACAAACCTGAGTCCAATTTGGACTTGATCCAAATTAAAACATCAAGCAATAGAGCTTTGAACCAAAGTAAAACTGTTTTAATCCAGCCTCCGCCGTTGGAAACTGTAAGGAAAAAAAAAATCAAAATATTAAAATAATAAAAGTAACATGAACTATTTTGTTTTGGTTTTTTTTTTTCTCTCACCGAATTCATATTCTCCAACAGAAAAAAGAACAGTGATAACATAAATGAGAATGAGATGGCCACAACTTAGACCAATGGAAGAAATGGAGAAATGAATATAAGAGTGTATGACGATGATGATCATAGTTCTCGCTGTAGAAAAACAGGAAACGACTAACAAGATGGTGCAAATATAACCAAAAATTCTATTACGAAAAGTGGAATCGAGATACCTAGTCAGTGATATCAGAGAATTTAAGGCGGTGAAAAGTAGTGCGGCCAAAGGCACAAGGAAAAGCGGAGGAAGATCATCGCTGGTATTTTCTCGCATATGAAATCCCGTCCAGGTTGAAATGAACAGGAGATGAATAAGAAAAATCGAGCACCTCATGACGGAGAAGAACAAGCGACAGGGAGAGAAAAACTGAGAAACATGATTCTTGTTCTTTTTCTCCCTATCGCTTGTTCTTCTTCTTCTACGGTAGCGGTTATTCTAAACCTCTGAGTATCGTTGCAAAAAGAATCAAATAACATACTTTGGTCGATGATTACTTTTGCTAAATTTGATTGGATAATATGAATAATGGGTTTAGTGCAAGGCTTAATACAAGTTATTTGTTTATTTCAACAATATGTCGAATTATGTCTGTGCTTTGTCGAACGCCAAATTAAATGGTTTAGAACATACGACTAAGAAAAACTTAAAACACGTGGCGAACAATTTAGGTATGGTCTAACTGAGGAACGTCCTCAGGAAAACTTCTTAGCCAAGAAGAACATCCATGACCCTAAATTTGATTTATTGGTCTTGGAATCGTGTATAGTGGAAAACGATAGATCAGTCTGGATACTCGATTCAGTTGCCACTAATCACGTATGTTCTTCATTTCAAGGAATGAGTTCTTGGACACAGTTACAAGCTGGTGAGATGACCCTTAAAGTCGGAACAGGTGAAGTCATCTTGGCTACTGCAGTGGGAGACATAAAATTATTCTTCTCGGAGGAACATTACATAATATTGGATAATGTGTACATAATTCCGAGAATTAAAACAAATTTGATGTTAATGGAGCGTTCATAACTAAAAGAGGTTTTGATGTTTGCTCTGCGAACATGGAGAATAATTTGTATGTTTTAAAACCAATTGAGTCTAAAGCTATATTAGATGTTTAAAACTGCTGAGACTCAACCAAAAAGTCGAAAAGTTTCTCAATCTTTGGCACTTGAGGTTAGGCCATATTAATCTCAATAGGATTGGAAGATTGGTTAAAAATGGACTTCTAAACAAGTTAGAAGATAACTCCTTACCTCCCTGTGAGTCATGCCTTCAAGACAAGATGACTAAACGACCTTTTACCAGTAAAGGCTATCGTGCCAAAGAGCCCCTAGAGCTCATACATTCGAACCTCTGTGGACTGATGAATGTCAAAGGTCGAGGAAGGAACAAATATTTCATCAGTTTTATTGCATTCAAGATATGGCTATCTCTACCTAATGTATCATAAATCTGATGCCCTTGAAAAATTTAAGGAGTACAATGCCGAGGTTGAGAACATGTTAGGTAAGATGATAAAAATACTTCGATCCGATCGAGGTGGAAGTATATGGACTTGAGATTCCAAGACTACTTGATAGAGCATGGAATCACGTCCCAACTCTTAACCCCTGGTACACCTCAACAGAACGGTGTATCGGAAAGGAGAAACAGAACCCTGTTAGACATGGTTCGCTCAATGATGAGCTATGCTCAATTACCTAACTCGTTTTGGGGTTGTGCAGTAGAGATTGCAGTTTATATTCTAAACGTGGTTCCCTCAAAGAGTGTTTCAGAAACACCGTTTGAGCTATGGAAAGGGCGTAAAACAAGTTTACGTCATTTCAAAATTTGGGGATGCCCGACATACGTGCTAGAGGCAAATCCGAAGAAATTAGAACCTCGTTCACGATTTTGCCTATTTGTAGGCTATCCCAAAGAGACATGAGGTGGATACTTCTTCGATCCTGAAAAAAATAAATTATTTGTATCGACAAATATGCTACATTCTTAGAAGATGACCACGTGAGGAACCATAAGCCACAGAGTAAAATTGTTTTAAGGGAATTATCTAACAACGCTACGAAAACATCATCGAAAGTCGTCGATGAAGCTGGCACCTCCAGTCAGTCACGTCGTTCTCAAGAGATAAGAGAGCCTCGAGGTAGTGGAAGGGTTATTAGACAACTTGACTGCTAACTAGGTTTAGCTAAAACTTTAGTCGTCATGCCTGATGACGGAGTCGGGGATCCATTAACCTATAGACAGACAATGAATGACGTTGACAAGGACGAATGGATTAAAGTTATGGATCTAGAAATGGAATCCATATACTTTAATTCAGTTTGGGATCTTGTAGATCAACCCGAAGGGGTTAGGCCCATAGGATGCAAATGGATCTACAAGTGAAAACGAGACACTACAGACTTTTAAAGCACAACTTGCGGCAAAAGGTTTTACCTAGCGGGAAAGGATTGACTATGAGGAAACCTTCTCCCCGGTTGCCATGTTGAAGTCGATAAGGATACTTCTATCCATTGCTACATTCTATGATTATGAGATATGACAAATGGATGTCAAGACTGCGTTTTCAAACGACACTCTTGAAGAAAGTATCTTTATGTCGCAGCCAGAAGGGTTCATTGCTCAGGGTCAAAAGCAAAAGGTTTGCAAACTTAAACGATCCATTTATGGATTGAAACAAGCGTCTAGATCCTGGAATATAAGATTTGATACGGCGATAAAATCTTATTACTTTGAACAGAACGTTGATGAACCTTGCGTTTATAAAAGGATCGTCAACAGTTCAGTAGCTTTCTTAGTTTTGTATGTGCACGATATCCTACTCATCGGGAATGATGTAGGATATCTTACTAACATTAAACATTAGCTAGCAACTCAGTTCCAAATAAAAGATTTGGGTGAGGCACAATATGTTTTAGGGATTCAAATTATTCGGGATCGAAAGAACAAAACGCTAGCTTTGTCTCAAGCATCTTATATAGACAAGTTGTTGATTAGATATAAGATGAAAAATTCCAAGAAAGGTTTGTAACCTTTCAGGCATGGAATTGTTTTGTCTAAGGAACAATGTCCTAAGACACCTCAAGAAGTTGAAGACATGAGACGCATTCCCTATGCCTCTGCAGTAGGCAGCCTGATGTATGCAAAGTTATGTATAAGGCCTGATATTTGTTATGTAGTAGGGATTGTCAGTATCAATCCAATCCAGGATTCGATCACTGGCCTGCTGTTAAGAATATCCTCAAGTATCTTAGGAGAACGAGGGATTATATGTTTGTGTATGGTGATAAGGATTTGATTCTGACTTCCAAACCGATAAGGATTCGAGGAAATCCACATCGGGTTTAGTATTCACTCTAAATGGAGGGGCAATAGAATGGCTGATGCGACATTGGCTGAGTGTGGATGTTAGAAAAAATGATAAATAAAAAATAAGAATAATTTCAACCAACCTAGTGCAAGTATACACTATCACATGGAGTAATAAAAATCTCTGAAAATATTCCAAAGGTATCGATCCCACAGAGACTAAGTTGGAAAACACAGATTTGAAGAAGAAACTGCTGTTAAATTGCTTTTGAAAGGTAACCAAAGAAAATAGTTGATGTTGGATTTTGAAAATAAATAAAAAAAACAAGTAAAGAAATAACAATAATAATAAAGCGAGGTATTCAATATAGCTTCAACCCTAAGGAAAATAACTCTAGTAATGGCTTATTTATCCTAAGTCTATACATGCATTAGGTCAGGTTTAACTCCTATTTGGCCTCGCTCCAAAGAACCGTTAGAAGACTAAGCGAGTACCGTTATGCACATTTCTGTGACTCGACTCCGACATAGATTGTTCATGCATGCAACCTATAACCCTATAGTTGTTATAAGGGGGCCTTCCCCTATAACACCGAATACACTCTCTTGAGCCATTTCTCCTATATCACCTTTACGAAAACCGATATTGTTTGTGCCTTTCAAGATCAAACTCACATAGCATGCAAAGTCTAAGTGATCAAATTAAACTCAACAAGAGTGACATACAATATATAAAACTTAGGAAAATAAACAACTTTCAAGCCATCAAACCATAAGGGAATTCACTATACTGAACCCCTCAATGGAATTTAGCTACGCATGATGGAATATAATGCAAATGAACAACTTTTCATTGAAATAATGAGTAAAGTATACATAATAATGAAAAGAAACAAGTATGGGAAGAGTAAGGTGCAATAGCTAAAACTAGGTTTTTTCAATTTTATCCAATCCTTCTAGAATTCTTATGACACTCTACTCTCCTTTACAAGGTGAGAATAGGGTGAAATCTTTACAAACACTCGAGTTTGATGTCTAACTAAGGGTTAGAATTTAGTCTTCTAGCAAGGACCTCGGGCATCCCTACTCATGGGCGTCTACTAGGGTTCTATCACCACCCTCTTCTTCCCAGTGAGTTCTACTTGAATTTCCCTTCGAATCGTGGCCTTTTATAGCGTGAGGAGTAGGTGGCCTAGTCAATTTCGGAGTCAAATCAGTCAGTTAGGTGCGCAAAACGCTCGTTCAAAATGACCCACGACAAACTCGAAACGGCCTTCATCTGCCCAAAAATGCTGTCGCATTTCACTTTAGCCTTCTCAGAAATGCAGGCATTTCTGGGTATTTTCCAGATTCCTCTGTTTTCTGCAAAGTACTAAAACTAAGTCAAATTCTTACCAAAATGGGTTCTTTTAAGCACAAATTCATACATTTCAACACACGTGACTCTCAAAGTTCTAATTCATCAACTTCAACACTTTTTAAGCTCGAGAATCATGATTTTGATCTAAAACATACAATATTCACAAGATAATGAGCTAAATATAAGGGAAAAATATTTAAAAAAATATATAAGGGAAAAATAGGTATATATTTAGCCGTTATCAATGGCATAACATCAAACAAGGACGCATAGCAGACTCGACCATGGAGGTTGAATATGTAGCTGCTTGGGAAGTAGCGAAAGAGGCGGTATGGCTCAGGAAGTTCTTAACTGATTTGAACCTCGTTCCAAATATGCATCTACCCATCACCCTATACTGTGATAATAGCGGTGCAATTTCAAATTCAAAAGAACCTAGAGGCCATAAACGAGGCAAGCACATCAAAAGAAAATATCATCTCATCAGGGAGATAATGCACCAGGAGATGTGATCGTCACGAAGATAGCGTCAGAGCACAACATTGCTGATCCATCCACGAAGGCTCTCACGGCTAAAGTGTTCGAGAGTCATCTAGAGGGTCTAGGTCTGCGAGATATGTATAGGAAATAATCTAGGGCAAGTGGGAGAATTGTAACCGGTATTCAATACCATGATGTACTGGGTATTGTGATGCCCTAGTTTCTTGTATTTGTAAACTATTATTAATACAAGTATTTATTCACTCACTGCTGTTATGGATTATTGTAAAACCCACTAAACTAGAGTTTTAGTGCAAGTGGGAGATTGTTGGGGTTGGTGCTTTAAAACTCGTAGATAGTGAATGAAACAAATAGTTATATACTTTGTTCGATAAAGTCATTATTGAGTTTTGTTCACATAAGTTATTAAATAAGTGAATTGCATGTTAAATAACCTAAATCCAATAAACTAACATCCATGGCTATATGGTATGAATACTTGAACTTTATGTAGTGACATAAAAGTGGAGCAAGTTCAAGTAATAGCCTAAACGATCTATAGTATAGGGATAAGGCTGGGTACCCTTATCATGGAAACACTATGAGATGCGGCCCACTTTGTATAAATTGCAAATGATGTAATCTTGAATCGTTCATATAGAGACATGCGAGTGGGGGCATCTTATGCAAATGAGTTTGCATAAGACCAGGACCAAGAAATAAGTCAATTTCCTTCATAACGTCGTTTACTGTTGAAACTCACTTATTTTAGTGCGATGACCTAGGTAACTCGATCTTAATCCTGAGTTAACTATGAACTCCTGTTTATTCGAGCTTATCCTTAAATCTGCATGGGTGAGAGTGGCTCATCATCGCTGACTCAATAAACCCCCCATTTTAAGGATAGGAACGGGTAGATAGCTGGGGACATAGTCTGGCAAGACGGAATTCACTCCTACCCAATTTAGGGATAGTAGAGAGGTTGTTTCCTTAAGTGCTGACTCCAGGACGTGAACAAACGTGAACAAAGGGATCCCGCCCTCTCATTGACCCGAGAAGTTTTTAGGTTTAGTGGTCGAACCGCAAACCAATTGTTCATTAGGGACTCAGTGGGGACTTAAGGAACAAGAAGTAACTTCAAGGGTAAAACGGACATTTGACCCAGCTCCAGTTACGAACAACCTGTGAAGGGCCGACTTACTAATCATGGTTATATCGGGTGTGTTGGGTTTTATGCCCTAAAACTCGTAGATAGTAAATGTACTTTTGACCGAACATTAATAAAAGTGATGTATTATTCATTTATCTATGTTTGTATTATATCTTGTCTTATCAACCCTAATCCAATAAACTAAACATCCAAGGCTAATAGAATGAGGCTTGAACTAGTATGTAGGGACATACGGGGATCGATGTTCAAGTTTTAGCTAAAGGGTCTGTAGTATAGGGATAAGGCTGGGTACCTTATCTTGGTGACAATATGGATACGACCCGCTTTGTATTTTGATACAAACGCAATGATCCAACGCGTTCATGTAGTTGGCATGCGAGTGGGGGTATCCTGTGCAATGAGTTTGCACAAAGATCGGACTGCAAAATAGTTAGCCACTAACTGTAACACCGTTAGTTAGCTTGGTTTCTATTTCACTAGGATGACCTAGGCAACTTGGCCTTAATCCTGAGTGGATTATGGACTCCTGTCCATGAGGGATTGTCCTTTGATTTGTACGGGTGAGAGTGGCCTGCATGCCGACTCAATAAGCCTACCATTTTGGGGACAAGACCGAGTGAGGAGCTGGGAACATAGTCACACAAGATGAAATTCAATCCTTCCCGACTTTAGGGTAAGTAGAGGTGTGTTCCCTTAAGTGGTGTCTTCGGGTCTTGAACAATGGGCCCTACCCTCTCTATGGCACGAGAGGGACTTCTGTTTGTTGGTTGGACCTCAAACAGGTTGTTCATTAGAGGAGCACTGGTACTTAAGGATGAAGAGGTAGCCCAGGGGTAAAACGGTAATTTGACCTAGCTGGGGTACAAACACACGTGAAGGGCTAACTTGCTGTTGATGGTCAATATCCGTGGACACAGAAATATATCTGCAGTGAGAAGAGTGCAGTTGTGGTTCTATAGTGGAGTGAACCATAGTTAACGAACATTGATTAATTTGGTTAATGAGTTTAGCCAATTAATCTCACATCGTTGGAGCTTCTGATCTGTAGGTCCATTAGGTCCCACCGGTAGCTCTGTAAGGGCGTTGAGGTAAATTTCTAAGGGAGAATTGAATATTCGAAGGGGTTCGAATATTTAGATAAAATATGAATTTGATTTATATTATAAAACTATAGGTTATAATTAACACATATGATGTTTATTAATTCTATAGTTTATTTGAGAGAAATATAATTAAATATATGATATTTAATTAGAATATTAATTAGTTGGTTAATTAATTAATATATATTTTTTAATTTAATTTAATTAAATTTTGATTTAATTTAGTTATATTAAAACTATAGGTTATGTAGAGTATTTGTATAAATATGTTTTATAAAAATAGAATTAAATTAAAAGTTAATTTAATTAAAATAGTTAATTAATATTTGTTATTAGATATTAATTAATTGTTTTTTCCTATCAATTAGGTTAACTGATGGGAACGTGTCTTCCGCATAACCTGAGGCCTGCGTGAAACGTGAGAGAAGATTAAGGGAGTTGGCTTCTTCTTTCGTAACTCATTCCATTCAGTTCACAATCTCTCTCAGACTCACGTAACTCTCTCTCAATTTCCCCAAGATCTCTCTGCAATTATTCTCTCAAGAATACAGAGAAGAAAAGTGATATGAATGATGATATGAATCTTACCATGCTATCCAAAACTAAAGAAAAGCTTCAAAATGGAGATGCATTAAATGCATGCGAGCTTCATTTATGACGAACCAAAGTCAAACTCAAGTTACATTAAATGAAGTCGAGTAACATAATTTGAAGTCAAGTTGTATTTAATGAACTCAAGTTCAACTCAAACTTCATTGAAGACAAGTCAAAGCGTCATTTATGGAACATGAACTTCAAGCTACTTCAAGTGAGGCTTCATTTATGCATGGGAGGTTACAAACATTAAGTTGGCTGATTGAGAACTCCTATTCTCGGATTTATGGTGCCTTTTGAATGTATTTTCAGTTTTATGTCATTTTATTTACTTTTTAGGTTACATTTAGTTAATGGCTGATTATGGTCATAAAGTTGGAATGTTATAACTCTTGAAATGCCTCATGGAAGGTCTAGGGTTCAATTTTAAGGCTATATAATGCCATGTAATTCCTTTGTAAAAGAAAAGACTTGGAAATGTAGTAAATTAAGCCATTGTGCTTTTCCTTTAGCCTAGAGCTAAGTATCTTTGCAATTCTATATAGTTTAGGTTGCATGTTGAGAATCATTCAAGCTTGACTTGATCAATCATGCTTGTGGAGTGATTCGAATCTCAAGCAAGTTTCTTGCCTTGAGATATTTGATCGACAAGGTAATCCGGTTTTTACTTTCCTTAGGTTGATTTTCAAATCGGTTTTGGGGTTTTCAGATTTGAGATCTAAATGTCTTGTTTTTCCGCAAGGTTATTAGATACATTTCCTGGGAGTTTCATAACATTTGGTATTAGAGCTACTTTGATTCATAACATTTGGTATCAGAGCTACTTTGATTCATAACAAAAAGTTTCCTAACCCTTAGAAATCACGCTCCCACAAGCTTCTAACGCATTTTCCTTCAAGAGGATACCGGTGCAACCCTTTGGTAGTGTTCGTGATAAATTTCCAGCAAGAAAAGGAGTCTTTTTGGCGCTGTTGTTTTTGGGTGGAGAACCAAGGAAATTTGGTGAAACAGGTCAAGAATTACTTCAAAGGTATAGTGTTCTTGATCTTGGATCATTAGGATCCTTCCTAGATTAGATCTAGTTTTTTTTTAGTATGAATTATGCATGCTTTATTCATGAATTTTAGTAGATTAAATTCGTTCTTCTGCTGTGATTTTATTTTCCAACGTATCGGTATTTATATTTGAATTAAAACTGACTTAAGGTTCTTGATCGTTTCCGCTGCGCAAGGGCTTTATCCCTTTCAGGGTATCTACAGTGAGGGGAGTTCAACTACCAGGCTATAGTGGAGTGTCCCGGTAGTTAACAAATGTTGGTTAACTAGGTTAAAAGAGTTTAGCCGGTTAATCTCGGATCGTTGGAGCCCATGATCTGTAGGTCCATTAGGTTCTCCTGCTAGCTCATACGGAATAAACCTTAGAACACATGTGATGAGAAAGTTTGAAACGTTCAAACTCAGATTAGGGAGTTGTCGTTAAATTATGTTCGATATATTTAACGTTAAAATTTAATTACAAATTAAATTGAGAGAGAGTTGGTAGTATTTAATTATGATTTAAATATTGCCGGTATTTTATGTATTCGAGACATATTATGGTTTGAATATGAATAGGGATTCGTATTTGAATGCTCGATTTTAAAGGCAATGGGGTTTGTGTAATTATTTAATATTAATTAAATAATTATTTAATTAAATTAAAGTATTTAATTTAAATACAAAACTAATTTTGAATTAGTTAGGTAAAATTAGATAAATGAAATTCAATATGTGAATTTCATTAATTTAGTTTTGTAAACTCAAATCTTGGCTAATTTTAGGTGTTGACACCTTAGAAGGATGACAAATTCGACTCCCCATGAGCTGTCTTCTTCTCCAAAGGATTGGTGTTCATGAAGACTGTCTTTAAAAAGGAAGAATTAAGCTGATGGCCAAAGGGGTTGGTTGCTAGAAAGTTTTCTCTAAAAAATAAACTCTCTCAAACCCATCTTTCCCTCTTAATAGCTCGTCACAATTGGAGTCCCACAACTCGTTCTAAGGTCGGAGGATAGCGGGAAAGACTCTCGTTTTAGTCCGAAGCTCGTTCGTGTTTGATTTCATCCAACGGTCTTGAAGAATTTGAGTTCCAAAGGTTGGTAAACAAAAAACTCTGTTTTTTGGTTCTTGTTGTGCATGCTTTTCTAACTAAAATTAAAAGAACTTTGAGTGATTCGATCCGAATCGCTTCCGCTAGTGTCTCGTACACTCCTTCACACCCAACGTGAAGGAGAAGCGCGCAACGTGAATTCGGGCAGTTCAGTCTGGTTCGGTCCGGTTTTGGGTATTTTTCACCTAGTTCGTGGTTTTGGGGTCCGGTTCTAGAACGGCTCAAGGCGGTTTAGGATAATTTTGATAAAATTAATGTAATTTTATTATTTATATTTATCCTAGGGGCCAAAATACCAGTCTGTATGGTTATTTAAGGCTTTATAGATGTCATTAAGCTAAATCCCATCTTAGGTTAAGCATGTTTCATGCATATTTTTATGTTATAATAGTTATAATGTATGGTAAATATGCATGAGGAATATTTTCATGAGAGTTAATTATTTAATATAATTGTTGTATTAAATATATGAAAATGAAAACGCATGATGCACGACATTACTTAGGTAAATATAAGAGTTATATTTAATTAATGTCTTGTATATGCTTGCTTGATTTTCTTGATTGAATGATATAATGGTTTTATTAATAATATCATGAAAAATCAAATTGCATTGAGCATGACACATCCATAGCTTTATATAATTGTTATATTAAAGTATGCCATGAAATGCATGTATATAGTTTATAAATTAATTTTAATATGATTGTTAATTTATTTCACCATAGAAAACATGTTATAGGGCTAATCATTAAAGTTTATAATAGTTGTAAAATGAATGATTAGAAACCGTTAACCTATAATAAAGATGACATGCAAACATAGGATTTTAGGGAAATTGAATTAATTTTAAAAGGTTTAAAATTAATTAGACCTAAGATCAAAATTTTCTAATAGGATTAGAAACATGTCTTACTTTATATTTTAATTGTTTTTAAAACATGTTAAGTAAGACAAATAGAACTTTGGTTATAAGGGAACTCTCCTGGTGAGGTTTTGTCTAGGCTGTGGGTATTTAAGTGGATAGTTTACGAAACACCTCCTACCTGGAAACTAAACTGGAACTTGAGTTGAATTAACCCTAGTCTTGTTAGCATACAATGTCACTAGGTAATTAAAAAGGTTTAATTCACCAAGAACATTCTTTTCAAAAAAAAAATAAAAAATAAAAAATAAAAAATAAAAAATCACCAAGAACATAAGAGTAAAGACCCTTATTATAAGAGTTATACTAGACATAAACTTAGATAAATTCACTTAGGTTTATTTATATTTAATTAATTTAATTAAATCTAATACAATTAAATTAATTTAATATAATGTTTTAATTAATCAACTCAATTAAATCATATTTTCATTAAATTAAATTAATCAAACTAATCAATTAATTAATTAATTGAATATTTCAATGATGAATTAAATATCACATATTTAATTGATTCTTTATTTGAATCATATTCAAAATTAAACTATAGTATGAATATGAACCCAATTCATATTAATTTAATTTATAGTTTTAATATGAATCATATTCATATTAATTATTCTCTCAAATTATATAGTTTAATTTTGAATCAAATTCAAGTTTTGTATATTATCATGTATCAATATACATTATATTAATTGTATGTTATGCAATTAACTTGAATTCCCTTAATTAATTTGAACCGTTCAAATTCTTTTAAAACAAATAATCTTTGTTTACTGATTAGAAACTCCAATGATTCGAGATAATTGCTTAAATGCATTAATCAAATTAATCAACATTCATAAATTAAAAACATGAACATATCTAAGTGGTAATTGTCATGTACGTACTCCGGACTCTAAGAGATGAATAGGTTGGAATCTCCCGTTATTGAACTCAAAAAATAGAAAAATTATAAGCATGTTAGTTGTATCAATCAAATATACTTGCATAAATAAGAGCAACAAACATGAACAAAGTAGAACCACGTCCATCTCCACTTAGGGTTGAGAAAGAGAACCATCACAAGTCCCAACAATATTGTAAAATACGATGCAACAAAACTCCAGTAGAATGCTTCTACACAAAGAATCTCACCAACTTCCTCCCTCGTCAACTCATCATTCTGATTACTTGGTGTGGAGCCAAGACTCGAGCAATTCTTTCCAGTAGGTGGCCCACAAAGATTGGGGTTACCTAAATAACTGCTTTCAAGAAACGTTCTAAAGTGTGGTGACACAGGGATCACGCCCGACAAGTTGTTGTACGACACGTTGAAGAAAGAAAGAAAGTCAAGTTGAGCTAGTTTAGAAGGGATGTCTCCATTCAACAAATTGTAACAAAGGTCCAAGCTCTCCAGCTGTTTTAAATTGCAAAGGCTGTTTGGGATCCACCCTTTCAATCTGTTGTGTGAAAAATTCAAGGCATGAATCTCTTGCAAGTCTCCAATTTGTAGTGGGATACGGCCGGTTAGCTGATTGTTTGATAGATCGAGGCCAGACATGTACATCAAAATTGTTCCTTTATATTGTTCTAATCTATTTTTGGTAATGAAATCCACTTCAATTTGTCCTTCCGAGTACTTGTCTTGGTGAGTAATGCTCCAATACAGAGGATTTCCTTTAGATACAACATCCAGTTCAACGGAGATCACGCTATTAAAACTGACTCCCATCGATTCATAGGGACTTTTAGACGACCCTTTTGCAATCCCAAACGACATATTACCTAAGCACGAGGGTATTGGTCCCTTCAGCTTATTGCTTGAAAGATCCATGATGCTCATTTCTCTTAACTCACAAACTTGTCGAGGAATCGAACCTCGAAAACGATTTCCTTTCAACAAAAGGAATTGTAACCTTGAATAGCTATGAATCCAAGTTGGAATATGACCTGAGAATCTGTTTTGGCTCAAATCGAAGACGATCAACTCTGAACTCTTTGTAAAAGCTTTTGGAATTGAGCCAGAGAAGTTGTTGCCTTGTATGTACAAGTAATTCAAGGAAAGGAGGTTGAAGCAAGAGGGAAGGAGGCCAGACAATTGATTTTGAGAGATGTCTAAGAACTTGAGATATTGAAGAGAACAAAGTTCAATTGGTAGCTTGCCTTTCAAAAGATTTCTCGACATTTGAAAATATAGAAGATCTGACAAGTTACCAATCCAACCAGGAATTTCACCTGATATTAGATTCTTCGATATGTCCAAGACAATTAAACTCGGGCTGTCTTGTATTCCATCTTCAATACTCCCACTAAAGCTATTGTTTCCCAACTGCAAACGACTTAGTTCAGACATGTTACTGAACATAGAAATTTGTAACTTCCCTGAAAATTTATTATTTGACAAATCAAATATATTTAGGCTTCTCATCGTTCCTATTGACGAAGGAATATTGCCTTGAAAATTATTCTTTGAAACGTTCAAGTGGGTAAGATTTGGGAGAATGAAACCCATGTCGTTAGGAAGCTGACCGTTGAGATTGTTGGAAGAGAGTCGAAGGTATGTTAGTTGATGTTTGAAAGTAGGTAGCTGGAGAGTTCCCGTAAGAGAGTTATGGGTCAAAATTAGGTACTCCAAGTTTGTGTTGTTTTGCAACAACCAAACAGGAAACATTCCGACCAACTTGTTGTGGGAAAGGTCGAGAAATTTAAGGTCATGTTGTGTCAATAAGAAGTTGGGGATGTTTGAAGAAGCACTCTTCCTATTCAGGTTGCAATTGCTCAACTTGAGGACATTTAACTGAAAAGTGGGAAAGAATGAGGGACTTTCAGCTTCCACTTGTAAGCTGGTGGTGTTTTTGGTTGAGAGTTGGAATACTTTGAGTTTGGATAGTTTGGCTAAGGAGCTAAGTGAGAATATACCTTGGAAGTTATTGTTATCAAGCTGCAAGATCTTAATTGATGTGAGACTAGAAAAGGTGGATGGAAGGGTTCCAGTGAATTGATTTGAAGAGATGTCAAGAATTTCAAGATTGGTTGAGTTTACAAGACATTCTGGAAATTCACCTGAAAAATGATTGGAGCTGATATCCAACTTCACCAAATTCTTTGTTTTGCATAATCCTGTCAAGTAAAATGTGTTATTGTAAACACCTAACTCAATCATTTGGAAGGTGTACAATTATTTATGCCTATTTTACAACTATTTGGTTTCGATTTTTTGTTTTTGAAAATTATGTTTGTTTCTCCTAATTTCCTTAGGTTTCCATCTTTGTTAAGGATATATTTAGATTCTTAGCAAAATTTCAAAAACAAAAACTACTTTTTGAAAACTTTTTTTTTTAAAAAAAAAAAAACTGGAGTTAGTTTTTAAAAATGTGGGAAAAAGGTAGATAATAAAACAAAGAAACTTTTATAGGTGGAAGTAGTGTTTACGAGTTTAATTTTCAAAAAGCAAAAAGCAAAAATGAAATGATCATCAAACGAGACATGACTCCATTTGATAACTATTTGGTTTTTGAAAATTATGTTTATTTATGCTTGTTTTCTCCTAACTTTCTTATAATAATTTTCATCTTTGGGGAGGATACATTTGAATTCTTAGTCAAATTTGAAAAAAAAAAACAAGTTTTTGAAAACTACTTTTTTAGTGTCAAATTTTGACTTTGTGTTTTTAAAGGGAAAAATACATTCTTAATCCCTAAGGTTTGGGTTAGGTAATTTCATTTTGGTCCCTGAGTTTTCAAACTCGACAATTTAGCCTTGAGGTTTGGGTTTCGTTTCATTTTAGTCTCACAGTCCAATTTTCCGTTATTAACTAACGGATTATTGAAACCATCATGGGTTGGCCCTAATGGTCAATAAGGGCCATAGAAAAAATAAAGGGCTTCAAGGGAATGGGTTCAATTCATGGTGGCCACCTACCTAGGATATTTAATATCTTATGAGTTTTCTTGGCAACCAAATGTAGTAGGGTTTATCCCGTGAGATTAGTCGAGGTGCGCGTAAGCTGACCCGGACACTCACGGATATATAAAAAAAACTAATGGATTATTGAAGTGACACTAATTTTTTGTTAAACAAATATTTTTAAATGTTTTAAAATAAAAAAAAAATATATATTTTTTAATTTTTATTGCTTAAACTCCATTTAAGCAATAACCCACCCAAAGGAAATAAAAATATTTACGAAGAAGGTTGTTTTATTACATGCATAATTACCTTTTAAGAGTTGTGAGTCATTCATTCGATTGTTCGCCAGTGTCAATTCTCTCAAGTTGTTCAAATCTGTTTGTCAAAGGAATCAAGAAACTGTTAATATATATACATATATATATATATATATATATATTCAAAATGAAATTTCAAAATGATTAAAATAAAAATAAATGAATAGGAAAGTTTGATGTGTTACATGGGTGATGAATGAAGGCAGAGAAGCCATTAGAAGATAAGTCGAGTGATTCCAATTGAGTGAAAGGTTTAATAAGAGAAGCATCGAAAAAGTAAGGTGCGTTGTTGGTGGAATCTTCATTATCCAACAAAGTATTGAGAGAGAGATGGAGTACGTGAAGAGACAGAGAATTGCATTGAA
This sequence comes from Luffa aegyptiaca, assembly GCA_017139565.1. Taxonomy (NCBI): domain Eukaryota; kingdom Viridiplantae; phylum Streptophyta; class Magnoliopsida; order Cucurbitales; family Cucurbitaceae; genus Luffa; species Luffa aegyptiaca. Next base: position 32,920,787 of record CM029407.1, on the reverse strand, counting down.
CTCCACTCCACTCACAACAATTCTTCCCACTCCAAGATGTTAGAGAATCCATACTAAATTTCTGGGCAGTGAAGAAAGCCTTTAGATCTAACAATCCTGCCCTTTCTTTTTCTAAGCACCCATTGTATCCCTGCAATTCAACCACCAAAATCAGCATCATCAGCAACTGTTTTCCCATAACTTTTTTAATATCCTTATGAAAATTTTCTCTCTTTTGTATAATTTCAAACTCATCCATCGCTTTAAATAGTGTTATGCTCCACAATCAATTAAAAGCTTTATTTATTTATTTTTTACAAGTGCAATGTGTTGGAGCTTCCACTGTCTAAAAGTAATTGTGTTGTTTAATGTTTATGAATGTCACCATGTTTTGATTTTTATTCTTTTAAATGAAAGGATATTTTTTTACCACTCAATTTCCACTTGATAAGGATTTATTTTAATTTCTTTTTAATTATAACTATGTTGGAGATTTGAATCTTTGACTTCAAAGAATTTGTTTTGGCGTTATTTTCTTTGTGCCTTTTGTTACTACATTGTGTTGTGAAGAACTCCAAAATTCAATACTTTATATCACCATAAACAAGACCCAATCAAAATAAATTTACCAACTAAATCATGCATACAAAAGTAGAGAAGAAGACACAAATATTTATAGTTGTTCGACCAATGAGGCCTACATCCACTGTGCAAGGATTCTATTAACTTCAATCCAAGAACAAGAGTACAATTGAAAAAGGGAGAAAAATACTCCAACCAACCCACAAACTTTCACACAAAAAATTACCCAAACGAAAAATACACAGAAGAACCCGCCACACAGAGAGACAAATTTCTCACTCAGAAAACCATGAACAACTCACTTCCACAACTCACCATAAGAAAGAAAAACTGAATTTTGGAATATAATGCAAATGAACAACTTTCCATTGAAATAATGAATAAAGAATACAAAGTAATGAAAAGAAACAAGTGCTGGAAAAATATAGTACAGTAGCTAAAATTAGGGTTTTTTTCACTTTTATCCAATCATTCTAGAGTTCTCACGACACTCTATTGTCCTTTTACAAGTGGGAATAGGGTGAAATCTCTACAAACACTCGGGTTTGATGTCTAACTAAGGGTTAGAATTTAGTCTTCTAAGAAGGACCTCAGGCATCCCTACTCATGGGCGTCTACTAGGGTTCTGTCACCACCCTCTTCTTCCCAGTGAGCTCTGCTTGAATTTCCCTTCGAATCGAGGCCTTTTATAGTGTGGGGAGTGTTTAAGGAGTCACGAAAATGGTGCTAGCAGGCAGCCCAGTCAATTTCGGAGTCAAAACAGTCAGTTAGGTGCGCAAAACACTCGTTCAAAACGACCCGTGATGGACTCGAAACTGTCTGCCTCTGGCCAGAAATGCGGTCGCAATCGATTTTTGCCTTGCCAGAAATGCGGTCGCATTTTTGGGAAATTCTAGATTCCTCTATTTTCTGCAAAGTACCAAAACCAAGTCAAATTCTTTCCAAAATGAGTTCTTTTAAGCACAAATATGCATAATTTGACATACATGACTCTCAACATCCTAACTTATCAACTTTAGTACTTTTTGAGCTCGGGAATAGTGTTTTTGATCTAAAACATACAACTTTGACAAGATAATGAGCTAAATATAAGGGTAAAATAGGTATATTTTTTACCCTTATCAACTATTTAGATAAGGGCGAGCTGCCAGTTGAGAGAGTGGAGGCTAAGAAGCTATAGAGACGAGCCTCGCATTACGTATTAAGGGAAGAAAAGTTATACAAAAGAAGCTACTTAATGCCGCTGCTGAGGTGTCTCCCCCCTAGCGACGCAGAATATGTAATGAGGGAGATACATGAAGGGGTGTGTAGGAATCACTCAGGAGCAACATCTTTGTGTCATAAAATTGTTAGACAGGGGTTATTACTAGCCGACGATGTTTCACAATGCTAAAAGTTTCACGAAGTCTTGTGACCAATGCCAAAGATTTGCACCAGTCCCAAGACGACCACCAAAGCCTTTAACAAGTATTATCAGCCCTTGGATGTTCGCGCAATGGAGGATAGACCTGATTGGACCTTTACCTCAGGGAAAAGGACAGACCAAGTATGCGGTGGTGGCGGTAGATTATTTCACAAAATGGGCGGAGGCAGAACCGTTAGCAACTATTACCGAGAAAAAGATTATCGATTTCATTTGGAAGAATATAGTGTGTCGTTTCGGGATTCCCAACCATCATCTTAGACAATGGTAGACAGTTTGACAACGCAACATTTAGGAAATTTTGTTCAGACTTGGGCATCACGCACCGTAACTCATCCTCAAGCTAATGGGAAGGTAGAGGCCGTAAATAAAATCATTAAGCAGAATCTGAAGACGAAGCTTGAGGGACTGAAGGGATTATGGGTTGAAGAACTCCCACGTGTGCTGTGGGCATATCGAACGACAACTCGAACCTCAACGGAAGAAACACCTTTCTCTCTTTCGTTCGGGGTGGAGGCAGTGGTTTCGGTAGAAATAGGCATACCTTCCCCAAGAATAGAGCAGTTCAATGTTCATGAGAATGATGAGGCGATGTGGTTGAACTTAGACCTACTAGACGAGCATCGAGAAACAACACGTCTTCGAGTTGCAGAATACAAAAACAGGATTGCAAGATATTACAATGCAACAATGAAAAAACGAAGCTTTAGAGAAGGAGATTTGGTGTTGAGAAAGGTTATGCAGAACACCAAAGATCCCAACGCAGGTGCACTGGGGCCAGCATGGGAAGGACTTTATCGAGTCAGTAGGATAGTCTGACCCGGTACTTATGCTTTGGTCGATGGAAATGAAAAATCGCTTCCTCACCCATGGAATGCTGAACACCTGAAGATTTACTACCAGTAATCTCGATAGAGATGGATGGAAGACTTCTGCTCTACCACAGGAAGACCGAGGCCGACCAACCAAGGCTTGAGGCCGACCAAGATATGGCCAAAAACTGGGCCTGCAACTAATGTTATTTGTTTATTTTTTATTCTTATGTTTATTTTTATAACATTTGTCCATGACACCTCTTGTTGCAAAATATGCAGGGATTTGTAAATTTAATGAAGTTCTTATATATTATGCTAGCTAGAACCTTTCTTGACGTGCTATAACGCATTGATTGAGCCAGATGGAGCCACCCATATTCTCCATCTAGCTAGGTTAGCAAAATGTTCTTGCGAAGGTTGAGCCACCCATATTCTCAATCTTCCCAAGTCCTTAGTCAAGTGGAGCCACCCATATTCTCCACTTAGATAAGAATAACATAATTCTTGCGAGGGTTGAGCCACCCATATTCTCAATCTTCCCAAGTCCTTAGTTAAGTGGAGCCGCCCATATTCTCCACTTAGTTAAGATGAACATAATTCTTGCGAAGGTCGAGCCACCCATATTCTCAATCTTCCCAAGTCCCTAATTGAGTGGAGCCACCCATATTCTCCATTTGGTTAGGATGGAAATAATTCTTGCAAAGTTTGAGCCGCCCACACTCTCAATCTTTCCAAGCCCTTAATCAAGCAGGAGCCACCCACATTCTCCACTTGATTAAGGTGAAAATAGTTCTAACTCTCAAACTTTCCAAGCCTTTGAGTAAGTTGAGCCACCCATATTCTCAACTACCCCAAGCCCTCACCTAGGTTGAGCCACCTATATTCTCCACTTAGCTGAGCCTACGAAGACAAGGTCTTATGATCTGAAGCAAGCAGTGTCGAGGCTAACTTTCGAGGAGCCGAGGCTGACCATCATATGACCGAGGCCGATCAGTATAGTAAGGTACGGTGTCATGTTTTATACACATCTCTTACTCAATAATATTTCTGCATTGTGCAAAACCTTACTCAAGTAGGGGGCTGCATGGGGATACCCCCTAATCATCAAACAAAAAGTAGACCAGTTTGACATGTTTGGGTTTCAGATTACATGCTCTAGTCTATGGACTTCCAAAGCTCTAAGGGGCCAAGGCCGACCTTAACCTTTTCCTTCATTTTTCTTCTGTAGGAACAAACATTTTGGTGCAGGAACCAAAAGTTCGCAATAGTACAAAAGGTGCATGGGTTCAGCCCTACGGTTTTATTATGTTAGTCACATAAAAAAGAAGAAGCACCCATGCAGGGGGCTTCAAAGTAAAGAAACACATCCGAAAAGAGGAAAAGATAGAATTGAGCTAGGATCTGATCCACAGACTCAGACCCAACCAGAGACCAAGGAGAAATTAAGGCTTACCCAGCCATTTTCAAGTCTCTCTTTCATTGTTTTCCCTCAAACTTATCATCCTTCTAACCTCTGTCAAGGAGGTTCACTGTTTTCTTTTATTGCTTTGATATTCTTTGCAGACAGACGTATTCATCATGACTGGAACACCGAAAGCACTTTCGATGACCAAAAAGAGACCCCCCTTATTCAAGCTAGTGGGAAATAAATGTGTAAATTAGAGCAGAGTGGTATCAATTAATAAGCTGCTTACTATTGTGCTGAAAGTATTGTCGATATGCATTAATCCAAGTATAAATTAAGCATAGCCAAGTAATACCTAGAGTATTCCAGGGTCGAATCCATAGGGAAGGGAACGATAAAGATATTTAATGGACTTGCCAATAAGCATTCGGACGCATGGTGCTATGTGCAAACTTAACCAAAGGGCAGTTAAACGTAGATGAAAGGAAAGGTGAATAGACAGAGATAAAGCTATGCGACAAAGGCAAAAGATCAACAGTTGAGAGAGGTTATCAATGCTTTTGCTGCGGCAACCACATGCGTTGATAATTTATTTAGTAGCGCACAGTATGAATGAAATCCAAATAATACCTAAGTTAGAAATAAACATGTGATTCCCTTCCAGGATTACACACGCGTTTGGCGTAGAACTAACAACGTTCTGTTCAATTAGTTCATGCGTTGACGCTGTTCTCAAATTATTTGCAAGTGATTGAGTTATCCCTAAAACAATCTAAACACATTCATGAAATATCTCTCGCGGCAGTATTAAAACTAATACAACCTAGACTACATGTAATGCGTTAACTTGCTCAACTTAGATTTTTCCACATGCGTTACCTGTCACTGATTTATCATGCTACTACCGCATCCGTTTGGCCAGGCGGGAATTAGTAATGAAAATATTATCGCATCTTAAGCAGAAAGCATTAATTGTCATTCATTCAACTTAACGCATACAAAATTATGTTACCGCCGCATGGGCGCCTAGGCAAAGCCTTGATAAAAATAAATTAGCTCATGCTATGAATGGAAATCATAGCGCAATACATATAATGACGAGATAACTGTGCTAGAACTTGATATCTTCCTTCTTTAGTTCTTTTCTCTCTCCTTTCTTCGTTGTCGAACTCTCTTGCTGACCCCCCTCTCTATTTTTCTCTTCTGGCAAATGGACGATTTTTATAGGCCAAGGATGCTGACTTCTCCAAGAAATTGGCTTGTGTTCTCCAACCTTCTTTTGCCAGCTTGCAAATCAGTCACACGTCAGAATGACCCTCCATCATCTGTTGACGTACTTTTTCACGCTCTGGGATTGGCGTTTGCACTGAAAGATAACTTGGGCAAGGAAATCACTACAGAAAGCATGCATTAGTGGATATAGATATGCGATTTCTCGCCGCATTAGTGATATACGCATTTAAAGATTTAATTACCGCAATTCTCCGCTTATATGCTCTTGATCAGCGCATCTTAGATCTTTTCCAGCCTTGGTTAATTTTATTTTAGGAGAGAAATAACTTGCTTTTTGCAAGTTATCAAACCCCCAAACTTAAATTATTGCTTGTCCCCAAGCAATGCCCTCTATCCACTCTACGTAAATAACTTAGCTCTACAGATTTGGGCTTCATATCCTAATTTTCCTCATCTTCTCTCCGAAACTAAAAATAAAAGATTTAGCCTTCACTTGGTTTTCCCTCTTGGCTAAAGATTCCTTATGCCCTCGATCTTCTTTTCTACATCATAGCAAGCTTGCTCACTACTAGGCTCAGGCGCAAGGAAAAAAAAATATATTTACATATTATTATTTTATTTTATTTTTTTTACGCAGTGAAAATATTAATTTTTCGACATCAAAACGCATGCCTTCGTTTTGGCTTACCCTCATTTGTGATAAAGGGTATCCAACTACGGGCATTACATTGTTTTACTGCCCTAAACGCTCATAGGATTCTTATGCGCTCTTGCGCAGTGGCAAACGATGGGTGTCATGAATGCCCCTGGCTACTACCGCAAAGAAACCAGCGAAACACATTTGCTATTACTGCGCTACACCTACCGCACCCCCCAACTTAAACTGGGCAATGTCCTCATTGTCCCCCAAACTTAAACTTAGGGGTGCAAATGCGATGAACTATGGAGTAGCTTTTTGTGCTAGCGACACCGTCAGAGCATCAAGCATTTCGAAAAAAATCTTAAGGCAAAAGGGAAAACTAAAAGAAGAGAAATCTTTTAATTAATCCTGCGGCGAAAAAGATTACCGGAAAATGTGGATGCTAAGAACTAATCCTAGGAGCTAATGCAGAGACATTTTATGGATGAAGGCATTTCGCTAAGGCTACTACTGGAGAATGCGATAATGACCCAAAATAGTGATTTCATTAATGCGATAAGAATATTACAATGAATCGGCACATTACAAAATTAATCCAAAAATTTACAAGGGTCATAAAAAAAAGTAACATCATTCCCTTGGTGGCGACCTGCGCGGCGATCTGGGCGGAGGAGGAGGCATGAATGGCCGCACTTGAGAAGGTCCAGCGCCGCCTGGCCTTGGTTGATCACGTGGGCAGACAAACCTATCAGCTGGGGCAATCGACAATCGACCAAAGGCATTTGTCCAGCGTACCAAATACAAAATTAAAACATCCAGACGCGTTGCCATCTCCTCCTGTCGTTGCTGCAAGGGTTCCACAATCGCCTCAAGATGGCACCACATTTCTGCATAAACCCGCTCAACATCAATATCAATAATTTGCGGGGGTGGCATAGATATTGGATCGACACCCAGCGGCTGACCCGATGGTGCATGGATTTGCTCAGTAGGGCGCGGGAGATCTTCGACAGAGGTCTGTTGATCGTGAACTTCTACTTGATGCACGGTCTCCACGTGCCCTTCAGGTCCAAGAGGTTGGCGTAGGGGCGAGTTTGGGTGCGACGACGAGGCTTGCTGGTTTTGAGCGCAGACAGTGGTTTCCTGCTGATAACTGCCCAAAAGGTAGTTATTTAGGCCTCATTTATATAAGGATTTGTGTGTCTTTAATGCTTAATAGGGTTGGTTTTAGAGAGATATTACATGATTTAACCCATTTGGAAGAATGGAAGCTTTGGAAATCACTTTGTGCAGATTATGCTGCTGGGCGACTGGAGGGAGCAAATTCTGTGCTGCAGCAAAACTGGGAGCAGAAACTGCCACGTCACAGCTCGTTAGCCAACTTCATGAACCGACTTCTGTTGAGTTATTTTCGGGATAAAGGAGCAAGGAGAGCCTTACACGTGTCCTAGTTGACCTAATTCAAGCCTCCTACCACCTCTATAAAAGGAGAAGGCCGCCCAAGTCCAAATCATTCCACTTTTGGGAGAAAACATTCCATGTTTTCCCTTGGAAGCCGAATAGTATAGGGAGATTGAAGATCATCAAGAACACCATCATCCGCAAGCTGATTAGGGAGTTTATTTTCTTTATTAACTTGTGGTTATGGACATGCATACTCAGATTGTAACCCGTATTCCTATGCCTGTTATGAACTAAGTAGCTTAAGGTGTTGGTTAGGAATAATGTGATTACTGTGCTTCATCTCTAGTAATATATTGACTATCGCATTTTGGTTAATTGTTGTGCTTATTCTCATTTTATGCCCGCCTGGCTAGCCGGTGTGAATAGCTCTCTCTAGTTTCAGGGATGATTTAGAGAGTGTGTGGCAATTATCCACACTACGATCATTGTGTATTGGTGAACGCCAGTGACTGAGCTAGGGATAGCCAGTTGCCTAGTGCTTGATCGGTCGTACTTCATTACTTGCTGCAGACTGTGTATACTTGTACAGGAATTCTAGAGTATTTTATATCATATTTTTACTCACTCTAGGAACCCAACAAGTTTTACTATTCTTGAAACCACTAGAAAGTTACACAAAACTCACTCTGGAAAAATTGATTACTAGAGTGAAACTCACAGGAATAGGGTTCCGACCTGCAGCTTGCTTTCTTCGCTTCTTCTTTTGGGGCACAGGCGCTAGGGGCTTCTCTACGGCCGCAGGGGCTGCTCTACGGCCGCAGGGGCGTCTGCTTGATTTTGTGTTGGTGTAGGGCGGCTTCTACTGTTGTGGGTTGTCGTTATCCGCGCCAGCCATCGATTGTCAAAGGTTTGACGACTTGGTCTTCGTTCATCAGTAGGCGCAGGCACCACCCTGGATAGACGACAGAGCTTTGTGACCAGGCCTGGGCAGATCATGACCCCTTTGGGCTTGTAGGCGGTTTGGCGGAGGGTATCAGAGATGATGGGGCCCAAATCGATGGCGATGCCCTTAATGATGCAGTAGCATAAAACCACGCACTGGAGCGACAGGGTGGCATCATGTGTTGTAGGCATGATGCGATTTTTTATCCAATGCATCCAGGCGGTGGCCTCGAGGTTCAACCACTGCGGCTTCAAAGTTCTTGCAGTGCCGCGCCCATCCCACCTTTCGACCGGTCTAGCCACCACAGCCAGAACTTCACTGAGGAAGTTTTCATCTTGCGAGTTGAGCAGTGCAATCCTTTCAGCTTCTGGTGCGTCGGGCTACTCTAGGAGGATGTTGATGATGTTGGGAGAGAATGCGATAATGTTGCCACGCACCATCATTTCATCAATTTCTTCCCGCCATTGCGCTCTATAGAATTCGTGGACCAGCTCGGGGATGTAGTCGGGGATGACTTCACAGGTAAATCTGCGCTCCTCGGTGAAGTTCCTTTTTTCTTCACCAACTTTCTCTTTCCCCTTAGCTGCGGCGGGGGCCCGCTTTCTCTTGTTCTGGGTGCTGGGTTCCTCTTTGTTTCCCAGCGACAACTCTCTGATGACAAGCGCAGCAGTCTGAATTGCACGGCACTGCTGGAGGGGAACATTATCTTCTGAGTCCACAGAATCGGACTCCTGCACCGGTGCTGCTTTGGCGACCAATCCTGCGGCGGCTAGCTGCTCAGCTACTTTTTCTTGCGCCTCCTTCTCGGTGCGTTCTCTTTCTCTCGTCCCAGTTTCCTGTTCTGCGGCGGCTTTCTGTGCGGCTTCATCTGCCGCAACTTTATCTTCTGCTTCTTTTTGGCGCAGAGCTTTGCCCTCGGTGCCCAATTCTCCCATGAGGGAGTTCCATTCAACTTCCTTCTTTTCTGTTAGGCGAAGAACAGGAGGAGTAGTGGTGGGTTGAGCCTCAGCCTGTTGGGTTTTATGCCCTAAAACTCGTAGATAGTAAATGTACATTTGACCGAACATTAATAAAAGTGATGTATTATTCAATGTTTGTTTTATATCTTGTCTTATTAACCCTAATCCAATAAACTAAACATCCAAGGCTAATAGAATGAAGCTTGAACTAGTATGTAGGGACATACGGGGATCAATGTTCAAGTTTTAACCTAAAGGGTCTGTAGTATAGGGATAAGGCTGGGTACCTTATCCTGGTGACACTATGGATACGGCCCGCTTTGTATATTGATACAAACGTATTGATCCAACGCGTTCATGTAGCTGACATGCGAGTGGGGGTATCCTGTGCAATGAGTTTGCACAAAGACCGGACCGCGAAATAGTTAACCACTAACTCTAACACCGTTAGTTAGCTCGGTTTCTATTTCATTAGGATGACCTAGGCAACTTGGCCTTAATCCTGAGTGGATTATGGACTCCTGTCCATGAGGGATTGTCCTTTGATTTGTACGGGTGAGAGTGGCCTGTTCGCCGACTCAATAAGCCTACCATTTTGGGGACAAGACCGAGTGGGGAGCTGGGAACGTAGTCTTACAAGATGGAATTCACTCCTTCCCGATATTAGGGTAAGTAGAGGTGTGTTCCCTTAAGTGGTGTCTCCGGGTCTTGAACAAAGGGCCCTACCCTCTTTATGGCACGAGAGGGACTTTTGTTTGTTGGTTCGACCACAAACAGGTTGTTCATTAGAGGAGCACTGGTACTTAAGGACCAAGAGGTAGCCCAGGGGTAAAACGGTAATTTGACCTAGCTGGGGTACGAACACACGTGAAGGGCTAACTTGCTGTTGACGGTCGATATCCGTGGACACAGAAATATATCTGCAGTGAGAAGAGTGCAGCTGTGGTTCTTTAGTGGAGTGAACCACAGTTAATGAATATTGATTAAGTTGGTTAATGAGTTTAGCCAACTAATCTCATATCGTTGGAGCTTCTGATCTGTAGGTCCACCAGGTCCCATCGGTAGCTCTATAAGGGCGTTGAGGTAAATTTCTAAGGAAGGTATGAATATTCGAAGGTGTTCGAATATTAAGCTAAAATATGAATTTGATTCATATTCAAACTATAGGTTATAATTAATGTGCATTGGATGTACATTAATACTATAGTTTTGTGAGAGAGAATAATGATTGAATATATGATATTCAATTTTATTAATTTTTAATTAATTAATTTTTGAATTAATTAATTAATTTAGTTTAGTTAAATTTGATTTAATTAAACTATAGTTTAAAGAGGGATATTAATTTAAATAGGATTTAAATTAATGTTGATTTAATTAATATTGATTAATTAAATATAATTAATTATAATTAGAATTTTGGATTTTAATTTATAATTAATTAAAATATCAGGTAACTGATCTGATCAGTTACCTGATAATTTGCGTGAAGTGGCCCTGGTTTTCCTCTCCTCAACGATAGGTAAAATAGAAAATGGGTCTCTTTCAGTTTTGATACTCTGACTCTCACGCCTCTCTCCCTCTCTCTCGCCCTCTCTCGTTTTGCTCTCCCTCTGTGAATACAGAGCAACATTCCAGAGAAAATCCTTAGAGATTTGGGGGTTTCCACAAGCCACTCAACACACATACCTTAGAGGATACCGGTGCAATTTTGGTGGTGGTGTTCGTGATCTTTTTCCAGCAAAGAAAAGAAGTTTTTGCTGCTGTATTTGGGTGGAGAACCAAGAATTTTTGGCGAAAACGTTCAAGAATTTCTACAAGGGTAAGTTTTTCTTGAACTAGGATCAATAGGATCCCTCTTAGATTAGATCTAGGAGTTTTTATGTTTTTTCCGGCATGCTTTATGGTTTTTACAGCATGTATTCTGTTTATTATATCTACTGTAAATTTGTTTCTTTTGCCATCGTATTGGTTTCCCAATCGGCATTTAAACCGATTAAGGTCTCTGAACGTTTCCGCTGCGCTAGGGCTTTAATCCCTGCAATTGGTATCAGAGCCATATCATGTTTTAAATGTTGATTTGGGATTTGCGATTGGCTGTAAGGTGGGATTTGCATAATGTATGTATTAATTTTGCGATAAACTGTTTAGGTTTATATTGGCCATAGATTTTATGAGTTTTTGATGCGATCATTTGTAAAGGCCCCTGTGTTTTTGGGCGTTAATTCATGAAATCGAGTCTGTACAGTCCGGGTCTAGAATAGGTTGAAGATCGGTGAAGAACGTGGTATCAGGATGATGAGTTCAACAACCTCGTCCAAGGTCCCATCAATGTATGGTTTGATTCGTTGCCCGTTGACCTTAAAAATTCTTTTTCCATTAGCGGAATGTAGGTCTACTGCCCCGTACGGATATATCTTGTGGATAACGTAGGGACCCGACCACATAAATTTCAGTTTTCCTGGAAAAAGATGTAAACGAGACTTAAAAAATAATACTTTCATACTTTCTTTCAGTACCTTTTTTGTAATCCTCCTATCATGCCATTGCTTTTGTTTTTCTTTAATAATTTTGGCATTTTCATAGGCGTTGAGCCTAAATTCTTTCAACTCTGAGTTTTGACGCATTCTTGCTTTGCCTGCCGCAGCTAAATCGAGGTTCAGGCGTTTCAACGCCCACTGAGACTTGTATTCGAGTTCCAACGGTAGATAACATGCTTTTCCAAACACCAGCGCATAGGGTGACATTCTTATGGGTGTTTTGAAAGCGGTGCGATAGGCCCATAATGCGTCATCCAAATGTTACGCCCAATCCTTCCTTCCTGCGCAGACCACTTTTTCAAGGATGCTTTTGATCTCTCTATTTGACACTTTAGCCTGTACATTGATCCTAGGGGCCAATTAAACCGGTTTATTCGCTATTTAAATGCTTTATGGATGTCATTTAAATATTAATCCCACCTTAGGTTATAAAGCATGCTCATGCATTATGTGTGTTATAATATGATTATAATATTTGGTTGATAATGCATGGATTTTCATGATTGATTTAATATATAGTTGAGTTATATTAAATTCATGAAAATGGAAAAGTATGGTGCATGCAACTACATAGATTTAATATAAGAGTTATATTAAAATGAATTGTCTGCAGCATGCTACTTTGATTTACCATTTTTGGCAATAATTAAATTGTTTATTTATTAAAAATGGAAATCAAGTTGCATTGAGCATGAAACATCCATAGGTTAATATAAAAGTTATATTAATTTTCATGCAATGCAAGAGTATATAGTTTATATTTGATTAATTCGAATATGATTGTTAATTAAATTAAACTATAGTATGCATGATTATAGGGCTAATCATTAAAATTTTGAAATAGTTTAAAATTTATGATTAGAAACCGTCAATCTATAATCAAGATATGCATGCTCACATAGGATCTTAGGTTAAAATGAATTAATTTTAATGAGTTAAAATTAATTAGACCTAAGATCATTTTCTAATAGGATTAGAAATTCTTACTTAGTTTTTAAAATAGTTTTAATGAACTAAGTAGGACAAACATTCCTGAAATTATAAGGGAACTCTACCAGTAAAGTTCTGTCTAAGGATTGAAGGTATTTAAGTTGACGGTATACGGAACACCTCCTACCTGGGAACTGATCTGGAACACCGGAGTTGAATTAATTTCAGGTTAATGTTAGAAGAATGTCGCAAGGTAAATTAAATTTGTTTAATACACCTAGACATTAGGTCTTATTGTAATAGTTATAATAGGACTAGACTTAGATAAATGACTTAGCCCGATTTATCTAGGTTTAATCAAACCCTAAAATACTCGATAGGTTACTTTAGTGGGAGGAAAATTACAAAACTTAATTTAAATTGAGTTTTGCTCCTACGTCCCTGTGATGTTCACACCGTGAGATCCATGCTCGGCTTTGTGTCGTTTTAGCGCGGCCTCCCTTCGGAGAGTGTTTGCATGGGTCAATACCAAGGTGAATAGGGAAAGTGACTATAGTAAGTGGGAGCGGGACGCGTGTCAACGTATCCTTCGGTCTCCACCCCTAGGTCACAACGTGAGATTCCTATGATCCGCCTGCGTGTTGTCTCGGCGCAACCATCCCTTCGGAGGGCCTGATCATAGGATTCGGAACACCGTGAACTCCTGAATAGGATAGGATCGCTTAGGCTAATTACCAACAGTTGTCTTTCCTAACGGTAGCCTGTTGGTCCGTGCCTCTGAGATCTGAAAGTGGGAGGGTGACACTTACGGGGAGGAGTTAATTTGTTAACAAATCCTTGACCGAACAACGGTGGTTAATATCTAATGGAATATGAGTTATTCTGGTATTAGAAATTGACTGAGAAGAGTCTCATTTTAGAGGAGGAACAACTGATCACCCTTCGGTGGCTGTTCTTCTAAACCTCTAAAGCATCGTTGCGAAACACAATCATAGTTTTATTAGGGTTCTTTGAATGCTTGTTTGCAAAATTGATTGGATATATGCAATTGTTTGTATTGCTTGTGTGATGGGTTAAGGCAAAGATAACTAATACGGTCAATTGTTTGTTTTTTCAGCAATGTCTTCCTCTATTATCTCCTTGCTTAAAAATGAACAACTTACCGGCGAAAATTTTCCACAATGGAAATCGAATCTTAATACAATACTCGTGGTTGAGGACTTAAGGTTCGTCTTAACGGAGGAGTGTCCTCCCGTTCCCCCTCGCACTGCCGCTCAGGCAGTTAAAGACGCCTATGAACGCTGGACTAAGGCCAACGAAAAGGTCAAAGTCTACATACTGGTCAGCTTATCTGAAGTATTGGCCAAGCGTTATGAAAACGTGGTAACTGCCAGGGAGATTATGAATTCCCTGCAGGAGATGTTTGGACTCCCGTCCTACCAGCTCCACCACGACGCTTTGAAGAACGTCTTCAATGCCAAGATGCAGGAAGGTCAATCTGTTCGGGAACATGTCCTGGACATGATTAACCAGTTTAATATTGCTGAGGCAAATGGCGGGGTAGTCTGCGAGCGCAGTCAGGTTGCGTTCATCCTTCAGTCGCTCCCAGCGAGTTATCTGTCTTTCAGGACGAACGCGAGCATGAATAAGATTCAGTTCAACCTGACTACCCTCCTCTCGGAGTTACAGATTTATGAGTCCTTGCAGAAGAGCAAGGGCAAAAGTGTGGTTAAAGGAGAGGCCAATGTGGCCCATTCCAAAAAGAAGTTCCTGAAGGGTTCATCCTCAGGGACTAAATCTGTACCCCAGGCTTCTTCATCGAAGCAAATACAGAAGAGGAAGGGGGACAAGGGGAAGGCTCCTGCACAGGCTGTGCAAGGGAAGGGAAAGGCCAAGGTCGTGGCCGACAAAGGCAGGTGCTTCCACTGCAACGCAGATGGTCATTGGAAGCGGAACTGTCCCCGTTACCTTGCTGAGAAGAAGAGAGAAAAAGAAGGTAAATTCGATTTACTTGTTTTAGAGACTTGTCTCGTCGAACATGATGAGTTTGCCTGGATACTGGATTCAGGAGCCACTAATCATGTTTGCTCTTCTTTTCAAGGAAATGAGTTCCAGCAGCTGGCAGACGGTGAAATGACTCTCAAGGTTGGAACAGGAGAGGTCGTTTCAGCTCGTGCAGTGGGAGCTGCAAAATTATTCTTTAGAAATAAGTTTTTAATTTTGGAGAACTTGTATTTGGTTCCTCGAATTAAAAGGAACCTTATTTCTGTTTCCGCTTTGTTAGAACAAGAATACTCTGTTTCCTTTCAGCTTAATGAAGCAATTATTTCAAGGAATGGTATTTATATATGTTCTGCTCAGCGTGAGAATAATTTGTTTGTGTTAAGACCAACTGATGCTAAGGCTATTTTAAGCCAAGAAATGTTTAAAACAGCCGAGACGCAAAATAAAAGGCAAAAAGTTTCTCCTTTAAGTAACAACACGTATCTTTGGCACCTTCGTCTTGGTCATATTAACATCGATCGGATCGATCGTTTGGTTAAAAATGGGCTTCTAATTGATATAGAAGATACATCTTTGCCACCCTGTGAATCGTGTCTCGAGGGTAAAATGACCAAGAGGCCTTTTACTGGAAAAGGTTACAGGGCCAAAGAACCACTTGAATTGATACATTCGGATCTTTGTGGTCCAATGAATGTAAAGGCTCGAGGTGGTTTTGAATATTTCATCTCTTTTATAGATGATTATTCACGATACGGTTACTTATACCTGATGGGCCATAAGTCTGAGGCTCTTGAAAAGTTCAAAGAGTTTAAGGCTGAGGTAGAAAACCTGTTAGGTAAAACAATTAAGATGCTTCGATCAGATCGAGGTGGAGAGTATTTGGATCAAAGATTCCAGGACTATATGATAGAACATGGAATCCAATCACAACTCTCAGCACCTGGTACACCTCAGCAGAATGGTGTATCAGAAAGGAGAAATAGAACCTTGTTAGACATGGTTCGATCTATGATGAGCTATGCTCAATTGCCTAGCTCGTTTTGGGGGTATGCAGTAGAGACTGCAGTACATATTCTTAACAGTGTTTCCTCAAAAAGTGTTTCTGAAACTCCTTTTGAGTTATGGAGGGGGCGTAAACCTAGTTTGCGTTACTTCCGTATCTAGGGTTGTCCTGCACATGTGTTAGTGACAAATCCTAAGAAATTGGAATCACGTACAAGGATATGCCAATTTGTAGGATACCCGAAAGAAACGAAAGGTGGTCTTTTCTACGACCCTCAAGATAATAAAGTATTTGTATCGACAAATGCAACTTTCTTGGAGGAAGACCACATTCGAGATCATAAACCACGAAGTAAGTTAGTATTAGGAGAAGCTACAGAAGGATCAACAAGAGTTGTTGATGAATCTGGTCCTTCAACAAGAGTTGTTGGAGAATCCAGTTCTTCTCGTCAATCTAGTCCTCCTCACGTAGTGGCAGAGCTTCGAAGCAGTGGGAGGGTTGTGATACAACCCAACCGCTACTTGGGTTTAACGGAAACACAAGTAGTCATACTTGATGACGGCGTAGAAGATCCATTGTCTTATCGTCAGGCAATGAATGACGTAGATAAGGACGAGTGGGTCAAAGCTATGGACCTTGAGATGGAGTCTATGTACTTCAATCAAGTTTGGGAACTTGTAGATCCACCTGAAGGGGTTAGACCCATTGGGTGTAAATGGATCTATAAGCGGAAAAGAGATGCTGCTGGGAAAGTACAGACTTTCAAAGTGAGACTAGTAGCAAAGGGTTATACCCAACGAGAAGGGGTGGACTATGAGGAAACCTTTTCTCCAGTTGCTATGCTTAAGTCCATAAGAATTCTCTTATCCATTGCCACGTTTTATGACTATGAAATATGGCAAATGGATGTCAAGACAGCTTTTTTGAATGGCAACCTTGACGAGAGTATTTTTATGTCTCAGCCCGAAGGGTTCATAACGCAAGGTCAGGAGCAAAAGGTTTGTAAACTGAATCGATCCATTTATGGATTGAAACAGGCTTCTAGGTCTTGGAATATTAGATTTGATACTGCGATCAAATCTTTTGGCTTTGACCAGAATGTTGATGAGCCTTGTGTATACAAGAAAATCAACAGGAATAAAGTAGCTTTCCTCGTACTTTATGTTGACGACATCCTCCTCATTGGGAATGATGTAGGGTATCTGTCTGACGTAAAAGAATGGCTAGCAGCTCAATTCTAAATGAAAGATTTGGGTGAGGCTCAGTATGTTCTTGGCATCCAGATTATTCGGGATAGAAAGAACAAAACGCTAGCTCTGTCTCAGGCAACGTATATCGACAAGATGTTGGCTCGATATTCGATGCAGAACTCCAAGAAGGGCGTGTTGCCTTTCAGGCATGGGGTTCACTTGTCTAAGGAACAGTCTCCTAAGACACCTCAAGAAGTTGAAGACATGAGACGGATTCCCTACGCCTCCACAGTGGGTAGCTTAATGTATGCCATGCTATGCACGAGGCCTGACATCTGTTATGCTGTAGGGATTGTCAGTAGATATCAGTCAAATCCAGGGTTAGACCACTGGACCGCCGTTAAAGGAATCCTCAAGTATCTTAGGAGAACAAGGGACTACATGCTGGTGTTTGGGCCTAAAGAGTTAGTTCTCACTGGATACACCGACTCTGACTTTCAGACTGACAAGGATTCTAGGAAATCCACGTCAGGGTCAGTGTTCACCCTTAACGGGGGAGCCGTAGTTTGGAGAAGTATAAAGCAAGGATGTATAGCAGACTCCACAATGGAGGCTGAGTATGTAGCTGCTTGTGAAGCAGCAAAGGAAGCTGTTTGGCTAAGGAAGTTCTTGACTGATTTGGAAGTTGTTCCAAACATGAACTTGCCCATTACTCTATACTGTGACAACAGTGGGGCTGTAGCCAATTCAAAAGAACCTCGCAGCCACAAACGAGGTAAACACATAGAGAGGAAGTATCATCTAATTCGTGAGATTGTGCAAAGAGGAGATGTGGTCGTGACCAAGATCGCTTCCGAGCACAACATTGCTGATCCATTTACGAAGGCCCTCTCGGCTAAAGTGTTCGAGGGTCATCTAGAAAGTCTAGGTCTGCAAGATATGTATATAGCGTAATCTAGGGCAAGTGGGAGATGTGTAATGGGTGTAAGGATGCCCTAGTTTATTGTATTTTGTATATTTACTTTTAATGTAATGTACAACATACATGTACCATTTCCAGCTTTGGATTATATTGTATATACTTTCCCTGTAACTTGACTTTTAGTTCAAGTGGGAGTTTGTTGGGTTTTATGCCCTAAAACTCGTAGATAGTAAATGTACATTTGACCGAACATTAATAAAAGTGATGTATTATTCAATGTTTGTTTTATATCTTGTCTTATTAACCCTAATCCAATAAACTAAACATCCAAGGCTAATAGAATGAAGCTTGAACTAGTATGTAGGGACATACGGGGATCAATGTTCAAGTTTTAGCCTAAAGGGTCTGTAGTATAGGGATAAGGCTGGGTACCTTATCCTGGTGACACTATGGATACGACCCGCTTTGTATATTGATACAAACGTATTGATCCAACGCGTTCATGTAGCTGACATGCGAGTGGGGGTATCCTGTGCAATGAGTTTGCACAAAGACCGGACCGCGAAATAGTTAACCACTAACTCTAACACCATTAGTTAGCTCGGTTTCTATTTCATTAGGATGACCTAGGCAACTTGGCCTTAATCCTGAGTGGATTATGGACTCCTGTCCATGAGGGATTGTCCTTTGATTTGTACGGGTGAGAGTGGCCTGTTCGCCGACTCAATAAGTCTACCATTTTGGGGACAAGACCGAGTGGGGAGCTGGGAACGTAGTCTTACAAGATGGAATTCACTCCTTCCCGATATTAGGGTAAGTAGAGGTGTGTTCCCTTAAGTGGTGTCTACGGGTCTTGAACAAAGGGCCTTACCCTCTTTATGGCACGAGAGGGACTTTTGTTTGTTGGTTGGACCACAAACAGGTTGTTCATTAGAGGAGCACTGGTACTTAAGGACCAAGAGGTAGCCCAGGGGTAAAACGGTAATTTGACCTAGCTGGGGTACGAACACACGTGAAGGGCTAACTTTCCTGTGTGTTGGCATTTATCACATTGCATTACATGCACCCTTGCGTCATGGAATAAGATAGGCCACCAGTATCCACTTTGCAATACCTTTGCTGCGATGCACTGACCTCCGAAGTGTCCACCATATGGTGATTCATGACATTCTTTCAAAATTTTCATCACATCCCTTTCTCCAACACATCGCTGAATTATTTGGTCTGGTCCCCTGCGATACAAAAAAGGGTCATCCCAAAAATAAAATTTTAATCCGTGGAAGAATTTCTTACGTTGCTGCACGGAATACTCTTCAGGTATTACTCCTGAGACAAGGTAGTTTGCCACATCAACATACCAAGGGACTTCACTTTCAATTCCTAGCAGCTTTTCATTTGGGAACTCGTCTGTGATGAGAATGTCAGGCGCATCCACCTTTTCAGGATTGTCTAGCCGCGACAGATGGTCAGCCACCTGGTTTTCACTCCCCTTTTTGTCCTTGATTTTTAGATCAAATTCTTAGAGCAGCAGAATCCATCTTATCAATCACGGTTTGGCATCCTTTTTCGAGATTAGGTACTTATCGCGACATGATCAGTGTAGACAATGACTTTTGAGCCAATCAAGTACGCACAGAATTTATCGAACGCATAAACGACAACCAATAATTCCTTCTCAATAGTTGTGTAATTTTCTACGCCTCATTTAATGTTTTGCTGGCTTAATAAATGGGATGAATCGACTTCTCCTTCTTTTGCGCCAACACTACGCCGATTGCTACATCACTTGCGTCACACATGAGGATAAATGGCTCTTCCCAATTGGGTGTTGTTAGGATTGGCGCAGACACCAGGACATGCTTCAAGTCTTAAAATGCCTTCATACACTCTTTTGAAAATTCAAATTTTTTGTTTGCCTCCAACAGCGCACATAAGGGCTTCGTTATGTGTGAGAAATTTTTAATGAACCGACGGTAGAAGCCTGCATGCCCTAGGAAACTGCAAATTCCCTTAACGGATGTGGGCGGCGACAACTTCTCAAATACATCAACTTTATCCTTATCAACTTCTATTCCAGCTTTTGATATGCGGTGGCCCAACACTATTCCTTCTTCTACCATGAAATGGCACTTTTCCCAATTCAGCACTAGGTTTGTTTCTTCGCAACGTATCAGAACTTGCTCTAGCTGCGTCAGACAGTCTGCGTATGAATTCCTGTAGACAGAGAAATCACATCTATAAAGACTGCAACTGATTTTTCCAGCAGGTCTGAGAAAATAGCCATCATACATCATTGGAAGGTTCCTAGCGTATTGCATAACCCAAAAGGCATCCTTCTAAACACAAATGTGTCGTATGGGCATGTGAAGGTTGTCTTTTCTTGGTCTTCTAGCGCAATTGAGATCTGGTTGTATCCTGAATATCCATCCAGAAAGAAGTAATAAGCACGTCCAGCCAAACGATCAAGCATTTGGTCGATGAATGGAAGAAGGAAATGGTCCTTCTTAGTGATTGCGTTGAGTTTGCGGTAGTCCATGCACACTCGCCAACCAGTAATGGTTCGCGATGGAATAAGCTCATTCTTTGTGTTGGTGACCACCGTCATTCCTCCTTTCTTAGGCACGTACTGGACTGGGCTGACCCATTTGCTATTTGCGATAGGGTAGATGACTCCTGCGTCGATCCACTTGATGATTTCCTTGAGCACAACCTCCATCATTGCAGGATTCAGTCTCCTCTAATGCTCAACGAATTCGTCAGCTTCATCCACCAATCTGATTTTATGCATGCAGTAAGAGGGACTTATTCCCTTGATGTCAGCAAGACTCCATCCCTATGGCGCTTTTATGTCTTTTCAAAACCTGCATTAACAACTTTTCTTGTGTCAGGTATAGTTTGGATGAAATAATAACTGGTAAAGACTCTCCATCGCCTAAAAATTTGTATTTAAGATGCTCTGGGAGGGGTTTTAGTTCTAACGTAGGAGGAGATATGATGGAAGGTAAATGTGAACTCCTTGTTTGAGAGATCCAACGCATGAATGTCTATGGTGGGTTCAGCGAG
Organism: Luffa aegyptiaca; assembly: GCA_017139565.1. Taxonomy (NCBI): domain Eukaryota; kingdom Viridiplantae; phylum Streptophyta; class Magnoliopsida; order Cucurbitales; family Cucurbitaceae; genus Luffa; species Luffa aegyptiaca. Next base: position 32,899,752 of record CM029407.1, on the reverse strand, counting down.
TATGTGGCAGTCCTCAGCTCTACATGCGTCTTGGTCTTCTTCTTCAACCTTTTGTGCTGCTTCTATCGCATTTATCCTGAGTATTTCCATCGGTGAATAGATATCTACACGCGCTACCGTCTCATTGTCCTTCGGATTATCTGGGTACTTTAATGCTTTGAATACATTAAATACCACCTTTTGGTCGTTAACTCGCATGGTAAGTTCTCCTTTTTTAACATCAATTAGTGTCTGTCTAGTTGCCAAAAATGGCCTCCCCAGAATAATTGGAATGTCCCTGTCTGCCTCATAGTCAAGAATAGTAAAGTCAGCTGGAAAAATGAATTTGTCAACTTTTACCAGAACATCCTCGATTTTGCCTTCTGGATGCGCCACCGACCTATCTGCGAGCTGAAGGGTGACATTTGTTGGGCGTGCTTCTCCAATGCCTAGGCACTTGAAAACGGACAAGGACATTAGATTGATGCTTGCGCCAAGGTCACATAGTGCTCTTCCAACATCAATGCCTCCAATTGAGCACGGTATGGTGAAGCTTCCAGGATCCTTCAATTTCGGAGGGATCTTGCTTTTCAGTATTGCGCTGCATTCGTTTGTTAGTGCAACCGTCTTAAATTCTTTCCAGGGCCTTTTGTTGGACAGAATATCCTTAAAAAACGTTGCATAACTGGGCATTTTTTCTAGCGCCTCAACCAACGGAATGTTAATGTGAAGCTCTTGCAACACACTAAGAAACTTCTTAAACTGCGCTCCGTCATTCTTCTTTCTCAACCTCTACGGAAAAGGTTTTGGCGGCTTATATGCGTCAGGTTCTTTTGTCTTTTCTTTTTCCTTCTCCTTCTCTGGCTCTTCTGGAGTAGCTTCTGCGTTGATCTCCGGTTCAAGTTCAGGTTGCGGGACGATTGATTCTTCCTACTCTGGCACATAGCTTTTGTTCGAGAGTTGTCTTCCACTGTGGAGCGTTAGCGCATGGCATTGTTCTTTCCCTATGGGGGCCTCTGTGTTGCTTGGCAAGGTCCCCGCAGGTCTGTTTTTCAGTTCTGACGCAAGCTGCCCTACTTGAACCTCCAGATTTCTCAGGGATGCGGCCTGACTTTGAACCACCGCATCATTTTTCGCCATGTATTCCTTCTAACTTACCATGAATTCCTTCATCATAGTCTCCAGAGAATTCGATGATGATGCGCCTGAATCACCACTACTTACGCTGGAAATTTCCCTGCGCTACATGATCATTGTTAGCGTTAAGCAGTTTAGGGGCAGGATTTGTATTACCTTGTTGCCTTTGCTTGGCTACGTCGCCGTTCCATGAGAAGTTGAGATGATTCCTCCATCCAGGGTTGTATGTGTTTGAAAACGGATTGTTGCGCATATTCCCTTATGGTCCTATACAGAACACTAACTCTGGATTGGACGGGCACTGATCATGTGTGTGTCCTTTTCCGCAGATTCCACATCCTACCGCATTGAGCTACGCTATGAGGGGAGTCGTGCTTGCTGTCAACGCGTCCATCTTTGTTGTTAACGCATCAATCTTTGCATTCACTGCAATCAATGGGTCCACTTTTAAACTTCCTGAACTGGTCTTTACTAGGCGTCTTCTCTTATCTTTTGCGGTGCCCCACTCATAGTTATTTCTTGCGATGCGGTCAAGGATCGCATGCACTTCATCATATGCTTTTCTTAATAGCGCACCATTCGCGGATGAATCCACCAGAATTTGGGAATTTTTATTCAACCCCACGTAGAATGTCTCCAACTGAATACAGTGGGGCAATCCGTGGTGTGGGCATCTTTGCAACAGACTCTTGAAACGTTCCCATGCATCACTGAGGGTTTCGTCTTCCATTTGAGCAAACTTCATGATCTCTTTTCTGAGCTAGGAATTTGCTGTTGGTGGGAAGTATTTTTCTAGAAACTTTTCAGCTAGGTCATTCCATGTGGCTATCGAATTTGCCAGCTGCTAATTTAACCATACCTTAGCAGCATCTCTCAGAGAACAAGGAAAAATGATGACTTGCAGCTGCTCCTGGGTCACTCCAGGGATAATGAATTTGTTGCATATGTCCAGAAACGATTTGAGATGTGAATGCGTGTCTTCTGCTACACTTCCTCCAAATTTTCCTTGCAACAATTAACATTTGAAACATAACTGGCTTTAGCTCAAATCTTTCAGTTTCCAATGTTGGGCGTACTATTCCTGGATTGAAGTCACAGTTTGCAGGAGCTGCATAATCTCTGATTCCTCGTGCTCTATCATCAGCCATTTGTATTGGATTTACGGGTGGGTTTTGAGGATTTGGCACAACCATCTCTTCAGGTTGTTCAATGACTTGTCTTCTGGCACGCATGTTTCTACTTCTTCTATGGTATGTTCTGTCAATCTCGAGATCTATCTCAATTTCAATGCGACGAGCGGCATGCATACACTCTTGCAAACCTGGAGAAAATTACTCACATAGGTAGCAAGGGAAAGAGCACCAAACGAAATGTCAAATAAGAAAGAATATTACAATCTTTAGTTGCCGATCCCCGGCAACGATGCCAAAAACTTGGTATCAATTAATAAGCTACTTACTATTTGGCTGAAAGTATCGTCGATATGCATTAATCCAAGTATAAATTAAGCATAACCAAGTAATACCTGGAGTATTCCAGGGTCGAATCCACAGGGAAGGGAACAATAAAGATATTTAATAGACTTGCAAATAAGCATTCGGACGCATGGTGCTATTTGGAAACTTAACCAGAGGGCAGTCAAACGCAGATGAAAGAAAAGGTGAATAGACAGAGATAAAGCTATGCAACAGAGGCGAGAGATCAACAGTTGAGAGAGGTTATTAAGGCTTTTGTTGCGACAACCACATGCGTTGATAATTTATTTAGTAGCGCACAGTATGAATGAAATACAAATAATACCTAAGTGAGAAATAAACATGTGATTCCCTTCCGGTATTACACACGCCTTTGGTGTAGAACTAACAACGTTCTGTTCAATTAGTTCATGCGTTGGCGCTGTTCTCAAATTACTTGCAAGTGATTGAGTTATCCCTAAAACAATCTAAACACATTCATGAAATATCTCTCGCGACAGTATTAAAACTAATACAACCTAGACTACATGTAATGCGTTAACTTGCTGTACTTAGATTTTTCCACATGCGTTACCTGTCACGAATTTATCATGCTACTACTGCATCTGGCTGGCCAGGCGGGAATTAGTAATGAAAATATTATTGCATCTTAAGCATAAAGCATTAATTGTCATTCATTCAACTTAACACATACAAAATTATGTTACCGCCGCATGGGCGCCTAGGCTAAGCCTTGATAAAAATAAATTAGCTCATGCTACAAAAGAAAATCTTAGCACAATACATATAATGACGAGATAACTGTGCTAGAACTTGATATCTTCCTTCTTTCGTTCTTTTCTCTCTCCTTTCTTCGTTGTCGAACTCTCTTGCTGACCCCTCTCTCTCTTTTTCTCTTCTGGCAAATGGGCGATTTTTATAGGCCAATGATGCTTACTTCTCCAAGAAATTGACTTGCGTGCTCCAACCTTCTTTTGCCAGCTTGCAAATCAGTCACACGTCAGAATGACCCTCCATCATCTGTTGACATACTTTTTCACGCTCTAGGATTGGCGCCTGCGCTGAAAGATACCTTGGGTAAGGAAATCACTACAGTTAGCATGCGTTAGTGGATATAGATATGCGATTTCTCGCTGCATTAGTGAAATACGCATTTAAAGATTTAATTACCGCAATTCTCCGCTTATATGTGCTTGATCAGTGCATCTTAGATCTTTTCCAGCCTTTATCACGGAGTAAAGGCTATACTCTTGAATTGGACTTGAGAAACTTGGCCAATGGTAACAAGTTACAATTTAATCTCAATTCAAGAGTGGGGGCTTAATGTTGTAGGTCATTTTAAGACACTCCGAAATACAAGGAGTCAATGAAGACAGCGCAACAGCAATCCAGAAATACAACGAAGAAGCGGGCACCGTGGGAAGGATTGGCCGGAGGGATCGGGCCCCGATCCCATGCGATCGAGGCCAAGCCGGTTCTCTCCCTTCTGACTGTTGGTGCCCCGATCTGACCCAATTCAACCCCAAACGGCTCTCGGAACGAAGGAAAACCCTAAGAGGCAGCACAAGTATAATTATCGTTCGTCACATCCAAAAAATGGTTCAAAAATTGGAATTACACATACTTCTTACTATTGATTACTGGTTTTGCAGGTCACGTCTTCCCCTCTCAAAAAAATTCACTGGTCCTGTCACGTGAAGGTCAGGTGAGTCTCCTGCCCAGATTTTGAAATCAACATCTACAAATTTTCAATTTTGATTTTAATAAATGTATCTAATTGACATTGTAACTTAAGTATAAACATGACATATTGAATTAGTGATGATTTGTCACGACATTGTAAGAGAGATTGGTTTAGTTAAAGGTGTGGGAGGGCTATAGAGTTTGGCTTTTAATGTGTATTTTATTTGTTTGCCCCATGGAATTTTTGGTCTTTTGATCTCGAGAAATCCATTGGAGATAATCAGTACTGACCTCTGTGGTATCTGTGTCGATCGATGAACGAACAAATTTGTGAGCTTGAGGAAAGAGAATCATCAATGTGCCCAAACAGGGAGTGAGCCTTCAAGATGGAGAAGACTTGGAACTGCCAGAGTGTACATAATTAGTCGAGTCCAATCGAAGTGACACCAAGTTGCAGATATTTGATAGAAGAAACAAAGGAGAAGATATTGAGGAGGGATTAACAACATCGGTTGTTGAAGAAGAAACCATTAGAACAGGGAAAAAATATAAAAATGTTTTGATACCATAAAAGGTTGAAGAAATATTGTATATATTGACTTGCTTTGATTCATAGATTGTGGAGCCTTTTTGTATACACTGAATGAACTTAAATCAACGCCAAATTTAAGTCACAATAAATATAAAATCTTTACTATTTAAGAGCAAAAGTTAAGGCAAGAATAATGCTCTAATATCTTTTAGTATGTCGTATCAAACCATGACTTATTTAATCCAACCCGTTATATGAATATTTAGATCACACATTAAGAACCCAAAAGTTCAAACAAATAGAAAGTTATAACTTTCAATAATTAAGACCCCGTTTGATAACCATTTCATTTTTTGTTTTTGATTTTTGAAAATTAAGCCTATAAACACTACTTTTACCCATAAGCTTCTTTGTTTTTTATCTACATCCTTTCCCATGTTTTCAAAAACTAAGCCAAATTTTGAAAACAAAAAAAAGTAGTTTTCAAAAACTTGTTTTTGTTTTTGGAATTTGGCTAGGAACTCAAATGTCTCCTTAACAAAAATGAAAACCATTGTAAGAAGATTGAGAGAAAAAAACACAATTTTCAAAAACCAAAAACCAAAAACGAAATGGTTATCAAACGGGGCCTAAGAGACATATTCGTTAAAATTCAGACTAAATTTATTATTCAACCTAGAAAAGGAAAAAAAAAAAAAAGAACTAGCTACACATGGAAAATTAAAACAAAGTTTGGAAAGTGCTGTATAGTTGTGATAGTATACAACCACATTATTACTACTCCACTAAACGTGGTTAGTGGAGTGTGGTTTCCATTCCTTTCCTAACCACTTTGTATTATTTTAATTTTTAGATTTGAATCTTCTTTTCACTCATGAGTCACATGTGCTTAATTTGGTGCATTGCGAAATTAATTTTACAACCCTAATTTCATATAGATGATTGAATTTAAAGATCAAAGAAATAGTAGAAAGTAAAAGCTCGAGTAAAAGAACAAGAGAAGCCACGCATTCAGCCTCAAATGAAAACTCCTTCCCCTAGCACTCATAGTTATTTCACTTTGTTTCGTGAACTGTAGTTACCTTTGACGATATCAGTCTGCTTTCCTTAAATAACCCAGCTTATGCCTTGCATTTCACACGACAAGGTGACTAAGGCTCTGTTTGGAATACTTTATAGTTTAAGTAAATATTTTGTATAAAAATTGTTTAGAATCTAAACACTCGTTTGTTTTCTCGTAAGTATTTTTATGCACAAACTATTATGTACTTATAAAAACTCTTTTTCAAAATATTGCTTTCAAGAGTTTCTTTCAAAATGATTTAATTCTCAATCTCATTTTGTAAGGTTAAACCAAACATATCCTAAGAACCCGTTTGGAATAGTTTAAATGTTTTTCAAGAATACATTTTTTAAAAACATTTTGTATAAAAATTGTTTAGAATTTAAACAATCATATGTTTGGTTACATTTCTTCCCAAGTGTTTTTATACACAAAAACTCTTTCCAAAAAATTTGGTTTCAAGTGTTTCTCTCAAAATGATTTATTTCCAAAACTCATTTTTTAACAAGTCATTTTTAGTGGTTGCAAATTTTGGTAAAAATGATTTTTTTTTTCAAAATTAAACACTTTGAAAAGTTAAACAAAACATACCCTAATACTATCTCAAATAAATCTTGAGATTCAATGATTGATTTGATGAGCGGGTAGCACGCTCCACCAGTACGAAATTTGATATGGTCCAAAGTCGAACACTCATTTCTCAAGGCTCAATCACAACATGTTTAAGGGGAATTGTGGTAAATGGCTAGGGAAAAAAAAAAAAACCCTTTTTGTTTTATGGCTAAAGTAGTTTAGTATTTAGGGGGATGGCTACCATGATTTTAGGAACTGTTAACCGATCTATTTTTCTCCATTTTACCCCTGGTGTATACTGTTATTTACAGTTTTGCCCAACTCAACTACCAATACTTAGTTTTTTTAAAAAAATCAACATAAGATTTTTCTCAACTGAAAAATCTTAAAGTCACCTGGATTTTCCTAAATATTTGTTAAAAAGAAAAAAAACTAATTTTGTTCTATATTTTCTCAGTCCCAACAAAGTTTTTTTTTCTACATTCTCACTCATCTCTTCGCAATCAACGTTCCAATCTTCGCTTGAAATCCATAATTCAAATTTCATCTCCACTATCTTTGCAACACCAGAATTTTTTCAATAATGGCTTCCCATTGAGTTTCGATCCTATACGATAGCGTTTGGGCACTGATCCCGTCACATACCTTATTAGACTTGATGCTTGAAAGAAAATTTCACAGATCTACTAATGGTGAAGACAAGTTTCAGATTATAAGCTTTTCTGAGAATAAAGATCTTGCATGGATGTTCGCTGGGGTATATAACGGGATGTACCACAATTGTTTCCTTGTCGTAGATGTTGAAAGTGTGGATACTAGTATCCAAAGGGACGATGCAAGCCTCAATTCAACAGAAAATACAAACAACAGAGGAAGAATTTCATGTAAGTGTACATATCAACACAATACACTGATTGTGTTGTCAGTGTGGATGTTGACCTTGTAGATACCAATATACACAGAGGTAGTGTTGGACCAAATCCACTAAGGAGAATGCAACTCGGAGAAGGATAATGTTGGTTTCCTTAATTCAGTGGTAAGTGATGTGTTTTACACCAATAAATATGGTTACATAAAGTTGTAGTTGAGTAATAGTCCTTACAATTTTGGATTGTGTCAACAAGGTCCTCAAAGACGAAGTTTTTAAAGCATTTTACATTGCCAAGGAAGATGGGGAGAACCGGGTAATGTTTAATTATTGTATTAACTATATGTATATACTCTTATGTACATAGAGATTCTAGAGATATATACCCTTATCCATATGCAAGCAATTGATAGGGTTATTGAGTATGATGTTTGTTTGTATATACACATATATAAATATATATTGTTGTATTTATTGTGTTTTTGTACATAATTACTTCTGTGCTTTCATGTATATACTATTATACACACATAAGTATTGAGTGATTTTGTATGAAAAATGTATATTGACAGTTCAACATAAGTTTTTTCAGGATTAAGAATTTAGATTTTTTGTTTAAATGATGTTAATTACGGTTTTAGATTTAATGCAAGGTTGTTAAATCTTGTTCATGTCAAATTCAGTTTCTCTTTTCTTAAAATGCTGCCTTTTTTTTTCTCCCCTCCTTAAAATGCTCATTTCTTTGTTTTGATTTAGTTGGTTAGAGTATTGTTAAAATTAGATTGTCTTTCCTCCTTGTTATTCTCCACAATTGTAGATTGCATTTCTCTTTCTAAAAAATGGTTAGGGGCAATTTAGTCTATTTTAATTTGAAATTTATTAATTAAAATCATTTTTAGCCATTTATTTAATTTCTAAAAATGTTTAGCCATTTTTCAAATCCCCCTATTAAATCTAGCCATTTTTCTTGTTGCCCCGAATTTTGATGGAATTTTGCATATGGATAGGGCATTTTCAATCTCTAGATTATTATGTTTTCCCTTCTCTTTAAGCTTATGTGAAAACTAACTTTGTTAGAAGCGTGTGATGGACACTGTTGAGAATAAAGATCAGAGGCAGAATTTTGAAAATTTGGAATTGCCAAAACGTAGCAGCTCAACAGAATTCAAGAAACATATTTTTGGTGTAGTTAGGATACTAGTGCTCTTTAATATCTAGTCTGCACGTGTAAAATTTGTTAGGATATTTTTCTGCCTTTTGATATATTTTTAATTTTCTTTATTTGTAAAATTAGTCTGCATGACTAATATAAATATGCAAGGCTCCTCTGTATTGTGAAGATTGAGCAAGAGAATAAAATCTCTCCCAAATTATCCTAAAACTTTGAGTTGGTATCAGAGCGGGACGATGACTAACCTCAACAATATCCAAGTTGCTGGTGGGAGGAATGCTCTACAGATCTCTGGAGGTCTGAATACTACTTTTGCGAGTCTGCCACTTAATCAATTGCTCAATCAAATTACCTCAGTCAAGATGGACAAGACCAATTTTCTTCTTTGGAAAAACCTAGCCCTTCCAATTCTTCGAAGCTACAAGTTAGAGGGATATCTCACCGGGGAAAAAGCTTGCCCACCGAAAAGCATCACTCTACACAAAGTCAAGATGCTACCAGTACAGAAAATACTGAAGCACAGCAGATTTCGAACCTAGAATATGAGTCGTGGATGGCAGTTGATCAGTTGCTCTTGGGTTGGCTTTATAACTCAATGACTCCAGACGTGGCTACACAGGTTATGGGTTCCAAAACTTCTAAAGATCTTTGATATACAATCCTTGAACTGTTTGGAGTCCATTCAAGAGCAGAAGAGGACTTTCTTCGCCAAGTATTTCAATCCACTCGAAAAGGCTCTATGAAAATGTCTGACTATTTGCGAACTATGAAAAATAATGCAGATAATTTAGCCATGGATGGAAGTCCAGTTTCAGTTCGCTCAAGAGTTTCTCAAGTTCTTCTTGGTCTGGATGAAGAGTATAACCCAATCACAATAGTTATCCAGAGCCGGTCTGTGATTTCTTGGGCAGAAATGCAAGCAGAACTCCTTTCTTTTGAAAAACGACTTGAGTTTTAAAACTCATAGAAAAGTGGCGTGCCTTTGAACGCTGCTGTTAATATGGCCAATGGTCGATTCAGACAGCAAGTGAATCAAAAGTTGAATATGAATAATGGCCAGAATCAAAATCAGAGTCGAAGTTTTAACTCACGAGGCAATGGTGGTCGGTCTAGAGGGCGAGGTCGATGGGATGGAGGATACAGAAACAATCGACCTATGTGTCAGGTATGTAACAAGGTGGGTCATCTTGCTCCAGTATGTTACTATCGTTTTGAACGGGACTTTAACAATCCAAGCTATTCGAGACCCAACTCACACGTTCAAAGCCTGAATATTGTGGGCACCTCTGCTATAAATGTGACTGCCTCTGGAAATCGATTTGGGGGATCAAGTGTGATAGGACCAAATTAGTCCTATTTATTTGTTATTAATCTAAGCTTGTTAGAGTCCACTTTACGTTTTATTTGTCTATTTTTTAGATAATTTGTGCATTGAAGGCATCAGGGACAGATCACACAAATTGGAGCTCATTCGGATGATTTAGAGAGTCTTCGAGCTAACTTAAAGTCTGAGGATCTCGAGGAGGTGAGAAGACTGTGAGGATCGTGACAAGCCTGAAGAATGGTTCCAAGGAGTCAAAGGTTCGAGTCCCGAATCGAGCAAGTAACAAGGAAGACCAAATAAAAGGAAACAGCATGCTGAACAAAGGTCAGGCATCGAGACGTCGTGGCCAGCATCTCGATGCTGCCGTTCCCGAACCCTAGGCCTAGACGACATGGCGTCTCGACGCCACGACTATTTTCTTTATAAATACCCTCATTTTATTCCGTCATTTAGGTCATAGTGTGTTGAATTTTTTGTCCCTTTTACGGTTTCTCTCTGTCCTTTACGTTCAGACCTCTATATTGTATGTTTTCTTGTTGAATTCTCTTGTATTTCTTCATTATTGTAGCATAGGGTCGCGGGTTTTAGTCGGCTTTACCGCCGTCTAAACCCGTTGACGCCAATTGGATGATTCTTGAGTTATAGAATGTGTTTCTTTGTGAGTTTTATGTTATGATTTCTTCTTTTAATTTACTTTGCTATTGTATTTTGGATTCGGTTTGTAGAATAAACATGCACAGTAGGTTAGATTGATGCCCTAACTCGCAGCTCGTATGTTTATTATATGCTAAATGTGTAGTACATAAACTGATTCATGGGCACGAGTCCCAAGAGCAGTTCTCTGACTTTGTTGCTCTGCATGATAGGTCTAGAATCCAAAATAGCGTTAGAAGTAATCCATGTCTAATTATTTCTAATATCCTAATCAATCCACTAGACTTAAGGCAATTGGTTGATTGTTTGATTTGATGGCTTAATCGAATTAATTAGTTAATCAATTAGGTTCTAATTTGATGGACGGTGTATGATCGGGTTAGATGGCTTAGGTGGGCTTCGGGTCTCTTCTTGGTTCAGATTAGATCGATTGGGCAATTAAGAAAATTAAGTTATCCTTAAATAGGTAGGAATACAATGATCAAGGCAAACCATTCAACCCCAAGAATCTCCCTAATCGGCGTCGCCAGTTTAATTAATCTTCTTGCCAATTTATGTTTCCTGCAATTTAGTTTGTTGTCTTTTAATTTCTTGTCATTTAAATTCCCGCTTTTAAATTCTCTACATGTTGATTCCCCTCGTATGAAATCCCTGTTTTTTTTACTACGTTTAAACTCAAAGTAAATAGGAAGTAAATAACCAACTGCCACTCCCTGTGATCGACCCCGACCACTACTACTGCAAGTAGTTTAGTGTTCGTGGATTATAAATTTTATTTGATACGACCCTCGACAAGTCGCTCTATCACTTTCCATATTTGTTTTTGCTAGTTTAGTGTTTTTCTTATTTGTGCGATTTGTTTCCTTATTTGTTAGCTTCTTTATTTGTCTTTGATTTTTCTTTCCTTTTCAGTGAGATTTTTTCCTAGTTGGTAATTTTCCTTAATTGTTATTTTCCATTTTTGTTTTTGCTTTCCTTATTTGATATTTTTTTTTTCTTTTCCAGAATATATTTTCCTTATTTAGATTAGTTGTTTCCTTTTCTAGTTTCTTTCCTTTTCTGTTATTTTCCTTTTTACGTTAGTTTAGATTGTGTATGCAAAGGGATAAGGATTTAGCCTTAGTACCTTTGGACCCCGAGATAGAAAGAACAATACATAGGCTTTGAAGGGAGGCTAGAGCACCTATCCAAATGGCGGATCTTAATCCACCTGAGGAGCCCAAGCCCATTAGAGATTATTTTTAGCCCGTATTTCAAGGGCAACAGTCAGGGATTGTATATGCCCCGATTAACGCCAACAACTTTGAGTTGAAAATCGATCTTATCCAGATGGCTCGAGATTGTGGTTACAGAGGATCGTCAACAGAGGACCCAAACTCTCATCTAAAATCCTTTTTAGACATTTGTGGAACGGTAAAAATAAATGGAGTCACTGAGGGTGCCATTCGCTTACGCTTGTTTTCTTTTTCTTTGTAGGATAAAACACGAGATTGGTTGCAGTCTATTCCACCTGGAAGCATCACCACCTGGGATGCTTTGGTCCAGGCCTTTTGGAAGAAATTATTTCCCTCTGCAAAGAAGGTCAAGCTTAGGACCGTGATTGGAACGTTCCAGCAGCAGTTTGATGAGCAGTTGTTCAAGGCATGGGAGCGTTACAAAGAGCTCTTGAGGAAGTGCCCCCAGCATGGATATCCTGATTGGTTGCAAATTCAACTCTTTTATAACGGTTTAAATCCAAGTACTAAGACTATTGTTGATGCAACTGCAGGAAGGACTTTGTTGTCCAAGACTGTGGAGAATGCACGTACTTTATTGGAGGATATGGCCACCAATAGCTATCAGTGGCCATCTGAGCGGTCTACACCGGAGAAGGTTGTAGTTGGGGTGTTTGAAATGATAATGTAAGTGCCCTCCAATCCCAGATGTCTACCCTTACCTAATGCTTTCTTGAAGTTTTCAGGTACGGGGAGTGCACAAACCATTGAGTCAGTTGCTACTATTTCATCCCAGTCTCAGGAGGAGACCATAGATCAGGTTCAGTACATATCTAATTCTAATTTTAGGGGATATAATAATTCTACACCTACACATTATCACCCTAACAATAGGAACCATGAAAACTTCTCTTATGCTAATAATAAAAATGTTTTAAATCCTCCTGGTTTTGCCCCTCAAAAGCAAGAAAATAAACAATCTTTAGAGGATCTTGTTGGAGCTTTCATTGCAGAGTCGAGTAATAGGACAAATAAGCTTGAGGAGGTCGTTATTGCAATTAACACCACGGTGACCGGCTACAGTGCAACCATAAAAAACATCGAGACTCAGCTGAGACAGTTGGTAAGTGTTGTAAACACCATGTAGAAAGTTAAGGCCCCAGCTGAGCAGGAGAGACCCCAGATGGAGTACTGTAAGGCCATCACTGTGCACCAGGAGGAGGAGATTGAAGAAACTGAGGAGCCTGAGACTGATGAGTATGACACTCCTACTGGAGAAGCTGAGGACACATCATCAAATGAAGTTGAAAAGCTTGACCCTGAGTGTAACGACCCGACTTCTAACATGAACCTATTCGAGATCACTACCACATGCATGATATGGAGGCCTTTTTAATCAAAATATTTTAAAAGCATAAACTCGCATTTTCCGTAAAACCTCAGCGTAAAAAGAAAACAACATTTATTCGGGATCCCAATTTAAAGAACAAAAGTTTCTCAAATAAATCCAAACTAATGGTTTTACATGGCCTCAAAGAAAAAGTTCTCAACAACTTTATGAAGGAAATAAAAGAATAAAACATAGTTCTTAAAAGCGGAAGAAAATTAAGAAAATCCATGAGTCCTAGTCTCCCCATGGCCACCTAACTAATCCATCATCCATCGCCATCACACGACCCTTGCCTTTACTTGAAAAAAAACATTCATGGAAAGAATGAGTATTTAAAATACTCAGTAACCATCGCCATCACACGCCCCTTGCCTTTACCTGAAAAAAAAAAAACATTAATGGAAAGAATGAGTATTTAAAATACTCAGTAAGTAACCCCACTAGTGGGGTCAGAACATGCAAACACATACAACATGGTTCATGCTTTACTAGTGGGACCCTATTCCTCTTTCGTCTTAACTATAATTTTCTTTTAAGGCTTTATCATGGACAATTACCTTTCCTCTGGTTCCTTTCCCAACTAAGAGATATAGTAGGCATCCTCTAGAGATTACGTCTCATCTAATAGTCAGTTGGCACCTATTTAGTTGGGTCGAATCTCACCTACAGTACCTCAGGTTCCTCTAGATGTACATCAATTTCCTCTAAGGTAATTGTCATGGACATAGTTCATTAAATTTCATGAAACATACACATATGCATGGGGTCCCAAATCAAACATCATACTTCATGATAATGCACACATAATCATCTATCATATAAGACACAAAATCTCATAGTTTAACATGGTTTATTTAACAAACAAGTTCATGGTTCTTGTGCCATCAAGTCATGCATCACATAATAAATACACATGAAAATCTATCCTAACAGCATGCAAGTTCTCAACCTAGCCTAAGCGTTTCCGGTAGTAAAGCCACTTACCTTGGCTAATGAATCCTTATTTCAGAGCTCCAAATGACTTGATAAAAACCAAACTCGATCCCAATTAAAGGTTTAACTCTACCAAATAAGATTTCAAAATTAGGAGAAATTAAACTACTAAACCCACTAAAACTCATCTTACATTTAAGAGGTCACAACTTACCCAAGAAGAACTTAAAGCTTGCTGAACCAGTTTTGAATTTCTCTCAAATTCCAATATTTCAACCTCCAAACGCTAAGGCATCACACAATTCGAAACAAAAGTTAATGGGTAAACAATTAAAACCTTTGAATCCTCCCAAAACAAGGGAAATCTAGATGAAAACCACCTACCCAAGGCTGGAACAACTGAAACCACGCTACAAACGACCAAAATCATGATGCCCACGCAATGCTGCTGTACCAGGTTTGATCTGGTCGGAACGTGCTGCTGCCCACCTTCGCCGGCGACCGACTGCTCGCGAACGAGTAGCAAGAGTGGGAGATGAACCGCACGTTAGAGAGAAAGACGAGGAGAGAAAAATAAAGAGAAAACGCTGGAAAAGAAACAAAAACCCACATGCTTCAGCCGCCTCTACGCCCTCGGGTTTGCCGGAAAATGCCGCCGTTGACTGATAGCGAGCATAGCTAGCTAGTTTTCCCTAATTAATTTAGCTAGCCTTTTAGAATTAAATGGCCAAAATTATGCATTCTTGTGTTTATTTGTAGGAATTATGTTTTGGAGATAAAATCGGGAAATTGGAGCTAATTGGATGTTCGGGATGGAAAAAGAGGCAAAGGATCGAAGAGAATCGAAGTTGGAAGAGCTCAATTTAGGCTTGGCCGAAGACCAGCGTCGAGACCCTTGCTACAGGGCGTCTCGACGCTGCCATTTTCCTTTAGCATCTCGATGCTTGCAGATTTTAGTTTCCATATTGGCGGTATCGCGACAGCGTCACGACGCTGTGCCGAATTTTTGCCTTATTTAAAGAATGCGATTAGGTCTTTTGAGGAAATAAAATGAATATATGCTTCCTATGCTTAAATGAAAAATCATTCTTGTCTTACATTTGAAAGAAAAATAATGTTGGCTTGTGTACACAATATGCAATGAATAATATTGTTTTAGGCAAAAAAGTTTACCCCTGTTGTGATCAGTTAGGCCAACCAAGGGTTAAACTCGGGTTATGGGTCCCTACAATAGGTGTGTGAAAGCTAGTGCCACCTATAAATGCTTGATTCAATTTTAATTTTAAAGCACCTAGGTATGGATAAAAACAAACTAATTTGTCGAGTGGCTCATTAGTAAATCCTCAGTGTCAGTGTAGAGGGAAGATGAGTTGAATCCAATCCTGAGCTAGTAGAGTCTAATCTAATTAAGTTAGATCTCTCATATGCAAGTTAATTTTGGAAAAATTTCGATTTGTCTCCTTCATTGGGCCTTGCGTGTTTGTCTCTCCATTGCTTGTCTATTGACTTTTGAGTATTGAGGATTGAGTTATGCTATTATTGCATCCGTTTACAACCTATGCCTAATTTTTAGTTTGCTCGAGGACTAGCAAAAGCTTAAGTTTGGGGGTGTTTGATAGCGTGCATAGCGAGCTATATTTCCCGATAAATTATAGTTAAGTCTTTGAGTATTATTTGGCCGAATTATGCACTTTAATGTTTATTTTGTAGGAAATTGATTATTGAAGCTAAATCGAGAATTTGGAGTTGATCGGGTGTTCGGGACACTACAAGAGGCCAAAGAAACAAAAAGAAATCAATTTGGTCGCTTGACAAAGTGGGCATACCCGAGAGCTAGCGTCGAGACACTGCTTTCTAGGTGTCTCGACGGTAGAAACTTTCTATATCTCATTAGGGCGGCAAAGAGGCCAGCATCTCAACGCTGCCCCTTAGTTTCTCAACGCTGGTAGTTTATTCCTTTTCTGTTTTGGCAGCAGCAGGACAACGTCTCCCTACCGTCTCGACGTTGTCGACAATTTTCTATAAATACAATCTTTTGAGCTACGGCCAAGGGGAGTCCAATTTGAGAGATTTTAGTCCTAATTTCGACTAAAGACCTTCTGTGGGAGCTGAAGCAAGGCCAAAGAGTAGGAACAAATCTTGAAGACATGGAGATCGTGACGGGGACGTGCCGGTTTCAACGGATTCAAGAGTTTTTTCCTTTATTTACCTTATCTTTACTTAGACTTTATGGTTTTATCATGTTTAGCTTATATCGTAACGCCATGTATGAGTAGATAGACGTGTTTCTTAGGGATTGATGTAGTCATTTATGTTTATGGATTCATTTTTGGGATGTGTTGTGCAATTGTTTTATGCATGCAATCATGTTTAAATGCTTTCAATTAATTGGCCACTAGTTGAATGATCTAAGGGCCCGTTTGGTTTAAGGTTTTATAGATGCCTGGGAATAAAGGATGCCTGGGAATACTATGCCTGGGAATAATATTGCTGGGAATCAAAGATAACTGTGTTTGGTTGTGCATGAGAATGTCATTAGGATTTTATGAGAATGAATTATGTCTGTATTTATTTTTTATAATTAATCAGATAAACTTTATGTAATTTTAATAAATTAATCAATAAAAAAATCAAAATTAATTCAAACTATTAATAAAAATCAATGAATTAATAATCGTGAAATAATTTTAATGGGATAAACTATGTTAATTTAACTAATTAAAATTATTTAATTAATTTTGTTAATAAATATCTTTAACTACAATAATTTAATATATTTGTATCCATAAAAATTAATTAGATAAATATTTTAATAATAATATGATTATTTATTTATTATAAGGAAATAAAAAAAATAATTAATTGATTATAAATAATCAATAAGTAATTAATTATAATTATTGAAAAATTAATTTTTATACTAAATTCATTTAAATAATTTTAATTCAATAATTAAATATATTTTCGATAATGTTAACTAATTAATTATAATTTTAGTAAATATGTAATTACATCCCTTTAATAAACTTGGACTAAGTATTTGTTTAAAAAAAAATTGAAATTCTTGACAAATTATTATTTAATGTAATTAAATAATTTATTATATTATTTTTAATTTAGTATCCATTAGTTAATTAATTAGCTATATTCAAAATAAAATTGCATATAAAAATAAAAAAGAAGAGATGGGCAAAGAGAAAACCCATGCTTTTGCAAGGGCATAGAAAACCCTTGCTTATGGGCATAAATGATGCCTGGAAATGTGTTATTTCCTGGGCCCACCACAGAAACCTTGAAACAAACAAGGGCATCAGAAACCCTTGCCCATTCCCATCTCCAAAACCCTTGCACCAAACGGCCCCTAAGTGTTGAATCTTGCTCGGGAGAGGGGGTTTAGTGTAGACTTATTTAAGATTGCATGACTAAAGTAGAAATTCTAAAATCGTGACAGAATTTAGAATAGCTTTAGAAATTGTCATAAGAACTAAAGGTCGTGCATGTTAATGAACTTAGGTAGGGATATCAAGTTAATTATAAGAATGAGAATCAATTATGCTCGAGAGAGATAGTTGTGATTAAAGGTTCTTAGACTCATAAAATAAGTGCACGTTAGAATTCATTCCCTTTAATTAATCCTAAACTAACTTGACCAAATCAATTCCCTAAGAATTCTTTCAATTGAATTTCAAATCTTTAATTTGCATCACCTTTGTTTTCAAGATTTCACTACTTTTCGGTCCCTAAATAAAATTGAGCAAAAGTATTCGCAGTACTTAGTTTAACTTAAAACCCAATCTAGAGGACGACATTCGATTTTACAACCACTATATTATTAATTGACCCGTGCGCTCGCGGTAGGAAAATTCCACATCAATCTGCAAGATTTTGCCCTCTAGAATTTTACGTGAAACTTAAAAACTCTCTTAAGCTTTAGAATTTTTCAATGTAACCAAGGACCAAATATTTTTCATTAACAAAGCTTTAACCTGTCTTTGTGCCCCAGATGCGGGTGTGTTGACCTCAAAAGCGTGAGTGCAGTGCAAGTATACATTATCAAGTAATAAAGTGGAAAAAATTTCGAATATAGTACCTAAGGGAGATAGTGACTAATTAAGTTAACACACAATTTCTGTAAGATATGAACCTCCTCTAAATTTGCAACCACGATTGGTAACCAAATGCAAATAGATAATTGGGGTTTTGGTTTTAAAATAAAATAAAAAAGATTATAAGGAAAGACAGATGAAAAATCAATGAGATAATTGGGGAAATTCAAACAGTTTCAACCTTGAGCATTAGATCACCTCCACCTATGCGCCCGCAAATTACTCAGGTCTCGCAGTCGGCTGAGCCACACTATCTATGTTGCCCACATAGCATAACTCAGTTTGCACCTGCAATCCCCTGACAACCAGACTGTGAATTGAGTCCAACTCCTATCCAGCTCCGTTGTAGGTGCCTTTAGGAGACTAAGCCAACTAGAGATCTATTTCTAGGTCTAGTTGAAACTTAGATGAATACTACTCGCGACTCTTCAAACTCTAGTGGTACCAGTCCTATTTCTAGGATGCAAGAAGTCAAGGTCCTATTTTTAGGATCCTTTCCACTATTGTTCTTACGAACCCACACATTTTACTCCAACCTTTCGACCATCAATCAAATGCAAACTATGCTATTCTAAGTGGCCAGTTTAAAATAACAATAAACTCTAAATTTTAGTAAGAACAAACTAAACTATGAAGGAGCAAAGTTGCCTTAACATAGGTGGGGTTTTCTTCTACTCAAGGCGTCCACATAATTGAACCCCCAAATAGAAGCTTAGCTCATATTTGAAAATGTACTGCACAACATAATTAGAAGAAAACACAAATCATAAGAACAACAGGAAATCATATTAAAAACAAACTTGAATTACAAAAATCTTGCTTTCAATTGAAAAGTACAGAGAAACGGGTACAAGAATGCTAGAATTATAAGAACAGAAAGTACAAAATATAAAAGAGGAAACTAATGTGGACTTTCCCTTCTCTATCTAGCTTGCTCTTGTCCTTTTTCAAGGGGAGGCAAGCCTTTCTCCTCTACTTTTTTTGAATGGAGGAGCCGACAGAGGCTGAAAAATCCAGAACTCGGAGTGGGTACAAAGTGAGAAGAAAAAAACTAAAAGAATCTACCCTAAGGACTATAACTCCTACAAAACCGAGCTCCCTTGCTTCTTGCACCTTGGTCCACTTTTATAGACCATGGAAGGTAAGGTTGGCTGCCGAGATCAGTGTGAGAAAGCTTTGGAAGGAAAGAATCCACGATCCTTGGAGATTTGATACCGGATTGGGGGACTTTTGGATGATTCTGTGCAAATCCCCCGAATCTCAGAATTCTGCTGGAAAGCCCAATTGCGGCCACATCTCGGGTGCATTTTCCTCTGTGTTTCGCTTTGACAATTTTGTCTTCAGCATGGGGCTTCTTTCCTTATATGGCTTTGCGGGTGCAACTCGATCGCATTCCTCTCATCCTCAGGTCTAGATGCAGGCGCAATCTTGCAGCTTTTAATTCCTTTTTCTCCGTTAACCTTCATCTCCTCTTGCAGGCGCATTCTCCTCGCAAAGACCCTTGCACAAAAACATTACTTGGATAAATTCTTTATAAAATAACCTCTTTTTGCACCAATTTAAGCTTCAATACTAGAATTCTAAAATTTCCTTCATGCTTCTACAACTTTTGCTAAGAAGACTTCGAATGATAAGAGTTTAGGCATAAAGTCCTTGCTTTTCAAACAATTACCTAAGCTTTTAAGGCTAAATAACACACATAAATGAGCATTGTCACACCCCCAAACTTAAGTCATTGCTTGTCCTCAAGCAATATTAACAAGTTAGTAAAAAAAAGAAAGAAAAGATATGCTTTTCATAGAAAAGCTTAGTTTGTGAGTGCACCTTTCAGGAAAGAGCTCGGCCCCTAATACTTTTTAAGTTAACAACAAGATCTTTCTAACACTAGGCCCTTATTCACTCTTCTCAAGATAACATATTCACGTGCATTCCCACCTCTATTACATATTATTCCACCTAGCCTTTATTCAGATTAGCCTAACTCTTTCGCAAGTTATCCTAATTCTCACAGTGGGAAAGAAAAATTAACTCCCTCCCTCAAACTTATTCGAAATTGCTGCTAGGCTTTAAACTTTTTTTTTTACAAGAAATGAGAGTCTCATAGTTATCTACATCTTCGTTCCAACACATTAACACTTTGTGGTGAAAGTAGCTGACTACGAGCATAGTTCACCATTAATACCGTAACATATACTCACTTCCCAAAACAACCTTTCATGTAGTGGAAATCGTGGGTGTCACGACCGCCCCTAGTTACTTGGTTTATTCGAGAAGGAGTATCTCCTTGTTTTTCTACATTTTTTTAGCACTAGCAAAAATGCAACATGATACTGTTGCAATTCTGAAGTGGTTAAAATTATAGATAGAATTCACCTCAAAATACTGTGCAAGTATACACAATTTAGCAGTAAGTGATAAGTATTTATCGTATCCACAAGGTCTTGAAATTGCCTACCTCTATTGATTTAATTTGTCTTTTTAGTGATTTCAAATAGTTGGTTAAATTGATTGGGTTTTTAAAATGTTGAAACAAAAGAAATACAAAAGCAGTAAATGATTACGATTAGAGAAAACATAATGGAAACAGACACAGGTTAAGACTTCTGTAATTGTTTATAAAGATGATCCAGAAATTCTTTTGATCTGTCAATCTCATGCAGTATTATCAGCGGGATCCTCCCGGAACTTCGAATTTTTTGGAATATGTTTCAACTCCAATGAAGCTCTACCGATCAAGCGTTAGGCAATTGACTATCTCTATTTCAACCACTAGCGTTCACCAACTCATAATGGTCTAACGTGAATTATCGCCACACAACTCCTAAATCATCCCTGAAACTAGGAGAAGCTATACATACTGGCTAGCTAGGTGTGCACATAATGAAATTGAAGAACAACAATAACTCAAGATGACATAATCAAATAGAATTTCCAGATTTTATAAATATAACAATCACATAATTCTTAACTCATGCCTACAAAGCAATTAGTTCATGATTGGAAACATAAAATACGTTACAATCTCGATAAGCACATCCATAATGCAAAATACACAAGAAATACTAATCCTTTTAGTAATTGGGAAGATGAAACGGCTGCTCCAAACCACCAAGAACATGGAAGAACTTTGTCTTCTTGAGAGGAATCGCACATGGTCCTCTTAGATCTCCATTTTGCCGTCAATTCGGCCTCCAGCCGATTGATTCGATCTCCCCAATCGTGAATGAATTTATCTCTGACGGCTCTTCCTTTTATAAGATGAGGTTTAACCTAATTAAGTTAATTTAGACACGTGGAGTGGCTTCCCAACCGGATTAGTCCGAGATCTATGCTTAAAACGCCACCTCATTTAATGAATCACGTGCAGCTCACGTGGCCCGTTTTGCTAATATTTTGCTAGAGCATCAGACTTTGCTCTCTCAATCTTGTCAGCATTCATTTTTTTGCAAAAGAAACTCCAAAGCATCAATTCGTTCAATTAGGTTAAAACATATAATATTCATCTAAAAGCACACCTATTTGACACAAATGACACACAAATCACTATAGAAATAAGGCCTAAATAACTCCCTTTTGGAGAGTTATCATACCCCCAAACTTGATCTATTGCGCGTCCCGAGCAATACTAACTCACCTTCCCTTGAAAACTTCAAACATTAGTCATAGCACAACTCAATCAAAACAGATATTCCAACACTACCTTCAACCTTTACCTGAGCATCCTACAAAAACCAAGCACTACTGCAGCGAAATAGTTCTTTCAGCATTGAACAAATAATCACCACCTTTAACTCAATCCTAAGAACTTACCACAGCTTAGCTCTATTATCAGACATATTTGAACACATATTTCAGGGGATTTATTCATTTGTTCTTCAGACTTTAAGCAGCCTTACAGTCATAAGCTTTTAAGCATGAGATGACCCACTTTATGGTGCAGTATACCCTTGCCTCAAACTTATCACCGACTAGGCTAAATACTCATTGTTAAACCCAAAAATCCTTAGTTATTCTATCCCTTGCTTCTCAGAATGACGACATTTTATGATGAAGCTCACCTAAGCCTTGGGAGACAGAAACTGCTAGATTATCATTCATCCTTCAAAATTTTTGCTCTTTCAATTTTCACAGCAAAATTTTCACAATTTTTCTTTTCAGCAATTAATTTTTTATCATTTTTTTATATATTCTCCTAGGTCATCTTTTGACGCAAAGACAAACTGTGGGTGTCACAAATGTCCATGGTTACTCAACAACCTAGAAAAATTATTATGAAGAATGCTCGGGCAAAACAAGCGAAGTAGCTAAAAGTCCCCCAAACTTAAATTATCCATTGTCCCCAATGAATTAGCAACATGATAATTATACCCCCAAACTTAATTCTTTTTCTATCTGAATTTTAAACTAAGCGTGGGACTAAGATTGAGCTTAAGGTGGATCAAAATAAGACAATACTACCTCAGAATCTTCTTGCCGCAGCGATGACCAAGCTAGAAGAAATGCTCAAGCAAAAGGTTTTTGGAGATCGGAACACCTTGATCTAATTAAGCTAACTAGTCCAAGCTTCTAAAAAAATCTGAAGAAAAATAAGTTAGATACTCAGATGTGGCAAACAAAACAATATTTGATTTCATTAAAGATCAAGATCACAGATTTACGTAATCATGACAGAGATAGATTTTAAAACAACAAATAAAAACAAAGAAACATAACATAACATAAGCATAAAGAACAAAAGACAAGCAAGGCGAGCACACAAAATCATTCATCAAAATATTTGCTCGAAGAAACTGAAACTTTCCTTTAATTCTTCTTTATGTTCAGGCTTTGGGTTTTCTTCTTCCTCTCAAATGATGGGTGGGGATGGAATGCATGGGTTCATAAGATCATCAGGAAAAATTGAAAAGGCTTGATATGGCTTAGAAAAATTCACTTGCATAGCCCTTCTTAGTGTGGTGTCTCTTCTATTAGCATAGCTCTAGTAGGTTTTAAGTTGTCTCTCAGTGAATTCTAGCCTACTGAGCACCATCTCAAGTTGCTCCAACACTCTATAGACACCGCACAAGAAACCACCTTCGCATGCCTCACCATTTTGAAGCCTAGCCAGATTGGTAGTGTCAATAACCCCCTTATCAAACAAGTTTATATCATGGGAACTCTTTGGGACTCTGACACTTCAAGAGCACTCGATCACAGGGGACAGTAGAGTCGTACGTTGTAGGCAATAATCTCTTCTTGACAAAGTTGAGCCAAGTGTTAGTCTCACACTTCAAGTATGCTGAGTGGAATGATCTTGCCTTCGTCCTAAACAACCTCCACTAGGCATTTAGTTCCTCATTTAAGGAAGCAACTAATAATTCATTGAAAGCAGCATGGGAGAAAGTCTTGCAAATTAAACAGAGAATTAATCACTACATGGCTCCAGTCGAGAACAATTCCACAAACAATAACCAAAAATCCTTCATTTTCATCGATGTTGGCGTAGAACTCTCATTCTAGTTGATCAACAGTGGGCCAACCGTTCCCAACCGTTATTAGTGATGTTCGCTCAAGGAAAATGTGGGAGCTCTTTGCCACCATCGAAGTCGTGCTTCATCAGAAAATCTCGGTTCAGGACTTCTTGATATTTTTGTCTCGCCTCTTCATGGATAAATCTCCCGTACCGAAATCCTTCATCAAGCTCAACTTCTTCACTCAATTCCCTCTCAAACTCAACTTCATTCCCCTCATCTTTTTTTCCTCTACCGACTTTTCTTTTTCAAAAACATATGGTCGGGAAAAGGGGTTGGGGTAGGGGTTCTTACTTTTTTTTCTCTCGTAGACCTTTTCTTCTTTTTCTTTGGTCTCTACGAAGCCTCTTCAACCCTCTCTTCCATTGTATCCTCATCTACCGGCACTTCTTCTCTCTTTCCTTGCTTGTGCTTTTTTTCCCTCACAATAATAATACACACAGAAAAAAAAAAAAACTTCACATCAGTAGTAATAAAAGATGAGAGTGAAAAACGTACATAATGGGAACTCGTATAAATAGGGCACGAACTCAAAGATCTTCAACGAATAATTAGTCCCTAATTATCTCCTAATTAATTTAAGTTACCATTTTAACAGCATGGATTCGTGAAAAAAAAAAATTAATCTGTCAAACGGTAAGATCTTCCCATTTACTACACTCGCTCTGTGTGTAACACCCATAACGCCAGCTACCCTCTGCTCAACACGTGGCATCTTTGGTAATTAACTGCATGCCCACTTAATTATCCTGCTAATTAAAATAAAATCTCAACGGTAAAATTCTAATCTTATCTCACAAAATATTTTAACCAAATAAAATCTATGATATTCTCAACAAAATTACGAAATCAAATATTTTTTTTTTAAATAAAATCCACAAGATATATTATTTTAAATCTGGAAAAATCTCCGATTTATTAAATCTTCAAAATAAAATCTAAACTAACCAACAAAATAAATAATAAAATAAAAATCTAACCGAATAAAAATCATATCAAATCAAAATAATATCAAAACATAAAATAATTCAAAACTAACACACACAAAAAAAACGAAATAAAATAATGGCAGCTTCTGATTAGAATGCTGAAATTTTTGCTCCCTCAAAACTTGCGCTCCCTAAATCTGCCAGCAACTTCAAAGAGAGATATTTGGAAGAAAACTCCTCTCCCTAGTAGTGCTTTATTCGTTGCCCTTTTACTTTAAACTCATAGTCATCATCAACACATTGTCTAACCATAGATGCATCATTTGATAGATAAAACTTCACCCCATGGAAAAATTCTTTCATTTGTTCTTTTGATAAACCAGGAGGCAAATTTCCAAAATCAAGGTAATTGGAAAAGTCATCATACCAAGGTGTTTTCACTCCCTTAATATGAGATACAATAAATAACCGCTCATCAATGAAGGATTTCCTAATCTCAGGTTGTTGGGGCAATGTCAATGAATTATAAGGTTCAATAGGCTTGGATTTCTTATCTATTGGCTCTAAGGATTCAAGATTCCTCTTAAAACTAGAAATCTCACCTGCATCTTTATGTTCATACTCCAATCTACCTATTCCCAAATCCTCAATTTGGATTTCTCCAAATTTTTTGGTATGGTACTCCATCAATTCCTTCTCAAAGTGGTCCTCAACAATCTCATCCAACACCTGAATGAACGAGGAATCCTCAATATCATTTGGATATTTCATTGCATCAAACACATTTAACTTCACATCTTGGTCATGCACCTTCATTGTAAGTTCCCCCTTTTTGACATTTATCAATGAACTACCAGTTGCCAAAAATGGACGACCAAGAATAATTGGGACATTCTTATCTGCCTCATAATCTAGAATAATGAAATCGACAGGAAAAATAAATTTATCTACTTGGACCAAAACATCCTCAATTTTACCTTCAGGTTATGTGATAGATCTGTCTGCCAATTGGAGTGTGACTGTTGTAGGCCTAGCTTCACCTATACCTAACTTTCGATAAACCGAAAAAGGCATAACGTTTATGCTTTGGCCTGAATCACAAAGTGCTCTCCCCAACTCTTTTCCACCTATGGAGACAGTAATAGTGAATGATCCCAGATCCTTATCCTTGGAAGGTAGCCCATTCTTAAGAATAGCACTACATTCCTCAGTAAGAGTCACAGTTTCAAATTCTCCTAATCTCTTCTTTTAAGTCAAAATGTCCTTAAGAAATTTTGCATAATTTGGCATTTGTTCTAAAGCCTCAACTAAAGGGATATTTATATGCAATTGCTTAAGAATCTCTAAAAACTTCTTAAATTGATCATCCTGGTTCTTAGACTTCTGCCTTTGTGGAAAAGTTAGGGGTGGGTTATAGGGTGGGGGCGGTACATAAGGTGGGGGTTCTACATTTGGAACAGAACTAGATGCTCTAGCATCTTTAATGTCGCCTCCATCACTTTTACCAGACTCTAACTCTTTCTCAACAACACTTTTTATCGCTACTTTTCTCTACCTCCTGAGGTTTACTAGGCTCTTTCCTCTCTTCTATTGGCTTACCACTCCTTAGAGTTATTGCCTGCACCTGCTTCTTACCTTTCCTTTTAAGGTGTTCAGTATCTGAAGGAATTTCCCGTGAGGTCGGGCCTTTAGCTCATTAGCTAGCTGACCCATTTGCAATTCCAGGACTCTCAATGAAGTTTGATTACTCTGAATTGCGGCATCAGTACGAGCCATATATTCTTTCATCAAAGTCTCTAGAGAACTCTCTGAATTTTCCTGGGGCAATGCCTGCTTATTTTGCTGGGGCATTCCCTGCGATTTAGCAAATTCGGATTGGTTCACCACCTTTTGCTGTGCTTGAGGGGCTTGTGAATTGCTTCCTTGCCCTCCCCATGCAAAGTTGGGGTGGTTACGCCAACTTGAATTATAAAAATTTGAATATATGTTATTCCTCTGATTACCTGCAAAAAACACAGAAGCTGGATTGTTAGGACAAAACTCATAATTATGCTCTTCACCACAATAGACACATGATTCTTCTGTAACTTGATTTACAACTACAGCACGCTCCACAACTGGCGACTGCTGAACATGGCTTACCACAGTTACGTTTTTAAGAGCATTAGCTAACATTGCAATATCGGTCCTAATGGTAGACACATCATCAACTTCCATTATTGCTTTAACTTTCTTACTAGAGCCTCTCATGTCTGACCATTGACAACTGTAGGTTGATATTCTCTCTAAAATCTCATAAGTTTCATTAAAGGTTTTTGCCAAAAGGGCCCCTCCCGCATAAGCATCAACCATACGCTGGGTTGCTATGTTTAACCCATTGTAAAATATTTCCAATTGAATACAATATGGTAAATAGTGGTAGGGACACTTTTGCAAAATCTCCTTAAACCTTTCCCAAGCCTCACTAAAAGTTTCTTCCTCATTTTGCCTAAATCTCACTATCTCACTCCTCAACTTGGCACTCCTCGTTGGTGGAAAATACTTACTAAGAAATGTCTCTACTAGCTCATTCCAATTACTTATTGATCCTGGAGCAAGAAAATTCAACCACGCTTTTGCTCCATCTCTAAGAGAATAAGGGAATAGGATTAATCTAAGGGCATCTCTCGACACTCCATGAATAACAAATGAATCACTAACTCCTAGAAAAGACTTAAGATGTAAATGAGGATCCTCATGATAAGCCATGAAATTGGCCAATCATCTGTAACATGTGAAACATGATCGGTTTCATTTCAAAGTTTCCTGCCTCAATAAATGGACGTATTATCACTGGATTTAACTCGTCAACTATTGGAAAAGCATATGCTCGAATGGCTCTGCCCCTATCGGTTGCTACAAGAATAGGATTCTCAGCCTGATTATTTTGCTGTCCATTTTGCTCCAGCGGCGGATTTTGCTGCATCGCACGATTCCTCTTCGAGATTCACTTGAACTTCTCAAAAATTTAATCCTAAGGGGATCGCTCATACACCAAAGTCACGCCTACAAAACAAAAAGAAACAATCAAAAAGTTCACGCACCAAATCACCAAAAATACACAAAAAAAAATCAATCAAATAAACAATTTCAAGTCCCCGGCAACGGCGCCAAAAACTTGTTGCATTCTGAAGTGCTTAAAATTATAGATAGAATTCACCTCAAAATACTGTGCAAGTATACACAATCTAGCAGCAAGTGATAAGTATTTATCGTATCCACAAGGTCTTGAAATTGCCTACCTCTATTTATTTAATTTGCCTTTTTAGTGATTTCAAATAGTTGGTTAAATTGATTGGGTATCTAAAATGCTGAAACAAAAGAAATACGAAAGCAGTAAAAGATTACGACTAGAGAAAACAGAATGGAAACAGACACAGGTTAAGACTTCTGTAATTGTTTATAAAGATGATCCAGCAATTCTTTTGATCTGTCAATCTCATGCAGTATTATCAGCGGGATCCTCCCGGAACTCTGGATTTTTTGGAATATGTTTCA
Source organism: Luffa aegyptiaca (assembly GCA_017139565.1). Lineage (NCBI taxonomy): Eukaryota > Viridiplantae > Streptophyta > Magnoliopsida > Cucurbitales > Cucurbitaceae > Luffa > Luffa aegyptiaca. The sequence continues at coordinate 32,871,674 of CM029407.1, read as the reverse complement.
ACTCCAATGAAGCTCTACCGATCAAGCATTAGGCAATTGACTATCCCTAGTTCAACTACTGGCGTTCACCAACTCATAATGGTCTAACGTGAATTGTCGCCACACAACTCCTATATCATCCCTGAAACTAGGGGAAGCTATATATACCGGCTAGCTAGGCGGGCACATAATGAAATTGAAGAACAACAATAACTCAAGATGACATAATCAAATAGAATTTCCAGATTTTATAAATATAACAATCACATAATTCTTAACTCATGCCTACAAAGCAATTAGTTCATGATTGGAAACATAAAATACGTTACAATCTCGATAAGCACATCCATAATGCAAAATACACAAGAAATACTAATCCTTTTAGTAATTGGGAAGATGAAACGACTGCTTCAAACCACCAAGAATATGGAAGAACTTCGTCTTCTTGAGAGGAATCGCACTTGGTCCTCTTAGATCTCCATTTTGCCGTCAATTGGGCCTCCAGCCGATTGATTCGGTCTCCTAATCGTGAATGAATTTATCTCTGACGGCTCCTCCTTTTATAAGATGAGGTTTAACCTAATTAGGTTAATTTAGACACGTGGAGTAACTTCCCAGCTGGATTAGTCCGAGATCTGTGCTTAAAACGCCACCTCATTTAATGAATCACGTGCAGCTCACGTTGCCCGTTTTGCTAATATTTTGCTGGAGCATCAGACTTTGCTCTCTCAATCTTGTCAGCATTCATTTTTCTGCAAAAGAAACTCCAAAGCATCAATTCGTTCAATTAGGTTAAAACATATAATATTCATCTAAAAGCACACCTATGTGACACAAATGACACACAAATCACTATAGAAATAAGGCCTAAATAACTCCCTTTTGGAGAGTTATCAGATACATAAGAGAGTCCAAATACAAAAGTGTCCCCCCCAAACTTAAACGAGTCAATGTCCCCATTTACTAATCGTGGAGATCATAAAAAGGAGAGACTGAAAAGGATTAACAAGCTAAGATTAAGTCTAAACTCCCTAAAGGTTTTGTAGTCAAAGCTTGAGGTGAGTTTGGACTTGAATGTGTTGTGGAGAGAAGTTTATTTAGGCTTTATGCTTCAAAAAAACTCGAGGTTACTAAAGTATTTAAAGAGCCGAGAGAGCTTTAGTTATCATCATTAAGGGCGCTCAGAAACAAACAACCCTAAAAAGCACACTTAAAACAAAAGAAACAATTTTATGCACAAATTTTGAATTATAATTTTATGCACAAATAAAACAAAAGAAACAAACTTACCTGAAAATTCTAAATAACAGGAAACTAATTATCAAAACAAAATCAAAGAAAGCGAAAAAAGATAGTCTCGTTGGATTTTATGCCCTAAAACTCGTAGATAGTGAATGTAAACAAATTGTATACTTGTTTCAATAAAGTGTTATTGAGTTTCTACAATAAAGTGTTATTGTTAAATATTGCACAATTTGACCCAAATCCAATAAACTAAGATCCAAGGTTGTTTACATGTGACTTGAACTAGTATGTGGGGACATACGGGGATCGGTGTTCAAGTAACAACCTAAAAGGTCTATAGTACAGGGATAAGGCTGGGTACCTTATCCTGGTAACACTACGTGATACGGCCCGCTTTGTATTCGATACAGACGTATTGATCCAAGGCGTCCATGTAGAAGACATGCGAGCGGGGGCATCCTATGCAATGAGTTTGCATAAGACCGGACCACGAAATAGTAAACCACCAGATGTAACACCGTTAACTAGTTAGGTTACTATTTCAATAAGATGACCTAGGTAACTGAGTCTTAATCCTGAGTGTGTCATGAACTCCTTCTCACGAGGGATTGTCCTTTGATTAGTATGGGTGAGAGTGGCCTGCACGCCCACTCAATAAGTCTACCTTCTTGGGGACGAGACCGAGTGGGGGGTTGGGGACATGACAATACAAGATGGAATTCACTCCTTCCCACTTCTAGGAGAAGTAGATGAGTGTTCCCTTAAGTGGTGACTCCGGAACTTGAACAAAGGGATCCCACCCTCTCACTGGCCCGAGAGGGACTTTCTGTTTAATGGTTGGACCATAAACAGGTTGTTCATTAGAGGAGCGCTGGTACTTAAGGAGACAGATGTAACACAGGGGTAAAACAGTAATTTGACTCTGCCGTGATTACGAAAACTCGTGAAGGATTGACTTACCGGTATAGGTCTATATCCGTAGACACAGAAATGTTCTACAGTGAGAAGAGTTCAGTTCTGGGTCTTTAGTGGAATGACCCACCGTTAATGAATATTGGTTAACCTGATTAATGAGTTTAATCGGTTAACCTCATGTCATTGGAGCTTCTGATCTGTAGGTCCATTAGGTCTCCCTGCTAGCTCGTAAAGAGTAATTAGGAACAAATATATTTTGAGAGAATTTGAATAGTTCAAATTCATATTGGGAATTAAGTTAATTGTATGAGTTAATTAATATAATATATAGTGATGCATTAAAATATAAAGTCTAATTTGAGATTAAACTTTATTATATTGAGAGATTGATATATTTGAAAGAGTTAAAATATATGTCTAATTAAATATATGGTATTTAATTAGAAGATGAATTAATTAATTATTCAATTTAGTTTAAATTAAATGAGATTTAATTAAACTATAGTCTATGAGGGAATTATTATAATATGATTCTAATATGTAATTAATTGAATATGGGAGATATTTAATTAATTGTAAAATTAATTAATTATTGAAATTAATTAATTGATTAGTTTAATTGAATTAATTAAATGTGATTTAATTAAGTTTAATTAAAATACATTATGTGAGGAAATTACATTTAAATAAGATTAAAATGTGCATGAGATTAATTAATTAATATGATTAATTAATTAACATTTAATTAATTGATTTAATCAATTGATTAATTGATCTTGATCTAACGGTCAAGATTATTTCCTAACCTCACATTGGGGTTTCCTCTCTTATAAAAGGAAAGGTTATGAGAACCCTAACCCTAAGGTCTCATTCTAGCCTCCCTCACATATTCTCTCAAGAACTCTAGAGAGAAATTTTCTCTCTTAGAGTTTTTCCCAATCAAGATTAGTAGTCCCACAACTACGTTCCTAATCTCAGAGAATAGCAGGGTAGCCTCGTGGTGGTGTTCGTTGAAGTATTCAGAGTCGTCAATGGAGGTATGTTTTTCAACGCTTAACTTTTTGCCAATGTATTGGTATTTTGTAGAACAAAATTAATTTACGAACAGTCCAATTGCTTCCGCTGTAACGGAATTGGGAATTCCAATCCTTAAATTGGTATCAGAGCCGATCGTATTTTCAATTTTGTTTCTCAAAATTTTCATTGGTTGAATGGTGGGATTAAATTATGCATTTGATGTATGATGGATTGCTAGTAGATGGTTTGGGTTTTTGGCATTAGAATTTGCAATTTTTCATTGATTTGATCATGTAAGGGCCCGTTGTTTTGGGCGATTTGTTGCAAATTTGAGTCTGTAAGTTAGTGTCTTTGAATTCTATATCAATTTGATGAATTTCGACTCAATTTGGGGCCAAAACGGATGAAGACAGTGCTGGAAATGGAAGATAATCTGGAAAGCCGAGCGTAAGCGTCGAGACGTTGCTCAATGGCGTCTCGATGCTAGCCTAAAAAACCCAGAAACCGAACAGAAACACACTGAACAAAAAGAATAAAAATTAAAAAAAAAACGTTTAAGGAACTCAAAACGCGTGTGGCTGGGTTGTATGGAGCAGCGTCCTATGATATTAGAGGTCTGGGCTTCGAGCTACAACGTCGGCAGTTTGAGAAATCCAATTTTTTTTCGTGAGTTCGTGGGTGGTTAATCTGGTTCATCAGTTTTGGGTTGGTTCTTGGCCGGTTTGAAGATATTTGACCCGATTGACGTTGGTTCAAGCGGCCTAGGTGGTTTTTTCTCTGGTTCAAGCTTATTTCAGCATGGTTTAGCTGGTTCAGTTCAATTTCTTGTCGGTTCGAAGAGTTTGGACGCGGTTCGAGGTTGTTTTGGGCTAGTTCATGGCAGGATAGGACTTTATTAGATAAATTAATGTAATTTTTCTATTATTAATACAAGATGGAACAAGTGAAAAGAAAACTCCCCTAAGCGTTGGAAGGGTCGGCTCCATCGCGTTTAGATATCTCGAAGTCTATGTCGGGAAATGGTAGCATTCGGTCATCAATGCTCATCCCTAGCCCGTTGCATTTTTTTTTTTTTATGACATGATCCCTTAGTTGTGCATATGCAACATAGTATTGCCACTGGGCCTTGATGTACACCAGATCCCTGCTTATAGCTGCCACACTATTCAGAGGCAGCTGCTGAAGAGCTGGGTCAGATGAGCTTTGCGGCTGTTTTGCGACAGCATCTTCTTTTTCTGCCACTTTAGGTTGTTGATTTGCGGCCGCATTTAGAGCTTTAGGGGCCTTAGCGCTTTCTGGAGATTTTTGCACTAGGTGTGCAGGAGGGGTTAATTTAGCCTTTTACTCTAGAGATGTCACCTTTAACCTTGAATTTATGAGGAGCTTCTTGATCAAGCTTAGGTATATTGATGTTTTGGCAACCTCCATTTATTCTTTCTCTTCGGGCTTGACTCCTACAAGCTTGCATAATTTTGTGATCAAACTTGGGAAGAACAGTCTGCCAACATTCTTGTGGTCGCAAGCTAGGAACTCCTTCCAAATGATTCGTCCTAGGTTGAGATCCAAGCCCTTGTAAATGTTGTATAATAGCATGACATGTTCTTGGGAAAATGGTTGTGTCATGCGTGGTTGGCATCATCCTGTTCTTCATCACGTAGAGCCACACAGTTGACTCGGGCTTTAGATCTCCAGAAAGTAGAGTTCGAACCCCTGTTCTTGACTCTTTCCACTTTATTCCATTATGAGCCAACATAGATAATGCCTCCTCCAATTGCTCCGCTGTTGGTTCTTTTATTGCTTGATTTCTAACTGGATATCGAAGGGAAGGCAATGGAATACCCGATTGATCATTTTGGTCGAGAATTCCACCATTCGACCCCTCAGAAACATAACGGTCTACTTCTCTTCCCCAATCTGCGCGTAAAATTCTCTAACTAGGGGAACAGAGGTTGCTTTCGGTTCCTTATTCAACTTGTCCCAATTGTACCTGCACAGGACATTGACAATAAATTCTAGAAGAGGGCCTGCTTTTGCTAAAAATGTCTTTTCGCACAACTAGGCTCTCTTCTTCATGATCGCAAGATGAGCTGGTCCCTCCACATTGCGCCTTATTGGCCTCTCCACCTTCTTCTTCTTGCTTTGAGATTTCTTTGGCTTTGGTTGAAAGGGTTTTTTCTTTTCCTATTGCGGTGGTGGTGGTGAGGGCGTTGGAGATGGTGGTGGCACCTGCATTTGGGGTTGTACTGTGGTTCCCCTGGTGCTTAGCCTTCTGAGGGGTACATTGATGTTCCTCTTCTTTTTGCTTTTCCCCTTAGGCTCACTATCTTTATCGCGTCCTCTTTTTGGCATCTGGTCCTTTGTAATTTCCAGGACCTCATATTCTTCTTCTGAAGCTTGTTGCTCCTTGTTTTCCTTGTGCTCGAACAAGTCCTCGTGCATAATTTCTTTCTGATGCTCGAACAGTTCCTCGAGCATGTGTTGATCCTCTTGTTGTGGTGGTGGTTGTTCTGAGATTGCACCTTAGGTGATGGTGCAATGTCTTCTTCCTTTTCTGTTTGCGCCTTAGATGCGGCCGCAAACTCTTTTTCCTGCTCTTTAGATTGGCCTGCAGATGCGGGCGCAATATCTTCTTTTTCTTCTTCTTCTCCGGTTGCTTCTTCTGAGGCCTGCACATGGTCTGCTAAGAAATTCAGTGCAACCTTCACTTCCCCTTCTCCGGTTGCTTCTTCTGAGGCCTGCACATGGTCTGCTAAGAAATTCAGTGCAACCTTCACTTCCCCTTCTCTCAGCTTCCTTTTTCTTTCTTCCTCTAATTTTTCAGCTTCTTTTTTTGCCAAAACCTTTGCTTCCTGCACATGGTTTTTTTTTCCAAAACCTTGATTGGTGCTTATGTTTCGCCATCATTTTAATGTATTGCTTCCTTTGAGAAGGGACAGTTTGTTGTTGCTTTTGCGCCGCAGATGCGGTTGCATCTTCTGCTGTTTGAGTTCTGGCAGTAGGAACTATGTCAGTTGCGACCACATTTTCTGGTTGACCTACAGAGAATTCTCTTTTCTGAACTTCTTCTGCTTCTTCCGCAACTGTTGAACTCGACTCGACTCTCTCCTCAATATTATCTTCAAATCTCATAGTCTTGGCCCTTCAAATCAATTTATCTTCATTTTCCTCGAAGTCTGAAATTAAGATTGCTTCTTCCATGGCCTTCCGACTTTCTTCCACCGCTTGTTTCATATCTTCCTCCCATTTCCTTTGTCGCATTGCTGCATGAGAAATAGGTGGAGGGTTACCTCATTTTCGTAGTCGGCGGTAGGTTGAGTGCGAACCTTGCTACCTTGGAGAAGGAGATGAATTGAGATCTATTCCAACTTTTTCTGAAGAACTGTTGGATGTTCTTCTTACAGGCTTCGACTTTTCAGGTTGAGGCGCGGATGAGTGCTCCATGGTTTTCTATCTAGAATAATTAGGTAGAAGCAGCCGTCGGTGGGAATTTGTCCGAAAATAGAGGATTTCTGACGGCATCTTGTTCGGGACAAACGAACGGAAGTTGGGTGAGAGGTTCAGCGCGAGAGAGACGTTGGGTGTTCAAAAATGAAAGTGACTTAAGTCACCTTGCTGTCGCCTTAAATAGGTTTCCCATTTGATGACGTCATCCCTTAGCTGCTGGAGCTGCTTCTAGTTTTGTGCCTGCAAATTTGCCGCAAATTGCTACCTGAAAAATAATTTATCTTTAAACCTCATCACAATTGCGGTCGTACTGCTGGTGCAAACCATGAGCCGTTCTCCATCCTTTTTAAGCACTGCACACTTAGCCATAAATTATTAGAAAGTTCACCTCAACTAAGTGTTCATTGATGAAGAATTAGTCATTAGGAAGTAATACAGAACATTATCAAACCAGGGAATTGCAAAGCTTTAGCTAATTCAACCTTCAGGTCAAGCTCCAGGTAGAGATGTTCATTTGCAGTCATCTTAAGTACCTCTTTCCTTAGACAAGCTTTTCCTTAGACAAGGTTTCCTCTTAGTTAAGATTTGCTTTCCTTGGCTTGCCACCACATAATCATTATGCACAATATATTTCTTCTTTTTTAATATTAAAAAAAAATAAAATACAAAACAAAACAAAACATTAGTATACATATTTACACAATCTCATACTAGGATCATTTTGGATCAACGAGGGTAATGGAGGCCTTATACTTGCTTAGGCCTTCTCCCCAATATGGGTTTACTCTTTGCCCATTTACTTTGAAAATGCATACAACATTGTCATATAGATCCACTGCTCCATGCTTATAGATCTTTGCTACTCTGTATGGGCCGGACCATCTTGATTTGAGTTTTCTTGGGAAGAGTCTTAACCTGGAATTGAAAAGTAACACATATTGCCCTTCTTGCAAATTTTTACTTCTAATTTTCTGACCATGCCATCTTTTCGTCTTTTCTTTATATATCTTTGCGTTCTTGTAAGCTAAGTGTCTCCATTCGTCTAGCTCATCCAATTGCAGTTTTCTCTTGTGCCCTGCTTGCTTTAAATTCATGTTAAGCCTTCTTGTAGCCCAATAAGCTTTGTGCTCCAATTCCAATGGCAGATGGCATGCTTTGCCATACACTATCATGTAAGGAGACATTCCTAAAGGTGCTTTGTAGGTCGTTCTATGAGCCCAAAGAGCGTCATCCAATTTGAGGGACCAATCTTTTCTATTTGGTTCAATAGTTTTTTTCCAAGATGGTCTTGATTTCTCTATTGGATGACTCGGCTTGGCCATTTGTTTGTGGATGATATGCGGTCGCAATTCTGTGTTTGACATTATATCTCTCTAACAGCTTATTTATCACTCTGTTCACAAAATGAGAACCTTCATCACTGATTAGGACTTTAGGAGTCCCAAATCTAGTAAAGATATTTGTTCTCAAAAATTCCTTTACTACCTTTGCATCATTAGAGGTGGTAGCTATTGCCTCTACCCTTTTAGAGACATAATCTACTGCTAGCAGGATGTAAGTTTTACCAAAGGATGAAGGAAAAGGCCCCATGAAGTCAATTCCCCATACATCAAAGATTTCCACTTCTAATGTATAGTTCATTGACATTTCATCTTTAGCCGATATGTTTCCTATCCTTTGACATTTGTCACATCCCCTTGCGTACAGATATGCATCTTAAAATAGGGTTAGCCAGAAATATCCGTTTTGAAGTACTTTGGCTGCCGTCTTAGTACCTGCAAAATGTCCTCCATATGGAGCATTATGGCAACCTTCCAAAATTTTAGGAATTTCTTCTTCTGCTACGCATCTCCTTAGCACTTGATCATGTCCTATTCTGTAAAGATAGGGCTCGTCCCAGCAATACTTCTTACAATCATAGAAAAAATTGGAGTTGATTGGGTGTTTGGGACGCTTAAAGAAGCCAAATGAGCAAAAAGGAATTAAGTTGGAGGCTTCACAAAGTGGGCAAACCTGAGAGCTAGCGTCTCGACGCTAGAGACTTTCCAAATCTGATTTGGGCAGCAACAGAGTCAGCGTCAAGACGTTGCCCCTTAGCATGTCGACGCTGTAATTATTTCCTTATACAGAAGGGCGGTTTAAAAGACAGCGTTGTGACTTTTGAGCCTTGGGTGCATGTCTCTTAATTGCTTAATTGTTGACTTTTGAGCCTTGAGAAATGAGTCATGTTTGTTGCATCTATTTTTACAACCTATGCTTAATTCTTAGTTTGCTCGAGAACTAGCAAAAGCTTAAGTCTGGGGTGTTTGATAGCGAGCATAGCAAACTATTTTTCCCCATCTATTTTAGTTAGTCTTTGAGATTAAATTGGCCAAAATTATGCATTTTAATGTTTTATTTGTAGAAATTAATTATTGGAGCTAAATCAAGAAAATGGAGTTGATCGGGTGTTCGGGACGTGAAAAGAGGCCAAGGAACCGAAAAGAATCAAGTTGGAGGCTTCTAAAATGAGGCACATTCGAGAGATAGCGTCTCAACACTGTTCTCTGGGCGTCTCGACGCTCGTAATTTCCATAAGTGAATTAGGCGGCAAAGGTCACAGCGTCGAGACGCTATGACTATAGCGTCTCAACGTTCTCGATTATTCCATAAACAGAATGGGCGGTAATGCGACAGCGTCGTGTCGCTGCCCATATCGTCTCGACACTATCGACAGATTTTCTATAAATACTATGAGATTGTGGCCGACTAAGGGGGAGTTCTTTTCGAGAGTTTTTAGCCCTAATTCCGATTAGAGACCTCTTGTGGGAGCCAGAGGAAGCTTGGAGAGCGGGATTGAAGACAATAGCTCGAGGAGATCGTCACGGCACTACAAGAAAAATGACATACGATAGCATTCAAAAAATGTTATTGTAAGGCTACGATAACGTTTTATGAAACGCTATCGTAGCCAACGTTATTGAAAGTCTAGGACTTTTAATAGCGTTTTTTCACCGCTATCCAAAATGCTATAGAAAGTCTATTTTTATTGTGTTATTTAAATGTTATGGAAACTTTTCATAGTTACAAAAACGCTATGATTTCTCTTTCATAGCGTTTTTTATAGCTATAAAACAACGCTATAATAGACATATTGTAGCGTTTTTTGTCACGTTGTTGTAGCCAATGTTATTGAAAGTCTCCAACATTTCATAGCGTTTTTTCAACGCTATAAAAAATGCTATAAAAAGTCGATTTTTTATTGTGTAATTCTAATGCTATAAAAAAAATTTTACAGCATTAGAAAAAAACTATAATTGGTCTTTAATAACATTTTTTTATAGCAGTAAAATAATGTTATAAAAAATATGACATAGCATTTTTAATGTTGCTATGATAGACACACTTAATTGACTTTTAATAGGTTTTTTATAATATATATTATATTGTTTTGCTTACATTTGTACCATTTGTTTCAAATGTTATAATATTGAAAAATCAACTTAAATTAGTTTATAATGTATTTAAATAAATTTTCAAAAGTAAAAACATATATATCTATCAAAGTCGCTTGCATTATCATTTATAAACAACGAAAAATGTAAATCTTCAAATTTCTCATAAAGATACACATCAAATCTTCAAATTTTTAGCACACAAAAAATCAAGAATATAAGAAAAACTACTTCAGTATGTATGAAAGATGTTCGAACAACTACTATAATACTGGAAACTTGAGCACAAAGGAGTTAGGACCGAGAGAAAAGTAGAAAACAGTAAAAGTCATATGTTTTACTTAGAATTTATAAAAACTTGTTCAAGGGAAGAAACATACAGAGAATATGAAACACCCAACATTATGTTATGATTACAGGAATCAATAATATGATTAAGATTGAATAAGTTTTTCAAATCAATAGAGTAAAAAGAATAAGATATTCTTGTGTGTTGATGGCCATTCAAACTTTCAAACTTTCAAATATCCCAGTAACATATTCTATATTATCATCCATAGTCAAACTATATATATATGGAAAAAAAAAAGATGTAGCCAACATCGTACATGCTTCACCAATTTATCCCAAGTTAAATCGAACTCCAAGCCTCCACTTGTGTTCCAAGACTCCACTTGTGCTTTATCTTTTGTAGTTGCATGACCCAAAAGAATTATTTGGCAAGAAATAAATTAATGAGAATCATGTAAACCCCTATCAAGAGCAAAAGAATACAAACTGTATTCACAAAGAACTAAAAAGAATGTTCAATCACTAGCCCAATAAAAATTGAAATATCACAATATTTTTTTGTAACAAATATAATGCTCCAAACTTCTATAACTAACCTAGCGACATTACTAAAGCCTCTATCCTAATTCTAACTGAATGCTCCGAAAATTTCAACAGCATAACATACATATTATAGCTAACTCAAAATTTTCTTAACACCTGCTAAACAAGAGAACACACTTCTATATTCAAAACTGCTCAACTACAAACTTCCATAACACTTCAGATCAACAAACAGACTCTGTACTTCCACAAAACAAAGCGAGTCAAGCTCACATCAAATATAATTTAAACACAACAACTAGAAGAGATCCTTTAACTAACTTTTCATAACCTTGGAAATCGTCAACATCAAAACCAGCTTTGTTTTTCCAACTAATGACATGCATTCAATTTTCAACATATTAAAGGATTACAAAACTCAACATCTTTTCACCTCACCATCAACATCTTATTAAAGAAAAAAGATACTAAAGCAGACGTAAAAGTATTAAACAGGGTCCCAACACAAACACCACAAACAAATCAGAATCATTTGGCAAAGGATCTGCTATAATGCCTAAATTTCAGTACATAGTTCTTGCACATAACCTTGTTTCTTTTGAATTGCTCTCTTCTATTGTATATGTGTGCTAGAAGTTTTTACTTAAAAGTTAAGTGAATGAGCAAGTAAATTTTTTATGGAAAAACTTCTTTGAAAGAGACAAAGCCTTAACCCATGAAACTAAACCTAGAAAAAAGTTTGACCAATACCATACCCTTACAAAAGTGTCAAAGATAAAAGAGAAAACTTAGTACAAACAGCATCCTTGAAGCAAAGATAATAAACAGAGGGAAATCATCAAACAACAAAACTACTAATAAAAAGTCAAGGGAACAACCTCCCAAACGGAGAAAATAAAAAACAACACCATACCAATTTTTTTAAAAAAAACATGCCAAACAGAAGCCTAAAAAAACTCAGAACTTGAAACAAGCAAAAAGATTGGCCTGCAACAAAGAACCAAAGAAAACACTAAATAGGCTCAAGAAACCAAAGAAAATATTGAATATCAATCAGACAAAAAATAGAGATTTTATTAAGCCTTAAAACATGTTAGGTTTATTTTCAAAGGTCATAAAAAACTTTCAGAATCACAAACCATGGCACTACAAATACAATAGCTAGCCACATCCATGAATTCAAGCTATCATTGCAATCTATAATTTAAGCTACAATCTCAAACCAAAACTAACAAACGTGGCCAAAATTATAATTAAGCTAGAATTGGAAAATAGGTCAGGTTCATTGTCTAAACATGCATCCATTTAGACAACGACCTATTTTCTTGGCCAATAGCGATTGCACATTTCTAAGTCGAAGTAGGGATGCATAAAATAACTCTTGCACAATACATATGATCTAGTTGAGACATTACCCACAAGTTATAGTGTTCCAAGCAGACTCCAAGTGTTGAAACTCCTTTGGTGGTATTGGAGTTGTGCAAAATAGTGGCTGCAAATCCACTTAACACGGAATTAAAAAAGTCATAAATGATAAATGTGTCATCCTGTTCTGCCACATTTTACCAAAGATATGTGCTTTATGTACCTGATTCAACTTAAAAAGAGCCATTAGATCATTTGAAAATTGTTGTACTCGATCAGATACTGCTCTTTTCATGTGTTCCTCCGATATACAATTTTTGGCACTATGAGGGGACAATCGAACTACTATAGAGGAAATATAAATAGGCTGAAGAAAGTACGAGAGAAGAGCTCCTTATACAAGATGAGGGGAAACCATTTCAATTAATGCAAAAACCACTTGTACATTACAAGTACAATCATAAAATAGGCTGCTTCAAATAGTGATGTATAGAACATCATTATAAAAGGCAAAAGATATATCAATTCACATGTGTAGTAGCTAAATCAGAAATTATATAATCCAAGCACGCTAAAATAACTCACAGAACAGAAGATAGAAGTTACGATTAACAATAACTCACACAAAACACCTGCTTTGGCAATATGCTTGGGCTACAAAAGAAATGTCATTTCAATGTTATATTACAAGATTATAACTTATTATCACTCAGTTAAGCTCACAGCAACATGGTATTAATAAGGTTAAACACCTCCACTGTTATGGTTCTACGTCTGCCACATGACACACCTTAAACTCCAACCACATTTCATCGAGTTATCTTGTCAGAACAGCCACCACGACTAGGCTTCCTCTGAACCATGCCTATGCATTGTGAATCATCCCCTGAAATTTGAATCCACTCGTACATTTTTCATGAATAAAGAAACATTTTGATGTTAAGAGCTACATTCCCCTCTTAAACATGAAATAAAAGTAAGCTACATGCACTGTTCACTATCTTCCAGTTAACCCTTTGGTAGTGTATCCATACCTTTCTCAATCAAACATGGTGGTGCATCCTTGTCCTAGGTTGGATTCCTCTCGAAGTTGAAGATGAAGCATCCCCACCTTACATAACCCCCAAAAAGAACATTCAAATCAATAAACGTGCATCAAATTGCAAAATTAATGTACTAAACTTTCTTTTAGAAAATCAATATTCAATTCAGGGAGAATATACATGGTAACTGAGAAATGTATAAATGCAATTTCCAGTCCTTTTTCATGGCATATTTTCTTTCAGCTCTAACCTCCTCATCTAATTGAAACAAAAAGTTTTTTACATTGTCACTCCACATCTATTTCATTCTGTGATGTTCACTCTCACATATGTTTTGAGACAAATATTGAATCTGTTCGTAAAAGAACCTGGTAAACATAGTCAGATTTACTAAAAGAACAAAGTGTTTAATAAGCTCATCTAAAAAACACAATATCTCTAACTTCAGAAGCCTAATGGAAGAGTGACAGAACAAAAGTCTAGAAACCAAAAGCGCATACTTAATAAGTTACCACTTACAAGAGACCAAAAATATACCAAATCATAGATTACGCTCATACAAATCAGAGACCATGAAACTCACATCTAACTATGAAAAGATAATAACACAAACGCATAATTAAGTGAAACCTCATTAAAGCTCTCCGAGCGATTATTTATGCGAGCAAATCATTCACAATGTCACCATTTGAGCTTAACTACAAAGGACCGAGACACTTCGTCCCTGTCCCTAATGCCACAACTTCCAAATCTAAATTTATCAAAAATAGAGAATAATTAACAACAAGTCGAGTAACTTTCTTCTGGAACTAGAATTAATAGAGACACAGAACACTGAATGAAAAGGAAATCAAGTTAAAATAGGAAATGGAGGGTAAGTTGCTAGGGTTTTGAAAGGGAACCTTGTGCTGAAGGAGATGAAACGAGAAATGCAGCGAAGACAGTGACTTCACGACCCTGAGGCTTGCCTTTATTTGGGAGAGTGTTGTAGAGTGAGAATACTTTCTTTGGTATCGTCGCTCCCCAGTTCTCTAAATAAGAGAATGAATCCACCATTGTCGTTCTTACTCAATATTCAGAAAATTTTCTTTTTCAAATCTAACAGAATTTTAAAACTATTAAATCAGACAGAAATGCAAAAGAAGAAATATGCCTGGTAAATTAGGGCTTGAGCAATGTTCTTAACATGCCAAGTAGACTTACAAGTGGCGAACACCATGTAATCAACCCAATCGCAGTCTTTGCAGACTGGTATCACTTTTACATCGTCTGCCTTCACGTTATTCAGAATCATCTCGACCTTCTAAAGATCAAGTAAACCTTTGTTGTTGGAGCTAGCGGTGGAGGAAGATAGAGTATGATTGTGAACAGAAACGCCTCTATTCCATAGTTGAAGAGAACGAATCGTGGAAGAGAGGGCAAATGAAGATGTGATCTCTCCGGTGCGGTGACTGCCAGTGTTCGCCGTGAAGATCGAGGTCTCAACTTGTTGCCTGCCGTCGCCTTCAGAATGGAAGCTTGATTTGGGTTTTTAGAGAGAATGAGTTTCCGAGAAATAGAGATTTTTTTTTTTTTGGATTCAAGGAAGTGAGATCCTTTTGTTTTGTTTAGTGTCTTTAGATTCAAAGAAGTTGCAGAAGAGAAATAAGAAGTGCTGACTTTTGTTCTTTGAATTTTTTTTAATATCGCGTCTTTTACATACAAGCGGGAGTGGGACGCGCGCTTAAATTTGGATTTTTTTCCATAGCTTTTTCTTTTAAATGTTATAACTGAAAGCTATTAAAACCCCAATGTGTTGTAGTGCGGGAACGTGCGGCATCGACGGGACTAGAGTTTTTATCTTTCTCTTTCATTCTTTAGTTGTTGTCATGGCTTTTATCATATCTAGCTTACATTGTAACGCAAATTATGAGTAGCTAGGCCTTAAATTCTTAGGGCATGTAGCCTTTGGTCGTTATGAATTAATTTTGGATGTATGTTTTGATTTCATTTATGTATAGTATTTTCTTAATGCTTTCAATTTATTGGTCATGAATTGAATGATGTTTAGTCTAAATCTTGCTCGGGAGAAGGGGTTTAGCTTAGATCTTGACATGCATAACTTAGATAGTCTTAAGATCAGGAGATTTAAGATAATCTTAGAAATCATTAAAAATGATTAGACTCAAGGTCTTGCATGCTAATGAGTTAGATAGGGATATTGAATTCATTACATGTTAGAAATTTATTTATGCTCGGGAGAGATAAATATGAATCTTGTTATTCCTAGATTTATGAAACATAGCATGTTAAATCATCCAAGTAATTAATTCATAACCTCAATAGGTGAAGTCAATTGCCTAAGAGTTTGCTCTCCAATTGAATTTCCATTCTTTTAATTCTTTCATTACATTCTTTTGCATCATTAAAACTTGATCTCTAGATAAAATTGAGTGAGATTATTCATGGTAGTTAATTTAGTTAGAAACCAATCCCGAGGACGACATTCGATCTAAAAAAACACTATATTATAACTTGGCCCGTACACTTGCAGTAAGCAAATTGTGCATCAAGTTTTTGGCGCCGTTGTCGGGGATTGGCATATTTAGCTAGATTGATATCGTGAAAAAATTGTTTGGTCTTAGTTTAGGGTGTATTTTTATTTTTGTAGGTAGATTGCATTTTTTTTCCTTATTTGCTTTCTTTCGATATTTAGTTTTTTTTTTTTTTTTTTTGTATTTGTTTCCATAATTGTTATTTTCCTTTTTAGTATTTTCCTTATTTGTTAGTTTCCTTAATTGTTTTTGCATTCCTATTTTGTTAGTCTTTCCCTTTCCTAGAATATCTTTTCCTTATTTAGTTTTAGTTATTTCCTTTTCTAGTTTCTTTCCTTATTTGTTTTCTTTCTCTTTCTTTTATTTTCCTTTTTAGGTTAGATCATATTATGCATGCGAAAGGTTAGGGAGTTGGCCTTAGTTCCCTTTGACCCGAAGATAGAGAGGACACTTAATAGGCTTCAAAGGGAAAATCAAGAAAATCTCATCCAAATGGCCAATCCTAACCCTGAGGAGCCTAAGCTGATTAGGGACTATTTTCAGCTAGTCTTTCAGGAGCAACAATCGGGGATTGTCTATGCCTTGATCAATGCAAATAATCTTGAGTTGAAAATTGGTATCATTCAAATGGCTCGAGATTGTGCTTTCAGAGGATCCCCCACAAAAGACCCAAACTCACAATTGAAATCCTTCTTAGATATCTGTGGGACGATAAAGTTAAATGGAGTGACCGAAGATGTCATACGCTTACGTCTCTTCGCTTTTCTGTGATTTTTTTCCTTATTTGTTAGTTTCTTTATTTGCCTTTGATTTTTCTTCCCTTTTTAGTTAGATTTTTTCCTTGTTGGTAATTTTCCTTAATTGTTATTTTCCATATTTGTTTTGCATTTCCTTAATTTGATAGTATTTTCCTTATTTAGTTTAGTTGTTTCATTTTCTAGTTTCTTTCCTTAATTGTTTTCTTTCCTTTTCTATTATTTTCCTTTTTAGGTTATTGTAGATTGTGTATGTGAAGGAAGAGATTGTTGAGGTCTCTTATCAAATAAATTTATAATCCTCAACCTCTAAAGCTAACTTGTAGCAATAGCGGCCGGGGTCGATCACAGGGAGTCTATGCAAACAAATCTTTAATTCCTTAATTGTTTTAGGTAACCAAAAGGGGGGTTTTTGTATATGGAAAGAAAGTTAACAAGGAAAGAAAACCAAATATGGAAAATAACAAAAGAGGAAAGTAAGAGAATTAAATTTAGGGAAGAAATCAATACCTTAAGGGTCATGCAACCAGGTTAGTCATGGTAAGTTCAATTCAATTAAATCATCAATTTCACTAATAAGTCAAAACAAGTTTAAGCCCGGCGTATTCTGGCAACAAACCGAGAATCATGATCCACTATCACAAACATGCAAACGCTAAGTTTGATTCTAGTTTAAACTAATTAATTGGCCGATTAATTAACCTAAACCGCAATGGGATCTAGCCGGGTTAATTCACATGCAACGGGCAACAAACCTCAATTACAATTAATTAAATCATTTAGTTATGGCGACGCATGCGTATGAACATAACGTTAACCTATATGCTACTAAGAATTAGCAAGTAAATTTAGAGAGGACGCGGTCAAGGTTGTCAATCTTTCCTACCACAATCTAAACTTATGGCAAAAGAACTAAAATCACATAAACATGCTTTGATAATTCAAACAAGAAATTTCATTAAAAGAATATGAACTTACTCTTGACACCTCGATTACATGAATGAAGAGCTTAGCCTCTCATGAAGTAAGAGCAAGCTTTATTCTTCATGGAATACATAAAGAAAACAAGAAAAGACTAAGACTAAGAAGAATGGTGGAAAAGGGGGAGAGAGATGGACTACAAAATTGTAGTGAATTGTGTGTTGAGGGATGATTCTAAACCTACACCAAAGGCCTCTATTTATAGAGTTTCTTGGCCTTTAATTCGTGGTAGAATGGTGCTGAATTGGGTCTTCAAACAAGGAAAATTTCAGCCAAAATTGGAAAAAAATCGATTCAGGAAACTGCCTAGCGTTGCGACGCTAGGACACAGCGTCATGACGCTATGCCTTCAGATATGAAATGAATCTCTCATATCAACATAGCGTCGAGACGCTATAGGTGCAGCGACTCGACGCTGTAGCTTCAGCTTGGCGCCCACGAAATTTCCTTATTTGAGCAGCGTCCCGACTCTTCAATGGCAGCGTCTCGACGCTGTGATAGCTCCAAGGGCAGAATGGTCATTTCATGCTCCGGTTTGTCTCGTTTAAGCACCGAATCGCTTCCAAAGCTCCGACGAGGACCTATAGACATATTATACTCATTTTAAAGCATTTTTCGCAAGGAGTTCAACTAAGATAAGCAAATTGGGAGATTCTAAGTGTATAATAAATTGGTCTTATCAAACACCCCCAACCTAAACCTTGCTAGTCCTTGAGCAAGCTAATATTATAATAAAAGAGATTATTATGCAATGCAATACTCATGACTCAATTTCTCAAAGATAAGCATGATCAACATTTTACTTAAGAGAATTAAATGCAAGACTAGCATAGTTAGAGACAAATTAAAATTAGCCAAATTCTTTCTTATGCAAAATATGAGCTAAGTCTTTCCTAGAGATGTTTTGAAAAGTTCGAGAAGGACTTATAAAATTCCCTATTCCATCTTCCCTCTACTTTGGACAAAGGCATAATGTATTAAAGGAAAGGAACAAACTAACTTGTTTAAGGATGCAAAGGGGCTTTTTTTTTTAAATTCAAATCATTCAAACAAACTAAAGGGCCCTTAGCTTGCATATATTATGATTTTTAAGGGTACTAGCTTTCACACAACTAATGCAGGACCACATTTCCCGAGTTTTCTCTGGACGGCCTAACTGATCACACTAGAGGTAGCTCTTTTTACCCTGGCAAGCTAAAAATATTTCTCTTTTTCTCACTCCCAAGCATTAAACAAGCTATTTTGCAAAATTTTCCTCTAGACATGATACCTATCCTATCGAGGTGACAACAGAGGCGTGAATCCTATTAAGCCATCTAAAACCAACGAAACTACGCTAGAAAGGACTTATGCTCACTTTAGTTAAGAAAAATTTTGAAAAATTTTAATGAAGTCTCTAAAGATGCTAGAATGCCTGCAATTCAACTATAAGAAAAATATATACTCATGCTTTTCTTATCCTAAAAATTTCATAATCAATTATAGAGCAAGGCATAAAATCTCAAAATTTTGTTTTCAAGTTTGCTCACTTTAAAGATAAACTTGAACACTGATTCAGATCAGTTCCCAGGTAGGAGGTGTTCCGTAAACTGTCAACTTAAATACCTCCAGCCTTAGACAGAACTTCACTGGTTCGGGTTAGTTCCCAGGTAGGAGGTGTTTCGTAAACCGTCAACTTAAATACCTCTAGCCTTAGACAGAACTTCCCCGATTCAGGTTCTAATTTATTTTTAAATTGCTTAAAATAGTAGGTTAGTTTAAAGCATAAAACAAACATGCATATGATTCCCACCCCCAACCTAAACATTACATTGTCCTCAATGTAAATTAAACATGGAAAGTGATGGACAAAAAGTAAAAAGGGAACAGAAAACCTCCCCTGTTCAAGCATTGGGTTGGAAAAGGATGGAAACTTCCACGATTGGCAAAATTTATAAAGATTTGGTGTAGGTGTCCTATAAGGCAATAAAGAAAGATAATTAAGAAAATGACAAAGGAATAAACTTCTAAATAAGGAAATGATAGAAATTGGGTTGCCTCCCATAAGCGCAATTTTTTAACGTTGTTATGCTCGACGGGTTTGAACCAATCAACCCGGGCTGTCATCTTCACTGTTGTAGACAAATGGTGCAAAACTTCCAAAGGATTCATCATCAGAAGAAACATAATTATCATGGTCAGAAACAATGGCGCTTAGACTAGTAGAGGAATGAGGGTTATTACCAACTACCCTAAATGTCATTGTCTTTCCTTTAAATCCTACTGTAACAACTTCTGAATCTACATCAATGTTTACCTTGGCCGTTTTCATGAAAGGGCGGCCCAAAATAATAGAGGCAGAAGTAGAGTTACATGGTGTAGGCATATCAAGAATATAGAAATCAGCAGGAAAGACAAAATCCTCTACTTTAACAAGGACATTCTCACAGATATCTAAAGGGGTAATGCTAGATCTATATCAAGAATATAGAAATCAGCAGGAAAGACAAAATCCTCTACTTTAACAAGGACATTCTCACAGATATCTAAAGGGGTAATGCTAGATCTATCAGCTAATTGAATTATTACACTAGTCTCATGTAAATTAGTTAATCCTTACTCATGATATAGAGACATAGGCATAACATTGATTGAAGCTCCTAAGTCTAGCATGGCATGCTTAACATGGTGATGTCCTATCATGCAAGGTAAGGAAAACATACCTGTATCTAAGCATTTTTCAGGCAAAGGTTTGAAAGCAAGCATGGAAAGATTTTCACTAACCTTTTTGTTGGAGATATTCTTTTTGGTACACCATCTTTTAAAAAATTTGGCATACCTTGGGAATTGTTGAATGGCCTCCAAGAGTGGGATGTTGACTGAAACTTTCCTGAATACTTCTAAGGCATCCTTGTCCTCTTCCTCCTTTTTCTTATTAGGTTGGACTAATCTAGAAGGAAAGGGAGCCAGCTCAGTGTAATAAAAAACAACAGAAGGTTCAGAACTTACCTTATCAGCCTTTTCTTCGATATTCTTGGAAGGAATTGGAAGTGGCTTCAAGGTGGCTCCACTCCTAAGTGTGATTGCATTTAGACCTTCCTTTTTTGGAATTTCTGGTTGGGCAATTTCCATATTGGACCTCTAATCTACTTATGGAAGTGGCTAATTGTGTAATTTGATTTCCCATATTTTGCATGCCTGCCTTAGTCCCCTGTCGAAACTTAGAAGTAGATTCAGCTAAAGACTTAATCATATCTTCAAGAGACATACCTGATTGAGAAGATTGCCCTCCAAAGTTCTGTTTCTGATTGTTGTTTTGGCCATAGCTAAAGTTAGGGTGATCCCTCCCTCCCGGATTGTAAGTGTTGGAATATGGATCGTACTTTCTACCTTGGCCATTCTGATTTGCATACCCTCCTATTGCGTTGACTTCTGCAGTTTGGCCTTCTTGCAACTGTGGATAGGAATCGGTGGGGTGGCCTTGGATTGAACAAATTCCACAAGCTTTTTCCTTAGTAATTTGTCCTGTCACAAGTTGTTTAACAAGATCAGTAAGTTCAGACATTTTTGAATCAAGACTACTTACCTCATTCACTGCTGCTGCTTTTGGTAATAGACCGGGAACTCGTGTTCCAAATTGTTGAGAATTTTCGGCCATGGAAGATATGAGTGCTCATGCCTCTGCTGCAGTTTTGTTCACCAATGCTCCTCCACTAGCTCCATCGATCATGCCTCGATCTGTTGGAAGTAAACCTTCATAGAAATACTGAATTAGCAATTGATCGGCTATTTGATGGTGAGGAAAACTAGCACATAATCTTTTAAAACGTTCCCAATATTCGTAAAGAGTTTCACCGACAATTTGAGTGATACCGTAAATTTCTTTACGAAGATTGGCGGCCCTACTGGCAGGAAAATTTTTTTCTAAAAATATTTTTTTCATGTCAGCCCAAGTATTAATTGAACCACTAGGAAGAAAATATAACCAATCCTTTGCCATATCTTTTAAAGAAAAAGGAAAAGCACGTAAACTTATTTGTTCGTCAGTTACACCGTTGGGCTTCATTCTCGTGCAAACGATGTAGAACTCCTTTAAGTGCTTGTGTGGGTCCTCCCTCGCGCTTCCCCTAAAAATAGGCAAAAGATGGATTAGTCTAGATTTTAATTCAAATGAACCTTCGATCTCGGGATAAGTGATGCAAAGTGGTTGTTGGTTCAGATTCGGGGCCGCGAGTTGCTTCAAGGTTTGCTCAGCCATAGCTCGTGGTTCGTTGACTTGCTGCCTTTTTGCCTCCCTTCGAAGTCTATGTTCTTCCCTCGTGATGTCAGGACAAAACAGAAATTATCTATCCTGCAAAGAACGGGTTTGCATAAACTGTAGACAAAAAGTAGAAAAGTCAAATGAAAACAAAAAAGGAAAGAAAATTTTGCCGAAGACTCGGCAACGGCGCCAATTTTATGGAAGAGATTGTCGAGGTCTCTTATCAAATAATTTATAATCCTCAACCTCTAAAGCTAACTTGTAGCAGTAGCGGCCGAGGTCGATCACAGGGAGTCTATGCAAACAAATCTTTAATTCCTTAATTGTTTTAGGTAACCAAAAGGGGGGTTTTTGTATATGGAAAGAAAGTTAACAAGGAAAGAAAACCAAATATGGAAAATAACAAAAGAGGAAAGTAAGAGAATTAAATTTAGGGAAGAAATCAATACCTTAAGGGTCATGCAACCGGGTTAGTCATGGTAAGTTCAATTCAATTAAATCATCAATTTCACTAATAAGTCAAAACATGTTTAAGCTCGGCGTATTCCGGCAACAAACCGAGAATCATGATCCACTATCACAAACATGCAAACGCTAAGTTTGATTCTAGTTTAAACTAATTAATTGGCCGATTTATTAACCTAAACCGCAATGGGATCTAGCCGGGTTAATTCACATGCAATGGGCAACAAACCTCAATTACAATTAATTAAATCATTTAGTTCTAGGGACGCATGCGTATGAACATAACGTTAACCTATATGCTACTAAGAATTAGCAAGTAAATTTAGAGAGGGTGCGGTCAAGGTTGTCAATCTTTCCTACCACAATCTAAACTTATGGAAAAAGAACTAAAATCACATAAACATGCTTTAATAATTCAAACAAGAAATTTCATTAAAAGAATATGAACTTACTCTTGACACCCCGATTACATGAATGAAGAGCTTAGCCTCTCATGAAGTAAGAGCAAGCTTTATTCTTCACGGAATACATAAAGAAAACAAGAAAAGACTAAGACTAAGAAGAATGGTGGAAAAGGAGGAAAGAGATGGACTACAAAACTGTAGTGAATTGTGTGTTGGGGGATGATTCTAAACCTACACCAAAGGCCTCTATTTATAGAGTTTCTTGGCCTTCAATTCGTGGTAGAATGGTGTTGAATTGGGTCTTCAAACAAGAAAAATTTCAGCCAAAATTGGAAAAAAATCGATTTTGGAAACTGCCTAGCGTCGCGACGCTATGCCTTCAGATATGGAATGAATCTCTCGGATTAACATAGCGTCGAGACGCTATGGGTGCAGCGTCGAGACGCTGCAGCATCAGCTTGGCGCCCACGAAATTTCCTTATTTGAGCAGCGTCCTGACTCTTCAACGGCAGCGTCTCGACGCGGTGACAGCTCCAAGGGCAGAATGATCATTTCACGCTCCGATTTTGCTCGTTTAAGCCCTGAATCGCTTCCAAAGCTCCGGCGAGGACCTATAGACATATTATACTCATTTTAAAGCATTTTTCGCAAGGAATTCAACTAAGATAAGCAAATTGGGAGATTCTAAATGTATAATAAATTGGTCTTATCAATATGCAGAGATGCGGCGCCATTTGGAGGCGATTGTGGAACCATTGCGGCGACAGCAGGAGGAGCTGACAATGCGCTTGGATGCGTTGATGTTATACTTAGTGCACTGGACCAATTCCTTTGGTCGGTTGCCTTTTGCGCCAGCAGATATGTTTGTTCGCCTGCGGGCTCAACCAAGGCCAGATGGCACTGGACCCTCTCAAGTGCGCCCAAAAATGCCTCCTCCACGGTCCAGATCACCACGTCGGTCGCCACCGAGGGAGTGATGTTACTTTTTTTTTGTGACCCTTGTAAAAATTTTTGTTTATTCATTTTTAATGCGTTTACTCAATGTAATATCTTGCCGCATTAATGAAATCACTATTTTGGGTCACTATCACATTCTCTAGTAGTAGCCTTAGCAAAATGCCTTTCTCCGTAAAATGTCTCTGCTTAGCTCTTAGGATTAATTCTTAGCATCCGCGTTTTCCGGTAATCTTGTCCGTCGCAGGCTCAATTAAAAAATTTCTCTTCTCTTAGTTTTCCCTTTTTCCTTAAGAATTTTTCGAAGTGTTTGATGCTCTGACGCTGTTGCAGCACAGAAAGCTGCTCCATAGTTCATCGCATTCACACTCCTAAGTTTAAGTTTGGGGGGACAATGAGGACATTGCCCAGTTTAAGTTGGGGGGTGCGGTAGATGTAGCGCAGTAATAGCAATTGCGTTCCGCTGGTTTCTTTGCGTTAGTAGACAGGGGCATTCATGACACCCATCATTTGCCACTACACAAGAACGCATCTGAATCCCATGAGCGTTTAGGGCAATAAAAAAATGTAATGTCCGTAGTTGGATGCCTTTCATCACAAATGTGGGTAAGCCAAAACGAAAGCATGTGTTTTGATGTCGAAAATTAATGCTTTCTGCTTAAATATATATATATATATATATATATATATATATATATATACACATATATATCTTTGCCTTGTGCCTGAGCCTAGTAGCGAGCAAGCTTGTTGTGTTGTCGTAGAAAAGGAAGTCGAGCGCATAAAGAATCTTTAGCCAAAAGGGAAAGCCAAGTGAAGGCTAAATCTTTTAATTTAGTTGTGGAGAGAAGATGAGGAAAATTAGGATGTAAAGCCCAAATCTGTAGAGCTAAGTTATTTTTCGCAGAGTGGATAGAGGGCATTGCTTGGGGACAAGAAATAATTTAAGTTTGGGGGTTTGATAACTTGCAAAGAGAAAGTTATTTCTCTCCTAAATTTAAACTAAATAAGGCTGGAAAAGATCCAAGATGCACTGATGCGCAAATTGCTAACCGCAAGTGTACGAGCCAAGTTATAATATAGTGAAAACTAATTCGAATGTCGTCCTCTGAATTGGGTTTCTAATCAATTTAATTACTGAAAATACTCTTTTCCAATTTTATTTAGGGAACCAAACAAAGTGGAGTTAAGAATGCAAATTATCACAAAACTAAAAGAATGACAAACAATTGATGACAAAGTTCTTAGGGAGTTGATTTCACCAATTGGGATTATGGATTAATTAATGGATAATTCAACATGCTATGATTCATAAATCAAGGAAAACGACAATCATACAAACCTCTCCCGAGCATACATAATCCTCTCACATGCAAGAACCCAATATCCCTATTTAAATTCATTAACATGCAAGGCTTTAAGGTTAGTCCTTTTTAACGATTTCTAGAATTATCTATTATCTCCCGATCTCAAGATTAATCCTAGTCATGCATAACGAATTCTAAGCTAAATCCTCTCTCCCGAGCTAGATTTAAACACAAACATCATTCAATTTATGGCCGGTAAATTGAAAGCATTAAACATACATTATGCATAAGTGAACTCATAGCAAACATCCAATAGAATCAATCCATAATTTCTTCAATGGCTACATCAATCCCTAAGATTTAAACTTAGCTACTCATACAACGCGTTACAATATAGCAAAAGTCTAAAACAACCATTAAAACTAACTAAAATCAAGAGGGAAAAGAGAATAAACGGTAAGTCACCAACCGCACGTCCCTGTCACGATCTCCACGACCCGAGCCTTCGAAATCCGCTTCCTCCACTTGCTTCAGCTCCCATAGAAGGTATTAGTCGGAATTTAGGCCAAAATTGCATCAAGAGTCGTCCCCCAAATCAGCCCTAATCGTATTGTATTTATAGGAAAAATCGACACAGCGTCGCGTCGCTGTCACCCTATTGCAGATTCTGTAAAGGAAATATACCAAGAGCGTCAAGACACTGTGACTTTTTACCGCCTGATCAAAGAAGGAAAATCTGAGCGTTGAGACGCTCTGCAATGAGAGTTTCAACGCTGGTCCACTTTTTGCACTAATCAATCAGCTTCCAACTTCGATTCTCTTCGTTCCTTTGGCCTTTTTTTCGCATCCCGAACATCCAATTAGCTCCAATACACATTTCCTACAAATAAAACACTAAAATGCATAATTTTGACCAATTAATTATCAAATACTAGCTAAATTAATTAGGGAAAAATAGCTAGATATGCTCGCTATCATGCGCTGATCAAACGCATGTAAGCAGTGAATTGTGGTAATTAAATCTTTAAATATGTATTCCTTAGGGGGTGTTTGGGGGCACTGAATAGGTTATAATAACCCCCTTTATTATAACCTATTCAGTGTTTGGGGCATCAACAAAAATAAATGGTGAGGTGGGTTATTTTTACCTCCGATTATTTTATCCATTCTCTACAGTAACCATCATTCAACCCACCTGATTATTCTATCCATTTTCTATAGTAACTTTCTCCTCTTGTCTTCCATGCGACTCCTTGACTTTTCCGACGACCGTCGGCCGGCAAAGTTTCCGGCGACTTTTCCGACGATCGCCGACGACTTTTCCAGCCACCGATTTTTTTTTTCTTTTTCATATTTCTTCTCATTTTCATTTTGAAAAATATAAAAAATGAAAATAAAGAAAAAAAAACATCGAAGGTTGCCGGAAAAGCCGTTGACAACATCAAAGGTTAACCAACTTAAAAAAAAAAAGAACATTCAAACAAAATTGTATTTACCACAACTCAAGTTTATTTCAAATGATTTTATTGATTAAAAATAAAAAAAAATAAAAAAAAACTAATATGATTTTTTAACTAAACATTTACAATTTTTATTTTGGCATATTACTAAAAGTTAACTAATATGATTTTTCTATACCAAATCCTAAACTTTTTTGTTTTGTAAAAAAAAAAAAAACACAACCCTAAATCAAAGTGAATCGTATATCATAAAAAAAAACTAGAAAAAGAAAACAGTCAGTTTGAACCTTTGATTCAGAACCCCATGTTAAAACATATCAACACTCCAAACAGAGATTATTTTATCCCAGACTAAAATAATCTGCACCCCAAACACAGATTATTTTATCCCAGACACAGATTATTATAACCCTCAGACTATTATAATCCCCAGATTATTATAACCACCAGATATTATAACCAATTCAGCGCCCCAAACAGCCCCTTAATGTGATGAGAAATCGCATATCCTTATCCATTAACACATGTTTTCTGTAGTTATTTCCCTTGCCCAAGTTATCTCTCAGCACAGGCGCCAATCCCAGAGCGTGAAAAAGTACATCGACAGCTGATGGATGGTCACTCTGACGTGTGACTGATTTGCAAGCTGGAAAAAGAAGGTTGGGGCACGCAAGCCAATTTCTTGGAGAAGTCAGCATCCTTGGCCTATAAAAATCGCCCATTTGCCAGAAGAAGAGGGGGGGGGGGGGAAGAGGTTCAGTGACAAAGAAAGGAGAGAGAAAAGAACGGAAAAAGGAAGATATCAAGTGTCAGCGCAGTTACCTCGTGATTATATGTATTGCGCTAAGTTTTCCCTTTGTCGTGTGAACTAATTTATTTTCATTAAGGCTTAGCTTAGGCGCCCATGCGGCGATAACATTATTTTGTATGTGTTAAGTTTGAATTAATGAAAATTAATGCTTTCTTCTTAGTTGGATAATATTTTCATTACTAATTCCCGCCTGGCCAGCCGAATGCGGTAGCAACATGATAAATCTCTGACAGGTAACGCATGTGGAAATATCTAAGTAGAGCAAGTTAACACATTACATGTAGTCTAGGTTGTATTAGTTTTAATACTGTCGCGAGAGATATTTCATGAATGTGTTTAGATTGTTTTAGGAATAACTCAATCACTTGCAAGTAATTTGAGAATAGCACCAAAGCATGAACTAATTGAACAGAACGTTGTTAGTTCTTCGCCAAACGCGTGTGTAATACCGAAAGGGAATCACATGTTTATTTCTCACTTAGGTATTATTTGGATTTCATTCATATTGTACGTTACTAAATAAGTTATCAACGCATGTGGTTGCCGCAGCAAAAGCCTTGATAACCTCTCTCAATTGTTTATCTTTCACCTCTGTCGCATAGCTTTATCTCTGTCTACTCACCCTTTTTCTTTCATCTGTGCTTGACTGCCTTTTGTTTAATTTTATAGTATCATACGTCCGAATTCTTATTGGCAAGTCTATTAAATATCTTTATGTTTCCTTCCATGTGGATTCGACCCTGGAATACTCCAAGTATTACTTGGTTATGCTTAATTTAAACTTGAATTAATGCATATCAGTGATACTTTCAGCATAATAATGAACAGTTTATAAGAACCAGCCAAAGTAGTTTGAGTGTCGTGGATACAAATTTTATTTGGCTCGGACCCTCGACAAGTCCCATCACTCTCCTTTGATGAAGGTCACGAACTTACTGTAATTCTACGGGGAGCAACGTACAGTGTGTTGGGTTTTATGCCCTAAAACTCGTAGATAGTGAATGTAAACAAATTGTATACTTGTTTCAATAAAGTGTTATTGAGTTTCTACAAAAAAAAATGTTGTTGTTAAGTATTGCACAATATAACCCAAATCCAATAAACTAAAATCGAAGGTTGTTTGTATGTAACTTGAACTAGTATGTGGAGACATACGGGGATCACTGTTCAAGTAACAACCTAAAAGGTCTATAGTATAGGGACAAGGCTAAGTACCTTATCCTGGTGACACTATGGATACGACCCACTTTGTATTTGATACAAACGCAATGATCCAACACGTTCGTGTAGGGAACATGCGAGTGGGGGTATCCTATGCAATGAGTTTGCATAAGACCGAATCGTGAAATTGTAACCGCTAGTTGTAACACCGTTAACTAGTTAGGTTTCTATTTCACTAGGATGATCTAGACAACTTAGTCTGAATCCTGAGGGGATTATGGACTCTTGTTCACTAGGGATTGTCCTTTGATTTGTATGGGTGAGAGTGGCCATACAAATTAAAAACTTAGAACTATTCTAGATTTATATTTATTAAGGCTAAGCATACAACCTTAGATTTAATCTAAAGGGGATAAGCATACATACCATCGTCTGACGACTCTGATGGATCAAGAACACCTTTCTTTATTTCATAGGGACCAAGCGTCAACAATTCTTGGGGCACCACCACTATGGCTACACTGGTATGACTCTGAGACTTCTTGAGGCAAGAGACTGGTAGGAGTCTAGGAAGCCTTCAGGGGAATTCTCTAAGAGCATGAGAATGAATGTGATGTCTTTCACCCTACCCCAGGGATCCTATTTATAGGAAAAGGCCATAAGATCTAATCTTTATAGGAAAAGGACATAAATAAGATCTAATCAAATCTATTATCTTATTCATATCTAATTTTAATAAATAATTAATTAATTACCCAATTAAATATCATACATTTAATTTTAGGGATTTTATTAAATTATTAATATGAATCAAATTCATATTAATTATTTGAACTCTTTCACATATTTTCTCTCAAAATTAATTTTGAAATTAATTCAAAATTATATTATAAAGTTTCATAAACTTTATATTATAATGTATCAATATACATGATATGATTCCCCTATTTAAATTGAACACTTTCAATTTACAATTAATACTTAATTGCCTCAAGTCTCTTTACGAGCTACCAGTGGGACCTAATGGACCTGCAGATCAGAAGCTCCAACGACATGAGATTAATTGGCTAAACTCATTAACCAATTAATAAATTTTCGTTAACTGTGGGTTCACTCCACTAAAGACCCACAGTTGCACTCTTCTCACTGCAGACATAATTCTGTGTCCACGGATATAGACCAGTAACAACAAGTTAGTCCTTCACGAGTGTTCGTAACTCAAGCTGGGTCAAATTACCGTTTCACCCCTGAGTTACCTCTACCTCCTTAAGTACCAGTGCTCCTCTAATGAACAACCTGTTTGTGGTCCAACCATCAAATAGAAAACCCCTCTCTGGCCAGTGAGAGGGTAGGGCCCTTTGTTCAAGACTCGGAGACACCACTTAAGGGAACACTCATCTACTTCCTCAAAAGTCGGGAATGAGTGAATTCCATCTTGTGTGATTATGTTCGCAGCTCCCCACTCGGCCTTGTCCCCAAAATGATCAGCTTATTGAGTCGGCGTACTGGCCACTATCACCCATACAAATCAAAGGACAATCCCTCATGAACAAAAGTTCATAATCCACTCAGGATTCAGACTAAGTTGCCTAGGTCATCCTAGTGAAATAGAAACCTAACTAGTTAACGGTGTTATAGCTAGTGGTTACTATTTCACGGTCCGGTCTTATGCAAACCCATTGCATAGGATACCCCCACTCGCATGTCCCCTACGCGAACATGTTGGATCATTGCGTTTGTATCAAATACAAAGTGGGTCATATCCATAGTGTCACTAGGATAAGGTACCCAATCTTATCCCTATACTATAGACCTTTTCAGTTGTTACTGAAATAGTGATCCCCGTATGTCTCCACATACTAGTTCAAGTTACATACAAACAACCTTGGATCTTAGTTCATTGGATTTGGGTCAAATTGTGAAATATTTAACAATAACACTTTATTATAGAAACTCAATAACACTTTATTAAAATAAGTATACAATTTGTTTACATTCACTATCTACGAGTTTTAGGGCATAAAACCCAACAAACTCCCACTTGAACTAAAAACTCTAGTTTAGTGGGATGTACAATAATTTATACAGCAGCGGGTGTATAAATACATATATAAAACATATACAATGTACAAATACAATAAACTAGAGCATCACTATACCCATTACATAATGGTATCACTATACCCATTACATTTCTCCCACTTGCCCTAGATTTCATCTTTGTACATAACTCGTAGACCTAGACCTTCTAGATGACCCTCATACACTTTAGCCGAGAGAGCCTTCGTGAATGAATCAGCTATATTCCATTCAATTCAATGTGCCTGGTTGTCTTGGGTTACGACGTTCTTTTGAATTTGCCACAGCACCACTGTATCACTATAAAGTGTGATGGGCAAGTTCACATTTGGAACACGTTCCAAATCAATCAAGAACTTCTTAAGCCATACAGTCTCTATCGCTGCTTCACAAGTAGCTATATTTTCGGCCTATATGGTCAAGACTGTAACTATGCCATACTATAGCTCCTTCGTAAAGATTGACCATAGATACTGATGTAGATTTCCTTAAATCCTTATCAGTCTTAAAATCTGTGTCAGTGTATCCTGTAAGGATCAAATCCTTAGTCCCATAATCGAGCATATAGTTCCTCGTTCTCCTAAGATACTTGAGGATATTCTTAACAAATTTCCAGTGATCAAATCTTGGATTAGATTGATACTTACCGACAATCCCTATTGCATAGGGCATTCGTCTCATGTCCTCAACTTCTTGAGGTGTCTCAGGAAACAGTTCCTTAGAAAACAAATTCCATGCCTGAAAGGTAATGAACCTTCTTGGAATTCTCCATTTCATATCTAACTAACATTTTGTAGATATAAGACACTTGAGATAGGGCTAGCATTTTGTTCTTTCGGTTCCCAATAATTTGGATCCTAAGAACAAACTAAGCTTCTCCCAAATCTTCCATATGGAAATGAGCTACTACTCACTTTTACTAGTCAGTAAGATAACCTACATCATTCGCAGTGACTAGGATATCAATCACATACAACACTAATAAAGCTACTGAACTATTGGCGATCTTCTTGTTAAGACAAGATTCATCAATGTTCTGATCAAAGCCAAAAGATTTGATCACAGTATCAAATCTTATATTCCAAGATCAAATTTCTTAGGTCAATCCATAAATGGATCACTTAAACTTGCAAACCCTTTTGTTTTTTATCTTGCTAAATGAATCATTCTGGTTGAGACATGTAGATACTCTTCTCAAGATTACCATTCAAAAGGGTAGTCTTGACATCCATTCAAAATGGACAAGAGTTCTAACAGACTTCAGCATGACAACATGAGATAAGGATTCCTTACAGTCCCCTGTTTCTGGGTATAACCCTTTGCCACAAGTCTAACTATAAGATTACGTCTCGTTTCTTCTTATAGATTCATTTGCAATCCATAGGCGTTACCCCATTAGATAGATCTACAAGATCCCAGATGGAATTGAAATCACAGATTTTAATTCCAGGTCCATTGCTTTAATCCATTGGTCCTTGTTAGCATCATTCTTTGTCTTGCTTTAAGACAATGGATCCTCAATGGCATCATCAGGTATGACGATCTGGGCTTCAGTTAAGCCCATGTAACGGTCAGGTTGTAGAACAACCCTCCCACTACATCGAGGCACTCTCAACTCTTGAGATAGATGTAACTAACCAATTGTATCGACCCCATCAACAACTCTTGTTGAAGGTCCAGAATCATCAATAACCCTTGTTGACTTATCAACAACTCTTGTTGATGTTTCTGTAGCTTCATCAGTTAATTTACTTAAAACGACTATTTACTTTATGGCTTATTATTTCTCATGTGGTCTTTTTCTGAGAATGTAGCATTTGTCGATACAAATTCTTTATTCTCTTATGGATTGAAGAAGTATCAACTTCTCGTTTCCATGAGGTGGCAATGAGCATAACTTATAAATAGCTCATCATGGATCGAACCATATCTAATAGGGTTCAACTTCTCCTATCTGATACACCGTTCTACTAAGGTGTACCAGGGGTTGAGAGTTGGGATATAATTCCATGTTCTATTAAATAGTCTTGGAATCTCAAGTCCCACATACTCTACACCTCGCTCAGATCGAAGTGCTTTTATCATCTCACCTAACAAGTTTCCAACTTCAGTTTCAAACCACTTTGAATTTCTCAAGAGCTTTAGACTTAAGTTGCATTAGGTTGAGATACCCATACCTTGAATAATTATCTATAATATAGATGAATTATTCATGCTCTCCCACTCCTTTAACATATTGGACCACAAGGATCCAAATGTACAAGCTCCAAGGGCTCTTTGGCTCTATAGTTCTTTTCAAGCAAAAGAATCTATTAGTCATATTGTCCTTAAGGCATGACCTATAAGGTAGCAGAGAGTCATCTTCTAACTTGCTTAGAAGTATACTCTTGACAAATCTCTCAATCAAATTGAGATTAATATGGTCTAACCTTAAGTGTCAAAGACAGGTATTTTCCTTTAGGAGAAAACCTTTGCCTCTTATCACATTGAGTAGTAGCAGTCTTAAACAGCTCGGTGTTATTGACTGCTTTACTCATGATTAGTCTTAAAACACGTAGGTTATTTTCAAGTTCAGCTGAACAAATGTCAACCCCTTTCTATAAATGAAAACTGTGTTAGTAGAGAAAGGTATAGAGTAACATTGTTCTAGCAAATAAGATACAAAAATAAAATTTCTGTTAATCTTAAGACATACACATTATCCAATAATATGTATTTCCTCCCACTGGGAAAAATAACTTAATGTTCCCTATTGCTATAGCCAAGACAATCTCTCTAGTTTCAACTTTGAGAGTTGTTTCAATAGCATCAAGTTGTTGCCATGAACTTATTCCTTTAATAAGAAGAACAAACGTGATTTGTGACTCCTGAATCAAGTATTTAGGCAGAATCGTCATTCTCCACAAATCACGCTCCCAAGACTAGTAAATCAAATTTACTGTCTTTGGACAAGTCTTCTTTGGCTGAGCAAGGTCCAACGTCACATTCATTAGGAACACTTCTTAATGAGTTAGACATTTGGGGCATGAGGACATTCCTCTGTTAAGACTAATCATAGAATATTTACCACAATTTTTCGTTTAAGTTCGTTGTGTTATTACCGTTATTTACTAAATAGGCGTAAGACAATGCACATATTTCATTATTGAATTGCTGAAATAACAAGTTTTACTTGATTATTTATCGCACTAACCCATTACATCTTATCCAATCAAATTCAGCAAAAACACAAGCAATCAAAGAAACCCTAGAAAACCATTGATTTAGTTTTTGCAACGATACTTCAGAGGTTTAGAACAACATCCACCGAAGGGTGGTCAGCTATTCCTCCTCTAAATTGAGACAATCTCAACCAAATTCTAACACCAAAATAACTCATATTTCGTTAGTGTATAGTTACCGTTGTTTGGTCAAGGATTCATTAACACAATTAACTCATCCCCGTAAGTGTAACCCTCCCACTTTCAGATCTCAAAGGCACGCACCAACAGGCTACTTAAGGGAAAGACAATTGTTGGTGATTAACCTAATGCCCTATCCATTTCTAGAGTTCGCGGTATTCTGAAACCTATGATCGACCCTCCGAAGGGATGGTCGCTCCAGGACGACAGGCAGGCGGATCATAAAAATCTCACTGTGTGACCTTAGGGTTGGAGACCGTAGAATATGTTGACACGCGTTCTGCTCCCACTTACTATAGACATTTTCCCCATTCACCTTGTTATTGACCCATGCAAACACTTTCTGAAGGGAGGCCGCGCCAAAGGCGACACAAAGCCGAGCATGGACCTCACGGTGTGAACTCGGGGGAACGTGAGAGTAAAATTCGATCTTGTTATTTATATTTATCCTCCCACTTTCAGAACTTAGAGGCACGCACCAACAGGCTACCGAAGGGAAAAACAACTGTTGCTAATTAACCTAAGAGTCCTTATCCTCTATTAGGAGTTCACACGGTGTTCCAAATTCTATGGTTTGGCCCTTCGAAGGGATGGTTGCTCCAGGGCAACACGCAGGCGGACCATAGAACTCTGACAGTGTGAACTAAGGGTGGAGATTGAGGGATGCGTTGACACGCATCTCACTCCCACTTAAATGTCCTACCATATTTTAGGGTTATTTAACTTAGATAAATTTGGCTAAGTCAATCTATCTAAGTCTAATCCTATTATAACTCTTATGATGAGGATTTTACTGCAATGTTCCAGATGAATTAAACTCTTTTAATAAATCTAGCAACATTGCCTAGCAACATTGCATGCTAACATGACTATGGTTAATTCAACTCAAGTTTCGGGTTAGTTCCCAAGTAGGAGGTGTTCCGTAAACCGTCATCTTAAATACCTCCAACCTTAGACAGAACTTCACCGAGAGAGTTCCCTTATAATCATAGTAATGTAAAGTCTTTACTCTAAAGATCTAGGTGTATTAAACTCTTTTAATAAACCTAGTGACATTGCATGCTAACATTTAACTATGACTAATTCAACTCCAATATTCTGGGTCAGTTCCCAGGTAGGAGGTGTTTCGTAAACCGTCATCTTAAATACCCCCAGCCTTAGATAGAACTTAACCAGTAGAGTTCCCTTATAATCATAGTAATGTTTTTCCTACTTAGTCAATTTAAACTATTTTTAATTCTAAGTAAGAATAATTCTAATCCTATTAGAAAAGTGATCTTATGTCTAATTAATTTTAAATATTTTAAAAGTAATCCATTTTTCCTAAGATCCTATGTTTGCATGCAATTCTTTGTTATAGGTTAACAGTTTCTATTCATTAATTTTATAACACTTATAAATTTTAATGAATTAACCCTATAACATGCTACTATGGTGACATAAATTAACAATCAAATTCTAATTAATTTATAAACCATATACTAGCATACATGACATACAAAAATATAACAATTATATTAATTTAAGGTAATGTCATGCTCAATGCAATTTAATTTCCTTTTAATTAACCTAACCCTTAAATTAATTACCCAAAAAAATTAAAATTAAGCATTACCATTTTCATACATTAACATAACACTTATATTGATAGCTCATGAAAATAAATTAGCACATAAATTACTTTCATAAATATAACTTTTTTATATTTTTACTAAAGTAATTTCATGCTCAATGCTTCTCAATTTTCATCCATTTAATCATAACAATTTATATTAAATACTCATGAAAATTAATTCATGCATAATACTTATATTATAACAATTATAATTAAATATGCATGAATATGCTTAACCTATGGTGAGATTTTAAGCTATATGACATCCATAAAGCAAAATAAATAGCAAAGTAGAAAGGTTTTGGCATCCTAGGACAAAATACAATAGAAAAATTACACTAATTAATCTAAATATGCCCTATCTAGCCCTCAACCAGCTTCAAATTGGGTCCAAACTCTTCGAACCATCAAGAATTCGGCTGAAATTGCATAAACCGCTTCAAAAAACGCCTTGAACCAGCTTAAAATGTGCTTAACCGGACCAAAAACAAGCTCAAACCGGTCAAAAACAACAAAACTAGTCAAAACCTGAAGGAAAACGATCAAATAAATCGAGAACCGATCAAAAAATCGTTGAAAACGGTCAAAAACCAGACGAATCGGTCAAATTCCACATGAAACCGGTCAAAAAACAGAGAATCGGTCAAGAACCGAACCTGAAACTCGTGAACCGGTCAAGAATCGATCAACTTTCAAAGGAATCGGTCAAAACCGCCCGAACCGGTCAAGAACCGGCCAAACCTCGTGCGAACCGGGCTGCAAAACACTGGACCACGCCGAACCGATGCCGAAGCTGCTAGACAGCGCCGAACCGTCGTCGAACCTGCTGGACCGCGTCGAACCGTCGCCGAACCTGCGGACCGCTCCGAACCTACGAATTAGGGCTGACGTTAGCTATTCTGTCTTATTCGAAATGTTGACGTCAGCGCCGCCGCTTTTTTTTTTTCGATTGTAGCCTCTGTTTTTCCAGTTTTCTTCTTCTTCCAACCTCTGTTTTCTTTGATTTTGGCCTCGATTTCTTCAATTCTTCATGGAATTTCTCAAGAACGCGAACGACACGGACTTACAGACTCGTTTTGAAATTAAATGCCCAAAACATCGGGCCCTTACATTGATCAAATCAACAAAAATAGCAAATCTAATATGCTAAAACCTTAAACATCTACTAACAAACCACCATACATCAAATGCATAAATCAATCCCACCAACAACCAATGCAAATTTTGGGGTTGGTGCCCTAAAACTCATAGATAGTGAATGAAACAAATAGTAATATACTTGTTTGATAAAGTCGTTGTCGAGTTTTTGTTCACTTAAGTTATTAAATAAGTGAATTGCACGTTGAATAACTCAAATCCAATAAACTAACATCCATGGTTATGTGATATGAATACTTGAACTTTATGTAGTGACATAAAAGTGGATCAAGTTCAAGTAATAGCCTAAACGATCTATAAGTATAGGGATAAGGTTGGATACCTTATCCTGAGAACACTATGTGACGCGACCCACTTTGTATATAGTGCAAATGATGTGATCTGGAATCGTTCATGTAGAGACATTTGAGTGGGGGTGTCTTATGTAAATGAGTTTCCATAAGACTAGGACCAAGAAATAAATCAATTTTCTTTATAACGTCGTTTACTGTTGAAAATGACTTATTTTAGTGCGATGACCTAGGTAACTCAATCTTAATCCTAAGCTAACTATGAACTCCTATTTATTCGAGATTATCCCTTGATTTACATGGGTGAGAGTGGCTCATCATCGCCGACTCAATAAGCCTACCATTTTGGGGATAAGACCGAGTAGATAGCTGAGGACATAGTCCTGCAAGACGAAATTCACTCCTACCCGATTTAGGGATAGTAGAGAGGTTGTTCCCTTAAGTGCTGACTCCGGGACTTGAACAAAGGGATCTTGTCCTTTCATTGGCCCGAGATGTATAGGGTTTAGTGGTCGGACCACAAACCAATTGTTCATTAGGGACTTAGTGGGGACTTAAGGAACTAGATGTAACTTCAGGGGTGAAACGGACATTTGACCCAGCTGTAGTTACGAACAACCTGTGAAGGATCGATTTACTAATCATGGTTATATCGGGTGGACAGAAATATATCTACAGTGAGGGGAGTTCAACTATTGGGCTATGGTGGAGTGTCCCGGTAGTTAACGTATGTTGGTTAACTAGATTAAAAGAGTTTAACTGGTTAATCTCGGATCGTTGGAGCCCATGATTTGTAGGTTCATTAGGTCCCCCTGCTAGCTCGTATGAAATAAACCTTAGAACAAGTGTGATGAAGAATTTGAAACATTCAAATTCATTATAGGGAGTTGTCGTTAAATTATGTTCGATATATTTAACGTTAAAGTTTAATTACGAATTAAACTACGATTAGAGAGTTAGTAATATTAAATTACGATTTAAATATTGCCGAAATATTATGTATTTGATACATATTTCGGTTTGAATAAGAATAGGGATTCATATTCAATTTACCGGATTTTGAGAGAAATCGGGATTGAAGCAAAGGATTAATTTAATATTTGATATTAAATTAATATAATTAATTAAATAGTTTAATTAAATTAATATCTTATAAATTAATTTTATTTAAAATTAATTTAGAAAATCAAATTATGAATGAAATTATGAATTTTATTTTAATTTGAAGAGGTGGTGCTCTTATGGTGACTAATTTCACCATTTAACACTAGATTGACACCTCAAATCACTCCCTAGTTGTTGTCCTCAGATGCAAGCTTCATCTTGCATTTATTTCTTGTTTAAAAGAAGAAGATTAGTAGAAAAAAGTTTCTGGTTGCAACTGGAATTGAGCTCTCAAATACTTAAAGCAAGAACTCTCTTAAACTCATTTTCTTCCTCAAATTCATCACAAGATCGTGTCCCACACACTTTTTAAGGCCAGAGATTAGCGGGGAAGATCATGGTAGTTGTCCCCAACAAGCTCGTGTTCAAATTCATCCAAGGAACAACTCGAATTCGGCAGCCATGAAGGTGTTCATATAGCCCATGCGGAAGAAATTTTAGGATCGGAGGCACTTAACTACATCAATTTTAGTAAATGAAAACATGTTGTCTTTTAAACCGAAAAACAGAGTTGTTTTAGTACCAACCTTTTGGAGACCGATTCAGCAACTCCGTGAGGTTTCTTTTGATCACGAACTGTGTGTGGACCACCTCTAGTGTCTTCCCCGCCTATCCTCCGGCCTTAGAACGACTTGTGGGAGTCTATGGTGATAGGGATTGAAAGGGATTTGCTTGAGCACTTCAAGCTTTTTGGAGAGTATTGAGAGAGTGAGTTTGAGTAGAAATTTCAGCAGCATAACATTACTTCAAACTCATGTACCAACTTTCTCCATCTACTAATCTCTACTTATAGAGGTTTTTCATGCATCAATGGCTTACCAAATGCAAGACACATGTAGATGAGATAGCATTAGTGGATTCTAGGTATGCATTAGATGTTACATGCAATTGTGCATTAGATGTTATTGCACTATCTTCATCAATGCAAAAGTGGATTTAGATGTGTAATTCCACTATTTCTATCCATGCAAGAGTGAAAAATCCATTCTTGGATTTAATTTAAAATGCAATTCTCAATTGCTTTTAAATTATGTATTAATTGAACCATTGATCGATTGTCAGTATGCCAACAAATTAATACAGAATTAGTCGCAGATATGTATTAATCAAGTATAAATTAACACAATCAAGTAGTACCTAGTGAGTCTAGGGTCGAATCCACAGGGAAAGGTGATTTAAAAATCTTTAATAACTTTTGCTGATTTGAACTCACGAACGTGTGATATTATGAAAAATTAAATAATAGATTTGATGGGTATGAAGAATAAATGTTGCAGGAAAGTAAAACATGCGTTGAGAGTTAAAGGAAAGTCTTAATGAGAATATTATCAAGGTTGTTGCGGTCGCAACCTCATGCGTTTATAAATAACTTTGTGGCGCATACCATGACTAATTGATCCATTAATGCCTAAGTGAGAAAAAAATCATAAGATCCCCTTCCGGTACTACTTCTGCGTTTGGCATAAAACTATCAATTGTTTGTTTGGCTAGTTCATGCGTGGGCTTAGTTCTCTAGTAACTTACAAGGGACTGCGTTAGTCCTAACACAATCAAAGCTCATTCATGTACTATCTTATAACGGTAGTATTTATCTAATGCTACCAAGACTACATGCAATGTGCTAGCTTGTTCTACTTAGATATTTCCACATGCATTACCTGTCAGGGATTTATCATGTTGCTACCGCATCCAGCTGGCCAAGCGGGAGTTAGTAATGAAAATAGTATTGCATCTAAGTAGAAGGCAATAATGTTTCATTAAATCAAAGCATGCGCTTACAAAGTAGACTTATCATCGCATGGGTGCTTGCGCTAAGCCTTGATGAAGAAAATTAGCTCATGTGAGCAAAACAATACATTGTGTAATACATAGCTAACACAAATGCAAGTCTACTCTCCACCGCAACTTTCTATGATTTCTCTTTCTCTTTGCTTCTCTGATCCTTCGTCTCCTGCCCTTTTCTTTGAGCAGGTGGATGCAATTTATAGGCAAAGGAAACTAACTTCTCCAAGGAACTGGAAAACGTGCTTCAGTTATCTTCTGGCAACTTGTGCGTCAGTTGTGTTAGCATGGTCTTTTAATCCATCTTTTCTTTTCATGATCGTCTTGGGATGAGTGCCTGGGTTGAAGAAAACTTGGGCAACAAACAACTGTATTATTAATGCGTTAGCGCCTTATATTTTTATAATTTTGTACCACATCTAAAAATATAGCCTTCCGCAGAAAACCATCGCATTTTCCTTCCTTTTTGCATTGAAGTAACGCATCAATGTATCTTTTAGCCTTATTTTAGCTTAAGTTTAAAGGAGAAATAACTTGTTTTTTGCAAGTTATCAACCATTTCAATTAATTGTATAAAATTAATCAAATTAATTTACTTCACCTAACTCACTCCACTAAACTTGAATTTCTAAAATTCAAGATTGAAATCTCTATCTCAATTTTAATTAAAAACAATTCATAATCATTTTTAAATTAAAACAATTAATTAAACAATTTAATCAATTATGTAATATTAATTTAATATCATATATCAAATTAATATTATGCACCTAATATGAAGGGGTAATTTCTTGAATAATGTAATTTAAAAAATAAATGACAAAATTAAGGTAGTTTTCAAAATAATAATTATAATAATGTATTTAAAATAACAAATTACAAAGTTAGAGGAAAAGTTAAAAGTATTGACAAAAATAGGGTAGAAGAAAATCGTGTACCATGTACACGAGTTTACCTTTGTTGACGTGACGTTGAGCTGTTAAAATCGGGTACACGGTAGCAGTTATGCTGAAGAGTGGATGGAAATCGTGTACATGGTACACGATTTTGGTCAGAGAAGTCGTGTACCATATACACGATTCTTGCAGATGACCCTTCTCCCTCCAAACTTTCAGCTATTCTTC
The DNA here is from genome assembly GCA_017139565.1 of Luffa aegyptiaca. Classification (NCBI taxonomy): domain Eukaryota; kingdom Viridiplantae; phylum Streptophyta; class Magnoliopsida; order Cucurbitales; family Cucurbitaceae; genus Luffa; species Luffa aegyptiaca. The sequence goes on along the minus strand of CM029407.1, from coordinate 32,830,713 downwards.
TTCGATTGCTGACTTTTCTGACTCTAATTTCTTCATTTGGCCCTGAAGTAATTCACACTCAATCTTCTTTATCTGAATCTTCAATTCTAACTCTTCACATTTCTTTTCAGCTCTTTCACACCTCAATTTCTTTTTTTCTTTTTTTGAAAAGCACACCTCAATTCCCTCTCGCTCGCCCTCATGATCTTTTACGACCGCTCCTCGCTGTTGGACCTCTTCACCGAGTCCTCTTTTCCCGTTCTCAAGAAACTCCACTTGAAGAGCTGCTTCGAGCTCAAGCATTTGCACGTTAACTGCCCTGTTCTTCAGGATTTTAGCCTCGAGGGATGCTTTCAGCTTCAGGGTTTGGATGTTCTTGGAGCCAAATTGGAAACGCTGCGGATTTGCATTTGTTTTGATGCCTACAGCCCCAGCTGGGTCAAAATCGCCGCTCCAAATCTCAGAACCATTTCCAATTGCATAACTAAGTTGAAATAAAAAAAATGGACGAAACCCATGATGAAATTATCTTTTGTCAGCATTTTCTCTGTTTCCTCAGCAACAAACAAAAGTTTCAGACAACCAAACAACCCCACTTCAAAAATTAATACAATTTTGAGTTACAGGGTTTCAATAAGATAATCTCTCCAACAAAAGTGGATGCACTTTTACAAGTTCCCAGTTTCTAAAAAGAATTCTTTTCTTTCATTTTTCGTTTCCCTTCTCTTCCCGTCGTTTTCTCGAGAACCAAACAGAATATAACAAAATGAAAATTACAACGAAATGCGTAAAAACAAAAATTGGAAATGGGATTTGAGGATTTAAGAAAAAGGGTATTGCTCAACGTGTTTGAAGAGTTAAAGAGCAATCAGAAACGGAGGTGCATGAAGAAAGGTTCAAAATCGTGTACTATGTACACGAGTTCCACAAGGAACTCGCGTACACGGTACACGAGTTTCGCACGCTGTCGCCACATCAGCATGCCAACGATCCCAAAGATGACCGATCATTGCCTTATCAACGTGCCAACAATGAAATCCCGTACCGGGTACGCGATTTACCGCTAAAATCGCGCCCCACGTATACGATTTACCCTGAAATCGCGAACAACGGCTGCGATTTACTTAACTTGCGACCCATGTACACGATTTAGCTACCCTACTTTTGGAATTAGTTTAAACACTCCTCTATATTTGTTTTTTTTTTTTTTAACTACATTATTTCTAAAAAAAATCCTAATATGAATCCCTATTCACATATATTGTATTTAAATCATATTTAAATACTTTACTCTCTCAATTAATAGTTTAATCCATAATTAATTTATTGTGTTGATAATATCGTATATATTCGACACTAATTCCCTAAACCGAATTTGAACGATTCAAACTTTCCTATCACTATGTTCTAAAGTATAATCCGTATGAGCTAGCAGGGGGACCTAATGGACCTACAGACCATGGGCTCCAACAAACCGAGATTAACCGGCTAATCTCATTAACCTAGTTAACCAACATTCGTTAACTACCGGGACACTCCACTATAGCTCAGCAGTTGCACTCCCCTCACTGTAGATATGTTTCCGTCCACTTGATATAACCATGATTAGTAAGTCGACTCTTCATAGGTTGTTCGTAACTATAGCCAGGTCAAATGTCCGTTTTACCCCTATAGTACTTCTTGTTCCTTAAGTCCCACTGATCCTCTAATGAACAATTGGTTTGTGGTCCAACCAACAAACCGAGTCCCTCTCGGGCCAATGAGAGGGCGAGATCCCTTTGTTCAAGCCCCGGAGTCAGCACTTAAGGGAACAACCTCTCTACTATCCCTAATTCAGGTAGGAGTGAATTCTTTCTTGTAGGACTATGTCCCTAGCTATCTATCCGTTCCTATCCCTGAAATGGGAGGCTTATTGAGTCGACGATGCTGAGCCACTCTCACCCATGCCGATCTAAGGATAAGCCCGAATAAACAGGAGTTCATAGTTAACTCAGGATTAAGATCGAGTTACCTAGGTCATCGCATGAAATAGTCAGTCTCGTCAGTAAACAGTGTTATAAAGCGAGAGTGACTTATTTCTCGGTCCTGGTCTTATGCAAACTCATTGCATAGGACGCCCCCACTCGCATGTCTCCACATGGACGATTCAGGATCACATCGTCTGTACTAACTACAAAGTGGGTCGCGTCTCATAGTGTCCCCAGGATAAGGTACCCAACCCTATCCCTATACTATAGACTTGTTTTGGCTATTACTCAAGCCTGGTCCACTTTTATGTCTCTACATAAAGCTCATGTGTTCATACTATAGCCAGTGATCTTAGTTTATTGGATTTGGGTTATTTAACATGCAATTTACTTATTCAGTAACGACTTTACTGAATGCATCTCGATAACGACTTTATCGAACAAGTATATAATTTATTTAACATTCACTATCTATGATTTTTAGGGCACCAATCCCAACAATCTCCCACTTGAACTAAAACTCTAGTTTAATGGGATGTACTATAATCCATAATAGTAGTGGGTGAATAAATACTTGTATTAATAACAGAGTAAAAATACAATAAACTAGGGCATCTAAATACCCAGTATACTAAGGTATCGATATACCGGTTACAATTCTCCCACTTGCCCTAGATTATTTCCCGTACATATCTCGCAGACCTAGACCTTCTAGATGACTCTCGAACACTTTAGCCGTGAGAGGCTTTGTCGTGAATGGATCAGCAATGTTGTGCTTTGACGCTATCTTCGTGACGATCACGTCTCCTCGGTGCACAATCTCCCTGATGAGATGATATTTCCTTTCGATGTGCTTGCCTCTCTTATGGCTACGAGGTTCCTTTGAGTTTGCAACTGCGCCTCTATTATCACAGTAAAGGGTGATAGGCAGATGCATATTTGGAACGACTTCCAAGTCAGTCAGGAACTTCCTGAGTCATACTACCTCTTTCGCTACTTCGCAAGCAGCTACATATTCGGCTTCCATGGTTGAGTCTACCATGCATCCTTGCTTGATGCTACCCCATACTATTGCTCCTTCAGTCATAGTGAATACTGGCCCCGTTGTAGATTTCCTCAAATCTTTATCGGTTTTAAAGTCAGAATCAGTGTATCCTGTAGGGATCAAATCCTTAGCGCCATACACGAGCACATAGTCCCTCGTTCTCCTAAGATACTTGAGGATATTCTTAGCGGTTGTCCAGTGATCGGATCCTTCCCAAGTTCGACCACAAAATTATGCAAGCTTACAGGAGTTAAGCCCGAGGAGAAGGAAGAAATGGAGGTCACCAGAACATCAATAGACGTGAGCTTAATCAAACAGCTCATCATTAACTCAAGGCAGAAGGTGACATCTCCAGAACAGAAGGCTAAATCAACTCCTCCTGCAGCCCAAGTGCAAAAATCTCCAGAAAGCGCTAAGGCTCCTAAAGCGCTAGATGCGGTCGCAAATCAACAACCTAATGTGGCAGAAAAAGAAGATGCGACTGCAAAATAGCCGCAAGGCTCATCTGATCCAGCTCCTCAGCAGTAGCCTCTGGATTGTATGGCAGCTATAAGCAGGGATCTGACGTACATCAAAGCACATTGGCAATACTACATTGCATATGCACAACTAAGGGACCATGTCATAAAACAAATATGCAATGGGCTGGGGATGAACATTGATGAGATGATGCCACCATTCCCTGACATAGACTTGGAGATACCTAAAAGCAATGGAGCCGGCCCTTCCAACGCTTATGGGAGTTTTCTTTTCACTTGCTCTATCTTGTATTGATTATTCATTTTAAGTGAAAAATAAAGCAGGCCAAACTATCTTTTATCGCTTTCTTTTATTTTGTTAAGATAATTATTTTTTTTCCATATTTAGCATTCTTAGATAGCTTGTTTCTTTTTTTTTTTTTTTATTATTTGTGGATAAAATTAGAAATCAAAATTGATCTCTTTTTAAAGAAAAAGGAATTTTAGGAAAAATTAAGAGAAGTGTGCTTATTAGGTTTGTTTGTTTTTGAGTGCCCTTAGTGATGATAACTAAAGCACTCTCAGCTCTTTAAATACTGTAGTAACCTCGAGTTTTTTGAAGCATAAAGCTTGAATAAACTTTTCTCTCCACAACACATTTCAAGTCCAAACTCACCTTAAGCTTTGACTGCCAAAACCTTTAGGAAGTTTAGACCTGATCTTAGCTTGTAATTCATTTTTAGTCTCCCCTTTTATGATCTTCATGTTTAGTCAATGGGGACATTGACTCCTTTAACTTTGGGGGGACAGTTTTGTATTTGTACTCTCTTATGTGTTATGTTGCCTATTGCTAGTGTTAAAAAAAAAAAAAATATATATATATATATATATAAAAGTAAGGAGATACTCCTCCTTCTTGAATAAACCAGGTAACCAGGAGCGGTCGTGACACCCACAATTTCCATTGCATGAAAGGTTTGTTTGGGAAGTGAGTATGCGCTACAGTCTTAATAGTGATCTATGCTCGTAGTCAACTACTTTCACCACAAAGTGTTAGTATGTTGGAACGAAGGTGTAGATGACTATGAGACTCTCCTATATATATATATATATATATATATATATAAAGTATGAAGCCTAACAGCAACTTCAAATAAGTTTGGGGGAAGGAAGTTAAATTTTATTTTCCATTGTGTGAGTTAGGATAACTTGTGAAAGAGATAGGCTACTCGAATAAAGGCTAGGTGGAATAATAGGCAATAGAGGTGGGAATGTATGCGAATATGTTATCTTGAGAAGAGTGAGTAAAGGCCTAGGGTTAGAGAGATCTTGTTGTTAACTTAGAGTATTAGGAGTCGAGTTCTTTCCTGAAAGGCGCACTCACAAACTAAAACTTTCCTATGAAACGCACATCTTTTCTTTCTTGTTTTTCCTATGAAACGCACATCGTTTTGTAAAGAATTTATCCAAGTAATGTTTTTGTACAGGAGTCTTTGCGAGGAGAATGCACCCGTAAGAGAAGATAAAGGTTAGCAGAGAAAAAGAAGTTAAGAGATGCAATGTTGCGCCTGCATCGAGACCTAAGGATGTGAGGAATGCGATCAAGTTGCGCCCGCAAAGCCATATAAGGAAAGAAGCCCCATGCTAAATGTAGACACCGTATTTGGTCCGTCTTGATTTTTAGTAATAATGTTTGAAGTTTTTCAATATTTCGTGGCAATTTGTTTTTTTGTATGTCAACAAGAGTTTGGCTCAATTGGCATAAAGCTTGTATCTCGATCAAGAGGTCGGAGGTTCGAATCCCCCTCCTTTACATATTACCAAAAAAATTTTGTTTTGGTTTATTTTCACTTTCATTTTACTTTTTTTTATTTAATTTATTTCTTTATCTTTTTATTTTATTTCTTTATGTCATTTTATTATTATTATTATATTTATTTATTTATTTTATTATGTTTTATTTTTATTTTTGTTTTGTTTTATTTTTATTTACTTTATATTTTATTTTCATTCTTTTTTTTATATTTTTATTATTTTATTATTATTTTGTATTTTATTTATTATTTATTATTTTTATTATTGTTTTTTTTCTCTTTTTTTTTCTTTTTTTTTCCCACGTTTCCCTCTCCCATTTTTTTCTCCAACTCCCCACTCTCTCCCCTATTCTTTCTCCCATTCTTTCCCCCTTCTTCTCCATTCCCCCCTCCTTCTCCCAACCTCCCATTCTTTCCCACTCTTTCTCAACTCACTCCCCCCTCCTTCTCCCAACCTCCCATTCTTTCCCCCTTTTTCTCAACCCCTTCCTCCAAGCTCTACCATATAATGAGAGCTTATGGAGGATGAAGGGGGACACAAAAAAAAAAGGAGAAGAGGTGTGAAAGAGTTTAGAGAGAGAAAGGCACACAAAAAAAAAAAATGAGAAGAAGAGTGAAAGAGCTTAGAAAGTGAGTTTGAGAGGGAAAAGTAGAGCTTGGAGAAGGATTTTCCAAAACCCAAAGCTACCGCCGCCGCCGCTCACCACCGCCACCGCCACTGCCGCCGCCACCGACATCTTCTGCTGCCGTCGAAGGTAGATATCGCCGCTCATATCTGTAAAACAAAAAAAAAAGAAAAAGAAGGGAGATGGATGCAAATCGTGGAAGAGGAAGGAGGAAAAAAAGCATTAAAAGAGGTGGGGCCCATCTCTTTAAGAAGGTGAAAAGAAAGCATTAAAAAGGGTGGGCCCCACCACTTTAAATCCATTTATTTAATGATTATCTTTTGTCTCTCTCTTCCTTTTAAACCATGCTTTATTCATTTATTTATTTATTATTTTTTTACATTTCTACTAAAAATAATTAAACACAAGACATTTTTGTATCAATTCATTGTTTTTTTCCCTCAAAAAGCATTCTTATGTATATATGCATGTATTTGTTTTTCCTTTCTTTCTTTCTTTTATGTTTTCCTCCCCTTTTTACTCTTTTCCTTCCTTGTGGTTTTGCGATTTCCAATTAAAATTCTCATCTTAATTAATTGGCTTGAACTTTGAAATTCATGTTAGATTTAAATTCAAAATCTTAAGTTAATTTCAGTTTATTGTTCTTTTTCTTTCCTTTCATGAATTGCAATTATCTATTTCAAATTATCTTTTAATTTAACATTGCCTATGCAAATCTTAAATTGGATTTTAATTGGGAAGGTTTATATGACTTTCATATTGGATTTTGATTTGTATGCTTAAACTAATGTTAGATTGAATTTAATTTGGAGTTTTCAAAGTAAATTTCCCTTCATTTTCTAAATCAATTTCAAATTGTTTTTTTTAGGCAAAATGACAAGAGGAAAAAGAACATTGATTATTAAACTTTTAGCCTAATTGAAATTAGCCTAAGGTTTTGTTTTGAAATTAACTTCAATTTACTCAAAAATTAATTTCTTATTCAATTGTTTTTTTTTTTTCCAAAATTGAATTTCACTTCATAAAGCCAATTGAATTCAATTTGAAAATTTGAATTGGAGGTCAATTTTGTTTTGGTTTTAAATTAAGTTTTCAAAAGCTTTCAAAATATTAAATGAATGATTTTACCCCTCGTAATTGTTGATTTACATTTTGTCGTTAAAGTGTAACTTAACAAATATGAATAAAATAATTCATGTAGAACCTATGATGGAGTTGAAATAATTTTCAAATTCTTGAGGTGAAAGATTTTCTTTATATAGGAAATTTTTACATGATAATGAAGTCATGGGTTAACCCCACTCACAAAATTAAATCCTTACTTTACTTAAAGATAAGGTGAAATTAGTGGGACAATTGATTTTCTATTTTCATTTTTTTTTAAAATTTTATTTGTTTATTTTCGTTAAGACATGGACCTTTGTTTAATGAATTCGAGTAATAAAATAAAATGTTTTCAAACGGGTGTTGTAGGGTGCTAATATCTTCCCTACACACAACTGACCCCCGAACCTATTTTTTGGTTTTTAAGACCAGTTCATTTTTTTAAAATGGGTGACCAATCACACCCCAAGATGATTGGTGGCGACTCCAAACCTTTAACCTCGAAAGAGATCCTTAGGAAAGGACGTCGACCGCTCTGCGTCGCGATGACGTTGAGACAGCTTAGCGACTCCACTGGGGACTTTTCTTAAGAGGGTCAAAGTCGTTTTCATTTTCTTTTTATTCAATTCATTTTGTTATTGATTTATTTATTTATTGTGTGGTCTATCTTATTTTCTGCATAGTTATTGTTGGAGTGACTTGTGTGAATATATTTTGTGCTTTAATGCGTGCATTGTTAATTCATGTTATATTGTCATGCATATCACACACAACCACAGCTCTATACCCGGGCTTTACCTTTAGGATTAGGATCGAGGATGTAGTAATGTCGACCTTCGAAGGGACATAATTGCCCTCGTGCAGGCGCATGAAAAATCTTCACTCAAGTTAGTTCATTTGTTATTTTATAACACTTGGATTAATTTGGGGGCCTTCTTATCCATTAGGATTAGAATTTCTCTACCTCACTTCATATTCATGTCATCATTTTGTATTATCATCTTTAGTTTGAATAAAAGGGTAAATCATGGAAAATAGGTTTCAAAGTCCACTCTTCTTAGTGTCACTTGTTTTTTTTTCTTGTTTTTTTTCCTTCATTTTTTTTTATAAAAAAAAGCCTAAACTTTAAGTTTTCTTTAAAAGAATTTAAGTTTTGTCAAAGAAAAATTCTTTTTAAAAAAATTTAAACTTTGTTTTAAAAAAAAATGTTTTCTTTTAAAAGGTTTAAGTTTTGTCAAGAATAAAAATTCTTTGAAAACTAAATTTAAACATTGCTTTTAAAAAAAATGTTTTCTTTTAAATGGTTTAAGTTTTGTCAAGAATAAAAATTTTTTGAAAACTAAAATTTAAACATTGCTTTTTTTAAAAAAAATGTTTTCTTTTAAATGGTTTAAGTTTTGTCAAGAATAAAAATTCTTTGAAAACTAAATTTAAACATTGCTTTTAAAAAAAATGTTTTCTTTTAAATGGTTTAAGTTTTGTCAAGAATAAAAATTTTTTGAAAACTAAAATTTAAACATTGCTTTTTTTAAAAAAAATGTTTTCTTTTAAATGGTTTAAGTTTTGTCAAGAATAAAAATTCTTTGAAAACTAAAACTTAGATTTTGTTTTAAAAAAAATGTTTTCTTTTAAAGGGTTTAAGTTTTTGTCAAGAATAAAATTCTTTGAAAACGCTTAGATTTTGTTTTAAAAAAATGTTTTCTTTTAAAGGGTTTAAGTTTTTGTCAAGAATAAAATTCTTTGAAAAAGTTTAGATTTTGTTTTAAAAAAAAAATGTTTTCTTTTAAAGGGTTTAAGTTTTTGTCAAGAATAAAATTCTTTGAAAAAGTTTAGATTTTGTTTAAAAAAAATGTTTTCTTTTAAAGGGTTTAAGTTTTTGTCAAGAATAAAATTCTTTGAAAAAGTTTAGATTTTGTTTTAAAAAAAAAATGTTTTCTTTTAAGGGTTTAAGTTTTTGTCAAGAATAAAAATCTTTGAAAAGCTTAGACTTTGTTTTTAAAAAAAAATGTTTTCTTTTAAGGAATTTAAGTTTTGTCAAGGTTAAAAATTCTTTGAAAACTGAAGTTTAGACTTTGTTTGAAAAGAGTTTAAGTTCGGTCAAGACACAAAAAATCTTTCAAAGTAAAAGTTAAATTTTTGTTTAGAGAAAATTTTATTTTAAGTAAAGAGTTAAAGTTTTTTTTTTGTTTATTTTTTTTAAAGAAAAATTCCTTTTTTTTCTCTATTTTTTTTAGCTCAATTTTTGTTTACAGGAAAAATTTCTTCAAAATAAAGAGTTAAATTTTGTCAAGACAAAGAAGTTTTTTTAAAAAAAATGGTTAAAGAGTTCATTTTTTTTTTTGTTTAAAAAGGGTTCTTATGAAATTGAAGTCTTGCCAAAACAAGAAACTTTCTTTACAAAGGGAAAAGCTTGTTTTCTTAAAAAAAAAAGGTCTTTCTTTTTTTTTTTTTTAAATTGGAGAAGTAAATATTTCTATATTCTTTTCATTTTAGATTTTTACTCTCCATTTTCTCTTCTTTTGAAACTTTATTTTCTTAAAAAAGAATCTATCCCAAGGAGCGTTCTTTCGCCTTTCCATTTGAATTATTATTATTATTTTTCTTCATTTCTTATTCCATTTGAAGTCGTCTTTGGTATTTAGTTTAATCATGTCATTTAGTCATACATCATGTTTTGGAATTAGTAGTGTCGACCTTCGAGGGGATTGCGAATGCTCCCGTGTAGGCGCATGAAAGGTCCTCCCCATTCTTCATGACATTAAAGTAGTTTTCTCACATTTTTTTAATTTCATTTCTCCATGGCATTATCTTACTTTTTTTAGATGAAGTAATGTCGACCTTCGAGGAGATTGTGAATGCTCCCGTGTAGGCGCATGAAAAATCTATTTTAGTTTAAAGTGGTAGTTAATTATTATTTCCTTACATTTTCTTTTTCCCCAAAAAGGAAACAAAATGAATGCCAACGTACCCATAGAGTCGATACAGTCATCTTCCTCTAAATATGATGAGTTAGGTACTGTGCTACAATGGGCAGAGCAGACACAACTAAAACATGGGGATAATCTGCCTTATAAAAGCCTCGTGTCATCATCCTTCTCAAGTCAAGTTCAAATCATTGCTAACGAGCTAGGGGAGCTGAAGGCCATTTGGGAAGGTTTAACGCTGGAAAGAAGATTTTTGTTCTCAAAGAGATACGACCATATTACAGACCTCGTGTATATTCCAGTTAATCGGTTCACCATCCAGGCTTTGTTAGAATTCTGGGACCCGGCCTACAGGTGTTTCGTATTTCAAGATTTCGACTTAGTCCCGACCATTGAGGAGTACCACACGATGCTGAACATTGAAGAAAAAGGTGGAGAAATGATCTATTGTTTCAACCCACAGTTAACTGCGAAGAGAACTTTATCCAAAAATCTAGTTGTACACCTGAAGGAAGTGCAGAAAAATGTGAAAGTGAAAGGGGTTGAAGAGTCTATATCTGCAGATTATCTAACAGAACTCGCTCGCAAACACATAAATGAAGAAAAGGGCCTGGTTCTGTTAGCTTTGTGCATCTACGGGATGGTCTTGTATCCCAGAGTTAAAGGATGTGTGGATGGCGATGTCTTGAAGCTATTCTTCAGCATTGAGCAAGGGGTGGATCCAGCCATACCTCTTCTAGCGGAAACGGTTCGGGTGCTCAATTATTGCAAGTCCAACAAAGGCTGTAAGTTGAGATGTTGTGTGCCCTTACTCTATATTTGGGTGCATAGCCATTTTAAGTTCCCAGAAGATTTTGGCTGTCCAAAAATCAACTTCAGCAGCACCTGGAATCTAACAAGGTGTACAATTGCAGAATTTGGCACGACACCATGGAATTCAAGTTTTCCAAGGAAAGAAGCATGGGTGTCATTCTTTTCGAATTCCAAGTTAGAACATGTGATTTGGAAGGCACATTGGATGCCCCTAAAAGCCTTAATCTATAGATGCGGGAGTTTCCACACAGTTCCTCTAGTAGGCCCTTGGGGATGCGTCCATTATGCTCCATTGTTGGCCTTGCGACAAAGTTGGTTTAAATAGTTCATACCAGCAACTCATGGTCTGTATAAATTAGAATTTTCCTACAGTTGCGAGGATTCTAACGAAAAGAAGCGACAAGTGCTGACTTCCTGGAGAACAGTTAGAAGGATAAATGGCAATAGTCATTCTGAGGGAGTTACTCCAGAATATTTGCAATGGCGCATTAAGAGGTGCAAGATCCCAATTACGACTCGTGACAATGTGGGAGAATCATCTAATAGAGCAGTAGATAAGCCTAACCAGCTAGCGACAGAGCGGAAAGAGTTAGTGGGAAGAAATCAAATATTGAAGCTAGAAAATGAAAAGTTACAGTAAGAGGTCAAACGTTTGATGAACCAGGTAACTCAAGCTAGTGGCAAACTCGAAGAAGTAGAGAGAGTTTCAAAAAATCGAGCCAAGCGAGAAAGAGATTATGATATATTGGATGAGGAGAATAGAAGGTTGATTAAGGAGAATCATGCTCTTAGGAATGAAAATACTGCATTACGAAGAGCAACTCGTTCACAAGAGGACAGGGTCAAAGACCTTTCAAGAGGCAAAGAGACTCTCTTAGAGTTAGTTGCGGAATTAAAAGAAACCATCAACAAGCAGAAAACGCAACTTATTGAGTTTGAAGAAGCCAATACCGCTCTAAGGCGGTGGACAATCTATGCGTGAATATGCAAGCTCAATCAGAAGAGTCTGAAGCTTTTAAAAGTTATTCAAGCTCGTTGGAACGTCAGCTCCAAGCATTTCAAAGGGCAAGCGAACAGTTGTCACTAGAGAGAGGACAACTAGAGGAAAAATACTCCTCATTAAGGGGAGATTATGCCATTATGAGAGAAGACATGCAAATAATTCTTGGGAAAGTAAATCAAACCATGAACACTATCAAGATCATGGCTAGGAGAGCCCGAGGATTTGCAGAATGGGCAAGGGATCTGCGAGATAATACATCACCTATGGCCTCTAATGCGGAGGAGTTGTTTGAGTTTTTAGGGATGATTCGTAGAGACCTTGGGTACTTTGGTCACTTTCATTAATGTTCACTGTTCCTTGTTTTCCAATTCCCAATTGTTTATTTTGTAGATATATTCATTTTTTTCCCTCAATAATAAAATTTCATTCATTCATGCATCTCATACTGTTCTTTCTTCTATTCCTTTTTTACTTATTCTAAGACTTTTCTTTTAAAAATAAAAACAGAACAATAAAATAGCTCGTTCAACAAGAGTCTACCACGCTTACAACACTAGGCGTAGAACAAGAATTATGGAAGAAAAGGGTGAACAAGAGAAGACTAAGCGGGACATCGAGGAAATCAGGGAAAAGGTTGATGCCATCATTGCCGCTTTAGAGAAGGGCAAAATGGTGGCAGATACGACTGCACCAGACACTCCGATTGGAAACCCTCAAGCTGGCCTACCATTTCCACCCAGTTTCGCTTCACATGTTCGTATGACAGCAGAAACGTCCATTCCACAACATACTACCTATAACCCCTTATATGACATACCTGTTGGGCAATACCCTTTTCCATCATTTAAAGAAGGCCAAATCCCCCAAATACCCATGGCTAGCCAAGCTGGTGCTTCTTATTTCAAGCCAGAGTTTTCAAAAATACCTTTTGCGGTCCCTAACTTGGATGACCCAGAAGTAAAGAAGGAGTTAGTCGCGCCCTCTAATGAAAAACTGGAAATTTTAGAGGAAAGGTTGAGGGCAGTCGAAGGCACTAGTGTTTTTGGGAACATGGATGCCACTCAATTATGCTTGGTTCCAGACGTTGTAATCCCACCGAAATTCAAACTGCCAGAATTTGAAAAATATGACGGGACAACATGCCCTAAAAGTCACATTGTTATGTACTGTAGGAAGATGGCAGCACACGTTCATAATGATAAGCTGCTTATACATTACTTTCAGGACAGCTTGAAAGGTCCAGCCGCCCGTTGGTATATGCAGTTGGATAGTTCACATGTTGTCACATGGAAGAACTTGGTTGATTCCTTCCTCAAACAGTACAAGCACAATATTGATTTGGCTCCCGACCGACTGGACTTACAGAGGATGGAAAAGAAGAGTACTGAAGACTTTAAAGATTATGCTCAAAGGTGGCGGGATACGGCAACTCAAGTCCAACCCCCTTTAACGGATAAGGAGCTTTCTGCCATGTTCATCAATACCTTAAGGTCCCCATTCTATGAACATATGATTGGAAGTGCGTCAACCAATTTCTCCGATATCATGACAATTGGGGAAAGAATTGAGTACGGGATCAAGCATGGTAGAATAGCCAAAACTACTGAATCCTCAAGCACAAAGAAGGGCAATACTTCAAAAAAGAAGGAGGGAGAAGTACAGATGATAGGGAAGGTGGATAAGTCCCATCGACAAATCCACCAACCCATCGCACAATATCCTTCGAATTATTTACCTACATACGAATACTATCCACACAAGGTGAATAATGCATCAGCACAGTACTCCCCATTTTATGGCCAAAATACCCGACCCCAAATGAATCAGAATTTTCAGTCTCGTAGACAACAACAAACAATCACCCCAGGTCAGCAAAATAATCGAGCACCTTATAAGCAAGCCCAATTTGATCCGATTCCGATGACATATACTGAGCTCTTGCCTCAGTTAATTCAGAACCATCAATTGGCACCCAAGCCTGTTGCTCCACTGCAACCCCCTTATCCGAGATGGTATGATCCCAATGCAAGGTGTGATTACCATGCAGGTGTTGTTGGGCATTCTACAAAAAATTGCACTGCTTTGAAGTATAGGGTGCAAGAGCTCATTAAGGCTGGATGGTTAAACTTTAAAAAGGAGGAGGGGCCCAATGTTGATAATAATCCTTTACCAAATCACCAGGTGAATGCAATAGATCAGTGTCAGGATATTATCAAGAAGACAGATGTTACAGAGATCAAGACTCCCAAGGAGAAGCTTTTTGAGATTCTCCTCGTTAACGGATATGTATCAATTGAGTATGCACATAAGGACCTTGTTCAAGAAGGATTCGGTGATAATTTGACTTGCCTATTTCATGCTGGGGCAAAGGGGCATTCTTTGGAACAATGTCGTCATTTTCATAAGAGGGTCCAAGAACTGGTGGACTCAAAATTTCTTATGGTCACCCAAGCCCATCACCAGGAGGAGGAAATAGACGCCGTGGAAGAATTGTTGCCTAAAGAAAGTTTGAATTCATCTTTCAAACTGAAGCCACTCACGATCTATTACCATGAGAGGACTACTACTCATGATCCAAAGTCGATCACCATTCAAGTGCCGGCTCCTTTCAAGTACAAGAGTTCTAAGGCAGTACCATGGAGTTATGAGTACAAAGTAACTATTAACTCAGAAATGCCACCACTTCCAGTTGACAACATTTCCGGAACGGGAGGCGTAACACGAAGTGGGAAATGCTACACTCCAGATCAGTTATTGAAGTGCTCAAAGAATACAATAGAAGAGAAAAATGAGAAAGTTGAAGGTAATACTGATAGCAATGTCAAGCCTAAAGAAACAACAGTGATGAAGAAATCAAGGGGCAAACAGACTGTGCCCGAAGAAGAAACTCAAGAATTTCTAAAGTTGGTTAAGCAGAGTGAATACAAAGTAGTGGAACAGCTAGCTCAGGCGCCTGCTAAGATTTCCATATTATCTTTGTTGTTATCCTCTGATTCACATCGAGATACGATATTGGAAGCTTTGAATCAAGCATATGTTTCCAAGTACATCACTTCAGATGGTCTAGATAATATCGTGGGGAATATAACTGCTCACAACACCATAACTTTCACTGATGATGAGATACCGCCTGAAGGCACAGGACACACGAAGGCACTTCATATTTCAGTAAAGTGCAAGAACTTTTTAATAGCAAAAGTCCTGGTGGATAATGGGTCTTCTTTGAACATAATGCCAAAATCAACGTTGGAAAGATTGCCAGTTGATATATCTGATATGAGGCCAAGTACCGTAGTAGTAAGGGCCTTCGATGGGGCACGCAGTCAGGTGGTGGGTGACATTGAGATTCTAATACAAATCGGCCCATGCACATTTAACATAACCTTCCAAGTTATGGATATCCACTCTGCTTACAGTTTCTTATTAGGGCGGCCTTGGATACATTCTGCAGGAGCTGTCCCATCATCGCTGCACCAGAAACTCAAGTTTTCAATTGGAAGGAGCCTAGTAATTGTATCTGGTCAAGAGGATATCTTGGTTTCTAGGCCAACTTCAATGCCATATATTGATGCAGCAGAGGAAGCTTTTGAGTCGTCGTTTCAAACATTCGAGGTGGCAAGTGCCACGACGCTATATGGGGAAGGCAAGAAATCTAAATCTCGATCTTCAGCCATGACGTTCAAAGAAAGCAACAGTCGTTTAGATGACGTTTTAAGCCTATCGAAAAATACAAAAAGATTTGGGCTTGGGTATAAGCCGGATAAAGCAGATATGATCAGGGTACAGAAGCGAGAAAAAGAGAGGCGTTTGGCCAGATTTGAAAGTCGCGGACCAGAATATGGAGGAAAAGTCATCCCTCATCTCTACCACTCGTTTGAAAGTGCTGGTATAATTCGTCCAGGTGATTTTGCAGTTGTAGTAGTGACTAAAGAGGAAGAATTGGGTCCATGGATCTACTGTGCCCAGAAAACTTCGAGCTCAACAATTGGAATACTATTGAATTACCATCATTTACTGTTAAGATGTCAAAGTAATTGACCACTTTTTATTGTTTTTTGCAATTTCAATTTTCAATTTCAAGTTAGGTTAGTCATTTTACTCATTTCATTTTCCAGACTTCTTTCTATGTGTTCAAGTAAATTTCATCATTCAATGCAGGTTTTAGTTCATTTCCTTTTGCTATTGCATATTACACTCTCCATGGCAAAATATTTACTCTTCTTTTCTTCTCTTTTCTCTCTATGTCAAATTATCAACATCTTAAGCAGTAATACTGAGATTGAATGTGCAAACGATTCTCAATACGAACTTGATATTCCTATACACAATGTTGAGTCTGACGAGGAAGAAGAAGATTTTGAACCTAGTGCTGAGTTGTTAGAAATGATAGAGGAAGAGGAAAAAGTGTTGGGCCCCCATGAAGAGTTAACAGAGATAATTAACCTGGGATCACAAGCGGAAGTCAAAGAGGTTCAAATTGGCACTAATGTCTCTACAGAAACTCGCAAAAAGCTTATTGATTTGCCCACAGAATATGTCGATATTTTTGCTTGGTCCTATCAAGACATGCCTGGGCTAGACACGAATATTGTAATGCATCATTTACCACTCAAGCCTGAGTGCAAACCAGTAAGGCAAAAGCTGCGAAAGATGAAGCCGAACATGTTAATTAAGATAAAAGATGAAGTCAGGAAACAAATTGATGCTGGATTTTTTACTGTGTCCAATTACCCTGAATGGGTTGCAAACATTATTCCTGTGCCAAAGAAGAATGGGCAAGTTAGGATGTGTGTGGATTATAGGGATTTAAACAAAGCAAGCCCTAAAGATAATTTTCCACTCCCTCACATTGATGTGTTGGTAGATAACACTGCTGGTTTCTCTACCTTCTCTTTTATGGATGGTTTTTCGGGCTACAATCAAATAAAAATGGCACCTGAAGATCAGGAAAAAACTACATTTATTACATTATGGGGAACATTCTGCTACAAAGTTATGTCGATTGGTTTGAAAAATGCTGGGGCCACCTACCAGCGAGCCATGGTTACTTTATTCCATGATTTGATGCACAAGGAGACTGAAGTGCATGTAGATGATATGATTGCCAAGTCAAAAGAGGAGGAAGAACCTACAACCGTTCTTCGCAAGTTGTTCGATCGATTGAGAAAGTTCCAGCTTAAGCTCAATCCGAGCAAATGTATATTCGGGGCAACCTCTGGTAAATTGTTAGGATTTGTGGTTAGCCAAGAAGGTATCAAGGTCGACCCTGACAAAGTCAAAGCAATTCTGGAAATTCCGCCTCCGCAAACACAAAAAGAAGTTAGAGGATTTTTGGGTCGGATAAATTATATTGCTAGGTTTATAGCACAATTGACCACAACATGTGAGCCTATTTTCAAGTTGCTTCGCAAAAACAATGATGGCGTTTGGAATGAAGATTGTCAAACAGCATTTGATAAAATTAAGCAGTATTTACGAAACCCACCGATCCTCGTACCACCAGTGCCTGGACGTCCGCTCATTTTGTATCTCACCGTAACAGAAAGTGCAATGGGATGTGTACTGGGGCAGCATGATGACTCTGGTAGAAAAGAGCGAGCTATATACTATTTGAGCAAAAAGTTCACCAGTTGTGAAACCAGGTACTCTTTGATGGAAAAAACTTGTTGTGCTCTAGCCTGGGCTACACGTCGCTTAAGGCAATACATGTTGCATTACACGACATGGCTTATTTCAAAAATGGATCCCGTGAAATAAATCTTCGAGAAGCCATCTTTATCAGGACGAATTGCAAGGTGGCAGGTTCTTTTATCCGAGTATGACATCACATATGTGACTCGAAAGTCAGTAAAGGGGAGTGCTCTAGCTGATTATCTGGCACAACAACCTATAGAGGATTATGAGCCGATGAAGTTCGACTTCCCTGATGAGCATATCCTCACTGTAGCAACAAAGAAAGAAATATCAAATCCAGATATGTGGACCATGTTCTTTGATGGGGCTTCGAATGAATTGGGTCACAGAATAGGCGCAATATTAATATCGCCTCGAGGAGAATTATTCCCTCTCACTGCTAAGCTGTGTTTTGATTGTACCCACAACATGGTTGAATATGAAGCTTGTTCAATGGGCATTCAAGCTGCTCTAGATATGAAGATTGAAAGGCTCCAGGTCTTGGGGGACTCTTTGCTAGTGATTCATCAGCTAAGAGGAGAATGGGAAACCAGAGATGCTAAATTATTGCCTTACAAGCAACTTATAACAAGATTATCACAACAGTTTGATCAAATTACTTTTGATTATTCCCCAAGAGAGAATAATCGGATAGCAGATGCATTGGCTACTCTAGCAGTCATGTTCAATGTGGATTTCGATGAAGGGGTCCAACCAATTAAAATCGAAAAGCGAGATGTTCCCGCCTCTTGCATGAACATTGAGAAGGAGTCAGATGACGAGCCATGGTTTCAAGGCATCAAACAATATCTGAAATGTGGAACCTATCCTCCTAATGCATCAGAAAATGACAAACGAACTTTGAGAAGATTGGCAGTGAAATTCTTCTTGAATGGGGAGATACTTTACAAAAGAAACTATGACACGGTACTGTTAAGATGTGTGGATGCCACAGAGGCTAATCAGATTATGAAAGAAATCCATGAGGGAATTTGTGGTACCCATGCAAATGGGCATATGATGGTTAGACAAGTTTTGAGATCTGGTTATTATTGGCTGACTATGGAAACAGATTGCATTAAGTATGCAAGAGAATGTCATAAATGTCAAATTTATGCAGACAAGACTCATGCTCCTTCATCTGAGTTACACATTTTAACTGCTCCTTGGCCTTTCTCTATGTGGGGAATGGATGTGATTGGACCCATTAATCCTAAAGCTTCAAATGGACATTGATTTATCTTGGTGGCCATAGATTACTTTACCAAATGGGTAGAGGCAGCCTCTTATCATGATGTGACAAAAGGGGTCGTGATCAAATTCATCAAGAAGGAGATCATTTGTCGATACGGCCTCCCTAAGACCATAATATCAGATAACGCTAGAAACTTGAACAATAAGATGATGAGTGAGCTATGTGAGCAATTCAAGATTAAACATCTCAATTCCACCCCCTACAGACCAAAAATGAATGGGGTTGTTGAAGCTGCAAACAAAAACATAAAAAGAATTGTTGAAAATATGACTGTAACGTACAAAGATTGGCATGAAATGCTTCCCTTCGCTCTACACGGCTATCGCACGTCAGTTCGTACATCTACTGGGGCAACGCCTTTTTCCTTAGTATATGGTATGGAGGTTGTGCTCCCAATTGAGGTGGAAATTCCATCACTAAGAGTTTTGATGGAAGCTAAATTGGAAGAGGCTGAATAGGTCCAGAATCGCTATGAACAACTCAATTTCGTTGAAGAGAAGAGAGTAACAACATTGAGTAGAGGTCAGCTCTATCAAAGAAGGATGATGAGAGCATATGATAAGAAAGTTCGCCCAAGAAGATTCAGAGAGGGAGATCTGGTGCTGAAAAGGATCCTTCCATTTCAAAAGGATCATCGAGGAAAATGGACTCCAAATTATGAAGGACCATTTGTGGTGAAAAAGGCTTTCTCTGGAGGGGTATTAATCCTAACCAATATGGATGGCTGTGAATTATCAAGCCCAGTAAATTCAGACTATGTTAGGAAGTATTATGCATAGATTGTCTGGCTATCTTTCCCAAGGAGGCTAGACAAAGTTGCAGAGTATTCAATAAGTGTTTTGGAAAGTTTCATTTCAGTCTCAGTATTTTGTTTAAAAAAAAAAGTTGTTTATCCCTCACCATCTCCACCCTCTCAATTTGGAGATATTTCTTTTCTTCATTGTGTACTTTGGTGATTAATAAAGGATTTGTTTCCTCCATTTTTGACCAGTATAGTTGTTATTTTTACGCCAATCACAAATGCAAATTATGCATGTTACATCTCAAGTTCGGGTATTTCATTGTCCAGCCTCTCCGCTCTCTTTCAAAAAGGAAAAAGAAAAGAAAAAAGAAAAGAAAAAGAGAAAAAGAAAAAGAAAGAAAATAGATGTTTTCACTATAATCGTTGAGGAAAATTGGTCAATTCTTGACTATTTTACCCTTCTCATGAAAAGTATGTTTGTTATTGTCAACTATACTCTCAATCAAATGCAACCTTTATTTTGACCGTCGTTCATGTGCAAAGTTTCATATTACCATTCCTCCCTAGACAAGGTTTCAATTATCACACTGGGGCAAAGCACCCATCGTGAAGTAAGAATTCGAAATTACTTACTATGAAACCTTGAGCCTAGCCTCCCACGCGTGATTTTTGTGGTAGGCCAACATGAATTACTGATTCACAATTGAACCCTTTGCTAAACTCATCGCGTATAGCTGCGTTGAATCTCCATATTTGTCTACCCACTTGAGAGCCTTTTGCTAAGCCTGTCACATCTAACCATGTGGCAAACATTTCAAAATATCCACCCAATATTACCAAGAGACCTTCAATAGTAATGAAATAGGGATTAAACTCTTACGATTTACTGCTTCATAATTAAGACTTGTAGTTCTTTGAGTATTCCTATATTTCAACTTTTTTTCAATCTACACTCTTCCTACCATTTCTTTCTTTTGTCTTCTCTCCTTTTATTAGAAGGTGACTCCAAGACCAAGGATGATAATCTTGAGAACTTGGACTTAGTAACTTGAGAAATTGTCTCGAAGTCTCAAATTCTTTCAATGAGTTTTGTCTGAGAAATAACTCTATCGTGGTACCAAGGAACATCGACAAAGAAACATGGAGTGATTATTGAAATTGGCAAAGGATGACTTACGCATGATGGATCTTTTATATGCGATTGCATGATATTTTGCTAGTCATGAAAAAATATTTGGCCTAAAAAAGAGAAATGGAAAAAGAAGAAAAAGAGAAAAAAGAAAAGAAAAAAAAAAGAAAAAGAAATGTACAAGGCCAGGATAATTCTTAGATTGCATGATTGGGGCAGTCAATATAGATCAGGATTTGAAGATTTTCTTTGTAAATCATCAACCGAGCAAGAATCTTCATTGCTACACTAGAGCAAAGCCATCGTCACTAGTCTGTGGCAAAGCAATCATCAACTGAGCTAGAACCTTCACTGTTGCGTTGGGGCAAAGCTTTCATCGTTAAGCTGGGGCAAAGTCGTCATTATTAAATTGGAGCAAGAACCTTCATTTCTACACTGGGGCAAGGTCATTCAACCATTTATGCAAGTTGTTTTAGACTGGGGCAAAGGCCAAGTTAAGAGAATCACACTCCTCTTACGAAGAATCTTTCCATCTCGAGCGGTTCTCTACATTCAAGAATAGAAAGCTGAGTCACATTTTCATAAAAGAATCACATCCAGAGAAAGGACAATCACAATAATGTGGGTTTTTCATCAAAGATTTCGAGCTGACTTAAAGAAAGAACGAGATATATGAGATAATCCCTTGAGGAGCTACTCCTTGTTCTCATAGTGGTTGTCCAAAGAAATGGGGTCACCTTAGCACATATTTTCACTTGAATCATATTCTGATTATGTGAATGTTCAAAATTATGTTCAATCTCTTATTGTTCAAGAGATTCTTTATAAAGGCATTTGTGATCCATGTTTCCCCCTTCTTCATCCCTTTTTCTTCGAAAAACAAACTTGGTTTATTTCTTTGTTCGACTATCATTCTCGTTTGTCTCTAAGCCAAATTCATCTTCTTGTATCCAATCTTTTTGTCCACTACAAGGCTAAGGTTATGAAGCAGTTAAATCAAGTAAGATGTTTAACGCTATGAATTACCATTGATAGTTCTCTAAACTAGCACATGAGACACTTCTAAAAAACCTGACATACCCGATGATTGAGCAATCTAAGATTGACACATATGTTTCCTTTCGGATTGAGCAATCTTTGATTAACATACATGATCTCTTTTAGGTTGAGCAACCTTGATTGACACATACAATTTCTCTCGAGTGTTGAAAGCATCAAAAAAAAAAAAAAAGAAAAGGAAAAGAAGAAAAAGGGAAAATAAAAGAAAAAGGAAAAGAGAAAGAAAAAGAAAAAGGAAAAAAGAAAAGGAAAAGAAAAAGGAAAAGAAAGAGAAAGAGAGGCAATTAAGATCCGAAGATGTCTATTGTTATATACTTTGAAAGCTTCCTTGACTTGTGGATAGCTTAATGCCTTTATTGTCAATGCAATACGAATTGAAAGTGTTCGATGTCTGCAACATCTAAAGCAATGACGTTTATTCAATAGACTTCGATAGAAGAGAATCTGAAGTGCAGAGGATTTAGTGGGAAAGAACATTGAAAAATTCCACTCACAAAACGATTTGCTATGAAACGTTCGGAAGTCTTTAAATCAAGACCTCAAAGTGTTTTGGTTCATCGTCAGCAAAGCAGCCTAATTCACTTCGTCTATGTCTCTCAATCTATAAAGGCAGAACGCAAGAAATGAGCTATTTTATAGTTTTGGTTTTCAAAACTTGCTAATTTTGAAGTTTGTGTTTTTGAAACTTGTGCCCTGCACTTTTTCATGCTGCATGTAAATTCATTTAAGCATACTCTACATTTTGAGATTTTGCAAGTCTATGATTCACTTATTTTTTTTTTTTTTGGTTAAATCGAACCCTGCTAGTTAGTAGAGGTCGAAGCCTGGTTGGAGTCAGGTCCATTTCATGTTTTAGTTTGTTTGGTTAAATCGAATCCTGCTAGTCAGTAGAGGTCGAAGCCTGGTTGGAGTCAGGTCCATTTCATGTTTTAGTTTGTTTGGTTAAATCGAACCCTGCTAGTCAGTGGAGGTCGAAGCCTGGTTGGAGTCAGGTCCATTTCATGTTTTATTTGGTTGGTTAAATCGAACCCTGCTAGTCAGTAAAGGTCGAAGCCTGGTTGGAGTCAGGTCCATTTCATGTTTTATTTGGTTGGTTAAATCGAACCCTGCTAGTCAGTAGAGGTAGAAGCCTGGTTGGAGTCAGGTCCATTTCATGTTTTATTTTGGTTGGTTAAATCGAACCCTGCTAGCTAGTAGAGGTCGAAGCTTGGTCTGAGCCAGGTCCATTCCCCTTTTCTTTTGGTTAAATCGAACCCTATTCTTGTTTAGAGGTCGAAACCTAGTCATAGTCAGGTCCATTTCGTTTCCTTTTGGTTAAATCGAACCTTATCTTTGATTAAAAATGAAAATCTTGTCAAAGTATGGTTCATTTTCCTTTTCCAATTTTAGGTTATGCTTGGTTTAAGCATGAAGCCCTTCCTTTTATTTTTAACGAAAAATCTTTGCCTTCCCAATACTTTGTCTTTTTCCTTTGTTTACCCTTTCAATCCTTCAAGGATACACAACGGGGGGCAAACTGTAGACACCGTATTTGGTCCGGCTTGATTTTTAGTAATAATGTTTGAAGTTTTTCAATATTTGGTGGCAATTTGTTTTTTGTATGTCAACAAGAGTTTGACTCAATTGGCATAAAGCTTGTATCCCGATCAAGAGGTCGGAGGTTTGAATCTTCCTCCCTACATATTATCAAAAAAAATTGTTTTTTGGTTTTCATTGTTTATCTTCATTTTCATTTTACTTTTTTTTATTTAATTTATTTCTTTATCTTTTTATTTTATTTTATTTTATTTTATTTTATTTAATTTTATTTCTTTATGTCATTTTATTATTATTATTATATTTATTTATTTATTTTATTATGTTTTATTTTTATTTTTGTTTTGTTTTATTTTTATTTACTTTATATTTTATTTTCATTCTTTTTTTATATTTTTATTATTTTATTATTATTATTTATTTATTTTATTTATTTTATTATTTATTTTTATTTTTATTTTTATTATAGTTTTTTTTCTCTTTTTTTTTCCCCACGTTTCCCTCTCCCATTTTTTTCTCCAACTCCCCACTCTCTCCCCTATTCTTTCTCCCATTCTTTCCCCCTTCTTCTCCATTCCCCCCTCCTTCTCCCAACCTCCCATTCTTTTCCCCTTTTTCTCAACCCCTTCCTCCAAGCTCTACCATATAATGAGAGCTTATGGAGGATGAAGGGGGACACAAAAAAAAAGGAGAAGAGGTGTGAAAGAGTTTAGAGAGAGAAAGGCACACAAAAAAAAGGAGAAGAAGAGTGAAAGAGCTTAGAAAGTGAGTTTGAGAGGGAAAAGTAGAGTTTGGAGAAGGATTTTCAAAAACCCAAAGCTACCGTCGCCGCCGCTCGCCGCCGCACCACCGCCACCGCCACTGCCGCAGCCACCAACATCTTCTGCCGCCGTCGAAGGTAGATACCGCCGCTCATATCTGTAAAACAAAAAAAAAAAAAGAAGGGAGATGGATGCAAATCATGGAAGAGGAAGGAGGAAAGAAAGCATTAAAAGAGGTGGGCCCCATCTCTTTAAGAAGGTGAAAAGAAAGCATTAAAAAGGGTGGGCCCCACCACTTTAAATCCATTTATTTAATGATTATCTTTTGTCTCTCTCTTCCTTTTAAACCATGCTTTATTCATTTATTTATTTATTATTCATTATTATTTTTTTACATTTCTACTAAAAGTAATTAAACACAAGACATTTTTGTATCAATTCATTGTTTTTTTCCCTCAAAAAGCATTCTTATGTATATATGCATGTATTTGTTTTTCCTTTCTTTCTTTCTTTTATGTTTTTCCCCCCTTTTTACTCTTTTCCTTCCTTGTGGTTTTGCGATTTCCAATTAAAATTCTCATCCTAATTAATTGGCTTGAACTTTGAAATTCATGTTAGATTTAAATTCAAAATCTTAAGTTAATTTCAGTTTATTGTTCTTTTTCTTTCCTTTCATGAATTGCAATTATCTATTTCAAATTATCTTTTAATTTAACGTTGCCTATGCAAATCTTAAATTGGATTTTAATTGGGAAGGTTTATATGACTTTCATATTGGATTTTGATTTGTATGCTTAAACTAATGTTAGATTGAATTTAATTTGGAGTTTTCAAAGTAAATTTCCCTTCATTTTGTAAATCAATTTCAAATTGTTTTTTTTAGGCAAAATGACAAGGAAAAAGAACATTGATTATTAAACTTTTAGCCTAATTGAAATTAGCCTAAGGTTTTGTTTTGAAATTAACTTCAATTTACTCAAAAATTAATTTCTTATTCAATTATTTTTTTTCCCAAAATTGAATTTCACTTCATAAAGCCAATTGAATTCAATTTGAAAATTTGAATTGGAGGTCAATTTTGTTTTGGTTTTAAATTAAGTTTTCAAAAGCTTTCAAAATATTAAATGAATGATTTTACCCCTCGTAATTGTTGATTTACATTTTGTCGTTAAAGTGTAACTTAACATATATGAATAAAATAATTCATGTAGAACCTATGACGGAGTTGAAATAATTTTCAAATTCTTGAGGCGAAAGATTTTCTTTATATAGGAAATTTTTACATGATAATGAAGTCATGGTTAACCCCACTCACAAAATTAAATCCTTACTTTATTTAAAGATAAGATGAAATTAGTGGGACAATTGATTTTCAATTTTCATTTTTTTTTTAATTTTATTTGTTTATTTTCGTTAAGACATGGACCTTTGTTTAATGAATTCGAGTAATAAAATAAAATGTTTTCAAACAGGTGTTGTAGGGTGCTAATACCTTCCCTACACACAACTAACCCCCGAACCTATTTTTTGGTTTTTAAGACCAGTTCATTTTTTTAAAATGGGTGACCAATCACACCCCAAGATTATTGGTGGCGACTCCAAACCTTTAACCTCGAAAGAGATCCTTAGGAAAGGACGTCGGCCGCTCCGCGTCCCGATGACGTTACGACACTAAAGACAAAATTTTCAAAGCAGAACACAGAATAAATTGTGCCCTAGATGCAACCGCAACTAGGCTTTCCGACATAATATTGAGATTCGCGGAATTTACACAGAATCATCCGAAAATCCCCAATCTGACATCAAATCTCTGAGGATCGTGGATTCATACCTTCCAAGGCCTTTTCACACTGATCTCGGCAACCAACCTTACCTTCCATGGCCTATAAAAGGGGACCAAGGTGCAAGAAGCAAGAGAGCTCGGTTTTTAGAGTTTTTATACTTAGGATAGATTATTTATAGTTCTTTTCTTCTCACCTTGTTGAAAGTGTTAATATCTAAAATACGGAAGCAATTTTGGATCTTAGGCACATAAGAAGCTCAATTTGATCAAACATTGCATGCTGTTCATATGGAGAAAAACAGAGACAGTTTACCAACCTTGTTTCAATGGAGAAATGGGTTGGATTTCCTTCTTGTTTTTCTTCACTAATGAGTCACGAACTACCACTGGATCTTCCTTTCTATCCTCAAGTGACATACCCCGCCCCAGCTCTCTCTTAACTACCTAGTGACGTGGTGTGCCGGCAATGAATCCTAACTAACTATAGGACTCAAGGCCTTCTACACGTTCTTAACCACGCTTAGGCTCTTAAGGGACCAGAAATTTGGGCAGAGTTTCCCCTAAAACTTGGCTAAAACACACCTGAAAATAAACGACATATATGCATATCTTATAAACTATATCACAACCAGAAACCAGATTTGCAACACAAGCGTCTCACCCACAATATACAGCCCAACACTTCGAGATACGATAATTTACAACCAACTACTCTTCGCAACATATAACTTTTACATAACTTCCATCCCAAAACATCACATACATACAAGAGGTACTCTAAACACGGACTCGAGTGGCAAGATCGGCTTCTGTAGGCTTGTCGAAACTCAGTCACTACCTGGTAGAAAATTTTAAAAATAAAAGAATGAGCTAACGCCCAGTGAGTGGTATTCATTTTCTTTTACGAAAATAGTTCTTGAAAATATTTAACTCAACTAACAGAAAATCGTGTAAAACGTATAGCTCGGGAACTCATAAATATTAGCTTGCAAAAAGAAAATGCAGTAATAACTCCCTTGAAGCATAACCAAAGAATCAACAAGAAAACTCACTAACCCTGTACCCTTATCTCTAGTCATACCGGCGCAGAGTCTTCTCAATACGCTCAGTACATCAAACTCTGTCATACTAGGCATGGAATACATTCCACACTTAGTAGAGCAATTCTCTAGTCTTACGTGCACGCAGAACAAATCTCTCTCTATGTACTATGGAAACATATTCACACAGCACATGGGTAATAACCTAGGGTACGTAGAGCTAGCGACGTAAAAACTATTTTTTCTAATATGAATTTCTTTATTCAAAACTTATCTTAAAATTATTTTCTCTTGTAAGATAACGTCTCAAAAACACAAGCAACGTTTACAAATATCGAAGACATTCTAAAATTCTCAAATAAGCGCACGTTGTTTCGAATGCTTCTAAAATGCATATTCCAACTAAGAAATCATAAAGCAAATGGAATTTAAATCATTTCTCTAAACATGTTTAACTCTAATTTTTCTCAAACTCATAAATATAGTACTTTTACTAGCGGAAAAGTAATCATTAAAACAACCACTCACAGTCCTATTGATGAGAGTAATTCGGGTCGTAGGCCGTCCCGATCTCCGTTTGACCTGAAATAATTGATTAAATCCACACATGAGTTCCCATTTAACTAGAATGACCAAATAGTTTAACCATATACTTAAGTTATTCCATGAATTCCAACTTCCCCTTTTCTTATCTTAAGGTACATTTTGTCTTTTTCCCATTTAAATATTACTTTTTGCTACCAAAAGAGTCCATACCAACATCACACTCTTTTCCCTCTCCCTCTCTCTTCATTTATCACAAAGGTACAACTTCATTAAATTTATTTCTTCTCTTCTCCATCCATCCACGTTTCCATATCCTTCCTTCTTCCATTTTTTTATTTTTTAAATATATAAATATATCACTTTCCCTTAAAACACACACCATTTTTCTCTCTCTTCTCCCATCATCTTCAACCTCCAGCCCACACTCGGTTTTCCCTCTTTTCTTCTTTTTTTCTTTTCTTTTGGTTCTTCCTTCAACAACCAACAACACCTCAACTAATCTTCTTTCTTCTTCTTTTCTTACCCTCAAATATCACCAAACATATATACCCATAACTAAAACTTCAAGAAAACCAAACAAAACTTCAAACTCACTTACAAATTCGTTGGGGAAAACTTCGTGGTTGAGCTCTAACCGCCAAAAACCGGACCAAGATTCCCTTTCTTCTCCTTCTCAGTCTCTCCTTCGCTTGGTTCCTCTTCTTCTCCCTCTCTCTACCTTTCTCTCTCCCCGACCGTTTCACCGTTTCCTCTCCTTCTATTTTTTTTTTCTTTTACCCTTACTCTTTCTCTCTCTACGTGGGTAAACTTCCAGCCCTTTCTTTTATTTTTTCTTTTTTTTTCTACTCATTTGCCGCCTCACTTCCAGCCTTTTCCCTTTCTTTTTTTTTTGTTTGTTTTGTTTTTTTTTAACTATAATGAAAGATAAAAACATACATGGGTTGGGCCTTACAGAATATTACCTCCTTTTAGGAATTTCGTCCTCGAAATTCGGCGTCTCTAATCAAGAGAATAGTTGAGGATATTGAGCTCGCATTTGATCTTCACTCTCCCAAGTTGCCTCTTCTACTGCATGTTTCCCCACATAACCTTAACAAGTGGAATGGTCTTGTTTCGTAGCACCTGCTCTTTCCTATCCAGAATCTTCTTGGGCTCCTCCACGTAAGCTAGATTCTCTTTCAGTTGCACTAGCTGTGACTCTAGTATATGCGATGGGTCTGGTACATACTTGCGTAACATGGAAACATGAAACACATCATGAATCCTGGAAAGTTCCATTGGTAATGCCAAACGATAAGCAACTGGTCCAACACGTTCAAGGATCTCGTATGGACCTATATATCGCGGACTTAACTTCCCTTTTCTCCCAAATCTTAACACACCCTTCCAAGGAGACAACCGAAGAAAAACTTTTTCACCTACTGAAAAGCTTAGATCCTTCCGACGTTTATCAGCGTAACTCTTCTGTCGATCCTGAGCTATTTTCAATCTTTCTTTAATCAGTTTCACCTTTTCTGAAGTGATCTGAACAAGCTCAGGTCCCATCAACTTCCTTTCTCCAACTTCATCCCAACAAACTGGAGTTCTGCACTTCCGACCATACAACGCTTCAAACGACGCCATTCCAATGCTAGAATGGTAACTATTGTTGTACGGGAACTCCATCAAGGATAAATGTGAGTCCCAACTCCCTTTGAACTGCAAGACATAGGCTCGTAACATGTCTTCTAAGGTCTGAATAGTTCTCTCTGACTGACCATCTGTTTGAGGATGGAAAGCTGTACTAAAATGTAACTTAGTACCTAAAGCTTGCTGCAAACTCGGCCAGAATTTAGAAGTAAATCTAGTGTCCCTGTCCGAGATTATAGACACTGGAGCCCCATACAAGCTCACTATCTCATCCACATATAATTTAGCCAACTTGTCAAGCGTATAGGTGATTTTGATTGGTAAGAACCGTGCAGTCTTGGTTAACCTGTCAACTATCACCCAAATTCCATCATGACCAGCTTGTGAACGAGGAAGTCCAAATAAGAAGTCCATGGTGATATGCTCCCATTTCCATTCTGGAACCGGAAGTGGGTTTAGAAGTCCACTAGTTTTCTGGCGTTCTGGTTTTACTTGCTGGCAGATCAAACATTTGGAAACAAATTCTGCAATCTCTCTTTTCATACCAGACCACCAATAATGCTCCCTCAAGGTTCTGTACATTTTCGTGCTCCCTGGATGCATAGCATAAGCTGAACTATGCGCTTCTTCCAGGATCTCATTCTTTAAATCTGGTTGGTTCGACACACATAAACGATTACAGTTCACCAAAGCTCCATCTTCTCTCAGTGCATAATCTGCTCGCTGACTATTCATCACTTCCATCTTTATCTTACTTAAAACTGGATCACCATGCTGAGCCTCTATAATTTTATTAATCAAAGTAGGTCTCACTTGAAAGTGAGCAAGTAAACCTCCTGAACCATCTACTGCTACCTCAACATTCAAGCTTTTTAGCTCACCCAACAGTTAGAAGCTAATCGCATTTTGCGAAACCTGTAAGCAGATAGGCTTCCGACTCAACGCGTCAGCTACCACATTTGCTTTCCCTGGATGATAATCAATTGTACAATCATAATCTTTAATTAACTCGAGCCACCTCCTCTGACGTAGGTTTAACTCCTTCTGATCAAAGATATATTTGAGACTCTTATGGTCTGTATAAATATGACATTTCTCACCAAACAGGTAATGTCGCCAAACCTTCAATGCCAAAACCACAGCGGCTAACTCCAAATCATGAGTTGGATAATTATGCTCATGCTTCTTTAACTGTCTCGATGCATAAGCTATCACCTTGCCCTTCTGCATCAAAACACACCCAAGACCCTGATGAGAAGCATCGCTGTACACATCATATTCCTCACCAGGCATGGGAAGTGATAGAATTGGAGCCGAAATCAACCTTTTCTTCAATTCCTGGAAGCTCTGCTCGCACTTCTCTGTCCACACAAACTTTGCATTCTTCTTGGTCAGATTAGTCAATGGAAGTGCTATCTTAGAAAATCCTTCCCCAAACTGACGATAATAACCAGCTAGACCAAGGAAACTACGAACTTCTGTCACGGTAGTAGGCTGCTCCCACCTAGCCACTGCCTCAGTCTTCTGTGGATCAACGCATATACCCTCTGCAGAAATCACATGACCCAGAAACATCACCTTGTCAAGCCAGAATTCACACTTACTGAACTTAGCGAACAATTTCTTCTCACGCAATGTTTGCAGCACAATCCTGAGATGTTTAACATGCTCTTCTCGACTACTCGAGTAAATTAGTATGTCATCGATAAACACTATTACAAACTGGTCTAAGAATGGATGAAATATCCTATTCATAAGATCCATAAACGCTGCTGGAGCATTGGTCAACCCAAATGGCATGACCAAAAACTCGTAATGCCCATAACGTGTTCTGAATGCGGTCTTCGGAACGTCTGCTTCTTTTATCTTAAGCTGGTGATATCCTGATCGTAAATCGATCTTGGAGAACACTGCAGCACCTCTCAACTGATCAAACAGGTCGTCAATTCGAGGTAAGGGATATTTGTTCCGTATCGTTACCTTATTCAATCGTCTATAATCAATGCACAATCTCAAAGTACCATCCTTCTTTTTAACGAACAAAACCGGTGCACCCCAAGGCGACACACTAGGCCTGATGTAGCCTTTTTCAACCAACTCTTGCAACTGCGCCTTCAGCTCCTTTAGCTCTGTAGGTGCCATTCTATAAGGAGCTTGTGAGATTGGTGCAGTGCCTGGTATCAGGTCGATACTAAACTCTATCTCTCTATCAGGTGGTAATCCCGATAGATCTTCTGGAAACACATCTGGAAACTCTTGCACGACATGTATATCTTCAAGTTTTAGCTTCCCAATTTGTGTATCAACCACATAAGCCAAGTAAGCTGCACAACCCTTCCTTAGCAATTTATTGGCCTTCAGTGACGAGATCATACATGATGGCCAAATCTTTCTTTCACCCTTAAAGGTAACTTCTGCCTCACCAGGTGGTTTAAACGCAACTTCCTTATGATAGCAATCAACTGATGCATGATGCATAGCTAAGAAATCCATTCCCAAGATAATATCAAACTCTTGAATTCCTAATGGTATTAAGTCAACAGACAACTGTTTCCCCTCTATTTCAATCATACAATTCCTATAAACATTACATGCTACTACTGGTTCTCCCACAGGTGTGGCTATCACTAATTCACCAGGCAATAATTCTAGAGTTTTATCTATCCCAACAGTGAACATATACGAAACAAATGAATGAGTAGCACCCGGATCAAACAATACATGAGCATTTTTATTAAAGATAGCTAACGTACCCATCACAACATCAGATGACTCTCGTGCCTCATGCTGTGTCATAGCAAAAGCTTTTCCTTGACCACGAGGCCTTCCAACTTGCCCCTTTTGCTTTGACCCGTTCGAACTGCCTTCCTTATTTTGACTATCACCACCTGCTGCAGTAGACTTTGCTTGCGCGCCAGAGGGTCCCTGATCACTAGGAAAAGACGAGGCACCTTGGGACATGCTACCTCCTTGTTGCAACTGAGGACACTCTCTTTTCATATGACCTGACTGGCCACAGTTATAACATACTCGGGTCCCCCATAGACACTGTCCCTGATGATGCTTGCCACAATTTTGACAAGCTACGCCTCTGCTTTGGCTGGATGCGGGTTCCCCTAACTGCGATGCTTGTTGACCGCCAGAGGACCGCGAAGATCGGCCCGAACCACTACTAGCAGACTGGCTGAAACTGGAATCTGCTCTCACTGAACCACGATGCGTCGGTTTAAAACTCCCATGCCCTCTGACTCCTGGTACGAAACTCTTGTTGCCACCTCTAAATGATCTGTCCCCTGAACCCCGTGCACTCCTAGAAGCTTCACTTTGAGTTCTCGCGTCTATCAGACTTTTTTCTACTCTCATGGCAGTTTCCACCAATGTTCCAAACTCCTTCCTTTCTGAGCTGGCAGTAACATGAGTTCGAATTTCACCTCGAAGACCGTCTTCGAACCGCTTGCATCTATCGATCTCATCCCTGATTACATTTGTAGCATACTTGGATAACTCAAGATACTTATGCTCATACTCAGCCACTGTCATCGATCCCTGCTCAAGTCTCAGAAATTCATTGCGCTTTGCATCCTGAAAAGATCGTGGGTAGTATTTTTCGAAAAAGACCCTCTTAAACTCTTGCCAAGCCATTTCTTCAGCATCTGTTCGTCTACTCAAAATTGATCTCCACCAATCTCGAGCTGCTCCTTGTAGGAGATACGTAGCTAATGATACCTTCTTGTCTTCCGGGCATTCCATAACCTTTAATCCAGTTTCAATATTATCCATCCATTGCTCTGCCTCAGCGGGACTGGCTTTACCTAGAAAAGGTTTTGCCCCCAAGGCTATGAGTCGTTCGATCTTAATATTCTTTGCTGGATCTTTCTTGAGCATCTTTATCGCCTCCGCTACACCGTGGGTGATGCTAACCATCAGTTCTTGCTTTTCCTCTGCACTTTTTTTCCCTCGAGATTCCTCTCGATCGTGACTTGTCCCTCCTACATCACCTTCCTCCATTGTATCTATTCTGCAGGTAGTTCTCTGAGTTTCGATGTCTTGTAGCCTACGAATCTCGCCACCCTGAGACAACAACAAATTGCATGACATACTAACACAACGAGAACAACACGACTCTTTAGATTAACCTTGCAGAATCTAACATGCTCTGATACCAAACTGACACACCCCGCCCCAGCTCTCTCTTAACTACCTAGTGACGTGGTGTGCCGGCAATGAATCCTAACTAACTATAGGACTCAAGGCCTTCTACACGTTCTTAACCACGCTTAGGCTCTTAAGGGACCAGAAATTTGGGCAGAGTTTCCCCTAAAACTTGGCTAAAACACACCTGAAAATAAACGACATATATGCATATCTTATCAACTATATCACAACCAGAAACCAGATTTGCAACACAAGCGTCTCACCCACAATATACAGCCCAACACTTCGAGATACGATAATTTACAACCAACTACTCTTCGCAACATATAACTTTTACATAACTTCCATCCCAGAACATCACATACATACAAGAGGTACTCTAAACACGGACTCGAGTGGCAAGATCGGCTTCTGTAGGCTTGTCGAAACTCAGTCGCTACCTGGTAGAAAATTTTAAAAATAAAAGAATGAGCTAACGCCCAGTGAGTGGTATTCATTTTCTTTTACGAAAATAGTTCTTGAAAATATTTAACTCAACTAACAGAAAATCGTGTAAAACGTATAGCTCGGGAACTCATAAATATTAGCTTGCAAAAAGAAAATGCAGTAATAACTCCCTTGAAGCATAACCAAAGAATCAACAAGAAAACTCACTAACCCTGTACCCTTATCTCTAGTCATACCGGCGCAGAGTCTTCTCAATACGCTCAGCAGAGCAAACTCTGTCATACTAGGCATGGAATACATTCCACACTTAGTAGAGCAATTCTCTAGTCTTACGTGCACGCAGAACAAATCTCTCTCTATGTACTATGGAAACATATTCACACAGCACATGGGTAATAACCTAGGGTACGTAGAGCTAGCGACGTAAAAACTATTTTTTCTAATATGAATTTCTTTATTCAAAACTTATCTTAAAATTATTTTCTCTTGTAAGATAACGTCTCAAAAACACAAGCAACGTTTACAAATATCGAAGACATTCTAAAATTCTCAAATAAGCGCACGTTCTTTCGAATGCTTCTAAAATGCATATTCCAACTAAGAAATCATAAAGCAAATGGGAATTAAATCATTTCTCTAAGCATGTTTAACTCTAATTTTTCTCAAACTCATAAATATAGTACTTTTACTAGCGGAAAAGTAATCATTAAAACAACCACTCACAGTCCTATTGATGAGAGTAATTCGGGTCGTAGGCCGTCCCGATCTCCGTTTGACCTGAAATAATTGATTAAATCCACACATGAGTTCCCATTTAACTAGAATGACCAAATAGTTTAACCATATACTTAAGTTATTCCATGAATTCCAACTTCCCCTTTTCTTATCTTAAGGTACATTTTGTCTTTTTCCCATTTAAATATTACTTTTTGCTACCAAAAGAGTCCATACCAACATCACACTCTTTTCCCTCTCCCTCTCTCTTCATTTATCACAAAGGTACAACTTCATTAAATTTATTTCTTCTCTTCTCCATCCATCCACGTTTCCATATCCTTCCTTCTTCCATTTTTTTATTTTTTAAATATATAAATATATCACTTTCCCTTAAAACACACACCATTTTTCTCTCTCTTCTCCCATCATCTTCAACCTCCAGCCCACACTCGGTTTTCCCTCTTTTCTTCTTCTTTTTTTTTTTTCTTTTGGTTCTTCCTTCAACAACCAACAACACCTCAACTAATCTTCCTTCTTCTTCTTTTCTTACCCTCAAATATCACCAAACATATATACCCATAACTAAAACTTCAAGAAAACCAAACAAAACTTCAAACTCACTTACAAATTCGTTGGGGAAAACTTCGTGGTTGAGCTCTAACCGCCAAAAACCGGACCAAGATTCCCTTTCTTCTCCTTCTCAGCTCTCGATCTCTCAGTCTCTCCTTCGCTTGGTTCCTCTTCTTCTCCCTCTCTCTACTTTCTCTCTCCCCGACCGTTTCACCGTTTCCTCTCCTTCTCTTTTTTTTTCTTTACCCTTACTCTTTCTCTCTCTACGTGGGTAAACTTCCAGCCCTTTCTTTTCTTTTTTCTTTTTTTGAAGCCTTTGGAACAGATTGTGGGATCCTCAAGTGATGGAATTGCAAGGAAAAAGCTTGAACAACAAGCTTATAGAGGTGGGTATGGTGAACTTCAAGTTTGGCAGCAATTCAGTAGGTTCTCAACTTGGTTTCTTCAGAAATCTTCTTCCCTTTTATCGTGGGATAAATGAAGAAGAAAACCCCCACAGATTGACACTCAATCAGCTCCAAATTTGGTGGAGAATGTAGTGGCTTAAGAGAGGGGAGGGCATGAGTTTAGTCACCAGGCACTCCACCTCCAAAAAATCAAATTTAATTTGATTTTAATTAATTCAAGATTATCTTGAATTAATCAATTTAATTATTTAATTTTAAATAATCTGAAACTTGAAAAATCCTTTTTCAATTTTTCAATTATAAATTAATTCAAAATTAATTTAAAATAATTATTAATTATATAATTAATTATTAATTTAATATCTTAATACTAAATTAATATTTTGCCACCAATCCCGAACATTTCCGAAATTTAATTTTCGAATCATGAATCCCGATTCATGTTTTCGTTATCTAAATCATATTTAAATATTAAATATCTCACATACTTGGTTTTCACAAAACCCGACGTACTGACAACGCCTATCACCTCTATTCATTTCTCTCAACATGAACTTAAAGTAATTCATATTTTATCCATCATATTGTTCCAAAGGTTAGTCTCGAGCTAGCAAGGGGACTTAATGGACCTACAGATCTTGGGCTCCAACGGTACGAGGCTAAACTAGCCAAACTCTTTCAACCTAGCTAACCAACATCCGTTAACTACCGGAACACTCCACTATAGCCTAGTAGTTGAACTCCCCTCACTATAGATATATTTATGTCCACTCGATATAACCATGATTAGTAAGTCAATCCTTCACAGGTCGTTTGTTACTATAGATAGGTCAAAAGTCCGTTTTACCCCTATAGCACATCTTAGTTCCTTAAGTCCACTGGTCCTCTAATGAACAATTTTGTTCATGGTCCAACCATTAAACAAGATCCCTCTCGGGCCAATGAGAGGGTGGGGTCCCTTGTTCAACTCTTGGATTCAGCACTTAAGGGAACAACCTCTCTACTATCCCTGAATAGGGTAGGAGTGAATTCTGTCTTGCTTTACTATGTCCCCAGCCATCCATCTAGCGTTATCCCCAAAATGGTAGGATTATTGAACATAATTTTATGACCACTCTCACCCATACAGATCAAATGATAACCCTAAACGAACAAGAGTTCATAGTAAGCTCAGGATTAAGATCAAGTTACCTAGGTCATCGCATGAAATAATCAGTCTTAACAGTAAACGGCGTTATAAAGTAAAAGTGACTTATTTCTTGGTCCTGTCTTGTGTAAACATTTTTTACACAGGATGCCCCTACTTGCATGTCTTTACACGAACGATCCAGGATCACGTCATTTGCCTTATTCGCAAAGTAGGTCGCATCCATAGTGTTACCAGAACAAGGTACCCAACCTTATTCATTTACTATAGACAATTTAGGCTATATACTCGAACTTGATCCCTATCCATATTCACGATATAGTTCGAGTATCTCATGTTATAACCTTGGAAGTTTCTATTGGATTATAAGATATAAATAAACAATTTCACTGAATAACATCTTTATTATATAAAGGATAACAAAACTTGAGTTCTAGGACATAAACCCCAACACTTGTAACCACTCTGAGTTCTGGATTTTCCAGCTTCTGACGGCTTCTCCATTCGAAAGAAGTATAGGAGAACCGGCTTGTCTCCCCTTGAAAGAGGCAAAGAGCAAGCTAGATAGAAAAGGGAAAATCCACATTAGTCTTGTCTTTTGTATTGTGTATTTTCTGGCAATTGATAGCACCAAATTAGTGCTAATTATTTCTGTAAATCTTGCTTATCCTAATGCTATTATTTGTGATAATTGACTAATTTTGAGTCTTATTGATGTATAGGGTCATTTTGGCCAAAGAAGTGAAAGTCAACAAAAAAATCAACAGGGACAAAAATTCAACCATTTTCTTGAGAGCTAGTGTCGAGAAGCTGCAAATATAGCGTCTCGACGCTACGGATATCTGAAGCAGGCCAAATCACCGTCAGCGTCGAGACGTTGTGATAGCACCCAAAATGTGCTATCTTATCACTTCTAATTCGATCTCGTTAGTGGGCATTTGATGGTTTAAGTGTTTAATTTACAGGGATTCGAGCACAAGAGGACCATTAGGCCTATATTTCATTTTGGCGCTAACTTGGGATTTTTACGGTGTTTTCGAGCTATTCTGGAGTCCCCGAGATGACGTGAAGCCGAAAGGCATCGATCGGAACGCTTGGACATCATTTTCGGAACCAAAAGGATCAAGCAAGAAATTGCAAATTTTGGGCAAACCCGAGAGCAAGCGTCTCGACGCAATGATGGCGGCATCGAGACGCCGCCCCGTTTCTCAACCCGTTGACGGAAGGGCCAACGTCGAGATGCTGGCCTTGGCGTCTTGACGCTGGCGTTATTTATAAATACAAACCCTTCGTCTTTTTAGCCGCTAGGTCATATTTCTAGCCTTTTGGACGATTCTTCTCTGTATCTTTCCTTCCCTTGAGTTCATAACTGATTTCTTTCTAAATTTTTCATTATTTTGCTATGTTTTCTTAATTCTTTGTTGGATTTGCTTGTAGCATGAGGGGCTAAACCCCTTAGGATTTTTGGATTCGTGTAATCTTTAGATGCTTTGTTTAATTTAGTTAAGTTTTTGAATCTTACTTTCTGTTTTGTAGATTTGTATGAATTGCATCTTCGTTTCTCATTTAAACCATCACGTTTTTATATCGATTTGAGTCTTGACGAGCCTTAAATTGAATATGAGTGTGGTCTATTAGTTATTTTTAGATAGCCACAAGATTGAGGTAGATCCATCGCTAGTTTGATGGTAGCCTAGCGTAGACTTCCGATAGGCCTAAGAAACTAAGAGAAGTTAGGTTAATTTAATTAGAGAAATCTAAATCCTAATTTAATTAACTAATTTCGGGCCTTGAACGATCATGCAATTAACCAATTAGAAATTTAGAGGATTTATCAGGTTGTTAATTTGCCTAATTAGATTTAGGCTGAGGATTTATCGGTCTAAGTATGAGAGGTGGCGGCCGCAATTAACAATAATTAATTAATTAGGTTATTTCGTGGGGTTATCGGGTAATTTAATTAATTAAACACAGGCTGAGTAGGTGGAGTTATCCGAAAAGTCAAGAAGCATTCTGGGAAATTTAAATTAATTCACAAAATATTATTAGAGTAAACGATGAAACTGAATTGAAAAAAGTGATCTAAAGAGTAACCAATCCGACAGTCCTGGCTTTTTTCTGATTTTCATCAATTTTCACTTCGCTTTTATTTATTTGCATGCTATTAAATTCTTTTCGACAATTTTCCCTTTTTCCTTGTATTTTTAAATTATTTCGGTCGGTGACAGACCAAAAACCCCCCTTTTATACCAAAACCCCCCTGTTTAGCGAAATCCCAAAAATTATTAAAGATCTCCCTTTCCTTGTGGACGACCCGGCCACTACCTACTGCAAATTAGCATAGAGCCGGAGTTATAAATTTTATTTGACAACGAGGACTCGACAAACTCGCACCCGTCACGCTGGCCTCATCGTCTCGACGCCGTCATGTTTTATAAATACGCAGTTCTGCGATTAGAGTTGTATTATCTTCTCCCCCTTTCGATTCCAGCCGCTTTTCCTCTCAAAATTCTCTGTAGTTTTCATATTTCTTAGGCTTTATAGTAGATTTCTTAGTTTTTCATGGTGGATCCAGCCTGGGAGCGAGGTTCGAAATTCTAAATGACGGGCTAAGCTCATTTATCATGTAATCGGAACTCGTGGTTGTAAGTTTGGATTTATTTTAATGAGATTCTTGTTCTTTATTGCTTGATTGATTTATCTTTGTAATTCTAGCTCTGTATCATTAATTTAGAAATGTAAGGCGAGATTGACAACCTCAACCACGACTTGTTAAATTCATATGCAAATTAAAAGTAGTAAAAGAGGATAACATGTTGCTAGTTTAGGATTGATTTCTTAGATTTAGCACCTTGGCATGTGTCCTTGGGCTAGGATATTTACTTGTTGTGTTTTAGGCGCGTTATCCCTAGAATGCATGCATAGTTAATCTGGCTAGTCCCAATGCGACCTTGATTTGATTAATAGGCCTGTTAATTAGATTTGGGTTAGAATCGGGCTAAGTGCATTGGCTTGTCCGTGGATGTGGACACGACTCTCTTGCTATTCTAGGAGTACGCCGAACTTAGGTAATTAATTGAGACTTTTAGTAAATCGATGAATTAAATAACCAAACTTGCACCCGAGAACCGATTGCATGATAGCGAGGTGAGATTTAACATTCCATATTTTTTTTGCATTTTTAATTTCCTGCAATTTATTTTCTTACAATTTATTTTCCTCATCTTAATTATTTTCTCCAATCTCCCATCCCCATTCGGTTACATACAAACATAAAAGAACTTAGAGATAAACTGACTGTTCCCTATGATCGACCCCGACCACTACTGCTACAAGTTTGCTTTAGGTGTAGGTGATTATAAATTTATTTGACCCGGAGCCTCACAACTCCAGCCCGTCAAATTGGCGTCGTTGTTGGGGAGCACGGTTAATTAGTTATCTTAATTTTAGATTCTTCGCCTTCATTTTCGTCTCTTTTGTTTTTGTTTGTGTCTTGCAGGACTTTCATTGATTTATTGAGTTGCAAGAGCAAACCGTTCTTAAGGAGGGAGACAAAAAGAAGAAGAGAGCGTCAGAGCCAAATCTAGCATAACCTCGATCAAGCTAAAATTCTTATCTAAGATGGTCGAGCGCACGATTAAAGAGTTGGCAGCTCCTGATTTCAGTCATCAGCCCCTTTGCAAATAGTTTATCCCGAGATTGAAGGTAATTTTGTGCTTGAAGGCGATTTAATTAAGTTACTCCCTTCTTTTCTTGGCAATGCAAGAGACAACAATTCTTATATGCATCTCAAGGAGATTTCGTGGTTTATTTCGGGATGAAACCCAATAGCGTGACGGAAGATCAAATTTGTCTAAGGGCATTTCCATTTACCTTGAAAGGAAAAGCGAGGGAGTGGTTTCACCTATTGCCTTCTAGTTCAGTGACCACATGGGCAGAGAGGAAGAGGCTCTTTCTCAGGGAGTACTTCCAAGCTTCACAAGCTTCAAAGATTCAAAAGAAGATTTATGGAGTCACTCGGGCTGAAGGGGAAGCGTTGTTTGAGTATTGGGATCGTTTCATGCGACTTTGCTCGAGTTTCCCAGATCATCAAATTCATAAGCACCTTCTTATCAGGTATTTTTATGAAGGTTTAATTCATAAAGATAGACTTTTGATTGATGCAGCTAGTGGTGGTTCCTTGATGAACAAGACGTACACCGAAGTAGAGGAAGTGATTTCAAACTTAGCAAAGACTGGACGACAGTTTAGTGCGAAATATTTCGTGGAGACAGTTAATTCTTCTAGCGAGGTAAGTATTATGCGAGCTGAGCTAGTAGAGTTAACTAAACTTGTCCATTCTCTTGTAGATAAGATCGAAACAGTGCAAGCTTGTAATAGTTGTTCTATTTCTGAACATCCTCCAAGCTCGAGCTTTCAGGATCAGCAACCCTCGAGTACAGGTATGTCTTTTGACCTTGAGGTTAAGGGTATTGCTGAGCAGACTTCAATTTTTCAGTAGGAAATTCATGATGTGCTGCAGAACCAAAGAGATCAGATTTCTCAGATGGCTGCATACATAGATGAACTTGAAGCCAAGTTATCTTCGGAGGTTCTTATTAGTAGAGAGGCAACTGATTTTAAGGACGCCAATGCCATAGCCTTGAGGAGTGGTAAGGAAATCCCCCAAGAGTACCACCTCCCTAAGAGCCAGAAGTTGAAATTTCTACTCCAGCACCACAGGTAAATGTTGGTCCATCGGTTATTTCTAAAAGTGTAGTTCCTAAACCCCCTTTTCCTTATAGGTTGAGAAGCCCAAAGGAAAAAGCTTTTGAGTAGGAGGTCGTGGATATCTTTAAAAATGTGGAGATCTGCATTTCATTGCTAGAGGTTGTTAGGATGATCCCAAAGTATGCACGGTTCTTGAAAGAAATGTGCACGAAATGGAGGAAGGTAAGAGAAAAAGAAAGAATCGAGGTAAGTAACAACGTTTCAGCCCTTATACAGAGTGACATGCCATAAAAATGTGAAGGTCCAAGTATATTTTATATTCCTTGTGTGATAGGTAGTCAGAGTATTGAATATGCCATGTTAGATTTAGCTGCATCTGTTAATATCATGCCATACTATATCTATCAGAATCTTCAGTTGAATGCTTTTCAAATGACTGGTGATGTGTTTCAATTAGCTGATAAGTCTTACGTTTACGCCGTAGGTTTAGTTGAGGATGTCTTAGGGCAGATTAGAGACTTAGTTTTTACTGCTGATTTTTATGTCTTGCATGTTGATAGAGGTTACCCCCTAATACTGCATCTATTCTGTTAGGGAGACCTTTTGTGAAATCTACTAGGATTGTGATGAATGTAAATAGGGGAGTTCTGTCTCTCGAATATCAGGGGGATGCAGTTAGAATGGACATGTCTAAGGCTGTTAAGTACCCCGATATTTATGCTTCCCTTTGTCATATGGATGTAGTTGACTCTTTAGTGCAGGATAATGCTGTTAATGATAAGGTAAATAAGGATCTTGAATAGGACCACCAGGATGATGATGTTGTTGTTGGGTTTTATGTCCTAAAACTCATGGTTTGTAATCCTTTTGTAATAAAGATGTTATTCAGTAAATTGTTTGTTTATATATACTCTAAATCCAATAAATAAACATCCTTAATTATAATATTAAATACTCGAACTATATTATGAATATGGAAAGGGATCAAGTTCTAGTATATAACCTAAATGGTTTATAGTATAGGGATAAAGTTGGGTACCTTATCCAAGTGACACTATGGATGCAGCCTACTTTGCGAACAAGGAAAATGACGAGATCCTGAATCGTTCATGTAGAGACATGTGATAAGGGTAAAAAAATAAACCTATTTTACCCTTATATTTAGCTCATTATCTTGTCAAAAGTATATGTTTTGGAACAATTTCACTATTCCCGAGCTCAAAATATGTTAAAGTTGATAAGTTGGGGAGTTGAGAGTCACATTTGTCAAATTATGCTTATTTGTGCTTAAAAAGACTCAATTTGACTAAGTTTGTTGCTGGGTAGAAAAAGCAGAGGAAGCTGGAAACTTCCCATAAATGCGACCGCATTTCTGGGAAGGCAAAATGAAATGCGACCGCATTTCTGGAAAAACAGAGACAGTTCCGAGTCTACCGCGAGTCATTTTGAACGAGACTATTGCGCACCTAACCTGCTGTTTTGACCCCGAATTCAACTAGGATACCTACCAGAACCTATTTCGCAACTCCTCAACCACTTCCAACACTATATAAGCTCGTGATTCGAAGCCAAATTCAAGCAGAACTCATTTGGAAGAAGAGGGTGGTGACAGAACCCTAGTTGACGCCTATGAGTAGGGATGCCCTAGGTCCTTCTTAGATGACTAAATTCTAACCTTAGTTAGACATCAAACCTTAGGGTTTGTAGGGATTTTCACCCATTCCCACTTGTAAAAGCAAGAGAGTGGAGTGTCGGGTGAACTCTAGAAGGATTGGATAAAAGAGAAAAAACCCTAGTATTTAGCTACTGTCATTATTTCCAGCTTGTGTTACTTTTCATTTATCTGTATTCTTTATTCTTTATTTCAATGAAAAGATATTCATTTGCACTTTATCCCACCATGAGTAGCTAAATTCCGTTGAGGGGTTCAATATGGTGAATTCCCTTATGGTTCAATAGCTTGAAAGTGTCTATTCACTTGAGTTTCTATTCAATGCATGTCATTCTTTATTGATTATCATTCTGATCCTGCTAAGTTTAAATTGATCACTTAGACTTTTCATGCTATGTGAGTTTGATCTCGAAAGGGACAGACAATATCGGTTCTCATAAAGGTGATATAGGAGAAAAAGCTCGAAAGAGATTGTTCGGTGGTATAAGGCAAGTTGCCTAAGGCACCCTATATCAACTATAGGGTTATAGATTGCATTCATGAATTATCTATGTCGGAGTTGAGTGACAGAAATGTGCATAACGGTACTCGTTTAGCCTTCTAACGGTTCTTGGGAGCAAGGCCAAATATAAGTTAAATCTGACCCAATGCATTGATTAG
This sequence comes from Luffa aegyptiaca, assembly GCA_017139565.1. Taxonomy (NCBI): domain Eukaryota; kingdom Viridiplantae; phylum Streptophyta; class Magnoliopsida; order Cucurbitales; family Cucurbitaceae; genus Luffa; species Luffa aegyptiaca. Next base: position 32,787,342 of record CM029407.1, on the reverse strand, counting down.
GCTTAAGTTGAATATTCTATGATTAAGGTTATTTGCCTTTGGGATGAAACTATGTTGAATGTCTCGTTTTATTTATCATTGTTATTTCTTTATTTATTTGTTTTACTTATCTTCTAAAAATCAATCATCAACTATTTCTTTGGTTACCTATTTTAAGCAATCATTTGAGCAGTTTCTTCTTCAAATCTGAGTTTCCAATATAGTCCTCGTGGGATCGATACCCTTGGAATACTTCTGAGGTTTTTATTACTACGTGCGATAGTGTATACTTGCACTAAGGTTGCTGAATTTATCTTTATTATTATCTACCATCTTATCTCACATCCATCATTCAGCCTCTGCCGCACCAACATGCGAGTAGGGGCATCCTGTGTAAAAGAAGTTTACATAAGACGGGACCAAGAAATAAGTCACTCTTACTTTATAACGTCGTTTACTGTTAAGACTGATTATTTCTTGCGATGACCTAAGTAACACGATCTCAATACTGAGCTTACTATGAACTCCTGTTTGTTGGGTTTAATGTCCTATAAACTCGTAGTTTGTAAATCATTAAACATATTCTATTTCCAATAAAGACGTTATTGAGGTTATTCAGTAAAAGATGTTATTGAATATGTAAATTGCGAATGATTAACCTAAATCCAATAACCTAAGATCCTTGGCTATAAAATGAATACTCGAACTATATGTAGGGACATATCATAGGATCAAGTTCAAGTTTATAGTCAAAATAGTCTATAGTATAAGGATAAGGTTGGGTACCTTATCCTGGAGACACTATGGACGCGGCCCACTTTGTATTAAGTACAAACGATGAGATCCTAAATCGTTCATGTGGTGACATGCGAGTGGGGGCGTCCTATGCAATGAGTTTGCATAAGACTGGACCACGAAATAAGTCACTTTCTCTTTATAATGCCGTTTACTGAAGAAACTGACTATTTCTCATAGATGACCTAGGTAACTCGTTCTTAATCCTGAGCTATCTATGAACTCCTGTTTATGCGAGATTATCCTTTGATCTGCATGGGTGAGAGTGGCCAGCATCGCCGACTCGACAAGCCTACCATTTTGGGGATAAGATCGAATAGATAGCTGGGGACATAGTTTCGCAAGACGGAATTCACTCCTACCCTTTTTAGGGTTAGTAGATAGGTTGTTCCCTTAAGTACTAACTCAAGGACTTGAACAAGGGGCCCCACCCTCTTGTTAGATCGAGAGGGACTTAGGTTTGATGGTTGGACCGCAAACCGATTGTTCATTAGAGGATTAGTGGAACTTAAGGAACAAGAAGTACTATAGGGGTGAAACGGTTATTTGACCTAGCTATAGCTACGAACAACCTGTGAAGGAACGACTTACTAAACATGGTTAAATCAAGTGGACGGAAATATATCTATAGTGAGGGGAGTGCAACTATCGGGCTATAGTGGAGTGTCCCGGTAGTTAACGAATGTTGGCTAGCTTAGATAATGAGATTAGTCGGTTAGCCTTGAATCGTTGGAGCCCATGATCTATAGGTCCATTAGGTCCCCCTACTAGCTCATATCGGATTAAAGCCTAGAATATTTTGATAGGAAACTTTGAATCGTTCAAAAACGGGAAATAGGGTTTTATCGTAAAACATGTTCGACACAATGATTTAATTATGAATTAAATTAGGAATTGAGAGATGAGGTATTTAAAAGTGTTTTAAATACCATATATATGTATTAGGAATCATATATAATTCATGGCATTAGGTGATAAAGATTGATTGGATCAATCATATCAAAATTACTTGGAAATGTCCCAATTAATTGCCTAGAAATCAATTGAAATTGAAATGAATTGCAAGCTGAAAATTTACAATTAGGATTCAATTCATAATGGATTTAGTGGCATTTCCACTCTTGCATGATGATGCATAGTGGAAAACAACACAACCATGCACTAGATGCATGTGTTGTGAAGTAGACACCTAGAATCCACTTTGAGTTGCATCTTGACCATGTGGCTAAGTGTCATGAAGCTTGTCTTTGCATGGGAGAGGTCTATAAAAGGGGCTTGAATTAGATTCAAGAAGAGCAAGCTTTCATTTAGTGTTATGCTGCAAATTTTCTCCCTCAAATTTTCTCTCATTTCATCTCCTTCCAAAAGCTTGTACCATCAAGCATTCCCTTCCTATTTCTTTCTTCTATAGACTCCCACAAGTCTTTCTAGGCCCAAGAGAATAGTAGGGAAGACTCTAGAGGTTGTCCAAGGAGCATAGGAGAGGCAAACACCACAAGGAGTTCCACATAAGTGAGCTACAAAGGTTGGTGTTCTCTCAACTCTATATTCTGTCTTTTATAGAACATGCATGCTTTAGGAGCAAAATTGAATGTCTTAAGTGCTTCCGATCTTCAATTGCTTCCGCATGTGTTATATGAACACCTTCACTGTTTATTCGGGATTATCCTTTGATCTACATGGGTGAGAGTGGCCAAACAGTGCCGCTCAATAAGCCTACCATTTTGGGGATAATACTGGATGAATAGCTTGGGACATAGTATTGCAGTGGAATTCACTCCTACCCGTATCAGGGATAGAAGAAAGGTTGTTCCCTTAAGTGCTGACTCTGAGGCTTAAACAAGGAGCCCCACCCTCCCGTTGGCCCGAGAGGGACTCTGTTTGGTGGTTGGACCATAAAAAAATTGTTCATTAAAGGACCAGTGGAGTTAAGGAATCAAGAAGTGTTATAGGGGTAAAACGGACTTTTGACCTAGCTATAGTTACGAACGACCAGTGAAGGGTTGACTTACTAATCATGGTTATATCGAGTGGGCAGAAATATATCTACAGTGAGGGGAGTGAAACTACTAGGCTATGGTGGAGTGACCCAGTAGTTAACGAATGTTGGTTAACTAGGTTAAAAGAGTTTGGCCGGTTAAACCTCAAATCGTTGGAGCCAATGATCTGTAGGTCCATTAGGTCCCCTTGCTAGCTTAAGGAATAAACTTTGGAACAATATGATGGAAAGAATTTGAATAGTTCAAATTCGGTTTAGGGAGTACATCGGTCATATTGGATATTGCTAACACGTCGGGTTTTTGGTTAAACCTAATTTTGAGAGTTTAATATATTTAAATATGATTTAAATATCGAGCACATGAATAGAGACTCATGGTTGAGAAAATACATTTCGGAAACGATCGGGATTGGTATCAAAATATTAATTTAATATTAGATATTAAATTAATTAAATAATTGATAATTTAATTAATAATTATTTTAAATTAATTATGAATTAATTTAAAATTGATAATTTAAATTTTGGAATTGATTTTTCAGATTATTAATTGAACAAATTAAATTAACTAAAATTCAACTTCAATTGAATTAATTAAATTCAAATGAAATTGAATTTTAGGAGGTGGAGTGCAATGGTGACTAAACTCATGCACTCTTCCTTATTAAGCCAACAAATCCCAATTAATTTGGGAGAGATTTGTTGTCAATTCTTGGTGCTTCTGTTGGGTTTTATGTCCTAAAACTCGTAGATAGTAAATGAAACAAATTAATCGATCTCAATAAAGTGTTATTTGAGTGATTCAATAATTTGGTTATTGAATAATCGAGTTTGCATTAATAAACCCTAAATCCAATAAACTAAGATTCAAGGTTGTTTAAATGAAACTTGGACTAGTATGTGGGGACATACGGGGAGCGGTGTCCAAGTAACAACCTAAAAGGTCTATAGTATAGGGATAAGGTTGGGTACCTTATCCTGGTGACACTATGTGATACGACCCACCTTATATTCGATACAGATGCAATGATCCAAAGCATCCATGTAGGAGACATGCGGGTGGGGGTATCCTATTCAATGAGTTTGCATAAGACCGGACCGCGAAATAGTAACCACTAAATATAGCGTTGTTAACTAGTTTAGGTTTCTATTTCAATAGGATGACCTAGGTAACTCAATCTTAATCCTGAGTCTGTTATGAACCCCTTTCAGGAAGGATTGTCCTTAGATTTGTATGGGTGAGAGTGGCCAGTTCGCCGACTCAATAATCCTACCATTTCAAGGGCAAGACCGAATGGGGGTTGGAAACATAACAGTACAAGATGGAATTCACTCCTTCCCCTATTGGGGTAAGTAGATGTGTGTTCCCTTAAGGGTTGATTCCGGGGCTTGAACAAAGGCGCGCCGTCCTCTCCCTCTCCTGGCCCGAGAGAAACTCCTGTTTAGTGGTTGGACCCTAAACAACTTGTTCATTAGAGGGGTCAGTGGTACTTAAGGAACCAGAGGTAACCTAGGGGTAAAACGATAATTTGACCCAATTGGTGTTACGAACATACGTGAAGGATTGACTTACTGCATTGGTCAATATCCGTGGACATAGAAATATTCTACAGTGAAAAGAATGCAACTGTGGGTCTTTAGTGGAGTGACCCACAGTTAACGAATGTTGACTAACTTGGTTAATGAGTTTAGCCAATTAGTCTCGTATCGTTGGAGCTTCTGATCTGTAGGCCCATTAGGTCCCACTGGTAGCTCGTAAAGAGACTTGAGGAATTAAGTATAAATTGTAAATAGAAAGTGTTCAATTTATTTAGGGGAATCATATAATGTATATTGATACATTATAATATAAAGTTTATAAAACTTTATAATATAATTTTAAATTAATTTCAAAATTAATTCTTGAGAGAAAATATTTGAAAGAGTTCAAATAATTAATATGAATTGGATTCATATTAATATAAATAATTTAATAAAATCCCTAAGGTTAAATATGTGATATTTAATTTGGTAATTAATTAATTATGGAATTAATTAATTATTTATTAAAATTAGAGATCTTTTCCTATTAGGAAAAGGCCTTCCTTTTTCTATTAGGAAAAAGTCTTGGCCTTTACCTATAAATAGGACTCCTGGGGTGGGGTGAAAGGAATCCAATTCATTCTCCTACTCTCAGAGAATTCCCCTGAAGGCTCCCTCTAGACTCCCACCAATCTCCTGCCTCTAGAAGTCTCAGAGTCATACCGGTATAGCCATAGTGGTCGTGTTCGCAGTAGTTCGTGATTATTTTACAAGCAGTTGGTGAATTTAATCTGAGTCGTCAACGAGAGTAAGTAATTTGTTACTATATAAATTAGATTTAGATCTAATATTTTTGTATGCTTAGCCTTAATATAAATTTAGAATAATTCTAAGATTATTGTCAATGTATTGGTATTTTAGATTAAACAAAATTAATTACAAATCGGTCTCAATCACGCTTCCGCTTTACGGAATTACGGAATTCCAATCCTTTAGCTTCAACTCAGATTATCTTCCTCTTTAAATAGAGGATGGATTGCTGAAGAAAGGAGGCTGGAAAGTCTAAGGTTATGCTGCCAAATTCATCCCTCACGCTGAAGAACTCAAAACCTCTCTCAAGCTTGTAACCCAAGCATTTTCCCTCTCAAATTCCATCACTAGAGGATCTCACAATCCGTTCCAAAGGCCTGAGAATAGCAAGGAAGATCCAGTGGTGGTTCGTGACAAGTTGGTGAGGAAAAACATCAAACCAATTCGTTGAATTTTGAGCTACAAGAGGTTGGTACCCATGAACTCTGTTTTTCCTCTTTTGGACAGCATGGTTTGTATGAACAAATTGATGTTATGATGTGTCTAAGATCCAAAATTGCTTCCGCATGTTAGATATTAACACCTTCAATTAGTATCAGAGCATGGTTTGGGCACCTAATTTACATTAATTTGATCATGGTGGGTAGCATTTTGAAAATGAATGTGCATGGGTGCTGAAATTATTTATCCATTTTTAATGTATGTTGTAATTAACTAGAATAGTATATGCATAAATGTATGTCATATAGATTTAAAATCCCACCATAGGAAGCATGCTTCATGCATTCAAGTATGTTAGAAAGAGTTATAATGTAAGTATGCATGTTTTAGGTTTCGTGTTAGATGCATGCTGAATGAATAGCTCTCGTTAGAAATAGTTAAATATAATCGTTATATAAACTAAATGAAAATGAACAAGCATGTAGCATGAAACTTCCTTAGCTCGATATTAAAGTGTTAACATCAAATAAAAATATTGTTATAGGTTGATCTCTTTTATAAACTAGTTATAAACCGAGATAGATGATAAAATTTATAACAAAGATAAAAGCATGCTCACCTAGGGTTAAACGAACCAAATCGATCAATCTCATAGAATAGGTCGATAACTTGTTAAGCTAAGGTTACAAGAGAACTCACCCGGTTAGTTGCTGTCTAAGGTTGGAGGTAGTTAAGTTGACGGTTTACGGAATACCTCCTACCTGGGCATCAAGCCAGTACTTGAGTTAGTTTAACCTAGCTTTTATGAGCATGCACGTGAGAGATGTAAGGTTATAATTGTTTATCACCTAGACATTGTAGGTTAATTAAACCTAGACTTAGGTAAATATTCAATTAGCCGAAATATGCCTAAGTAACAATTTACCCAAAAACGTTCAGAATACTTAGTGGGAGAAAAAGATAAAATGAATAGTTTTTTTCTCACGCTCTCCTTATAGTTCACACCGTGAGGTTTATGCTTGGCCTCGTGTATCTTAAAACTGCAACTACTCCATTCGAAAGGTGTTTGCATAAATAAATATCAAGGTGAACGAAGAAAGTATTTATAGTAAGTGGGAGAAAGAAGTGTGTCAACACATCTATTGCCTTCTAGAGTGAGTTAAAAAATATGATAAAAACGATCCCTAGAATACTATGCAAGTGCACATAGTCTGCAGCGAGTGATAAAAATGATCCCTAGAATACTATGCAAGTGCACATAGTCAGCAGCAAGTGATAAGTAATTTATCGTATCCACGAGGTTTTGAATAGCTTTCACTTTACCTATTTTATGTAACTTTTTAATGGTTTCAAGGTTGTTAAAATGATTGATTTTGAAATAATGCTGAAGCAAAAGAAATAACAAAGCAGAATGTAAACGGATAAAGTAGACAAATTGAAAACAGACGTTGGTTAAGATTTCTGTAATTGTTTAAAATGATGCTCTAGCAATAATATTGATTAGGCAATTCTTTTGCAGTCTTATTAGCAGGATCCTCCCGAAACTCTGGATTTTTAGGAATGTGTTTCAACTCCAATGACGTCTACCGATCAAGCACTAGATGACTGGTTATCCCTAACTCAGTTACTGGCGTCCACCAACACATAATGGTCTAGTGTGATTAAATGTCACACACCTCTCAAATCATCCTTGAAACTAAGAGGTGATATTCATACTGGCTGGCCAGGCGGGCACAAAATAGAAATAAGCACAACAAATAATCAAGATGCTCAAATCAATATCAATTGCATAGAGTATGAAGCACGACAATTACATAGATCCTAATCAACACCTAAGTAAATTTAGTTCATGGAGTACAAAGTAACACACGCTACAATCTGAGTATGTGCATCCATAACTACAAGAATTTTACCAGACAAGATTAATTCCCTTGAAGAAATCCCTAGCTAATGGTCTTCTTGAAGTCTCCAATCGTTTCTCATTTATTCGGCTTCCAAAGAAGGACAGTAAGTCTCCAAAAATGGAATTAGACTTTCCTCTCTCGAATGATTTGACTTGAGACGGCTACTTCCTTTTATAGAGTGGAGTAAACCCTAAATTAGGTCAAAGGTTACTCGTGGAAGGCTCTCCAAGCATCCTAGATCCGAGATTGGTTCAGAAAATGCCACCTCATTAATGAATCACGTGCGACTCACGTGGCAGTTTTGCTCCTAGCTTTGCTGAATCATGGATTTTGCTCCCTCAAGTCGCTCAGCATTATTTTCTGTGCAAAATAACTTCCAAAGCATCCATTCTTCTAAATAGGTTAAAACATATAATATTCATCTAAAAGCAACCTTATCAGACACAAAAGACACACAAATCACTATAGAAATTGTAGGTGTTAATATCACAAATGCGGAAGCAATTTTGGATCTTAGGCACACAATTTGATCAATTTAATCCTAGAAGACATGCTGTCCATAAGAACAAAAATAGAGTAATAAGGTACCTACCTCTTGGAGCTCCCAATTCGTATAATCGGATTCTTTATAATTCACACGAACGGCTTTTGGACAACCACTTGGATCTTCTCTACTATCCTCAGGCCTTGGAACGGATTGTGGGATCCTCAATTGATAGGAATTGGAAAGGAAAGTTATGGGTATAAGCAAGCTTGAAAGTATGAACATGGAAGTTCTTGGGAGAATTTTGGCCGCATTTTAGGTTGAAGAAATCCCTAATTCTCATCAGCTTATCCTCTATATATAGAGGAAAATCATGCAAAAGGATTGCACAAAAAATTGACAACAAATAAGGATCATTTTGAGTCACAAGATTAGGTGGTGCAATAAGGCTAATTACAAGTGATTAGTCATTAAGCACCACCTCCAAAATTTGCTAATTTTTTAGTTTCTTTTAAATTCAAAATTTGCAAATAAAATTCTGAATGATCCCACTTTCTTTTGTTTTTATTTTTATTTTAATTTAAATATCATTTATTTAATTAAAATAAAATTATTTAATTTAATATCTCATATTAAATTAATACCATTTGTGCAATCTTGGTTTCTTTCTCCCAACGAATTTTCTCAAACATGAATCCTTATTCACGTGTTTAATATTTAAATCATATTTAAATATATAACTCTCATTTTAAGTTTAATTCATAATTAAACTAATATGTCGTTAAATATCGTATATAAGCGACTTTTGTATCTTTTTCCGAATTTTGAACGTTTCAAATATTAACCTATCATATTGTTCCAAGTTTTATTCCTATTGAGCTAGTAGAGGGACCTAGTGGACCTACAGATCATGGGCTCCAACGAAATGATGATAACCGATTAATCTCATTAACCTAGTCATTCATCGTTCGTTAGCTTCCGGGACACTCCACTATAGCCCGTAGCTGCACTCCCCTCACTGTAGATATATTTCTTGTCCACTTTAGATAACCATGATTAGTAAGTCGACCCTTCACCGATTGTTCGTAACTAGAGCTAGGTCAAATGTCCGTTTTACCCCTATTGTTACATCTTGTTCCTTAAGTTCCACTGATCCTCTAATGAACAACTAGTTCGCAATACAATCACTGAACCAAGTCCCTCTCAAGGTTATGAGAGGGTGGGGCCCCTTGTTCAAGACTTGGAGTCAGTACTTAAGGGAACAACCTTTACTAACCCTAAAATGGGTAGCAGTGAATTCCATCTTGCAAAGCTATGTCCCCGGCTATCCATTTAGTCTTATCCCCAAAATGGTAGGCTTATTGAGTCGGCGATGTTTGGCCACTCTCACCCATGCAAATCAAAGGATAATCCCAAATAAACAGGAGTTCATAGTTAGCTCAGGATTAAGATCGAGTTACCTAGGTTATATGTATGAGATGTTCAGTTTCAACAGTAAACGGTGTTATAAAGTGAAAGTGACTTATCTCCTGGTCCGATCTCTATGCAAACTCTTTGCATAGGACGCCCTCACTCACATGTCTTATACATGAACGATTAGGATCACATTGTCTGTCTCTAAAGAACAAAGCGAGCAGCGCCAATAGTGTCCCCAGGATTAAGGTACCCAACCTTATCCATATACTATAGATCGTTTAGACTATTTACTTGAACTTGATCCATACTTATGTCACACATAAACTTCAAGTATACATAATATAGCCATGGGTTCTTAGTTTATTGGATTTATGGTTATATTTAGGCAATACTAATAATTTAAAATCAATAACACTTTATTGAATGGAAATAACTCTTTATTATAAATAATCGTCAAAATGTTACATTTACTACCTACGAGTTTTAGGGCATAAAATCCTACAAAAATAAGGCCTAAATATCTCCATTTTGGAGAGCTATCATACCCCCAAACTTGAACTATTGCGCGTCCCGAGCAATACTTGTTGGGTTCTATGCCCTAAAACTCGTAGATAGTAAATGAAACAAATTAATCGATCTCAATAAAGCGTTATTTGAGTAATTTAGTAATTTGGTTATTGAATAATCGAGTTTGCATTAGTAAACCCTAAATCCAATAAACTAAGATCCAAGGTTGTTTAAATGAAACTTGAACTAGTATGTGGGGACATACGGGGATCGGTGTTCAAGTAACAACCTAAAAGGTCTATAGTATAGGGATAAGGCTGGGTACCTTATCCTGGTGACACTATGTGATACGGCTCACCTTGTATTCGATACAGATGCAATGATCCAAAGCATCCATGTAGGAGACATGCGGGTGGGGGTATCCTATGCAATGAGTTTGCATAAGACCGGACCGCGAAATAGTAACCACTAGATGTAACGTCGTTAACTAGTTTAGGTTTCTATTTCAATAGGATGACTGAGTAACTCAATCTCAATCTTGAGTCTGTTATGAACCCCTTTCACGAGGAGTTGTCCTTAGATTTGTATGGGTGAGAGTGGCCAGTTCGCCGACTCAATAATCCTACCATTTCAGGGGCAAGACCGAATGGGGGGCTGGAAACATAACAGTACAAGATGGAATTCACTCCTTCCCCTATTGGGGAAAGTAGATGTGTGTTCCCTTAAGGGCTGATTTCGGGGCTTGAACAAAGGTGCGCCGTCCTCTCCTGGCCCGAGAGAAATTCTTGTTTAGTGGTTGGACCCTAAACAACTTGTTTATTAGAGGGACCAGTGGTACTTAAGGAACCAGAGGTAACCCAGGGGTAAAACGGTAATTTGACCCAGCTGGTGTTACGAACACACGTGAAGGATTGACTTACTGCATTGGTCGATATCTGTGGACACAGAAATATTCTACAGTGAGAAGAGTGCAGCTGTGGGTCTTTAGTGGAGTGACCCACAGTTAACGAATGTTGACTAACTTTGTTAATGAGTTTGGCCAATTAAGCTCGTATCGTTGGAGCTTCTGATCTGTAGGTCCATTAGGTCCCACTAGAAGCTCGTAAAGAGACTTGAGGCAATGAAGTATAAATTGTAAATTGAAAGTGTTCAATTTATTTGGGGAATCGTATAATGTATATTGATGCATTATAATATAAAGTTTATGAAACTTTATAATATAATTTTTGAATTAATTTCAAAAATTAATTCTCGAGAGAAAATATTTGAAAGAGTTCAAATAAATTTAATATGAATTGAATTCATATTAATTTTAATTTTAATAAAATCCCTAAGATTAAATATATGATATCTAATTGGGTAATTAATTAATTATTTATTAAAATTAGAGACCTTTTCCTGTTAGGAAAAGACCTTCCTTTTCCTATTAGGAAAAGACCTTCCTTTTCCTATTAGGAAAAGACCTTCCTTTTCCTATTAGGAAAAAGTCTTGGCCTTTACCTATAAATAGGACCCCTGGGGTGGGGTGAAAGACATCCCATTCATTCTCCTACTCTCAGAGAATTCCCCTAAAGGCTCCCTCTAGACTCCCACCAGTCTCCTGCCTCTAGAAGTCTCAGAGTCATACCAGTGTAGCCATAGTGGTGGTGTTCGTAGTAGTTCGTGATTATTTCACAAGTAGTTAGTGAATTTAATCTGAGTCGTCAACGAGAGTAAGTAATTTGTTACCTTATAAATTAGATTTAAATTTAATATTTTTTTATGCTTAGCCTTAATATATATTTAGAATAGTTCAAATATTATTACCAATGTATTGGTATTTTAGATTAAACAAAATTAATTACGAATCGGTCCCAATCACCCTTCCGCTTTACAGAATTACGGAATTCCAATCCTTCAATTGGTATTAGAGCCGGTCGTAGATCTAATTTTGTTTCTCTTAAATTTGCATTGGCTATTGGTGGGATTGATTAATTCATAATGTATGTATGGTTTGCATTGGACTATTTAGGTTAATTTTATGGTCATAGATTTTATTGTTTTTTTATGTGATTTGATCATGTAAGGGCCCCGTGTTTCAGGTATTTTATGTAAAATCGAGTCCTTTGTAAGTCCGGGTCTAGATTAAGTTTTTTATGAGATGAAAAACGTTGAATTCATGGCTGAAATTGAAGAAAAAGACGAAGAACAGACGCTGTTTTTGGCCCAGAAAGTGCTCCAGACGCAACAGCGTCGCGACGCTGTATCGATTCACAGACGTAGACGGCAAGAAGAAACCGCAGCGTCGCGACGCTGTCACGATGTGTGGCATCGCGAGGACGTGTTTCAGGCAGTTCAAGGTAGCTAGCGGTCTGGTTCGCACGGTCCATCTGGGCTGGGACCGATTTGGTCTGGTTCAGCTGGAATTTAATTTGGTTCGTGTTTTTTTAAGCCGGTTTAAAGCTATCCGGGTCGGTTCGTAATGTCTAGACCAGTTTTTGGAGCTACAGAAGGATTTTAGGATAGAATTTAGCAATAATTATTGTAATTTAATGCTTTATTTTATCCTAGGGGCCAAAATTAACCGGTTCAATTGCTATTTAAATGTTTTGTGGATGTCATTTAGATTAAATCTCACATTAGGTTAAGCATGATCATGCATTTTAATATATTATAAATGTTATAATGTATGATATTAATGCATGATGGATGGATTTCAGGAGTAATTTAATATAATGGTTATGTTAAATATATGAAATTCAATAAGCATGTGGCATGACATTACATAGCTTAAATATAAAGAGTTATATTTAATTTAATGTCTTATGGATGCTTGGGTGATTTGCATGATTTGCATGATATAAGGAGTTATATTAAGAAAATATGAAAATCAATTTGCATTAAGCATGACACATCCATAGTTTATATAATTGTTATATTAAGTCATGAAATGCAAATGTTATGGTTTATCGATTAATTTGAATTTGATTGTTAATTAATTAAACCATATAAAGTTTATTATAGGGATAATCATTAAAACTTATAAGAGTTATAAAATTAATGATTAGAAACCGTCAACCTATAATAAAGATTGCATGCAAACATAGGATCATAGGTAAATGAATTAATTTTAAAATGTTTAAAATTAATTAGACCTAAGATCACGTTAATTCTAATAGGATTAGAATTAAGTCTTGCTTAGTTTTAAAATAGTTTTAATATGACTAAGTAGGACAAACATAACTATTGGTTATAAGGGAACTCTACCGGTGAAGTTCTGTCTAAGGCTGGAGGTACTTAAGATGACGGTTTACGGAACACCTCCTACCTGGGAACTGACCCAGAACTTGAGTTGAATTAACCACAGTTAATAAGCTTTGCCCATCGCTAACCCATCTTTTTTTTGCAGATGACAGCCTGATCCTTTTCAAAGCTAATCGGAGTAATTGCGAAGTGGTGAAAAAGATCCTGGGGGAATACAAAAGGGCTTCGGGCCAATCTATAAACTTTGAGAAGTCGGCTTGTATGATCAGTAAAAACATCGATAGACCCAAAGCAAAAGATCTAAGCGGCTGCCTTGGGGTTAAGCTAGTGGATTCGTTGGGGTACTATCTGGGTATGTCCTCTCAAACGGGTCGTAAGAAGCACAAAGTGTTTTGGAAGTTGAAGGAAAGAATTTGGAAGACCCTACAAGGTTGGAAAGAGCGTTTGTTCTCTATGGGAGGCAAGGAGATTCTTATCAAAGCAGTGGCCCAAGCTATCCCAACTTATACTATGAGTTGCTTTAAGCTTCCTAATAGTATTTGTGAGGAGATTAACAAGCTTTGTGCCAGGTTTTGGTGGGGTTCAGTGGGAGATAAGAAAAAGGCTCATTGGTTGAATTGGAAAAAGCTTTGAGCGAGCAAGGAGAATGGAGGCCTCGGCTTCCGTGATATTAGCTTGTTTAGTCAAGCTATGCTTGCAAAACAAAGTTGGCGAATTATCAAAAACCCAAATAGCCTCCTTGCCAAGGTTCTACGGGGTAGATATTATAAGCACAACAACTTCCTGGAAGCCTCACTTGGTTCCAACCCATCTCTAACGTGGAGAAATATTATTTGGGTAGGGACCTTTTCAAGCAAGGCATGAGGTGGAGAGTTGGAAATGGGAACCTCATTAGCATCAAGGAGGATCCTTGGATCCCGAGAGTTGGGAACTACAAGCCTATTTGGGTTAAGGAAGAGCTTGCTGAGGGGAGAGTGTCCAAGCTTATTTCAGACTCGGGTGATTGGATGGAGGAAGTCATCCGGAGCTCCTTTTTGGAGGTTGTTGCCGAAGCAATCCTGGGGATTCAATTGGGAACAGAGACTCAAAAGATTCGATTATTTGGGGGCCGAATTCAAAAGGAAATGTCTCCGTCAAAAGTGCCTACCACATAGCTCAAAATTTAGCAAATGCAGACAAAGATTCTACCTCAGACCCGTCCTTATCGAGAGGCTTTTGGAAGGATTTCTGGAAGATCAAAGTCGTCCCTAAGGAGAAGCTCTGTGTTTGGAGAGCAATTCGAAATTCTCTCCCTACTCAATCTAATATCCTTGGAAGAGGAATAGACACTAACCCATTGTGTTTTCTATGCAGGAGGGACCCGGAATCAGTGGAGCATGTGTTGTGGAATTGCAAAATTGCTAAAGAGGTGTGGTGCCATTTCTTCCCTATCTTACAAAAATTTCCGAATTTTTTCAGGATTGGATGGAGCCTCATGGACAAGTGGGCAAAATTAAGGGAGCTGCTTGAAGAGGACGAAAGCTCTAAAGCCATTAACATTATTTGGAGCATATGGAATCACAAACACTCAGTAAAGACCAGAGCAGATATTCCAGACCCATCGGCGATTATCAGAACAGCAAATTCTAGAGGCAAAGATAAGTCAAACTTGGCTGCCGGCGGTAGCGTTCTTGCGAATTCCCTCGGTTTAGAGACCCTCTTGAGTCAAGGGCCTTGGGTCCCCCCCTCCCTAATGTATGGAAGATTAATTCTGATGCCTCGTGGTCGAATGAGCGGAGATCCGGCAGGATCGATTGGGTTGCTCGTGACTCCAAAGGGTCTTTCATCTTCGCGGGTTGCAAGCATTGGCAGCGGTCTTGGCCTGTAAAATGTCTCGAGATGGAAGCGATTAAAGCTAGCTTGACAAGAATTCTTGATCGTATGAGTAGGCCTTACCCGAAGATCGTAATCGAGTCAGATTCTTCCGAAGCCATCGACATTCTCAATGGAATCGCAGAGGATCGATCAGAGATTTTTCTTATCGCTGATGAAGTGCGTCGGGTTACCAATCTTGTGGGCTCTGTTAGTTTCTCCTTCACGCCGAAGGAGTCGAATGTAATGGCGCATGATTTAGCGTGGTTTGCTTCTGCCTGTTGTTTGTCAGGTGGTTTAAGTGATTTTTTTTTTGGGATTCTTCTAATTCGGAAGAATCAATCTTTTGCACGGCAGATTTGCCTTTCTGTTGTAATTCCTCCTTTTTCAAGGAAAGTGGTTGGAAGTTTGGTGGTTTGCTTTAATGCTATTTAATGATATTTATTTTTCAAAAAAAAAAAAGTTCACAACGTGAGGACCATGCTAGGCCACGAGTCACCCTGGGAGTGACCCCCTACAGATGGTGTTTGCATGGATCAATATCAAGGTGAATGAGGGAGTATTTTATAGTAAGTGGGAGCAGGATACGTGTCAAAGTATCCTATGGTCTCCTCCATTAGGTTGCACCGTGAGATCCCCATGATCTGCCTGCGAGTCGCCCTAGGAGCGATCACCCTACGAAGGGCTTGATCATGGGAGTCGGAACAACGTAAACTCCAGAAATGGATAGGGTTTCTTAGGTCCATTTCCAACTTTGACTTTCCCTACGGTAGCATTGTTGGGGCCGACCTCTGAGATCTGAAAAATGGAGGGTCACACTTACGGGAAATTGTTAATGTGTTAATAATTTCCTGACCAAAAAAAAAAACGGTAGCTAAGAACTATTGGAATACGAGTTATTCTGGGAATAGGGATTGGCTGAGATTGTCTCAATTTAGAGGAGGAGTAGCTGACTGCCCTACGGTAGCTGTTGTTCTATACCACTGAAGTATCGTTGCAAAATGAATGTTTACTCTATGGGTCGATCATTACTTTTGCTAAATTGATTGGATTAAAATAATACTATTATTTTGTGTAATGGGTTAATGCAACATCACTTATTAAGTTAATTTGCTTGTTCTCAGCATGAAACGTTCTTTGTATGTCTCGAATAACGCCAATTACAAAACTGGTATTTCTAATACAACTAAGAAAATGAACTTAAACATTAATTGCGTGGAATTGGTCTTAACTGAGGACGGTCCTCAAGCCCACATATCTAATTCATCTGAAATTGTTCATGATGAATATGACATAGACTGCTTAGCACATCTCAATAAATTTGATTTATTGGTCATTGATACGTGTATAATGGAAAATGATGATACAGCATGGATCCTTGATTCAGGTGTCACTCATCACGTATGCTCTTCCTTTGAGGGAATGAGCTCCTGGCAAAGGTTGGATGCTGGGGAAATGACTCTCAGAGTTAGGACTGGGGAGCTCATTTCAGCTAAAGCAGTGGGAGATATTAAAATGTTCTTCTCCAGGGAACGCTATATGTTATTAGATAATGTATATATAGTTCCCAAAATAAAAAGAAATTTGATTTCTATTTCTTGTTTGCTAGAACAAGGATATTCAGTATCCTTTTCTGTGAATGAAGCTTTCATCACTAAGAGGGATACTGATATTCTGTTCTGCAAAAATGGAGAACAATTTGTATGTTTTAAGACCAATAGAGTCTAGGGCTATTTTGAACAATGAAATGTTTAAAACAGTTGAGACTCAACCAAAAAGGCAGAAAGTTTCTCAAACTACCTATCTTTGGCACTTGAGACTTGGCCACATAAATCTCAATAGGATTCGGAGATTGGTTAAGAACGGACTTCTTAAGATGATACTTTACCTCCGTGTGAGTCATGTCTCGAAGGTAAGATGACCAAACGACCTTTTACTGGAAAAGGTTATCGTGCCAAGGAGCCCTTAGAACTCGTACATACGGATCTCTGTGGTCCAATGAATGTAAAAGCTCGAGGAGGGTATGAATATTTCATCTCTTTCATAGATAAATTATTCAAGGTATGGTTATTTATACCTAATGAGTCATAAGTCTGAAGCCCTTGAAAAGTTCAAGGAGTACAGGATTGAAGTTGAGAACTTGTTAGGTGGAGAGTATTTGGACTTAAAATTCCAGAACTATTTGATAGAACATGGAATCTCGTCTCAACTCTCAACACGAGGTACACCTCAACAGAATGGTGTATCTGAAAGGAGAAACAGAACCTTGTTGGACATGGTTCGATCTATGATGAGCTATGCTCAACTGCCTAGTTCTTTTTGCGGTTATGCAGTAGAGACTACAGTTTATATTTTGAATGTAGTTCCCTCAAAGAGTGTTTCTGAAACACCATTTGAGCTCTGGAAAGAGCGTGTTGCACTTTTCCGCAAGCATACGGTCGCCCAAGTAATATTAAAACGAAAAGTATTCCGAGTATCGAATCCTCAGGGAAATTGATTTAATTCCATTAATTACCAAGAACCATCATGTTTAATTTTCTTTTTCACTCTCGTGTTCCAAGCAATCGTTAACCATGCAATTTGAATCTAATCTAAATTCTCTCTGTCGAGCATCAATTTAGACCAACATATCAATTAATCCGTGATCAAGAGATTAAAGGCATTAAGAATGAATTGCATAGATGAAATATGAAGAACTTCGTTACAATATCCAAGGATTTAAGCTACAATATCCAATTAGCTAGAATAACGACCATAGGTCTCAAGATCTACTCACAAATGGAAATAATTTTGCCAAAGTGATCTTGATCTATAGGTCTAACTCAAACTATAATAAAGAATTACAAAGAAGTAAGGAAGAAATAACCGATAAGTTGATCCAAAGCTCCCGTCATGAACATCTCGAATCCCGAGCCTTGGAATCTCGCTCAATTCCACCTTTTTTTTCACAATTCTACTCTTTTTTTCTCTCTATTGAGCTAGGGGAGAACTCCCCAAAAATGGGTTGATTTGAACCAAAGAAAGGGGGGCTATTTATAGGAGCAGGGGCGGGCCATTTCTTGCTGAACAAGTCGACAGCGTCGCGACGCTACGTTACAGTGTCGCTGTGACGTTAGGTTTTCTTACTGCGAAAGTTGGCGCAGCGTCGCGACGCTGTCGCGATTCCAGACTTTCTTCTCTACTACCTAGCGTCGAGACGCTATAGTCCTAGCGTCGCGACGCTAGGCCTTCTAGAAGCCCTATTCGCGGATTTTGGCCTCCTTTCTTCTTTCTTTTGGGGTTTTTGGGCCTCCACTTCAAATATTTTTGCTCCAACTCAACTATTATGGGCCAAAAGTCTTCATTTTGGTCTTGAAATTACTAAAATTCACGGTTTTGCCTCACGAACTCGGTTTTCTACAAAATCAACATAAAAATACATTAAAACTCACAATTAACGCACAAAACTAGCCAAAATAAATAGGAAAAAGATAGCATTTTTGCATGCTATCAGGGCGTAAAGCTAGTTTACGTCATTTCAGAATTTGGGGTTGCCCTGCATATGTGTTAGTGGCAAACCCAAAGAAATTGGATTCACGTTCAAAATTATGCCTATTTGTAGGCTACCCAAAAAGAAACAAGAGGTGGATACTTCTTCGATCCACAAGAAAATAAAGTGTTTGTATCGACAAATGCTACTTTCTTGGAATAAGACCACGTTAGAGAACACAAAACTAGCAGTAAAATTATGTTAAGTGAACTTTCTGGTGAAGCTACAAATGAATCAACAAGAGTTGTTGATGAGGCTGGACCTTCAACAAGAGTTGTTGATGAGCCCAGTTCAGAGGCCGGACCTTCAACAAGAGTTGTTGATGAGCCCAGTTCAGAGGCTGGACCTTCAACAAGAGTTGTTGATGAGCCCAGTACATCTGGTCAAGCCCATCCTTCTCAAGTGTTGAGAATGCCTCGACGTAGTGGGAGGGTTGTTATTCAACCTGAACGCTATCTGGGTTTAGCAGAAACTCCAGCTGTCATACCTGATGATGGGGTTGAGAATCCATTGACCTTTAGACAAGCAATGAATGATGTGGATCATGACCAGTGGGTCAAAGCTATAGACCTAGAGATGGAGTCTATGTACTTCAATCAAGTCTGGGATCTTGTAGACCAACCTGAATGGGTAAAACCCATAGGGTGCAAATGGATCTACAAGAGGACACGAGACGTAGCTGGGAAAGTACAGACTTTCAAAGCTCGACTTGTGGCAAAGGGTTATACCAAAAAGGAAGGGGTGGACTATGAGAAACCTTCTCCCCAGTTGCCATGTTAAAGTCGATAAGGATACTCTTGTCCATTGTCACGTTTTATGATTATGAGATTTGGCAAATGGATGTCAAGACTGCTTTTCTGAATGGCAATCTTGAAGAGAACATCTTTATGTCTCAACCAGAGGGGTTCATTGCTCAAGGTCAGGAGCAAAAAGTTTGCAAGCTTAGACGATCCATTTATGGGTTGAACAAGCTTCCAGATCTTGGAATATAAGTTTTGACACTGCTGTCAAATCTTATGGCTTTGACTA
Source organism: Luffa aegyptiaca (assembly GCA_017139565.1). NCBI lineage: Eukaryota > Viridiplantae > Streptophyta > Magnoliopsida > Cucurbitales > Cucurbitaceae > Luffa > Luffa aegyptiaca. The sequence goes on along the minus strand of CM029407.1, from coordinate 32,767,834 downwards.
GAACGTTGATGAGCCTTGTGTTTACAAAAGGATTATCAACAGTTCAGTAGCTTTTCTGGTGTTGTATGTAGATGATATTCTTCTCATTGGGAATGATGTAGAATATCTAGCTGACATTAAAAAATGGCTATCGACTGAGTTCCAAATGAAAGATTTGGGTGAAGCTCAGTATGTTCTAGGGATTCAAATTATCAGGAATCGTAAGAACAGAACGTTAGCCTTGTCTCAAGCATCGTATATAGACAAGATGTTGTCTAGATATATGTTGCAGAATTCCAAGAGGGGTTTACTACCCTTCAGGCATGGAGTTCATTTGTCTAAGGAACAGTGTCCTAAGACTTGGGTGAAGCTCAGTATGTTCTAGGGATTCAAATTATCAGGAATCGTAAGAACAGAACGTTAGCCTTGTCTCAAGCATCGTATATAGACAAGATGTTGTCTAGATATATGTTGCAGAATTCCAAGAGGGGTTTACTACCCTTCAGGCATGGAGTTCATTTGTCTAAGGAACAGTGTCCTAAGACTTGGGTGAAGCTCAGTATGTTCTAGGGATTCAAATTATCAGGAATCGTAAGAACAGAACGTTAGCCTTGTCTCAAGCATCGTATATAGACAAGATGTTGTCTAGATATATGTTGCAGAATTCCAAGAGGGGTTTACTACCCTTCAGGCATGGAGTTCATTTGTCTAAGGAACAGTGTCCTAAGACACCTTAAGAAATTGAGGATATGAGACGGATCCCATATGCTTCAGCTGTAGGCAGTCTTATGTATGTCATGTTGTGTGCTAGGCCTGACATTTGCTATGCAGTTGGGATAGTCAGCAGATACCAGTCCAATCCAGGGTTAGACCACTGGACTGCAGTTAAAAACATCCTCAAGTATCTTCGAAGAATGAGGGACTATCAGCTTGTGTATGACTCTAAGGATTTGATCCTTACAGGATACACAGACTCTGACTTTCAGACTGATAAGGATTCTAGAAAATCCACATCAGGGTCAGTATTTACCTTCAACGGGGGAGCAGTAGTCTGGCATAGCATCAAGTAAGGATGCATTGCAGACTCCACCATGGAGGCCGAATATGTCGCTACTTGTGAAGCAGCTAAGGAGGCTGTATGGCTACGGAAGTTCTTGATGGATTTGGAAGTTGTCCCAAATATGAACTTGCCAATCACCCTTTACTGTGATAATAGTGGTGCAGTGGCAAATTCTAAAGAACCTCACAGTCACAAAAGAGGCAAGCACATAGAGCGCAAATATCATCTCATCAGAGAGATCGTGCAACGAGGGGACGTGATCGTCACGAAGGTAGCCTCTGCGCACAATATTTATGATCCATTTACGAAGGCTCTCACGGCTAAAGTGTTCGAGGGTCATCTAGAGGGTCTAGGTCTGTGAGATATGTACATAGAATAATCTAGGGCAAGTGGGATAAGTGTAATGGGTATTGTGAATGCCCTAGTTTATTGTATTTATCTGTATTTGTACTTTTATACAGTATTAATACAAACTACTATTCCTAGTTCAATGATTATTCATTCAATTTTGATTGTTGATGTACATTGCCCACTAGAGTTTTAGTTCAAGTGAGAGTTGTTGGGTTATATGCCCTAAAACTCGTAGATAGTAAATGAAACAAATTAATCGATCTCAATAAAGCGTTATTTGAGTAATTTAATAATTTGGTTATTGAATAATCGAGGTTGCATTAATAAACCCTAAATCCAATAAGCTAAGATCCAAGGTTGTTTAAATGAAACTTGAACTAGTATGTGGGGACATACGGGGATTGGTGTTCAAGTAATAACCTAAAAGGTCTATAGTATAGGGATAAGGCTGGGTACCTTATCCTGGTGACACTATGTGATACGGCCCACCTTGTATTTGATACAGATGCAATGATCCAAAGCATCCATGTAGGAGACATGCGGGTGGGGGTATCCTATGCAATGAGTTTGCATAAGACCGGACCGCGAAATAGTAACCACTAGATGTAACACTGTTAACTAGTTTAGGTTTCTATTTCAATAGGATGACCTAGGTAACTCAATCTACATCCTGAGTCTATTATGAACCCCTTTCAAGAAGGATTGTCCTTAGATTTGTATGGGTGAGAGTGGCCAGTTCGCCGACTCAATAATCCTACCATTTCAGGGGCAAGACCGAATGGGGGCTGGGAACATAACAGTACAAGATGGAATTCACTTCTTCCCCTATTGGGGAAAGTAGATGTATGTTCCCTTAAGGGCTAATTCCAGGGCTTGAACAAAGGTGCGTCGTCCTCTCCTGGCCCGAGAGGAATTCCTATTTAGTGGTTGGACCCTAAACAACTTGTTCATTAGAGGGATCAGTGGTACTTAAGTAACTAAAGGTAACCCAGGGGTAAAACGGTAATTTGACCTAGCTGGTGTTACGAACACACGTGAAGGATTGACTTACTGCATTGGTCGATATCCGTGGACACAGAAATATTCTACTGTGAGAAGAGTGCAGTTGTGGGTCTTTAGTGGAGTGACCCACAGTTAACGAATGTTGACTAACTTGGTTAATGAGTTTGGCCAATTAAGCTCGTATCGTTGGAGCTTCTGATCTGTAGGTCCATTAGATCCCACTGGTAGCTCGTAAAGAGACTTGAGGCAATTAAGTATAAATTGTAAATTGAAAGTGTTCAATTTATTTGGGGAATCGTATAATGTATATTGATGCATTATAATATAAAGTTTATGAAACTTTATAATATAATTTTTGAATTAATTTCAAAAATTAATTCTCGAGAGAAAATATTTGAAAGAGTTCAAATAAATTTAATATGAATTGGATTCATATTAATTTTAATTTTAATAAAATCTCTAAGATTAAATATATGATGTCTAATTGGGTAATTAATTAATTATTTATTAAAATTAGAAATCTTTTCCTATTAGGAAAAGGTCTTCCTTTTCCTATTAGGAAAAAATCTTGGCCTTTACCTATAAATAGGACCCCTGGGGTGGGGTGAAAGGCATCTCATTCATTCTCCTACTCTCAGAGAATTCCCCTGAAGGCTCCCTCTAGACTCCCACCAGTCACCTGCCTCTAGAAGTCTCAAAGTCATACCGGTGTAGCCATAGTGGTGGTGTTCGTAGTAGTTCGTGATTATTTCACAAGTAGTTAGTGAATTTAATCTGAGTCGTCAACGAGAGTAAGTAATTTGTTACTTTATAAATTAGATTTAAATCTAATATTTTTGTATGCTTAGCCTTAATATATATTTAGAATATTTCTAATATTATTGCCAATGTATTGGTATTTTAGATTAAACAAAATTAATTACGTATTGGTCCCAATCACGCTTCTGCTTTACAGAATTACGAGATTTCAATCCTTCAATACTAACTAACCTTCCCTTGAAAATTCAAAACATTAGTCATAGCACAACTCAATCAAAACAGATATTCCAACACTACCTTCAACCCTTACCTGAGCATTCTGCAAAACCAAGCTCTTCTGCAGCAAAATAATTCTTTCAACATTGAACAAATAATCACCACCTTTAACTCAATCCTAAGAACTTACAACAGCCCAGCTCTATTATCAGACACATTAAAACACACTTTTTAAGGGATTTATTCTTTTGTTCTTCAGACTTAAAGCAGCCCTACAGTCATAAGCTCTTAAGCATGAGATGACCCACTTTATGGTGTAGTATACCCTTGCCTCAAACTTATCGTCAACTAGGCTAAATACTCATTGTTAAGCCCAAAAATTCTTAGTTATTCTATCCCTTGCTTCTCAGAATGACGACATTTTATGATGAAGCTCACCTAAGCCCTGGTTGACAGAAAACTACTAGATTTTCATTCATCATTCAAAAGTTTTGCTCTATGAATTTTCTCAGCAAAATTTTTCACAATTTTTTTTTCTTTTCTGCAGATATATATGTATATATATATTTATATTCTCTTAGGACATCTTTTGACACAAAGACAAACTGCGGGTGTCACAAATGTAATCACATAGGGTCGTCAATCCTAATAAACTAGCCTCATGTATTGGTTTAAACGAGATAACATGCAAAACTTAATGAAAAGACAGCAAGAACAGTGCAATAAATTCCAGAAAACTCAGCCAATATAAATAGAAATCAAAGCATAATCTCAATCCAACGATCTAAATGCGATTAGCTATTCATAAATGAAGTAAAAATACAAATAGACATGAAAGAATCCATGAAATATGACCTAAAAAGGTCTACAACAGTACTGGAATGTAAAAGAGGCAAAAGAAATCGTAAAAGGACCAAATTTCTAACCTAACGGCGGACTAAAACGAGACTACATATTTATAGAAAACTCAGCGGCGTCGAGATGCCAAGGGCAGCGTCGAGACGCCATCCCTGATCCTTGACTTGCTACTATATTTCTCGGTCTTGTCTCGTTTCTTCTCGATACGGGGCTTTAATCTTCGGCTTTTGGGGTCGTTCTTCAGGCCCGCTTCAGCACAATTGGGTCTTTTCACCTCCTCGTCGTCCAAGACAACGAGATGGCTCCAAAACTCTGTAATTGGCCTGAATTAACACCAAATTAGTGTGACTGGCTCCCGACATTGCCTAAGCTCAAAGATCCTGTAAATAAGACAAGTAAAGCATAAAATAATTCTAGCAAGCTTAGATTAGAGGTGATAAAATATGACTATTTAGGTCCTATCAAATACCCCCAACCTAAATCTTGCTAGTCCTCGAGCAAGGCACACACAGACCAAAGAAGAAGACGTTGTGCATATAATCGAAAAGTGACTTAATCCTCAAGACTCAAATGCTCCATAAACTAAAGCAATCAAGAGACATTTGCAAGAGAGACAAATGAGGAGACAAATCAAAATTTTTAAATTAAAATATTAATAAATTATAATTAAAATAATAATTAAATAAAATATTAAAAAAAAAATCTCCCCCTCTCTCTTCTCTCTCCTCTTTTCGCCAGTTGTCGTCTTGTCGCCGCCTCCCCTCTCTTTCTCCTTCCTTTCCCTTCCTACTGTTGTTGCCTTCCTCTCTCTTTCTCCTCCCATCTTCTCCTTCCTCAACAAACCCCTCCCATCTTCTCGCTGGTTATGGTTGCTGTTTTTTTTTTCTTTTGCTTAGATCTGAGATTCTTATGGAAGAAGAAATAAGAGAGTGTGGTTTTTTTTTTCTTTCAGATCGAGGAAGAAGATTAGGGCGAGACAAGGGGTTTGGAGAAGAAAATGGGAAGAGGTGAGATCTTTTTAGATTGAAGAAGATGAGAAGACATGGTGGGTAAAAGTTTGAAGAAAAAAAAGGTGGATTTGTTGAGCAAGATGAAGATTGGGAGGGTTTGTATTTTTTTTTTTTTTTTGGGGGGGGGGGGGTTGTTGAGGAAGAAGAAGATGAAAGGGGTGAGTTTCTTTTTTTCAATTTGAAGAAGAAGATGGTGGTGGTGGCTATCACCGATGAAGAAGGCGGCGACGACACAAACCGACGACAAGAGGAAGAAGGCGATTTCGGTGGGGGAGAGAAAAAGAGAAGAGGAGAAGAAAACCAGGAGAGAGAGATTTTTCGTGGATGAGACAGGGAGAGGGGAGATTTTTTTAAAATTTTTTAGTATTTTATTTAATGATTATTTTAATTTTAGTTTATTATTATTTTTATGTAAAAATTAAATTTTTTACTGGCACATCATTAAAAAAAGGGCAAATTGCAAAAATCACCCCTAAAGTATGGTAATTGTTGCAATTTCACCCCTAAACTTTGAATTTTAAAAGTCAAGCCCAGGACTCGTTTGATAACGTTCTTGTTTCTTGTTTCTTGTTCCCGTTTCTCATTTTTTAAGAAACGGTGGTGTTTGATAACGCATCTCTGTTTCTTGTTTCTAAATTTCTAGAAACGTTTCTAGAAAAGACGCAAAATTTGAGAAACTACAAAAAGTTGTTTCTCAAATTCTGTTTTTGTTTTTTTTTTCTATCTTTCATGCATGTATCCATCTATCTCTCGTTCCTACACTAATCTCTTCTTTTTCTCTCTCTATTTTTTTTACCATTTCCTTGTTTTTTTATTTTTTTTTTATCTTTTTCGTTATTTCGTTCTCTTTCGTTCTCTTTCTCTCTTTTTTCCGTTATTTCTTTCTCTTTCATTTTTTTATTATTTCATTTTTTATGTTATTTCTTTCCTTTGTCGATCGATCGCCACCGTCGACCTTCGACTACCAGCTGCCACCGTCGACCTCCGACTACCGGTCGTCGTCAACCTCCGTCGGCCGACTGCCACATTGATCTCTGACTACCGATCGTTGCCGACCTCAATTGACCAGCCGCCACCGTCAACCTCCGATTACCAGCCACCACCAACCTCCATTGACCGGCCTCCATTGACCGACCGCTACCGTCGACATTCGACTACCAGTCGCTGTCAACCTCCGACTACCGGCTGCCACCGTCGACCTCCGACTATCGGTCACCGTCGACCTCCGCCGACCGACCGCCACGTCGACCTCTGATTATCGGCTGCCACCGTCGACCTCCGACTACTGGTAGCCATCGACCTCCATCGGTCAGCCGCCACCGTTGACCTCCGACTACCGGCTGCCGCCGACCTCCATTGACAAGTTGCCACCAACGACCTCCGATTACCAGCCGCCACCGACCTCCACTAACTGGCCTCCATTGACCGACCGCTACCGTCGACCTCCGACTACCAGTCACCATCAACCTCCACTGTTGACCTCTGACTACCGGCCCCCACCGTCGACTTTTGACTACCGACCGCCGCCGACAGGCTGCCATGGTCGACCTCCGACTACCAGCCGCCATCGACCTCCGTCTATCTACCGCCACCGTCAACCTTCGACTATCGACCACCACTGTCGACCTCTGACAACCGGTTGCCGTCGACCTCTGCTGACCAATAGCCATCGTCGACCTCTGACTACCGGCCACCGCTAACCTCCATCTACCCACCGCCACCGTCGACCTCCGACTACTGGCCACTATTGACCTCTGACTATCGGCGACAGTTGACCTCCATCGACCTCCACCGATCGATCGTCACCGTCGACCTCTGACTACCGATCGTCGTTCAACTCCACCGACCGACTGCCACTGTTGACCTTTGACTACCGGCCGCCGCCACCGTCGATCAACCGCTACCGTCGACCTCCGACTATTGGCCACCGTCGACCAACCGCTACCGTCAACCTCTGACTATCGATCGTCGTCGATCTCCGCTGACAAACCACCGACCTCCGTCAACCAATCTTTACCGTCGACCTCTTACCACCGACCGTCGTCGACCTCCGCCAACCAGCCGCCACCATCGACCTCTGACTACCGGCCGTCGTCGACCAACCGTCATCATCGACTTCGACAACCGGCCGTCGTCGATCTCCACTGACCTTTGACTATAATTTTAATGGATTTTATATATAATTGTTATATTATATGTACCAAATTTTATTTCAACTAAAAATCTAGAAACGAGAAACAGTTATCAAACACATATCTGTTTCTGTTTTTTTTTTTTGGAGAAACAAGAAACAGAAGTAGTTATCAAACATGTTTCTGTTTTTAGTTTTTAAAAAACAAGAAACAAGAAACAAGAAACGGGAAACAGGAAACGAGAACGTTATCAAACGAGCCTTAACTTTCATAATGCTAAAAACCAACCCCCACACATTAAATCCTCTAACTTCTATTATTTTTTTATTTTTTTATTTTTTTGGTTGCAAAACTAACTTCTGTTACTGCTTGGCGTTAAAAAGGGGGGGAAATCGTGAGTTGCTTCTTTGGCACGCTGTGGCTGGAAAGAAGGGAAGATGAAAGAAAATGGAAAGTGGGAAGAAATGACCCTTTGAAAAATCGATTGGAGGAAGAAGAAGGGTTTTCCGGCATATTCTCTTTGGCTCTTTTTTGGTGTCCTCTCCAGTTCTTCTCCAACGTTCGTTTTCTTCGAATACAGTGGGTGCTTCTTCTTTGGTGTGTTTTTTTTTCTTCGGATGCAGTGGGTTCTTCTCTGAATCTTCTTCTTCTTTCTTTTATTTTTTCCAGAGGGTAGGTGGGTGTGTTTCTACTCTCATTTTCTTCTCATGTGTATACAATATTCTTGTTTTTTTTTTTTTTTTATAAACGATAGATTGCGTAGACAGTTGTTTCAAGCACTAGCTTACTGCTATCAAAACGAGAAAGAAAGACGATTTTACATCTGAAGTATTTTGATTATTGTTGGCTGAAATTTCTGTCCTGCTATCTAATTTTCGAGTAAATTTATTGGGTTCGATCTTTGATTTTGTTTTAGGAGAACCAAGAATGTTAATGAAAATGGTCTTGCCCATATGTGAGATCACCTGGTTAGGAAAACACCCAAAGAAACCAGCTTTGCAAGGGGATTAATTCACCATTGTAGATTACTGAAGAGAGCTTACTTGCTGGTTGCCATGATATTTCTGCCAATATACAACGTTTAATGGATCTAATTTTAGGGTGCGTTTGGAATACATTTTAATTTAAATGTTTTCCAAGAATGCATTTTTTAAAAAACATTTTGTATAAAAATTGTTTAGAATTTAAACACTCATATGTTTGGTTGCATTTCCTCATAAGTGTTTTTATACACAAGTTATTGTATACTAAATACCTTTTTTAAAAAAGTTGGTTTCAAGTGTTTCTCTCAAAATAGTTTATTTATCAATCTCATTTTCTAATAAGTCATTTTTAGTGGTTGTCAAACACTATAATTTTGTTCAAAATCATTTATTTTCAAAATTAAACACTTGAAAAATTAAACCAAACACACCCGTAATCTCCTCTTGGATTGGATTGGATAATGTGGAATGTGAAAGTGGCAACAGTTTTTGGATCGTTAAAATGTTCCAACAGACCGGGCTAAGAAATTGTAGATGGTGGGTGGCCTAGCTTGGTGTGAGCTGAGCTTTCACATACCAACTTCTGTAATCCAAGGGACATACCAGTACACAGGGAATTAAGAATAAAGAAACAAGTTTCGTCTCCATGGTCCACTGCCGAAATAAGGTACTAAAATCAAATCCATCCTACTTCGTGCCCGAAAGTAGAACCATATGTCCTGGACTTGGACCTCTCAGCAACTGAGTGGATTCTCGTAATACAGAGCCTCAAGATTTGGATCGAACATGTGGCATGTGGCATATGAGTTGAATATCGTTTCATCACCCCGATGGAAGATCGTGATGTTGTTTCAATATGAGTGGAATATCTCCTTGAAAGATTCCTGAATATCAGCACTTGAAATCTTTCTATTTTGTATTTGGTTATTCTCTAGTTAAATACTTGAGTGACAGGTGACATTCTGGTGAGAATGATTTACTTCCAAATCTTGTTTAAACATTTTTATTTGTTCACTAATTCATTCATTGAATATAATAAAATGGGCTTCTACCGACTGTATCCTTTCTTGTCTTTATTGTTTAAAATCTTTCTTATTGAAATTGTATATTTATTGTGGGATGAAAGTGTAGTTGCACAATAATTGTCAATATCATCCCATTTTCCTTTGTCCGATTGTCCTTTGTCCCGTAGAATTTACACAAAAATATACACACAACAAAAAAATGTGAATAAGCATTTACACAAATTCTAGCAACATCCATAAAAAAAACTGCATCCTTTCAACATTTATAATTTCACTGCATATTTTCATTTCTAAAATAGTGAAAATTTTCCATTCACATTTCAACGGTAACTTCCATTTTTACAAACCCACCACACTAAATCAAAGTCACAATTTGCAAAATAATTGTCAATATCATCCCATTTTCCTTTGGGTAGAATTTACACAAAAACGTACACAAAAAAAATGTGAATGAGCATTTACACAAAAATTCCAACAACATTAAAATTCCAGCACAAAATGTGAAAGGGGCATTAGTATGAGCAACCACATCTATCAAAAAACTGCATCCTTTCAAGCAATGCATAATCCTGTGGTACAGGCAACAACACCCATAAAAAAACACAATTAGTAAAACACTGCATTGGTACATACAAAGAAAGAGGGACCACTCTCACCTCCACTACAGTCGTTTTGAGCTTCCTTCTTTTTCCACAAACCTCATCAAACTTTGTTTTCTCTTAACCTGCAATATATATAAGCACATTCAGAATTACATAAATTCTCCATCTTCTAAGTTCAAACTCACATCATCATTCTCGAAGTTCAAACTTGCACCACCACCCTCATGTGCATCTCGGTTCTCATTATCATCTCCATCATAATCAATATTTAGTAATTCTTCAATGTGCACATTGTTGTCACTAATATAAAAAATGTCAACTAATTTTAAGCTCTTGGATGCATCTTCTATGGCTAGAGACGTCTCCTCAATTACTTCAATATCCACAATATTTTCTCCATTATTTACTACATTCTCAGAGTGCTCTACATATATATGTAGTATTTTCAAAGAAGTAAGGCAACTTAACATGTTTAGGATATCCTTATCGGACTATGAAAGTCTTAATCCTCTATCAAAATCCATGCCTGGAACTAAAAAATGTATCTTATTCCACTCTAATGCATTTACTTCCCTTAACATGTTTTCAATTTCAAGGATGGATATCATATCACAGCTACAATTCTCAACTTCATGTATTGCCCCTCATAAGTACAATGTTCTAACATTATTAACAAATTGACCTCCATGATGTAAAAACATTGTGAATATAGACTCCTCCATCTGCACATATTACATATTGTCAACACAACAACCATAAAACTAAAACTATTAAGGTATTCAAATTGAAATAAATATAAAACAAGGAGGGAATGAAAAAAGCTATAAAAAGCAATTCATCTACCTATTGTAGTGAAAAACTCGAAGTTTTTTCCTTTTAATATATCTTTCCTATCCTAAGTGAATTGACATTGAATTTTTCCCAAAAAGTTAAAGTTTGGAAGATTCCAAATCGTCATGCAATTTCTCACATTAAAAAGAAGATGGTTGTCATGAATTACAATAACAACTGGAATCCATATTATCAATAACTTATATAATCGATCCCTGTATCTAGTAACTTCCTAATTTAAAATGACTTATTAGCATTCCTCAAAGCTCAACAACCAATAACAAGAATGAACATCAAAGTGGACAATCAAATCCTTGATACTGGAACAAAGATAAGAGACAACAAGCCAACCAGATTGTGATAAAAATGAGTTTATCTTTTGTAAATGAGCACCACTCATATATCCAGCCTTACTTTGCTGTCTTGCTTCAGTTTCCCACGTTCCCAGGTCTAAAAGCAATCTCACTAGCTATGATATAAGCACCCACTCTGTCAACCCAACTGACGTAGGACAACCCAATTCACTTTGTAATCCTTTCTCATTCTCACCTCATTGAGAATTATCAGGGTAAATAGGTAGAAGTCCAAATTAAACTACATTCAACAATCTCATAAAATCAGGCTTTTCAATTCATTATGGGGGTCGTACAAATGGGAGCTTCTAGGATTACAATAATGTTATCAACTTAAGCTATCTAAGTTTGAAATTCGTTCTAATTTCCATGTAACGATGTTAATGCAGCGAGAAGCTAGATAGGCATTATCCATAGAAACAGTTGTCTACACAATCTATCGTTTATAAAAATAAAAATAATAAAAAATAATAATATTGTATACACATGAGAAGAAAAATGAGAGTAGAAACACACCCACCTACCCTCTAGAAAAAAAAAAAAAAAAAGATTCAGAGAAGAACCCACTGCATCCGAAGAAAAAAAGAACACACAAAGAAGAAGCACCCACTATATTCAAAGAAGACGAACGTTGGAGAAGAACCGGAGAGGACACTAAAAAAGAGCCAAAGAGAATATGTCGAAAAACCTTCTTCTTCCTCCAATCGATTTTTCAAAGGGTCATTTTTTCCCACTTTCCATTTTCTTTCATCTTCCATTCTTTCCAACCACAGCGTGCCAAAGAAGCAACTTCATGATTCCCCCCTCCCCACTGCCAAACAATAACAGAAGTTAGTTTTGCAACCAAAAATAATAATAATAATAGAAGTTAGAAGATTTAATGTGTGGGGGCTGATTTTTAGCATTATAAAAGTTTAGGGGCTTGATTTTTACAAAGTTTAGGGGTGAAATTGCAACAATTACCATACTTTAGGAGTAGTTTTTGCAAATTGCCCTTAAAAAAATTAACGGCCCAAGACTAAGGGCCCGTTTGGCGTTGCTGTGGATGTGGTTAGAAGTGATTATAGGGAAATCTTAACTGATTTAGGTGTTTGGTAAACCTGATTTTTTATTAATTTATGGAAAATCTATTTTGAATTCTTTAGATTTCCAAAATCTATTCAATCGTAGCTACCAATTATATCCTTCCCTAATTTTATTTTCACGCCTCTTATCAATCCCTCTTGTCATATCCAGTGAGGCCACATAATCCTCTCTATCTCAGAAACTCTACAGCATCTACTGCGAGCTTTGTGATTCTTCTTCCTCTGTGTTTCATGTTAGTTTTAATTTTTTTAAAACTTTTTTCGTAATCATTCTTCTACATTTGAGATATAAAAACAATGATTGAATTTTCAATAATTTGTGTTCTTGGTTTATCAATTTTGTGTGTTATTTTTAATTTTTATTTTTTATTTTTTTGAGAAATGTGTTCTGTATTTTTTTTTTTTAGAAAAACTTGGCAACTCGAAATGCAAACGAACTCTTTCAAAATTAAAAATATGATATTAAGAAAATTTGGTTGATTTTGTTTTTAGTAAAATCTTTTTTCATCACTCACTATTGTAAAAGCAACCATGGAGGATTTATGTAGGGTTGGTATCGGGCACACATATCAAATAAAGTTAACCGATATTAACATGCAAACAATTTTATGATGGTGAGTACTTCACTTCTCTCTCTGTATTTGGTCGTGTGTTTAATTTGAGTGATTCAGACCTTAACTTCGCTACAGTTCTTTTATTGTAATTACTGTAATTAATCTGGTTTAGTTTAAGTATAGAGATTCAGAAAACTCAAAGAAGGCCGTCATAAAATTGTTTTTCTTATCTGAAGTACACTTTTCTTTCATTTTTGTTTCCTGAACTTGTGCTGAATGTTGGATACCCTCAAATGAAAGGATATTTAGGACCATATAAAGGAGAGAGATATCACCTTCCTGATTTTCGTCGGGGTAGCCAACTAGTGGGTTATCAAGAGATATTCAACCAAGCACATTCTTCTCTTAGAAGTGTCATTGAGCGGACTTTTGGAGTATGGAAAAAGAGGTGGAAGATTTTAAGAGATATGCCCAATTATCCTTTTCAAAAGCAAGTGAAGATAATTATTGCAACTATGACACTTCACAACTATATAAGAAGATATGATCGAAGTGATCGTCATTTTGAGAAAGATTGGGATATTCAGAATGATGGTTTAAATGAAGAAATGGAGGATGACATCAATATTCCTGAAGTGAATCACAATAATAATTATTTTCAAATTCAAGAATTGGAGACTCTAAGATATAGTATCGCTACAAGTTTGATGAGAGCAAAATAAATTATTTTAATCATATTTTTTCTTAAATTTTGTTTGTACTTAAATTGGAATAATATTTGTTCATTACAATGTTATAATATTTTATCATATAATTTAAAATAACAAAGTATAAATTTTTAGAATAACAAAATAGAAATTTAAATTTAAATTATAATAAAATTTAAATAATTATCTTATAACAATTTAAATATTGAGTATCAATATAAAAATAATCAAAATGGCTATGTCCATTTTCGTCATTATAGCTAACTCACAACAATCTCGTTTGAATTTACCAAACCCTATTATAGCCTTTTACAGAACAATGGAAAAATATGGAGAAGGCTCAGCACAGTACTGAGCAATGGAGAGTGCATTAAATAACCAAAGATAATCCACGTGTAACAATACAAGAGGTAGATGGAATAACAGAAAATAGGAAATGAAAAGCAACGAAGATATACAACAGAAAACATATAAATAATATTTCTTGGATGAAATGAAAGAACAAAAGAAGGCTGTAAACTTATTCCAAATTCAATCTCTATTTCTTTTCACACCCAGAGCATTGAGAAAACAGAATAAATAGGCTGAAGGGTGGCTAACAAACTAAAGGACAGCTGTCCAAGATCAAACAGAAAGGAAAAAAATCAGCGGTGAAAAAATAAAAAAATACAAAGTTACACATTATTCTTGAGACCCCCCCTCAAGCTTATGGTGGAGGAATCTACGACATGAAGCTTGGTACGAAGAGAGGCAAAAGAGGGAAAGGAAAGAGGCTTAGTAAAGATGTCAGCCACTTGTGCCGAAGCTGGAAGATGTTGAACAGCTAACTTTCCTTGAATAACCAAATCCCGCACAAAATAAATGTCGAGTTCAACGTGCTTTGTTCGAGAATGAAGAACTGGATTTGCACTAAGGTGGACTGCACCAAGATTGTCACACCAAAGAATAGGTTTAGGAAAAGAATGAACTCCAAGTTCACTTAGAAGTGATTGAATCCAAATCAACTCAGTGGCGGCATTGGCAAGAGATCGAAACTCAGCTTCAGAGCTAGATCGAGAAATGGTATGTTGCTTCTTTGCACCCCAAGTGATCAAGTTCCCGCCAAGAAAGACACAATGACCCGAAGTAGATTTCCTATGATCGGGATCTGAAGCCCAATCAGCATCAGCAAAGCCCTGCAATTGCAAATTGTTAGGAGTAAATAATTCAAGACCAAAATCAATCGCACCTTTCAAATAACGAAGGATCCGTTGACAGCTTGCCAATGAGAAGTCGTTGGAGAGTGCATGAATTGACATACTTTGTTTACTGAATAAGAAATCTCAGGACGAGTGAGAGTTAGATATTGAAGACCACCAACTATAATCCTATAAAATTTAGGATCAGAAAAAACTTCACCCCCCCTGACTGAGAGAATGGGAGAGCTAACCATAGGAGTTGAAATACTGTTGGCATCCAAAAAATTAGCTCTATCAAGTAATTCACGAATATATTTAGATTGAGACATAAATAATCCACCATTAGGAGTACGACGAACTTCTATACCAAGGAAAAAATTTAAGGAACCTAAGTCCTTTAAAGCAAAAGTCCTATGCAAAGTAGAGATTAAATCATTAATGACATTAGTAGAAGAACCAAGTATAATCATATCATCCACATAAATCAAAACATAAATATGAATGTTCATGGAAGATTTCATGAATAAAGAAGAATCAGCCTTGGAATTTACAAAACCAGCATTATACAGAAAGTTCTTAAGTCTATCATACCAAGCACGAGGAGCCTGTTTAAGACCATACAAAGCCTTTTTTAATCTACAAACCAAGGGAATAGAAGAAGAAGGATGAGAAATGATAAACCCAGGAGGTTGATCCATGAAGACTTCCTCTGTTAACTAACCATGAAGAAATGCATTATTAATGTCAAGTTGATGCATCTTCCAATTATAAGTCAAAACAAGAGTGAGAAGAATACGTATAGTAGTAGGTTTTATAACAGGACTAAATGTCTCATTATAATCAATGTCAGCAGTTTGGTGAAATCCCTTGGCAACTAAACGAGCTTTGTACCTAGCTAAAGAGCCATTAGAGTTCCTTTTAACCTTATAAATCCATTTACAACCTATAATCTTCTTATCTTTAGGACATGGAACAAGATCCCAAGTTGCATTATTTAAAAGAGCATCATATTCTTCCTTCATTGCTTTAATCCAATGAGGGCATTTTAAAGCTAATTTGAAATTTGGAGGCTCATTGTCTAAATATTCTGTAAGAAGAACACGGGGTTTAAAAATTCCAGCTTTTGCTCTTGTTGTCATTGGATGAGTATTGGAAGAATCCCTAGGATTTGCAACAACAGAAGTAGTAGATGTGGTTGGGTTGTTATGAGAATGAGAGGCAGAAGCTAAAGATGAAGAAAACTGAGGTGAAGAAACTGTTTCAAATTCAGAGGAAATAGGAAGAGGGGCTTCAGAAGGAGTAGTAGATGTGTTGGAATTAGAAGAACTAGGCAAGGTAATAGAAGAATTAGCACTATTAGAAATAGGTAGGGAATTATTTATTAAAGGAAGAGTCACAGTAGAAGACTTAGATAAATCCACATCACTTAGTTTAGTAGAACTTGCAAAGGGAAAATTGAATTCATAAAATAAAACGTGTCTAGATACATACATACGTTTAGAAGATATATCAAGACACTTATAACCCTTATGTTGGTTACTGTACCCTAGAAAAACACAAGGTGTGGAACGTAATTGAAGTTTGGTATTGTTAAATGGTCGAAGATGGGGAAAACAAAGACAACCGAAAATTTTATGCATTTTGTAATCAGGTTTAGTACCAAATAATTTTTCATAAGGACTTTGCCCATCTAAAACAGGGGTAGGCAGCCTATTAATAAGATATGTGGCGGTATTGAAAGCATCATCCCAATAAACAAGAGGCATAGAAGAGTGGGCTATAAGAGTTAAACCTAATTCTACAATATGTCTATGTTTTCGTTCAATTATGCCATTTTGTTCCGATGTATGAGGACATGTCACACGATGACCAATGCCATTATCCTTAAGATAAGATGTAAAAGTACGAAACTCACCTCCCCAATCAGTTTGAATGGATTTAATAGACATATTAAACTATTTTTCAACCAAAGTTCGAAATTGAATAAAACAAGACAAAGCTTCAGATTTATTATGCAAGAAGTATATCCAAGTATAACGAGAATAAACATCTATAAAGGAAATATAATATTTAAAACCATTAGTTGATAGATGAGGAGAAGGACCCCAAAGATCCGATTCTATGAGTTGCAAAGGACTGCTATAAACAGTATGAGATGTGGAAAAAGGAAGTTTATGAATTTTACTCTGAGCACAAGAATGACAAATTTGAGAACTTTTGTTATTGATAGACTTGATATTACAAGTATTAAGAATGGAAGACAGGATATTAGAAGCAGGATGGCCTAATCTAGCATGCCATAAATCAAAAGAATCAACATGAGTTCTAGAATTCTTGGAAATCTGTTCAGTAATATTGAGTTCAGATGAATGATCAGCATTGCTAGAAGAAAAAGATTTGTCTTGTTTAGGATTACTCATGGTGAACTTATATAGTCCATTACTGAGATGGCCTTGAAGAAGAAGTTGACCATTGGCTTGATCCTTCACAAAGCAAACATGAGGATGAAACTCAGAAAACACGTTATTATCTTTAGCGAATTGACTAACGCTAATTAAATTTTTAGTAATTTGAGGAACATATAGTAAATCACGTAAGACAAATGATCTATTAATATGAGAATCAGATGATAAAAGATAAGTAGATCCAGTATTGAGAATGGACACACCTGAACCATTACCCATCCTTATTTGTTGACCACCTGCATAATCTGATCCAATAGTCAGGTTACCCAAATCATTTGTCACATGATTGGTGGCACCAGTATCCGGATACCAATTTGCATCATTGTTGTAATAAGAATTGTAAGAAGAAAAATCACCAGAAGCAGGAGCTAAAGTAGCAATGTTGGCCGTACTATTTGGAAAAATAGATGATGGAATGTTTTGTGGGGGAGTATTTGGGCGAGAAATGTTGGTATTGTAAGGGTTGAAGGCTTTATCGAAACGAAAATAACAACGACCAGCTGTGTGTCCAAACTTCCCACATAATTGACATTGAGGACGATTGTTATTCCAGCTCCTACCTCTCTGATTTCCACGGCCGCCTCTACCTCTATTTGTTCCATTATTTAGATTCTGATTTCTAGTATTCACAGTAGATGGATTTGATTCTTGATTTGTAGACTGCTTAAAAGTTGTCAAATTAACAGAGGGTAGGGTATTTTCGGAAGAAGTGTGACTTTCTATTCTAATTTCACTGGAAAGAAGCAAAGAGTAGACTTCTTGAAGTGGAAGCGGTTTACTTTTAGCCGTAATCACAGATACAATAGACTCATAATTGCTCCCCAAACCAGAAAGAATGTACATTATATGATCTTGATCTAAGATTTTATGACCCACAGCAGAGAGAGAATTGATTAGATTCTTGACCTTGGCCAGATAATCTTTCATAGACATACCTCCCTTTTTTAAGTTTTGGAGTTGCGTTTTGAATTGCATTACTTTGGCAGTGTTTCTTGATGCATAAGTGATAGCCAGGGCATCCCAGATCTCCTTAGCCGTCGTGCAATTTAACATTTGTGTGAGAACGTCTTCGGACATTGACCCGAGCAACCAAGAAGAGAGAAGTTGATCTTGCTGCACCCATTTCGAATATAGAGGATTTGGAATCGGAGTGGAGGTTTTAGCGGTAGAGTCAGTAGGCAAAAATTCATTTGGAATACTGGGTTCTTCTTTAATGTGTTCCTCCAATCCATGACCCTTAATTGCCAGAAGAACCTGGAATTTCCATGCCAAGTAATTTAGGTCAGTAAGTTTTATGATAGGTATATTATTGCTAGGGTTGGGTAACAGGGTTGGGAAAGAAGATGAATCAAGGGAGGAAGAATGTGGGTTTTTTTCTTCAGCGGAAGGTGACATCATGAATTTCGAGGATGCTTGGCCGTTAGACCTCAAGCTCTTGATACCATCTTGGATGAAATGAAAGAACAAAAGAAGGCTGTAAACTTATTCCAAATTCAATCTCTATTTCTTTTCACACCCAGAGCATTGAGAAAACAGAATAAATAGGCTTAAGGGTGGCTAACAAACTAAAGGACAGTTGTCCAAGATCAAACAGAAAGGAAAAAAATCAGCGGTGAAAAAATAAAAAAAATACAAAGTTACACATTATTCTTGAGAATATTCTAACACCTATAACCTGCTTTTTCATGTTTGACACTGAAATTTACCAAACACTAACTTACTTCTAATTACACCTGATTTTTTTACCCTAAACTAAGTCTAAATAGAACTTCATAGTCCAATTTCGAAACTTAAGAACCTAGAACCTGATTTGAATTAAGAGATAAGGTATTTTACCTAAAAAAAAAAAAAAAAAAACCTAACTCCTCTCTCTTTAATGCGTTTGCACAGCCGACGCCCCCTGTAGCTTTCTTCTCCGCCGGCGACCAGGAGTTTCACGGCGGCGCGATTTCTTCTCCGGCGACCCATAGGCTTCAGCGGCGTTGTGTGGATGACAGCGCTCCAACCCACGAAAGAAGGTCAGATCTGTGTTTCCAGCAACTAGGCGCGTCCGTCTATATTTGTGGAGCCTCAGCCAACGAACTGCAGATGGCGGCAGTCTCTCCGCGGTGATAGACTCAGCGAAACTTCGGTGGTGACCCACGGACAGCGGTGGCGTCTCCTTCAGCAGTGGCGTGACGGTTCGGCGGCTGCTCCAGCGGCCTTGACCCACGCGTTTCTGACCCAAGTTTTTCGGTAAGGATTAGTGGGTAATGACTCATGTTGTAAGTAGTTTCACTTGTTGAGCTTTTCCCAAAACCCTCGAACATTCAAGTGAAGAGAAAAGAAATGGCCGCTCACAAACCCCTTTACAACATGATCTCCCGCCATTTTTCCACCAAAGCCAAGCTTCCAAGCTTTTCCAACATTCCGTCCAAGTACAGACCCCACTCCATCCAAGAAGCTCAGAAGGTTCTCATTGATTATCTTCACACCACCAGGTCCTTGCCTTACACCTTCGCCGAGCACATTGCCAAGAACTCCCTCTTCTCGCTCTCCAATCTCACTCAAAGCATCCGATTCTCCGCTCCAAATTTCTCCCACACCTTCAGGAAGGTCCTCAGGTACGATCCTATCAACGAATTTGAATTCTTATTCGAAAGCATAGGGTTAGATTATGATGAAATCAGTGAGCTTTTGCCGCCGAACAAATTCTTCTTCTACGAAGATCAGAGCGTTTTGGATGCTGCTTGTACGCTCTCTGGATTTGGATTTCCATGGATTAAGCTCGGGAAGTTGTATAAGGAGGAGCCATCGATTTTTTGTAGAAGTTCGTCTGAGTTGAAATCTAGGCTTAATGGATTTAAACGTTTTGGATTCAATACGGTCTCTATAATTGGTATTTGTTTGGCTTTTCCTCATGTTTTAGCTGCAGGGGAGGCCGATCATATAGAATTGCTCGATGGTTTGAAGAAGGATATTTTTGAATTTTGTATGGGGGAGTCTGGAATTGAGGGAGATGTTGATTTTTGTCATGAAACCTGTAAGATATTTCGATTTTTTTACAGTTTGGGTCTTGAAAAAGGTAAAATTGGGGCTCAAATGAGCAAAAAGAAGAGTATATTTATTGAATTTACTGAAGAAATGTTGGCCCAAAGGGCAGAGTATTTTTGTAGATTTGATGTGAAGAAAGAGGATGTAGGCTTGTTGCTTGTTCGTAGTCCTGAGATTTTGAATCTTGATCTGAGCACAACCATGATATCAGTGGTGGGTATGTTGAAACATGTAGGATTAGGCACAGATGAATTGAATAATGTCATAGATAAGTATTCCCATGTTGTAGGTCGAAATCAAATGGCTAATTTGCCTAATATTATGAGAGCTTTGGATCTGAACAAATGGTTCTTTTATGAGATAATGGATGATTATCAATTGTTGGCCACGTATTGCTTGAATTCACCAGATGAAGATGTTGATGAAGATTTTAGTAGCAGCTTGGAGAAGATCCAGTTGTCTAGAACACCTACTCATACAATGAATAAGCTAAAATTTCTGCATGGAATTGGGTATGGAGAGAATACTTTGACTATGAAGGTCTTATCTAGTTTGCACGGTACTGACCAAGAGCTACAAGAGCGGTTCGATTGCCTTCTTCGAATGGGGATCGAGTTCTCGCGGCTATGTTTGATGATACGAACAGCTCCAAAGATTCTAAACCAGAAGTCAGAAATTCTTGAACAGAAAGTGAATTTTCTTTGTTGGGAAATTGGATCGTCGTTGCAATACCTTGATATTTTCCCAGCATTTTTGTGTTTTGATCTGGAGAAGCGTATGAAGCCAAGATATAGGTTTCACATGTGGCTTAAAAAGAAGGGTTTGTGCTCTAGAGATTACTCCATTGCTAGCATAATGGCTACCAGTGAAAAGAACTTTGTAGCAAGAATTTTTGGTTTTCACCCGGCTGCACCAAAACATTGGTTTGAGTCTTTTTCATACAGAACTACTCACAATTGACCAAGAATACTGTCTTCTAGTATTCTTCCATTGGACTTTTAGGACTCTACGCATGTTCCCTTCTGTTGGCTCATTTTTTGGATGCTCTTGTATTCCTTCATTTTTTCTCCGTGAAAGTTGGTTGTTTCATAAAAAAAGAATGTAATTATAGCGTTATAGCTAAACTAGCCATTCAAACATAAAGGTGTCAAATAAAATAAGGTTGGGTTCCTCATTTTTGTACATATCTTCCTTCTCCCTCATCGATGCCCAAAATCCACTATTTTTTCTCTGAAAGCTCTTGAAGTGTTGAATCTTCTGAATGACAATGAAATAAATTGAAAGGTGAGAATAAGGTGGAAAAATCAACTAGTTCAAAGGTGATAAGAAACCGATTGGTTCTTGAAGACCTTGCGCTATTTGATTGAAGTGTGGCTGCTTCTCAAAAGAAATTGTTGGATCCATTTCTGGCTATGTTCTTCCATCAAAGTCTGGCTGCTTTTTGAAAGACCTGCCTTGTTTGATTGGAGTCGATCTATTTTCTTCCATCTTTCTTTCAGTTGTGAGACTGGTTGAATCTAAAAAGAAATTGATTGGATCCTGAAGGAAATAGAGATGGAAGCTTTGTTTGAAGCTGGATCTTGAAAGAATCGGTATGAATCTTGAAAAATTTGATTGGGTGGCCAAGTCATGCTTCTTTCCTTTATTTTCCCAACTTTATTGTTGTTGTTGTTTTTTTTCCCTTTGTACTTGTCAAATTTAAGTAAATGTATGACATTTTTTTTCTTTGTTGTTATAGGTTGAAACCTCTCATGTTTATGTAGAAACCCAAAACCAGAATGTATGCGATGATTTCTTCTTTGTTGTTATCGACTAAATTCTTTCATGTTTATGTACTCTAGTCTCTACAAAAACCCAAACATAGACTCATCTATTCCACATTCTCACTCATTTCTTTCTTTTTCTCTCTACAAATCGAAACAAAATCACATAAATCTCTACAAATTGAAACAAAATTACACAAACAAACAACAAAATTAGTGAAGAAACTCAGATAACACCTACTTGAGAAACTAAGGAAGCAATCACAAATTAAGATGGCTGCAATGGTGAGGGAGAGGAGCTTCAATCGAGATCCTTAAGTTGAGAGAGAGAAGTGATTTAGGGCTGGAAATTTTTCTTTAAATATAATGGGTATAAATTATAAAACTAATTTTAGTATAACAATGAATTACTAATAGGAAGAAATTTTCACTTTCGTCTTTTTATCTGCTATATGATAACATATTTCTACATGAAAATGGAGGAAAAGTGATCTACCACCGCAAGTTTGAATTTGATTGTCGGCTCATGAACTATACTTGTGTTTGAGTTTAGGTTTCTTTAGAACGTGTTTCCTCACTGTCATTTTTATGCAAGTAAGATTTATAATTTGCCTTTATTGACGTCATGCCTTTAACAAGAAGAAATTGTGCATTGTTTTAGCAGCTTGGCTCCAAGCAATTAGGACAATTGCCTTAATGTTCCTTGCATGTGTTGAAAGCATTGAACATGAGTTCTCAAGTGTCTTAAAAGCTTTTGAAGTTATGAGTTCAAGTTTTACTAGCAACCAACTAGGATATTAAATATTTTGGAATCAATTGAGACTCATGTAAACCAATCCATATACCTAATGATTTTTGTATTCAATTTTTTAATTTTGGTTAAAAGATACTTTTAATCCTCGAACTTTCATGAAAGTAATAATTTAGTCCTGGAGTTGTATATATCTTCTTTTTCCTTTTTCTTCTCATTCTTTCGTACAAAATCGAGTAGAACATTTTTCAGTGCAATTGTGAACTATCTTGAACTTGTGTATATGTATAAATAAAGACCATGCTTTTATGATAAGAGACATGAAGTTGTACCAAACTAGTGTTTTGTTATGATACACAGGGGCTGACCCTTGTATGTTGAGAATACGATCTACATCATTCCTAGTGACCCTGAAATCAACTGAGTCGACATCAAATAAATCCTCCATAGCTCAGGTTGATCTCTCAACGGTTGGTGGAGGTAAGCCTACAGCCTAGTTTTCTATCTCAAAGAATTCTCTTCACTCACAAAAAAGAAAGTAGAGAAAGCTTCCGCTTATTTGACTACCCTTAGGCAACATAGTATTGATGAATGTCCCTCATCCTGTAAGGGGAATAGTCTCCATAGTACTTCTCTAGATCATTTTAATTTGTCTTGAAGTAGTTTAGCAGCATGCCAAAGAATAAGGACATGTAATTAGGTTTAATAAGCGATGTCATTCTTTCAAACTCTATTGGAAAATCTAGATATGTAAGGAGCACATCTCAGGAAGCAGAACATCCTGATCTTACAAATGCACCTGTTGTTGTCACTAGAGGACGTGGTTTGAAAAGTGCTGAGCTAAGAAGCACGGACACTTGGACACTCCGACACTTGTTGGACACATATCAGACACTTGTTAGCACAATTGATAGGTGACAAACACTAGTTGTAGGTTCATTTCGAACCTTTGTTACGTATACCAAATAAACTCAATGCTGAAGTGACAAAAATAATAAATTTGAAGTGTAAAATACATTGAATTTGTTTTTTCAAGCATACAAATGCATAAACTTATTGATTTTGAATTTCCTTCTTGTATAAAAAGGATATACATTTTAAAAAATGTATATTTTTCTAAACGTGTCCGTGCCGTGTCTGTGTCCTAGATTTTAAAAAAATGATGTGTCCCTGTGTCCGTGTCGTGTCGTATCCATGTCTCGTGTCTGTATCTGTGCTTCTTAGGTGCTAAGAACTTTAAAATGATGGATAAGCTGGCTGAGAAACTTGGTGCGCTGCAGATAGATTTAGTTTGAACTGAATTTAAAATTCTCTTTTTTCTGCATCATCAATTATTATATTCCTTTTCTCTGTTTATGAAATATTGACAGTCAAATGTCCTGATATCTCATGGCATTTGGGCCATGCGTTGTCTATCAATGTCTAAGGACAAAACATTATATCTTATAACTCTTAGCATTTAACCTTATTTTCAATTTTTTCTGTATATAAGGAATAAAATTTTGTCAATAACGAAATAATAATGTGTTAATTACTACATTCTCTAATCTTATAAGCTCATATGTTTCTTATTCTCTTATTTATTTAGTTGGTGCCACATGTGCTGCTGTTGATGCTGAATTTGTTCCCAATGACCTTCAGGTAACGTCTCTAAATGATTCCTTTCTAGTTGAGAGTATTATCTGACCACTCCTTGGCCACTGTTTATTTGGATATTCTTCAACCAGTGTTACAAAATTTTCTTTGCAAGCAAGCTCCTATTTGACCACAATTTACCTGGGTTTGGCTTGTATGGGTTTATATTCTACCTCGTATTTCCAGATTATCCTAGGCTTTTGTTGATTATGTGTTCCCACCTCCTTGAATTTTCAATTTACTAGTTCCAGAGTAATTTGCTGCCAAGAATATTGCTTTATACTATCTATTTGACTTTGAGAATGATTATTTTGAGTTGGGATTTTTGAACATTGAGTAAATTTTATTGTTGCTGAATTCTCATTAAACTTTCCCTCCATGGCTACCACTTCAATCTATAATCTAAGTAGTTGAGTTGTTGACCCATTCACTCGCATGGTCATTTAATTGGTCTAGTAGCAAACTTAACTTTGTGAGCGAATCCAATGGTGATTGCTGTTTATATTTTGTGAGGTAATGCAATTATGGCTTCTGTTAATATTTTTTTGCGCTGATGCAACTTGTGCTAACTTTTTGGGTAGTTTCAGTTTGGCTGAAATGGTTATAGGATTTTTTACAATATGGCTTGATATGTGGAAGAATCTGTGAAGTTTGTGTCTTTTCGTGCATGTTTGGGAGTGATTTTGAAATGCTTAAAATCACTTTTGTCATATTCAAAATCACTCCAAAACATGTCTTAAATAATTCAAAATCAATTTTGATGATATGAAAATTGCGTTTAAAAGTGTAAAATCAAATATGAAATTGATTTTGAATAATTAAAGGTACGTTTTAGAGTGATTTCGAACTTGACAAAAGTGATTTTAACTATTTCAAAATCACTCTCAAACATGCACTTCTAGTTAAATGGACTTCATTGTCTTTGTTCTTTTTTAATTATCTCATTTTTAATTTAAAATTCTGGGTTGTTTGAGCTTCTTCCCTCATTTTGCTTTTGACTTGTTAATGATGCTCAATTTTTTAATGTGATTATTTGGGCATTCAAGAGTATCCAGTTAACCCAAAACCATTCTTGAACAATTTAATTGGAAAGGTTGTGGCTGTGAAACTCAATTGAGGGATGGAGTACAAAGGTTTTGCTTCTATCTCCGGCTTGTTTTTCTTATTTTTCTAACTTGCTGGAGTTTGTACTGAGTTTCGTTTACTTTTTAGGATCTCTGTCTTGGTAGACTCGTACATGAACTTACAGGTGTGTTTCACTTGCATTTGAATAAATTAAGTTATTTCTTTCTAGTGTGGTCATCATCTTTTTGTTGTTTTTAAGTCTCTGTCTGCTGCAGGATTTTGTAATTTACAATTTAGTGTACATAATCTATTTTGGTGGTAATGAATGCACTATGAGGAGGGAACTTAGTGCAATCCTTCCTTTGATGATGAAGTTAGTGAATATTTTTGGCTTCTCTGTATTATCTACTTGCAGACAACGGGAACTTCTTAGCTAGTTTGCTTTCAAATTTTCCAACTGAATATGCAAAGTTCAATGAAACTTAATGATGAAAAACGCCTTCATTTTTTCTTTTCCTTTTTATTGCTGAGTTGCATCATTTAAGTTGGTAGTTGGGAAAATCCATTGTGATTACTATTTTACTGTTATGGTGTGAATGATGGTTCCATCAACTGCTTGATTTGTGCTTGATTTGTGCATTATTTTCACCCTTCTTGCTTAATCTATATAACTAAACTCCTACAGTTTCATTAGTTGGTTTGGTGATGAGTATATTTACTGCAACATTTTATAGGAGAAAGAGATGGGCATATTAGTTTTAAGTGATTATTGCAATAGGAATTTCATTCCTTTATTTTAATAATATCATTTTAAGTTCTTGGTTGATAAGGTGGGATTGATTAGCACAAATTTGTGCTATTAAACCCACTTATAATGGTGGGTTTGGAGAAAGGCAATCTTGGTTCCCTCATGGCTTAGCTTGATAATTATATCTACCGTCGTTGGTGTAAAGAACAAAGAAAAGTAACCCCCAATCTCTTAATTCAAAAAAAAAAAAAAAAAAAAAAAGAAAAAGTAACCCCCAATCTCAAGTACCTAGTTAATTTAAGGTCTTGCAGTTCCCGTGAATGTCTTACACCTTTAGTGTTTGGATGGTTCCGGTGCCACTAGGTGATGGGATTGGATGCGCATGTCCCTAGTTTTGTTTAAGTTTAGTTTCATTGAGTTGTTATAAGTTTAGTCGTCTCACTTTTTTTCTATTGAGTTGTGTTTAAGAGGTTTTCTACGTTGTTGCATTTAGGTTTTATTTATTTATTTATTTATTTACTTTTTTATTTTTAAAGTTTAGTTGTTTACGTTGGATAAGTTTAGTTGATTCATTAAAAAAAAGTTCGATGATTTGAGATAAGTTTATAACTATTGGTTTT
Source organism: Luffa aegyptiaca (assembly GCA_017139565.1). Classification (NCBI taxonomy): domain Eukaryota; kingdom Viridiplantae; phylum Streptophyta; class Magnoliopsida; order Cucurbitales; family Cucurbitaceae; genus Luffa; species Luffa aegyptiaca. The sequence goes on along the minus strand of CM029407.1, from coordinate 32,741,069 downwards.
CATATTAATTTCATTGAGTTGTTATAAGTTTAGTTTTACTTGTTTTCTATTGAGTTGTAGTGTCTTTTTTAGCTTTTGTTACATTGTTGTATTTAGATGTTGTAAAGTTTAATTGCTTATGTTGGTGAATTTGGGCGTTCTATTGCCATGTCTAACTCTCAATTGTCATTCAATTAATTTTTTCACCAGGATTAAGATGAAGGAAAGAAAAAAAAAAAAAAAAAAAAATCATTAAAGAGATGTGTAGCTGATCCACTGTTATTGTTGTAGCAGTAGGTTGTTTTGAAAGTTCTTGACAAAGTTTAATGTCTGGAAGAGATGACAAGGTTTGTTTCCTCATCCTATTTGAATGCACTTGCCATATTTTCTTTTATGCTAGGGTTTGATATACTGGTTGTCACATTTTGGTGAGGGTAGGCTATTCATATTTTTATCCATATTTATGTTTTTGTGTTGATGGATGGGAGAATGCATTTTGACATTTCTTTATTCCGTGTTTTGATTTTTCTTCTTTTTATTTCTTTTACGTTACATGCATTTTGGCCTTTTTTTTTTTTCTCTTGCCAAAATGCATTCTTAACTTTTCCTTTTTTTTTTTTTTTTTTTCAATTACTTTGCTAACAATGTCAAACACGAATTAAATTTTGTTTGAGTTTCAATTTTAAATTTAAATTTTCTTTTCTTGAGTTAAACATACGTGGAAATAAATAAAATTATTTTCAAATTTTAGTAAATTAGTTTAAAAAAAAATGAATAACATAATACGAAAGTATTATTTTTGTGAAACAGAAAAAATAATAATAATAAATGGCAAGACAAATCTATAGCTCATCTATTTTTTTTTTTTTTTTTTAAAAAAAAATCAAATCTGTCACTGATCTTAAAACCAAACTGTATCATTTTAACCTCCCAAAAAACACAAGAAAACAAAAGTACTAGATTACAATCATATTTTTAAAAAATTCATAGAAGACCTTTCATATTTGAAATTTTGGTTTTCAAATTTAAATTGACTAGTGTCTTACCACGTCTTTTGCATGTTTTTTTTTTCATTTTTAAAATAATTTAACATTTATAGTTGATTTGGACCAAATGTTTTTGTTTTCGAAAACTAAAAAAGATTTGGGCTCAATTTATTTTAAATTCAATTAATTTAATTTAAATATATTTTTATGTATTAATAATTTAATTAATATCAATTTAACCACTTAATCAACCCTTTTTTATTTCAATTTTTTTCTTTAAAATACCTTTTAAAACGTCTAAAAATTATGTCAAGATTGGTGATATCAAGAAAGGCAATTGGTTCTTTTATTCACCAACTTACACAGTATTTATTTATTTATTTATTTTTTTATTATTTTTTTTTTTTTAAATAGATGTTAACATCACGTAAAACACGTAAAAAGAAAAAAAAATGTGGATCTTTTAAATCATTATAACTATTCTTTTAACATTGGTTAAATGAGTTTTTAAATTCGTAAAATTTCCACTTTTAATAATTTATATCAATATAATTGTTTGGTTATTTTTATATACAATTATGAGTATGATGGACACTAAGTAAAATTGTGTTACATATTTGATTTTTGACCCTCTTAGTAAGGGGTAATTTTGATTTTTTTGTGCAGATTATGTTATAAAATTTTCCCACGGAGATTATTGTATTTGTTTTTTTAGACAGAATGTAAACCTAAACAAAGAAGAAAAAAAATTCACCAACCCTTATGTGTCATTGAGATGTGTATGAAACAAAATCAACGACTGATATAAGTATTATTTCCTTTTTCCTAAAGATTATTATTTATTTTAATCCTAAATAATATAAATAAATAAAAATAAAATTCAATTTTATTGACTATTTAGGATTGTAAATCTGATAATTTTTTTTTTCTAGAAAAGCAATCACTATTTGTGTATAATAAATGATTTGTTAGTCAACAATCTAACCATTCTTTTATACTAGTTTTTTTATCACGTGTGATGCCTGTTTATATATCTAATTATGTATATTTTTCCTTACAATTGAGAAAATATTTTTGTATAAAATACAAACAATAGATCAATTACTAACATAATATGATATAATTTATAATTTTATAAATAATTTAATTTCATTTATGTAATTTTCATTTCATAAATTAGTTAATCTTTTATATTAACATGTTTTTTTTTTATTTAAAAATCATATGTATATTTTATAATTTTATTTATTTATTTTATGTGAAGTTATATTTTAGAGTTTAAAAAAGTTCTTAAAATTTACATTAAATAAAAGCTATTATGTTGAAAGTTATAAAACTTATATATATATAGTAGTTTGTTGCAAAATTTAATGGACTCACTAAAAAAATGAATGCTCCATTTTGAGCTAATTGATATTTATCTAATTCATATTGTCAAATATTATATACATTTTTTAAAAAATAATGAAGATTATATATATATATATATATATATATATTATTGCAATAAAAAAGAGAAAAAAGTTAATGAACATGCTAAATTTCTTATATAATTTGAATCTAGATTAGGACATCGTGAGAGTTATCAAATTCAAATTAAAGCAACAATTCAAGTATAGCTCAATTGGTTATGACATAGCCAAAGCGAGCATAGCTCGATCAAGAGGTCAGAGGTTCGAATTCCCCCACCCCAAATGTTGATGTACTCAACAGAAAAAGAAAGAAAAAAAAAAAAAAAAAGGTTATGGCATACATCCACAACTAAAAAATCAAAATGCTTGAACTTTCATCCCACATGTTTTAAACAAAAAAAAAAAAGTATCAAATTAAAGCATGTACAAACATTTTAAATATAAAATATGATAAACAAAAGTACTAGATTACAATCATATTTTTAAAAAAATCATAGACCACATTTCATATCCGAAAATTTCGGTTATTTTTTTCTCTCTCCTTCTCTCTCCTTCCTTCCCTCTAAAATGTAACTATTCATGGAGCAATTGAAGAAGGTGAACATCGATTGGAAAGTGTTTCACCTTCGAAAGAAGGAGAATGAGAGGAAAGTGGTGATGGAGGAAAGGAAAGGTTCGGGTGTGAGGCGTATGTGTAAGGATTTGGAATTCCCAATTCCGATAAAGCGGAAGCGTTGCATACAACCTTAGAACTAATTCTAAAGGGGAGAAACAAACATACCGTCGTTGTCGTCTCTGAATTCTTCAAGAACGCCTTTCTTGATTTGCGTCAAACATATTGTCGTTGTCGTCTCTGAATTCTTCAAGAACTCCTTTCTTTTGATCTTCCCGCTATGACTCTGAGATTAGGAACGTAGTTGTGGGACTACAAATTCTTGAGAGAATATGTGATTGAGACTAGAATGAGACCTTAGGGTTAGAGTTCTCATAACCTTTCTTTTTATAAGAGAGGAAACCCTAATGTGAGGTTAGGAAACAATCTTGACCGTTAGATCAAGATCAATTAATTAATTAAATGTTAATTAATTAATCATATTAATTAATTAATCTAATGCACATTTAAATCTTATTTAAATGTAATTTCCTCACATAATATATAGTTTAATTAACTTAGTGCATGTTTGGGAGTGATTTCAAAATGGCTAAAATCACTTTTGTCATATTCAAAATCATCCCGAAACATACTTTTAATTATTCAAAATCAATTTCATGTTTGATTTTACACTTTTAAATGTGATTTTCATACCGTTAAAATTGATTTTTAATTATTAAAGACATGTTTCTGAGTGATTTTGAATATGTCAAAAGTGATTTTAACCATTTTATAATCACTCCCAAACGTGCACTTAATTAATGTCACTGCACAAGCCAAAACTGCTTCAAATCCACTTAAATCAAATCTGCTGAAATCTCTCCAAAGACAAGCTGGAATCTCTCCAATGACAACCAATTGATTTATTGATTCAGTTGTCAAATATAATGGAATCAATCCCATTATTTAAGCAGCATATTTCCCTTTATGTAATTTATATATTTTCCTTGTTTATTTATTCCTTCCTTATGTAATTTATTTTGTATGCATTTTCCATATCTGGAGGTTTTTCCTTCTGCTGTATTTATTGGCTCCACTACCACAGAATGAATGCAAGAAAAGAAAATCCTCTCAATTACCATTGTGTTCAAATAGTGGAAATCGGACTCACTCTCCTTGCTCAAGCATCCCTACCCCTCAAATATTGGTGGGAAGCCTTCTCATCTGCCACTTACATCATTAATAGGCTACCAACAACTGCTCTAAATAATCAATCTCCCTTCCAAAAAGCCTATGGTCGACAACCCGATTACTCATTTCTCAAGATCTTTGGTTGTTCCTGTTTTCCATGTCTTCGTCCCTATCAAAAACACAAATTTCAATTTCATTCCGTCAAATGCACTTTCCTTGGATATAGTGAGTCATACAAAGGTTACTTGTGCTTAAGTCCTGAAGGTCGTCGATACATTTCTAGACATGTTATATTCAATGAACATGAGTTTCCATATGCCTCCAAACAATTAAATCCCTCGGCAAATGTTCCACCATCTCCAAGTCACAACCAATCTAACTCATTCGCTACTGTCTCTTTGCCAACCTCTCACATATTTTCACCACCACCCAAACCTTCATTTTCTTCTCATACATCACCTCCACTGCCCAGTACCTCAAATCCACCCATTATATCCAATTCTTTTCCATCAACTCCAGATACAAGCTCCTCCCCATCTCCAGTGATCAATCCATTACCTATATCTCCATCAGCTCCTCCTCCTCCATTGCCGTCTCACCCTATGCAAACTCGATCTAAGTCCGGAATTTTTAAGCCACGGGTTCTTCTATCTCAATCTGATTTTTCTCTTATTGAGCCTACTAACATTAGAGATGCTCTTACAACCAAAGAATGGAAAAATGCTATGGACAGTGAGTATAATGCCTTGTTATCTAATGCTACTTGGACTCTTGTACCTCCTTCTCCTCATCTTAATGTTGTAGGTAACAAGTGGGTCTTTCGGATCAAATATAATTCAGATGGGAGTATTCAACGACATAAAGCTCGTCTTGTTGCCAAAGGATTTCATCAAACACCGGCTATTGATTTTGGTGACACTTTTAGTCCTGTGATCAAACCACCTACTGTCAAGATCATTCTCACTCTTGCTGTCTCTCATGGTTGGCCGGTGCGCCAACTTGATATAAACAATGCATTCCTCAATGGCAACCTCAAGGAGAATGTATACATGGTTCAACCGGAAGGCTATGTTGATCCGAATCGTCCACACTATATATGCAAACTTAACAAAGCACTCTATGGTCTCAAACAAGCGCCTCGTGCATGGTATGATCGTCTCAAATGTTGCCTCCTTCAATGGAAATTTTTAAACTCGAAAGCTGATAGCTCCTTGTTTTATTATGCTGAGAATGGACACCAAATCTATGTACTGGTGTATGTTGATGACATTTTAATTACAGGAACATCATCTACTCTCATCAACACCTTTATAGATCGCCTCAAAAATTTATTTGCCTTAAAGGATCTTGGGCATCTACATCATTTCTTGGGCATTGAGGTCAATCGGACACCTAATGGTATGACACTTTCTCAGCAGCGATACATTACTGAGCTTATTCGCAAAGCTGGTTTCCAGAACTTAAAACCATGTCCTACACCAGCTGTTGTTGGTCGTGCTCTCTCTGTCTCTGGAGGTTCTTTACTTGAAAATCCGTCTACTTATCGAAGTCTCGTTGGTGGTCTTCAATACCTATCACATACTCGCCCAGATGTTGCCTATATAGTCAACAAATTAAGCCAATTTCTTCAAGCACCAACCACGGATCACTGGCAAGCTCTCAAGCGTGTGCTTCGCTACCTTCAAGGTACTTCACACCTTGGTCTTCACATCTCTCCATGTTCTAAACTCACTTTATCTGGCTATTCGGATGCTGATTGGGCTTGTTGCCCGGATGATCGCCGCTCAATTGGAGCTTATTGCATTTTCTTTGGGACCTCCCTTATCTCATGGTCATCTAAAAAGCAGTCTGTAGTTGCTCGCTCAAGTGCTGAAAGTGAGTATCGTGCAATGGCTCAAGCTTCTGCTGAAATAAGTTGGCTTCAACATCTATTACACGAGCTCGGTCTCAATCCTCACCTTCCTTCAGTTTTATGGAGTGACAATATGAGTGAAATTTCACTGGCTTCCAATCCTGTTTTTCACTCACGCACTAAACATATTGAATTGGACATTCATTTTATTCGCGACAAGGTCCACAACAACACACTGGCAGTTCGTTATGTTCCATCGCATGATCAACTCACTGACTTCCTTACTAAACCCTTGTCACTTACTGCTTTTTCCAGCTTCAGGTCCAAACTTGGGGTTATTCAACCCACGCGTTTGCAGGGGGATGTCACTGCACAAGCCAAAACTGCTTCAAATCCACTTAAATCAAATCTGCTGAAATCTCTCCAAAGACAAGCTGGAATCTCTCCAATGACAACCAATTGATTTATTGATTCAGTTGTCAAATATAATGGAATCAATCCCATTATTTAAGCAGCATATTTCCCTTTATGTAATTTATATATTTTCCTTGTTTATTTATTCCTTCCTTATGTAATTTATTTTGTATGCATTTTCCATATCTGGAGGTTTTTCCTTCTGCTGTATTTATTGGCTCCACTACCACAGAATGAATGCAAGAAAAGAAAATCCTCTCAATTACCATTGTGTTCAAAACTTGAGTATTAAATCACATTTAATTAATTCAATTAAAATAATTAATTAATTTCATAATTAAATATCACCCATATTTAATTAAGGGAAAAATACACTTTTAGTCCCTGAGGTTTGAGTTAGATTTCATTTTGGTCCCTGAGGTTTCAAACTCAACAATTTAGTCCCTGAGGTTTGAGATAAGGAGCAATTTGGTCTCTGCCATCCATTTTACAGTTAAATCTAACCTGCTGTTAACGTGGCACTATTATTTTAATTAAAAAAAAATTAATTTTTAATTTTTTAAAAATAAAAATATATTAAAATAGTTAAAATATTATTATTTTTAATTTATTTTATATATTTGCTACCTTTCTCTCCCCTCCTTCTTCCTTCCCTCAATCCATTCTTCTTTCTTTCTCCCACCAACTCTTTATTCTTCAACCATTCTCCGGCAGCTATCAACACCGGCCGCCGGCCGCCGTCGACGATAATTTTTCTTTTTTTTTTTTTTTTTTTTTTTTTTTTTTTTTTTTTTCTTTCTTCTCTTTCTTTCTTCCCTTCTCTTCTCACCTCTATTTTCTTTTTTTTTTTTTAAAAAAAAAACAGAGAAACGGAGGAGGTCCATCCTCCCCGTTTCCGGCGCCGGAACATTTGCATCGTATGTCTTCACAATGGAGCTTCAAACAAATCCAATTTCTTCATTATCATTAATGATGTGTAACTAATTTTCGCAGAATAATTGGGGAAGTTGTTATGGTCAATTCGTTAAGGAATCTTTCAAAAGCATTGGAACCCTTGCACAGACGAGTGGTACAATTAATGTAGCTTGTATTTTGTGTTTGTATTGTCAAAATTGATTTAGGGCTTTTGTTTAGTTTGTGGTTAATTTTTGGTCCGGCAGGTCAATGAGGAAGTCGATCGATGTTTATTGCGCTATTCGAGATCGTTAACGAGGGCTTCGTCGTTGAGGATTCAAGCTCTGGAGCCTTCGAGTTTTCAATTGTATTTTGTGAATAAGCTTCCGTCTAAGATGTTTACTGGAAATAAGATCACGGATGTGGAAAGTCAGCCGCTGCGGATTGCCGTCGAGGACAGCGGGGGAGATCTGGAGTCACCGATTTCTTCATCTGTCAAAATAGAAATTGTGGTGCTCGACGGCGACTTTCCGGCTGGTGATAAAGAGGACTGGACTGCAGAGGAATTTAATGCTAACATTGTGAAGGAGTGCTCTGGAAGAAGACCGTTGCTAAAAAAGAAAATAGAGGTGAGAAGAAAAGGGAAGAAAGAAAAAGAAGAAAGAAAAAAAATTATCGCCGGCGATCGCCGTCGCTGGCCGGTGTTGACAGCTGCCAGAGATTGGTTGAAGAAGAAATAAATGGTGGGAGAAAGAAAGAAGAAAAAGGGATTGGGGGAAGGAAGAAGAAGAAGGAGAGAGAAAGGAAGGAAATATATAAAATAAATTAAAAATAATAATATTTTAATTATTTTAATATATTTTTATTTTAAAAAATTAAAAATTAATTTTTTAATTAAAATAATAGTGTCACGTCAACAGCCGGTTAGATTTAACGGTAAAATGGATGGCAGGGACCAAATTGCTCCTTATCTCAAACCTCAGGGACTAAATTGTTGAGTTTGAAACCTCAGGGACCAAAATGAAACCTAACTCAAACCTCAAGGACTAAAAATGTATTTTTCCCTTTAATTAATTACTCATTAGAATCATATTCTAATAATTCCATCATAGACTATAGTTTAACTAAATCTCATTTAATTTAAACTATATTGAATAATTAATTAATTCATGATTAGACATATATTTGAACTCTTTCAAATATATTAATCTCTCAATTTAATAAAGTTTAAATCAAATTTGACTTTATCTTTTAATGCAACACTATACATTGTATTAATTTGTATCTCATACAATTAACTTAATTCCCAATATGAATTTGAACTATTCAAATTCTCTCAAGATATAATTGTTCCTAATTACTCTTTACGAGCTAGCAGGGGGACCTAATGAACCTACAGATCAGAAGCTCCAGTGATATGAGGTTAACTAATTAAACTCATTAATCAGGTTAACCAATATTTATTAATTATGGGTCATTCCACTAAAGACCCACAGCTGAACTCTTCTCACTGTAGAACATTTCTGTGTCCACAGATATAAACCTATATCAGTAAGTCAATCCTTCACGAGTGTTCGTAGCTACGGTTGGGTCAAATTACCGTTTTACCCCTGTGTTACCTCTGCTCCTTAAGTACCAGTGCTCCTCTAATGAACAACCTGTTTATGGTCCAACCAGTAAACAGAAAGTCCCTCTCGGGCCAGTGAGAGGGCGGGATCCCTTTGTTTAAGACCCGGAGTAACCACTTAAGGGAACACTCATCTACTTCTCCTAGAAGATGGAAGGAGTGAATTCCATCTTATATTGTCATGTCCCCAGTCCCTCACTCGGTCTTGTCCCCAAGAAGGTAGACTTATTGAGTCAGCGTGCAGACCATTCTCACCCATACTAATCAAAGGACAATCCCTTGTGAGAAGAAGTTCATGACACACTCAGGATTAAGACTGAGTTACTTAGGTCATCCCATTGAAACAATAACCTAACTAGTTAACGGTG